>OX419737.1:2504000-3753500 GCA_948477245.1 Thumatha senex
ATTTACTCCCCGAAGGGGTAAGCAGAGGGAAATTTTACGCCCAATAAAAAAAAATGACAGACGCAGGTTACGGCTACCTATGTTGAAATTTTTCAAGCCGTACAAATGCCTTCAAATTGGCTAAACGACTGCCATGTTACTGGCAACCGGGACCAACGGCTTAACACGCTTTCCGAAGCACGGAAGTGCTCGCAAATATAAATGCCACAATGTGGTCACCCATCCGTAACCAGCCATAGCGAATGTTGCTTATTGCAGTGATCGTTTACAGAACACTGAGTCGACAGAGCCACGAGTGCTTCCATACATATTTTATCATTCAATATGCATTAATATGTATTCAAAATACATCACTAAAAATAAAGGTGGAAAAATGTAGTAATGCTTATTGGTAATTTTATATTTTTGACAGTCACACAAAATACATATTTGATATATGAGTAGTTAGACAAAATAAACCATAGGAGTAAACTCTTGAATAGTGCAAATATAAAAATCAATGCAATGGGGTCACCACCTATTACGTAGAACAGGAATACACACGGTGAAAAATGGGCGTAAAATTTGCCTCTGCTTACCCCTTCGGGGAGTAAATCGCTGACAGTATATTTGTATCTGAATGCAAAATTGGGGGATGAAGAGTAGAAGCGTCCACGTCGCCATCCCTGCCAGCTACGGCTGCAATTCTACTCCAACAAGAGTGCCACCAGGGCGAATACTGCTAGGGCGTGCCCCCGAGGTGACGCGCACCAGTTCGTCCCCGCTGGTGCGAAAAGTGTGTGCCAGAGCGGCGCAGGGGACCGCCACCCTACACGCTCGGCCCGACACGGCGGGAAGTGGAGGATGGAGTGCAGGGTAGCTGCGTGGAATGTTAGGGGAGGAATGGAAGATAAGATGAATGAGTTGATGGATGTTATGAACGAGAGAAAGTTAGATGCAGTGTGCTTGACAGAGACCAAGCGCAATGGCAGCGAAGTCTTGGAGCTCCCGGGTGAGATGCTCGCGCTTTGGTCTGAAGTACCAGAGAGCGAACATGGCAGTCGGGGGTTGGAATTTTGCTGTCCTAGCAATTGGCCTCCGGTATGTATGAGTACAAACTGGTAGGTCCTAGAATCCTCTGGATCCGTGTAAAACTTGGTTTGACGAAGATTTTCCTGGTAGCTGCATACGCGCCAGTTCTGGGAGAGTATGAGAGAAGCTCTAAATGTGATAGAAGGAAATGAAAGACTTATAGTATGTGGAGACTTGAATGGATGGGTGGGTACCGCTCGCGATGGTTTTGAGTCGGTACTCGGGAAGTATGGGGATAAAAGGGTGAACGACGCTGGCAAGCTAATAGTGGCATTTTGTAAGGAAAAGGATTTGTTTGTGGCGAACACAATGTTCAACCACAAACAAATTCATATGTATACGAGGAGATGTAAGTCAAAGAGAAGCATGATAGATCTATTCCTAATGGATAGTCGGCTCCGTAAACAGGTGATAGACACAAGGGTTTATCGAGGCGCTGAGCTGGGATTAGACCACTACCTAGTCATAACTAGGATTAGGGGTCTGTTCGCGGGTTGGCGTCATCGTACCGAGTGTCCTGAACCTGAGCCGACTTATAGCATCAAAAGCTGGAAGCTGCAGGATGCATCCATTAGGGATAAATATAATGAAAGGTTAGCCGAAAAGCTTGGCGGCGTCAATGTAAGTAGTGAGAATGTGGAAAGTGTATGGCAGAACCTTAGGGATAGTATGATAAATGCCGCTGTGGAAGTGTGTGGAGAAACGAAAAGAGGCAGTAGTAATAAGCGTGATGCATGGTGGAATGAGGAAGTGAAAGAAGCAGTTCGAATGAAGAAGAAAGCATGGCTAGACTACTTAGCCTCGCGGAATGATTTTAATATGAAAGAGAGATACAAGCTGCAGAAAGTTAACACGAAGGCACTGCTAGAAGAAGCTCGTGAAAGGTACAGAATGAAAGCGGATGAAAGGTTGTCGTCCAATTTCCGGGATAATGCCAAGCTCTTCTGGAAAGAGGTAGGCAAGACCCGGAGTTGTTCGGCAACCTGCAGTATGAATAAAGTGCTTAGTGTTAACAATGACGTCCTAACAGACCAAACTGACGTCCTGCAGAGATTGAGTGAATATTATGGAAAGATGTATGCAAGAAAAGACAGAGATGCCACATCGGAAAGTGGAGCTCACTTCGATGCTCCGGATCCCGATGTCATTGAAGTCATTAGTATGAAAGAAATAGAACAAGCGATAAGAATCGGTAAAAAGAAATTAAATGTAAAAGGAAAAAAGAAGCGGTATCTAATAATAATAATAATAAATAATAATAATAATAAATCTTTATTCATTTAGGTCACAAAGTAACACTTATGAACGTCAAGAATATTGCTTCTATATTTACATTTACTGCCAGATTCGCAAAGCAATAGGTAGAGCCTGAGGAAGAACCTGGCAATAAAACTCATGGCCACTCTTTTCTAAACGCCAGTAATTACATTAGTTTGATTAACATGATATTTGACCAATTATATAGTAATGAATTTATACAAACAAAAAAAAAAACAAAATCAATGTTGTGTTTAAATCATATCAAAATTAGAGCGATTATAGTTGCCGGTTCTAAGGGCAGCCTACCCTTGAAGAAGAAGAATCTGGCAAGAAAGTCAATGGATGCCATTTTAAAATGTAGGAATGGCTTACAACATTAAAATTACACTTACATTGTTACTTTGGATTTATGTGAGAACAGTCGACTAAATTTAAGTTTACCTTAAATATAAATAAGATTATTTTTAATAATTGTTATAACAGCTATGAGCTGACCAGTCCCAACAGACGGCACCCGTTCACGGGTATAACGCATTATATCAGCCATCGCCCTACTCAACCGTATTATAGGGAATAAGGCGACCCGATACATACGCCACCACTGCCAGGACACTTAGGCGAGCATGACATACTCAAAAACTGCACAGCAACTATCATGTCAATTTCAAAGAAATAAATAAGTCTACATGGTGCTCACACAATAACAAACTCAAATTACATTGTATACCGGGACTAAACGCAGCCAATTTAGAAACCTTTAGTTGTCAGATGTTTCAAATTATTAATAATGTAGAGATGTAAAAATACAACATATGTATGCAGATTCAAGGCATATCACAAGATTCATTCGAATCCTAAATAGCTCAAGCGAAGAGCAAGCAACTCATTTCCATTTATTTTTATCGTTCAAATAATCATTAGTTGTGTAATAGGCCCTTTTCAAGAGGTGCCTCTTAATTTCCGCCTTAAATTTATGTAACGGCAGGTTCATAATGTTTAAGGTTGGGTGTAAGGGGCCCCACCAAGATCTTCGGGGCCCAAGTCAACCTCCCGTGCCAGTGCGTGCACCTGCTGATTAACGGACGAGGCTCTGGCGCTGGCTTTCCCCTCTGGGGTTGGGAGGTCTGAGGGCGTCGCTCCCATAAAAGCCACCCGCCGAAACAAATAATGAAAAGAAGTAAAAGGAATGCTGCTAGGGATAGGGCGCCGCCGCAAAACGGCGCGCAGGAGCCCCGCCCGACTCCTGTGGCAAGTGGGCTAGGGCTGCCGTGTGTCGGGCCAGCACGGCTAAAGAAGTTAGCCCCAACCCGAATCCGCTTCGCATCTTGGAACATTGGCACGCTGACTGGGCGTGCGGTAGAGTTGGCCGAAGTACTCTCCAGGCGGAGGGTGGACGTGGCGTTCCTGCAGGAGACTCGGTGGAAGGGCAACAGAGCCCGGCCTTTGCAGAAAGGCTACAAGCTGTACTACACGGGTGCGCCTGGTGGGGAGAACGGGGTGGCCGTGGTGCTCTCCGAAGGGCTGCAGAGCGGCATCTTGGAGGTGAAACGCTGTAGCGACTGGCTTATGATCGTGAGGGTGCTTATCGATGGGATTATTACCCACCTGATAAGTGCCTACGCGCCACAGGCCGGTTGTAGCGACGCCGATAAGATGTCGTTTTGGGGCCAACTCGAGGGAGTGCTTCGGAGCATTCCGTTGTCACAGGGAATCGTTTTGGGCGGCGACCTAAACGGTCATGTGGGTGAGAGGTGTGAGGAGTTTGAACGTGTTCATGGTGGTTTTGGATACGGCACCCGCAACACTGAAGGAGAAACTATCCTCAGAACGTGTGCGGCTGCCGATTTGGCCATTGTGAACACGTATTTCAAAAAGAAATCCGAACATCTCATCACCTACAAGAGCGGGAGGCGTACAACTCAGATCGATTTCCTACTCACTAGGCGACACAGCATCGGCAAGGTGGCCAACTGCAAGGTCATACCCGGTGAGAGTCTTACTGCACAACACCGTCTCCTTGTCATGGACCTCTGCGTGAAGCCTAAAGGCAAACGCATCGAGCGGTGCCAGCGCCGCATCAGATGGTGGCTGCTTGATGAAACTAGGTCCCAGGAGTTCGTCTCAGCTGTCGGTGACAAGTGCACCGACACTGAAGGCGAACCAGTTCAAGATTACTGGGACAAAGTTCAGGCGGCCATCCTTGGAGCGGCGAAGGTGGTGCTCGGTGAGTCTAAGGGTGGACGCAAATGTGACAAGGAAACTTGGTGGTGGAACGACGCAGTCCTGAGGGAGACCAGGGAGAAGAAAGCCCTCTTTAAAAAGTGGCAAGCGACCGGATCTTCCGAAGACCGCGACGCGTACAGGGCTGCCAAGCGCGCCACAAAGAGAGCTGTAGCCAGAGCCAGACGAGACCACTTACAACCTTTGTATGATAAGCTGGAATCGTCTGAGGGGCAGAAGCTCATCTATAAGCTGGCGCGCTCCAGGGTCAAAGCGGCACAGGATATATCCAAGTGTCGCTGTATAAAAGACCCTGAGGGCAACCTGTTAAGCGAAGACCTCGCGGTAAAGGAGAGATGGCGCTCGTACTTCCACGAGCTGCTTAATAAGCAGCATAAAGAGGTGCAGCCTCCGGACCTCCCTCCGAATCAAGGACTAGTGCCACCGGTAACGCCTGGAGAAGTCCTGACTGCGCTTCGCTGCATGAAGAATCGGAAAGCTGTCGGACCCGATGGAGTCCCCATCGAAGCCTGGAAGGCGATGGGTCCTCGCGGTGTGGGCATCTTAGTAAACCTTTTTAACCGCATACTCCTCAGCGGGCAGATCCCAAACCAATGGAGACTAAGTATTATTACTCCAGTCTTCAAAGGTAAGGGGTCAGTGCAGGAGTGCGGGAGCTACCGCGGTATTAAGGTGATGTCCCACACCATGAAGATCTTCGAGAGGATTATAGACTCTCGGATCCGGCAGGAGTGTACTCTCTCGGAGTGTCAATATGGGTTTCGCCCTGGTCATGGGACCACGGACCCTGTTTTTGCCCTGAGGGTTGTCGCAGAGAAATACAGGTCGAAGAACACGCCTCTGCACTGTTTGTTTCTAGATATGCAGAAGGCCTTCGACTGTGTTCCTCGTGCGATGATCTGGTGGGCACTGCGGTCCAAAGGGGTTCCAGAGGTCTATATTGACACTATCCGGGACATGTACTGTGACTCCGACTCAATGGTTCGGACTGCTGTTGGCGACACGAAACCCTTCCCCATCACCGTCGGGGTACACCAGGGTTCTGTCCTTAGTCCGCTTCTGTTCAGTGTAATATTAGACGAATTGTCGGACAGCATCAGAAACCCGCATGAGCAGCCTCCATGGTTGCTCATGTATGCTGACGATATTGCGCTGGCAGACGCGGACAGGGGCAGATTGGTGCGACGTGTAAAGGCGTGGAAGGAGACGCTTGAGAACGGCGGTCTGAAACTAAATGTGGCGAAGACCGAGTACTTGGCACTAAACTCGACAGATCCCACATCCGTCCGCATAGGCGGTGATTTGGTCGAGCGCACGGACCAGGTTAAATACTTGGGATCTGTTTTTCACACGTCCAGTGACATCGATTGCGATGTCAAGTCACGCATTGCTGCCGCGTGGGCCAAATGGCGGGAGATGACCGGTGTCATTTGTGACCCTAAAATGCCGATCCGGTTGAAGGGACAGGTCTACAAAACCATTATTAGACCTGTCCTTTTACATGGCAGTGAGACGTGGCCGATATTGGAGCGACACAAGCAGGAGCTGCGTGTCACGGAAATGAAGATGCTGCGGTGGATGTGTGGAGTCACGCGGATGGACCGCGTGAGGAACTCTCGCATCCGCGGCAGCCTTCACGTCCGTGACATTGCAGACAAGTTGCAAGAGTGTCGCCTTCGTTGGTATGGTCACGTCTTGCGGCAACCGCCGGGCTACGTAGGTAACAAATGTCTGGCCATGTCAGCCCCGCCGGGTCCCGGTAAGAGGGGAAGACCCAAGAAGTGCTGGCTTGACGTCGTAAGGGATGACATGCGTGCCAATGGTCTCACCACAGGGGATGCCGACGACCGTGCGAAGTGGAGGAGAAAATGTAGGAAAGCGGACCCCGGGCGTCGCGAGACGCAACTGGGACAGACGCTCGGATGATGATGAGGTTCATAATGTTTAAAGGAATTTTATTATATAGTCGTACGCCAATTCCTGCAAAAGAGTCGTGAACCTTTTGTAAACGATGATGCGTTCCAATTAATTTATGCTTATTTCTAGTATTTATCGAATGTATGTCACTGTGTCTATTGTATAAATGTATGTTCTGTTTAACTAACATAATATTTGCATATATATACGGTGATGCAACCGTTAAAATGCCAATTTCTTTAAATTTTTCTCTAAGAGACACTCTAGTACTCAATTTATATATTGCACGTATAGCTCTCTTCTGGAGTACAAAAATTACTTGTAGATCAGCTGCTTTGCCCCTCAGCAAAATGCCGTAAGACATGACACTATGAAAATAACTAAAGTATACCAGCCTGGCAGTTGCCACATCAGTAAGCTGCCTGACTTTACTAACGGCAAAGGCTGCCGAGCTGAGTTTACCTGCAAGACACGTTATTTGGGCATTCCACTGCAGTTTGCTATCTAAAGTGATCCCCAAAAATACAGTTGATTCTACAAGATTAAGGGTATCACTGTTCAATGTTATATTTGTACCGCAATTCCTGACATTAGGCATGCTGAATCTGATACATTTTGTCTTCTTAGCGTTTAGTAGCAAATTATTGGTCGTAAACCAATCTACAACTTGGGCAAGTGAACTATTTACGCCGTTAAAATTACTAAGCGTGCGATCAACTTTAAAAATAAGCGACGTATCATCAGCAAATAGAACAATGTCGCACAAGTTCTGTATATAGAATGGCAGATCGTTAATATAAATTAAAAATAGAAACGGACCCAGAATTGATCCCTGCGGTACGCCCATAGCAACAGATGCTCCAGGGGAGCGAATTCCATTGACATCAACATGTTGTATTCGATCATTTAGGTAGGAGGCAACAAGGTTCAGTGCAGAGTCTTTGATACCATAATAAAAGAGTTTTCCCAATAGTGTTTTATGGTCAACGCAATCAAATGCTTTGGAGAGATCGCAGAATACACCAATAGCATCTTGTCTATTCTCCCAGGCGTCATATATATGATTCAGAAGTGTCACACCTGCATTAATGGTAGAACGACCCCTTGTGAACCCATACTGCTCCTTATGTAATAGCATATTTAAATTAAAATGAGCTTGTAATTGTTGCAATATAATTTTTTCAAATATTTTGCTAATGGCTGGTAATATTGAAATTGGTCTGAAATTACCAGGGTCGGTTTTGGATCCAGATTTAAATAGAGGTATTACTTTACTGTGTTTCATTAAATCTGGAAACACTCCTTTATCAACACATTTATTAAATATTGCAGCTAGATGTGGTGATATATTAACAATGATAGACTCAATCAATTTTACAGAAATACCCCACAAGTCAGCTGTCTTTTTTGAGTTAAGTGACTTAAATACTTTAATGATATCATTTGGGTTTACATATTTGAAGCCAAATAAGACACTACACTGATCCACGCTGCCCCCAAGCATGCGTTGAGCTTTTATTGGACAAGAATTTAAGGAGCTAGTTGTTTTCGCGGGTATGTCTATAAAATAGTTGTTAAAAGTTTGTGCTATATCTAATTTATTATTACACACTTCGTTATTTATAATTAACTCAATGTTATTATCACGGGGTAGTAATAGACCGGTTTTAGTATTGATTACATTCCAAGTCATTTTTGCCTTGTTTTTTGACTCTTTAATTTTATTACTTATATGTAACGACTTGGCAGCAGCACAGGCCTTTTTAAAGGTCTTAGAATAAATTTTAACATATTGAATAAAGGCAGGATCAAAATTAAATTGCTTCATACCATATAGTTCGTACAACTTAGCCCTACTTTTGTAAATTCCTGCAGTTGCCCACTCACAACCTGGACAATCTGGACAGTTGCCTGCAGAAGTTGAAAGATTTTAATATGGGTGTGAATTTGGGTGACTTTACAGTAAACTGTCTGCTGTACGCTGATGATGAGGTGCTCATGGCCTCATCAGAAGCCGACCTTCAGGCATTAGTCACTAATATGAAAGAGAAGTGTGAAAGTAAGGGTCTTCGCTTGAATGCAAGTAAAACTAAGGTTCTAGTATTTTAAAGAGGTGACGTAAGAACTAAATGCGAGGTTTACCCCAGGAACGTCTAGAGCAAGTGAATGAAATTGTGTATTTAGGAAGTATGTTTAGCGAGGATGGAAGATGTGATTCGGATGTAGAACGGCGAGTAGCTGCCGGAAACAAAGATAACGGTGCTTTGTCCCAGTTAGTAAAGCGACAAAGCCGACAAAGCACCGTAAAAGAAGCACGAATGGCGATAACTGGGTATGTCAGCAGATGCATGAAAGTAAATTGAATGCTGTGGAGATGCTATAAGGGCGTGCTCCGTTGGTTTGGACACGTACAACGAATGATCGAGAAACGATTGACGAAGAATATATATTGTTCAAAAGTAGAGGGTAGAAGGAGTCAGGGTAGGCCGAGACTTACATATGAAGACCACGTGAGCAGATTGCTCAAAAACGGAAAGGTCAAAAGTACTCGGATACCCAGACGTGCGTGTATGAAGCGATTGATGAATCTCGAAGAAGCGCAAGAAGTATGCATGGATCGCGAAGCCTGGCGATCTGTCCTCTCTGACTACCCCGTCAGGGATGCAGCGTGAAGATAGTTAGTTAATGTAAAAAAGATTTCCGGGAACTGAAATTTTGCAATATTTACTATCACAGAGCAAGAAATCAATGTCATTCGCGCGCTCTCTACTAGAAACGCCTTACTATGTTATTTGATACAACCAAGCGCGTCTGGCGGCCTTACCCTATTACTAAATTCACTAATAACTTCAGACGAATGGTAGGCTACTGAAAGGTCGCCGTCGTCGTCGAAATTTTCGCATACTATTTGACGTAAACTTGGCACGCGGTATTATTACCTATTACTTTCGTCTTTATTAGGCACGAGCGAGAGGGAGCGAGCAACATTCCTCTTGCTCTGTTTTTACTATGCTAACATATTTTATGTGTGAAATTTAAAATATATTTCCTTTTGGATATTAATTTGACTTTAGCATTTTTTGTTGAATAAGTAATTCAGAAATAATAATAACTGGTGAGGATTTCGGGAAAAAAAAGTTAAAATCCCCACTGGTGGGGAATCCTCGGTGGGGATTTCGGGAATAAACCGAGATTAGGAAGAGTGTAGGGAGTCGTAAGGTGTGTGGCATGAGAGTGTGATATCAGAAACCAATACTCTTACCGTAAACGACAAAAATTGAGGGATATGAGTACAATCTAGATAACGCGACAAGGGTCAACATTTTCTTCACTTTTTGCATATCTTGTATTTAAAAGATATGCAAAAAGTGAAGAAAATGTTGAACCCACAGCTGCAACCAGCACTGCGGGTAGAAGCTTTTACTACTACTACTCTATTTAGATATTAGACAGTAAAAGCCTCTACCCGCAGTGCTGGTAACGTTAGGAAGGGCTTTAATACAATTTGCTGGTCTTAGGCCCGTATTACAGAACGTTACTCAAGAGTCAATCAACGCTTGAGACTAGATTTTACCTTATAAAATCTACTCTCAAGTTTCTTGAGTATTGATAAACGTTCTGTAATACGGGCCGTAAACGGAATTTTTGCCAATGTACTTATACGACGCTTTTTCTTTAATTTTTTTAAGTTAAATCTTTAAGTGATACCTCATTAATTTTGAGACAGAATTTTATAATTGATTAATTACAACAAGTCGCTGAAATACTCAGTGTGTGGGATTTTAATACATTTAATTTCGAAATCAAATGCAGTACTTATCAGTACAATGAGATCGTTGTTTAAAATGTCAACCTTGTTCCAGCGCAGTGGTAGCTTGTGCTCGCACCCTATGGTCCTGCTACGACCTCATCCAACACCGCACCCAAGGTTACAACCCCGTAGGGGTCCATTACCCCCAGACGCCATCTGCGCTATTCGCTCTGGCCAAGCTGGGAATCATCATGTCATACTTCTATCTGTGTGATAGAACGAATTTCTTCATGAAGGAGAACAAATATTACTCGGAGTGGAGTTTCTGGTTGCCGGTGGGGTATGTGTTCGTGTTGGGGCTGTTCTTTACTGACCAGAGCAGGTCTAACAGGTGAGGAGTTATTTATATATTTCAACTATACTAGCGGCACGTTATGATGGCCGTTTTGACGGATGTCCTTTCATGAAGTTTCGTATTAATTTTAATTAAATTTTATTTGAAGAAATATGTGAATAGTCGACCACATTAGAGAGTATTTACACTACGGTAGAAAACAGAGTACTTATGTACGCTAGTACATTCGACCCCCGCGGCTTCGCCCGTGACATACGTTGGATCCCCGTCGCACCAATTTAATGCCGTCGCTTATTACTTTTACTAAAATGTGTGAAAATTTGCCCGATTTGTCGACATTTATGATTACTGCTCCTCTCTCCGGGGCAATAGCATGATGTTATATAGCCTATAGCCTTCCTCGATAAATGGACTATCGAAGACAAAAAAATTTTCAATTTGTGTCAGTAGTTCCTGAGATTAGCGCGTTCAAACAAACAAACATACTCTTCAGCTTTATCTATTAGTATAGAATATTGGAAATAGATTTAAAGTTACACTATTATTTATAAATGAAGCGCTCGTGGTCCCGCGGACCCTGTGTTCTGTAAACGATCACTGCGTTAAGCATCTTTTGCTATGGCTGGTCACCGATGGGTGACCTCTTTGTGGCATTTACATGTGCGAGCTTTTCGACCTCGTGGTTCCTGTGATCAGCGCGTTCAACCAAACAAACAAACTGTTTTATTATCTATCGCGCCTTATTCCCGTAGGGGTGGCAGAGGCATATAATATGCCCACTTTTCACCATGTGAATTCCTGTCCCACGTAAAAGGTGGCGAGCCCATTGCCGTGTTGAAATAGACAGACGAAGGTTGTGGCTACCTGCTGTTGAAAATTTTCAAACCGCCTTCAACTTGGCTTAACGACTGCCATGTTACTGGCAACCAGGACCAACAGCTTAACGTGCCTTCCGAAGCACGGAAACGCTCGTAAATGTAAATGCCACAAAGTGATCACCCATCCGAGGACCAGCCATAGTGAATGTTGCGTAACTCAGTGATCGTTTACAGAACACTAAATCCGCGGGACCACGAGCGCTCAAACACACTTTTCAGCTTTATAATATTAGTATAGATTATAGATTCTTTTAATTCTCAGGGTACTCCACCGCGAGCAAACAGACGAATGGAAAGGTTGGATGCAGTTGGTTATCCTTGTGTACCAAGTCACCGGAGCCAGCAAAGTCCTCCCCATATACATGCTAGTGCGTGCACTCGTCTCCGCCTACCTTTTCCTAACAGGCTATGGACATTTCTTCTTCACATGGAAAACGGGGGACACAGGCCTGGTTCGATACTTCAGGGTCATCTTTCGGCTGAACTTTTTGACCATTGTGCTGTGTTTGACCATGAACAGGCCGTACCAGTTTTATAGTTTTATACCCCTGGTCTCGTTTTGGTATACTTTGGTAAGATTTTTTTTTATATTTCTTTGTTATTTTAGTACGCGAAGCCTGACTACCCCGTAGGGATACAGCGTAAAGATAGTTAGATTTTATTTAGGAATGTATAAGGACGTCAGACCGGGCCTAGGTTAATTTCACTTGCGTGATTTTATTAAAATATTGTGAGACTGTAACGTAGAAGGGGTAAGCTGGGGGTGAATTTAGGGTGACTTACGCACAGAGATAAAGGAAAGATGCATTTGCAAGTACATGAGCATTTATTTGGCTAATTAAGCGTTATACAAAGCAATAAGAAAATATTTAGAATTAACGTTTTAGAAAAAGCTAGGGCGATAGAACCAGAGGGGTGGGTTCGGTAGGGGAGGTTGATGAGACGTGTCCCAAGATAAAGTGGGAGACGTCACCTGGTAAGCAGCTGCAGCAGAGAAGGGCCGAGGACCGTCAGTGCGGCCCGTTCACGGAGGACAGAAAGAACGGAGATGTTGCAAGCAAATTTCTCTTTAGTAAAACGCGTGCCAAACTGCGGGTGGGAAATGGGGCGGTTAACCCCGTCTTTAACTCATCCCTAATAGTAAATCCATCTAGCGACATAATCGTGCAACACATATCGAACTGAAGATCCAATGAACATTTTAGTTTGTCTACTCGCAACAATAGCGCTACCTACTTTTCTAGAACATTCTGTACTCTGGGTCTGTTTATGATATTTACCCAGGCATTTCTAGTTTTTAAATATTCTATTTTGTCACTTAGCAACAAAATAAAATTTAATTATTATGTACTTCTATGAATGCTCCCGCTAGAATAATGTACAATGTATTATCAATAAAATTGTTGGTTTATGCGCCGGTAGATGGTGTTATTCTTATTTAAAATTTCGTCATATCATGTAAATACGCTGCAGACTTACAAAATAATTGTCGTTTTGGGCAGAAATATGAACTAGCATTACAATGTGGCGTATTTACAAAAATAAACATTGAGTATTATTTAGTTCTATTTTTTCTTTAATAGGTGCATCTCAAAAGTTACTTGCATCTATTGTCTCATAGATGGCTCTAATTTAAATTTTTGAAGAATACCCGCGGATTTTTTTTTATAAATTGTTTTTATTAAGTAAAAATACTTACAAATGAAATGTTATACCGTCACTATGTTTAAAATAAGTTTCTGAATCGTTTTTGCATCCAAGAATAACACACTTCATGGTGAAAACCGTCAAAACCTATAGAATTTAGCGAAAATAAATTTCGGACTCTCAACCGAGCACAGCAACGATTTACATGAAACTGTGGCGATGGCTCCGCCCACTCTGTGACGTAACAACTCCCTTGGTTGGCACACAACTTAGTTGCCCTTGCGGCATCTCCGCTTTGCACGCTTGAATCCGTGGGCCCGTTACAGAGCGGCGCCGTGGGGACGGTGCGGTCGCTCGGCTCCTGGCTCGCGCGCTGGCCGCAGGTAGCTATGACGTCACAAGACATTTCTTTTACACACCGCCGTCTGGTCCAAAGTAAGCTAATATAAGCTTGTGTTATGGAATCAAGACGACTGATAAACATACTTATATATTTCTATATACATACATATTATACATAGTAAACACCCAAACTCCGAAACTAACATCATCATCCGAGCGTCTGTCCCAGTTGCGTCTCGCGACGCCCGAGTTCTTTACATTACCGCTTTCCTACATTTTCTCCTTCACTTCGCACGGTCGTCGGCATCCCCTGTAGTGACCATTGGCACGCATGTCATCCCTTACGACGTCAAGCCAGCACTTCTTGGGTCTTCCCCTCTTACCGGGACCCGGCGGGGCTGACATGGCCACACATTTGTTACCTACGTAGCCCGGCGGTTGCCGCAAGACGTGACCATACCAACGAAGGCGACACTCTTGCAACTTGTCTGCAATGTCACGGACGGGAAGGCCGCCGCGGATGCGAGAGTTCCTCACGCGGTCCATCCGCGACTCTACACATCCACCGCAGCATCTTCATTTCCGTGACACGCAGCTCCTGCTTGTGTCGCTCCAATATCGGCCACGTCTCACTGCCATGTAAAAGGACAGGTCTAATAATGGTTTTGTAGACCTGTCCCTTCAACCGGATCGGCATTTTAGGATCACAAATGACACCTGTCATCTCCCGCCATTTGGCCCACGCGGCAGCAATGCGTGACTTGACATCGCAATCGATGTCACTGGACGTGTGAAAAACAGATCCCAGGTATTTAACCTGGTCCGTGCGCTCGACCAAATCACCGCCTATGCGGACGGATGTGGGATCTGTCGAGTTTAGTGCCAAGTACTCGGTCTTCGCCACATCAATAAGACGGCTCACTGATGTTGAAATGGCTCGAATAGTTTATTTCAGTTATTTACATAGTGTTATGTTAGGAATGGAACAGATACTGCGCCGACCCCAAGTAAGTTGGGACAAGGGCAAGAGGATGATGATGACAGTCAGTCTTGAAGATGCCTCGTGTGTAGGCGAAACACGTGTCGACTTGTCGACTAAGTGTCACCCTGTAAAGCGGAGTATTGCAAAGTTTTGACAACCTGGAGGGTAAGGTTTCCTTTTACTTATCCTACATCCCTTCCTTGAGGAGTTCGGTTCGTCATTCCTCCGTTACAACGAGTAGAGGTTATCCTTGACCGTTGTGCGTTAGGATAGGATTGACGAATCCTTGCCTCCTTTATTATCGTCGATGGATTTCCGCCATGTAACGCCCGAGTCAATTATTTTCTCAATCCAATTGAGCCAGCGGCAGTTATATATGTATGTTGACCTATTTATTCTTTAACTGTTGACGGATTTCAATAAAATTGTTATACTCAAAATTGGTTCTAAATAAATTTTATTGATAGATTCTAAAACTGCGACTTCTGTCTGTGTGTCGGTATGCAAATTATCGAATTGTATGCAAAAACAGATAAAAAGAGTTATGAATGAAACTGAATTCGAAATGTGGTATATTCAATCAAACTCACTGTAGAACAATTTAATTCCAGATGTTCGCGATATTTGCCCTTCCCCCTCACCTGAACTCTTCTTCAAGCCACACGGTGGAGTCCAAACCCTACCAGTACCTCTACATAGCGGTGAAAGTGATCGGTCTGTTGGTCATAGTGACCGTGCTGTACATGAGCGAGGTGTTCTTCCAAAAGATCTTCGTCACGAGACCCTGGAAAGCGCTGTTTGTCAACTCTGATGATGATATTAGGCAGTGGTGGCTCCAGTGGAAACAGGATCGGTGATAATTTTTTTTTAATTTTCATACACATTGTCACGCCTTTATCCCCGAAGGGGGTAGGCAGAGGCTTACATACGCCCACATTTTACCGTATGCATTTTGCCCCACGTAACAGGTGGTGAGCCCATTGCTAAAAGTGCCTTTCGAAGCACGGTTTCTTTTTAATTTGCCACTTCTAAATGGCGTCGTCCGCCTGACGGTAAGCAAAGACGTTGACCCGTCATTGAGGGCCGCTATCTCAATCCGAAGAGCTCCGATAGCGACCCTCAACTTGACGGCCCAGAAATATGCCATTTCACGCTTTTTAAAGGACCCTGAATTGTAAGAAGAGGGAAACACGTGCACCGTTTTTTTTGTGTTAGTATAACGACTTTCGTGAGCGAGGTTCATCATTACTAGCTAGCTGATTCCCAATGCGTTGCCCGGTGGTGAAGTTTTTCTATTCGAGATTTCGTACGGAACCCAAAACTTTTAGAAAATCCAATATAGCCTATGTTACTCACGAAGAATGTAACTTTCTAATTGTGAAAGATTTTTTAAAATCGGCCTAGTAGTTTCTGAGCCTATTCATTACAAACAAACTTACAAATCTTTCCTCTTTATAATATTAGTATAGACTAAACCGTTTAGAGTTAACGGTATTACTCATGTATAAATTTCGGGATCGCCCGACTCGTTTTGGACCAAACAGAGGTCCTTTTTCAAGACGAGCGTCAAACTACGTCGGACGTAAACTACGGACTACGTGGGTAGCCAGCGCAGCTTCTGACGTAGCTTGTGTTCGATTCCCGATAATCATAGTCATCTAGCCTAAACTGAGCTACAAGCTTGTACTATGGGATCTAGACAACTGATAAACATAGTTATATATTTCTAAATACACACATATTATACATAGGAAACGCCCAAACTCCGGAACCAACATTTGTGTATCACACAACTATTTGTTCCAACCCCGGAATCGAACCCGGGACCTCATCAGCAGTCGCATACACTACCACTTCCGCCACGGAGGCAGTCTAATATTTCATAAATAAAGGAAGAGAAGTGACATTTCTTGTTTGTCCTAGGTACTCAATGGCATACGGCATAATGTTTGCCTTAGCCTACTTGTTGGCTCAACGCTACAACCTTTTAGATGACAACAATCACAGCAACCTTTTCACCCCGGGTATATCTCTCAGCGCGACTTTACTCGCCTTCATAGGCCTCGGCAGCTATGTCACATATACTTTCTTCTGCACTAACACCTTCGACTGCAATGAAATCCATAGCTACGTGGCCTTTTTACCTATAGTGAGCTATATTATACTTAGAAATGTGTCCGGTGCGCTTAGAATGAGGCATTCTTCTATGTTTGCGTGGTTTGGGACTATAACTTTGGAATTATTTGCCAGTCAATCGCATATTTGGCTAGCAGCCGACACACATGGTGTTTTGGTATTGATACCTAGCGCTCCAATACTCAATCTTATACTAACTTCGTATATATTCGTGTGTACAGCTCATGAAATTCATAAACTGACAGGTATAATACTGCCGTACGCTGTACCGGACGATTGGAAATCGGTATTGAGAAATTTCGCCATATTTCTAGCGATTTTAGTTCCTATTGGTATACACGATGGAATGTTTTAGAGTTGAAAAAACAAGATATGTTTTTTGGGAAAAAGCAAGAATTTATTGAGAAATCAGAGTTGGCAGACAATTTCTTCCTGAGATTGGATTGAATAAGGCCTAATGATTTAGCTTCATAGACGAGTATTTCTTATTTAACGTTAAGCCTACCCGTACTTGCTATATTACAAAAACTTTTATAAAATTACTAACTGACTCCGACAACGTTGTTTGAAAAAAAAAAAAAGGTTTAAAAAAATTATTTCCGATTCTCAGACCTACCAATTAGAATGTCATAAAAATTTGTCAAGCCGTTTCGGAGGAGTGCGTCTCCGAACACTGTGACACGAGAATTTTATATATTAGATGAAATTTCTTTAGCTACAATAGGTACAACAACTATGGCAAGTGTACTCAAATGAAAACGTATGCTTACAAATTGCAAGATGTGTTTTTGAAGAGTGTATGTAATTTTGCCGTTATGGACAACTGACTTTATAGTACAGTTATTTTAGATTTATCTGTGGAAAAAATCCTAGTGAGCTGAATTTTTGTACACACCTTTATTACGGCGTTGAAATGAAGATGTGAAAAATCGACATTAATATCGTGCCGGCTAAAAAAAAGTTATAAAGGTCAAAAGGTCACGAAAATCTGTTTTTTAGCAAATATCTCGCGAATTATTGCTCGGAGGTCAATACAGGTCATTAAATAATTGTTTGTCGTGAAATTATCTACAAAAAAGGCATATTGCATTTTTCTGTAAAATTAACAGTTTTTTGTGTAGAGCGCTGAGAAAGCGACAAGAATGCACTCACATACGACATTGTATACCGTACACCAAGGCGTAAACTCTATTGCTTTATATTTCTGTTTTTAAGTATCTTAAATACTCCTATCTGATATTTGGGCATTTTGTAAAAAATACACTTATATTATAGATGGCACACTGGCAGATGTTCTGTATTACGTAGTGCCTGGAACTTACCGGAAATCTTCCTTTGTACATCTCCGCGCTCCGTCGAACGGGGAGGCAGCAGAACACCTCAGGCAACAGGCGCACCACGCGAACACTTAGTCCATAGGCACTCGGTTCAGAAGCCAGATCTGGAGTATTGTACGTTGTCTACACGGCACACATCAGAATCGTCCGGTTTAATTACGAGTAAAAATGTTCTTTAAAATATGAATACCGATTAATCGCTCGGCACCCGCGACGACGACACCGTTAGTGTCTTCGAATGGTAGCAGCATGTGTGGCCATCTTGCGCGCGGAGGGCGCGAGCCAATCGGATTGCAGATAGCTCTCCGTTCGAAAACCAACTTCGTTCCAGGCACAGATTAATAAAACAATATTTACAAATTTGAAAGGAATCGTGTTGTCTTTTACCTAAGCTAGTTTAATTAATTGCGGTACGCAACATTCTGCATTTTATTCTTCCGAGACCCGCCCTTTTATACCACTCCTAACTTCTACTACATCACCATCCGATAACAATTCATTGCATATAAAGCATGTATCAATAATTATGAAAACTGTTCAAGAGCATGAAACTACTAAAATAACGTCTTTATAACTCAAGTAATATTTTTCAACTGAGCTAAACACAGTCCGACAGATACCTAGTAGCAGGTATAAAGAGACGGGTCTCGGAACAATAAAATACAGAACATCTGCCAGTGGAGGTTGTTTGTATAATATATAGAAGTTCCAAAACTATAATATAAGTATATTTTTCACAAAATGCCCAAATATCAGATAGAATATTTTAAGACACTTAAAAACATAAATAAAAAGCAATAGAGATTAAGCCTTGGTGTACGGTATACAATACAATACCGTATGTGAGTGCATTTTAGTCGCTCTCTCAGCGCTCTACTCAAAATACAGTTAATCTTACAGAAAAATGGATTAGACGTTTTTTGTAGATAATTTCATGACAAACAATTTAAAATAACCTGTATTGAACTCCGAGCAATACGTCGCGAGATATTTGCAAAAAACAGATTTTCGTGATTTTTTGACCTTCATAACTCTTTTAGCCGGCACGATATTAAGGGCCGGTAGGCCAAGCCGCGTAGGCACCACAGCGCTTCCTCAGCCCCCGCCAAGATAGATCGACGATGTATTTTCTGCTAGCACGCCACAGTAAAAATGATTGGCAGTAGCAATCGAAATGGAACATCTCTGTTAATGGGCTGGAATTTATTTTAGGTTTATGATATACTAGTTGACGCCCGCGGCTCCGCCCGCGTGATGAAGTTTTCCCGTTCCCGTTTTCTAAAGGAACTTGTTCCCGGGATAAAAAGTAGCCCATGTATTATTCTGATAGATAAGCTATTATATATATATAATATATAGTTATGGTAAAGTTTATTTAAATTCTATTCAGTAGTTTTACGTGCAAGTAACAAACATCCATACTTACAAACTTTCGCGTTTATAATAGTTAATGATGATATATTTAATAACAAAATTAGGCTTTATGTACAAGTACCAAATAAAATGTCCCGTACCTACTCATTATACTCATTTTTTTTTAAATACTATTAAAATCAACAAATTATAGTTATATTCCTGTCTTCGGCAGCTAGTCCCGTTGTACTTCAGAACATATCTTCCGTCCGCGCTAAACATTCTGCCTAAGTACACAATTTCATTCAATTGCTCCAAACGTTGCCGGTTTACCCAAATCTTGCTTTTAGTTCTTACTTTTTCCTTTTTCAAATACTCGATTCTTAGTTTAACATGCAGCGAAGACCTATTTATATTAGTGACTAATGCCTGAAGGTCGGCTTCTGATGAGACCATCACTACCGCATCATCAGCGTACAACAGACAATGTACTGTAAAATTTCCAATTTTACAACTCATCATAATCTTTTAACTTCTGCAGCCACACTTTTGCACAACTATATGTATCCAGATACACTATGAAAAGTCAGGCAGACATAACATAACCTCGTTTGACGCCCGAACAGAAGTCAAAAAGAGGCGCCAAGTGAACAACCCCCTTGGTCGCACGCAAGCTTTACAGTTCGTATAAAGAGACTGTATCGCCTTCAGCAGCTGGCCGTTCACACCATATCCGGGCAGGATAGGCAGGCCACACAGACGAGTACCACAAAGTTTCTCTCACAACGTTATTATAAGCGCAAAAAACCTTCGCGTTGAAATGTTGGGATTATTAATTATTAGTTACATGAAATGTTATACATTGTTTAAGGCTACTAACATAAAGTAAAAAAATTAATAAATAAAACTCGTAGCCCTACTAACTCGGTTTCGTAAAAGATCACTGATTTAAGAAACTCTCTCGGATTTTGGATCGATGACCGCATTGTAGCATGTTCATTTACCAGCGTTTTCGTGCTTCGAAGGACACATTAAGCTGTTTGTCCCGGTTGATAGTAACGTTGCAATCGACACTCGTTAAGTCAAGTGAATACCCTTTGAGTGACTTAACAGCGAGTCGCTACAATCCTGAGTGTCCATTTAAACACAGGCATTGGGCTCACCACAATATGCCTCTGCCACACCTTCGGGGATAAAGTCGTGGCTAATAAATTTATAAATATACTTAAATAATTAATACCGAAAGCATAAAACAAAGGTCTTGGATACAATTTTAATCATTTATGCGATGCGAAGCGAAGCTTCAATATAACAACTGCACTCATTACTTCAGCCAGTGGCAGTCGGTATGTTTAAGCTTCAGAATCTATTGATCAAATTTGTTTAGAAACCAATTGAAAGTATACGTTACAATTTTTTTTAAACAGTCAGCATTTAGCGTAAAAATAGGTAAACATACATTGAACGGCCCACTGGCTCAGTTGGTTATATAACTGCCTTCTAACCTGTGGGTACCGGGTTCGATTTTATACTACTTACAGGGATAATTCTGACGCTTCTGTGAAGTGTAGGTACTTTATTTTATATTAAAGTGTCATGAAATTTAATTTATCTATCACGCCTTATCCGCGAAAGGGTGGCATGTGTATTCCTGTCCCACGTAATGGGTGGTGAGTCCATTGCCGTATATAACTCTCATATATATACACTTTATAAAGCTAACTCCGGGCGTCGCGAGATGCGACTGGGACAGACGCTCGGATGATGATGGAATGCTTACTGCTCTCATAAACATACTGTGCCATTGCAAAAAATAGCAAGGGGAGCGCAACGAAAAAACCTAACACAGGTCCTACCTCAGTAAGCGCCAGAGCGGGACTGATCAGGCCTCAGCGTCGCGAATCTGATATTATTTAAACATTTGTACTTTAAAAATCACTGTATATAGTCAAAGTAAGCCATTATGTCTATAAATATTTGTATAAAAATTTCATGAAAATTATCTGTAGTTTAGATTTGACATTGAAAAACATTTCGAAAGGGGGCAACTTTGGGATGTATTTCTATCAAGTGAAGTTTATTAGATTTTGTAACAGAAAGCCATTTTGACTAGCTTAAATCCTTAACTAACATATATCTCTTTTTCAGAATCAATAACCCTTTCTTCTACGATTCGCATTGTTTTAAAAAACTCATAAGCGTGGCCTCGGCAGGAATACCAAGCCTTAACGTCGATTTTTCACATCTTCATTACAACGCCGTAATAAAGGTGTGTACAAAAATTCAGCTCACTGGGAATTTTTCCGCAGATTGGGGTTTAAAATGTCTAAAATTACTGGGCTATGAATGTTCTTGTATCTTCTTAGGTTTGCTTATAAAAGGAGAAAATAGAATCGTATCGTTTACAGTAACTATGTAGGTATATCGAAGTGATTAATACTTTCATTTGTAAATATCCTTAATCATAATAAATCGTTATTCATGTGGTTTGTCTAAGGCAAGGATTAGACAGTCAATAAATATCGCAATCCAATATCGTGATACCGGTCTCAGTAAATATTGAATCTCATAGCGTATTACATTTTCAATAAATATTGACAACAAATTTGTCAGTATTCAGTGGTTCACCATTCCGTGTAGACGTGTTTAGGTTTACCTACAATTACAGTATGGATTTTAAAGCAAAAGCTTGTATTGCCATTATGTTAGCATTAAATGTAGGGAATACAAAAATGTGGATGTCCATGCGTTAAAAATAATAGAATGTTACGTTAAATAAAATGAAAATATCGGACTCTGAAGATTATAGAAATTAGTTTCGTATGAATAAATTATTTATAATCAATTTTTTAAAATTTATTAGACCGCATACCGCTATATGTTATTAAACAAGATATTTATTTGAGAAGTGCTATAGGTATGAGAGAGATATTAGCAGTGGCTTTGCGTTACTTTGCTTTTCAGGAAGATCGCTCATAGATTTGAGTTATACCAGCATTTTGTCCTTGGCTTCACTCAAAAGTTGGATTTGTAACCATTCACAGCTCAGGAAGCGTTTCAAAAGTCTCTATAAATTGTTTAAGAACAATATTGTTACATTTGCTTCTGCTTCGTCCACTGAACCAGGCGAAGCCACTCAATCCTCAATTAATATATCCTCCGACATGTTCACGGTGCGCAGGTCGGGCGGGTACAGACAGTATCGCGATCCACGACCGCTCACATAGTCAATAAATATTGACTATTATTGATGGATCACAAAAAATCCAGATTTTTTGTCAATATCGTCAATAAAGTTTCAGATTCCGTTTACACATCAATAAATATCGCGAGATCGCAAGTATCGCGATATTTATTGACTGTGTAATCCTTGCCTAATATATAAGAATACGGGACGTACGCAGTGGACGATCCCTTAGTGAGATTAAATAATAATAATAATATACTAAAATAAATTATTTAAAAATCATCGTTTCTTTGCCTTTTCATGTCTGATTTTGTGGTGGAATTGTAGTATCTGTTTTGCTCAGATAAAGTGTGTAAATTACATATTTACCTTAAAAACATTTCATCTAAAAATTAAAAGTACCTTATAAGGAAAAAATTACAACAGAAAATAGCGAGAATAGTCGGATCGTTACATATGGCAACCTACCCCAGTGGGGACGATTCGTGACCGATACCACTGCATGTGCCTTTCATAAAACAAAAACCTAATCTATTGACTGCGTTGTTTTTGTGTCCATAATAACCTGACATGTTTCATTTTTTGTCCATACTGGTATTGACATGTTTGACTTTGTGTCCATACTGGTATTGACATGTTTGACTTTGTGTCCAAACCGGTATTGACATGTTTGATTTTGTTTTCATACTGGAAATTACATGTTTGATTTTGTGTCCATATTGTACATGTTCGATTTATTTGTTCCCTACGATTCACACCCTAATCTGTCACACTGTAACTGGTTGCGAAATGTTTAATAGAAAATTCCTCTAAACACATACTTACATATTATCACGCCTGTATCCACTCGGGGTAGGCTGAGACTTTGACTTTCCACTTGCCACGTTCCTGACATACAACTTTAGCTTCTTCTACTTTCATGGGTGTTTTCATACACGCTCGCCGGTTAAGAGTACTTTTGACCAGGCCTTTTTCCAAAAGGTCTTCTATTTGAATGGAGTCCAGTCACGCTGTTATTTCATTGAAACTTCTAATTAGTAGTTTCCCAACCAGTCTCACAGTTACAGAATGCAATAAAATAATGAAAAGAAACATCAACATTATTATTATTTATTACAATAAAGGTAAATATTTAATAGTGGTAGTATTTTTTTTTTCATCCCGTACAGTGTGACTGGTTGGGATTTCTCTTATTAATTTCCCAACCGCTCACAGTGTTACTCCAGTGTGACAGATGAAGATGTGACTCGTTGGGAACAAATGGTCTGATTTTGTGTAGATACTGCTCCGATATTAATTAATTATTAATATAAAATAATTGTTAATTTAATGTTCATTTCTTAAGTTATATGTTTGCGTGAAAATAATGTTAAGAGAGTTAAAACCAAAGCAATAAATATTTATTATTATTGTCAGACTGATTAAAATCCTTCTAAATTTAGATATTAAGTTGTTTTTATAGCAAAGTACAATCACTATTTAAAAGTACATTTTGAATACAACTAAGTACATAAGTTGGTCTCGGTACCTACTTTTTTTGTTGTATCAAATTGCGTGTTTATATAAAATTAACGGTATAAGTAAATTTAAAAAGCATAATTTAGACAGCACAGAATTTTTAAATTCACTATTGAGAAATCGAGGTTACATTCGTACTTTTTAAGTGGCAACACTACAAGTGTAAAACAAGTCTATACTGTAAGTGTGTAGTTTTATGTGGCAAGTGCTTTTTCAAGTACGAATGTAACCTCGATTTCTTATTAGTGAAGTATGAAAATGGCGGTCAATTTAACTATGTGTGTACCATTTTAAAGAATAGTACACATGTATCCCGATGTCTTAGCTCTAAATTGACACAATTTTGTTACCTATAAGAGTATTATGGCTTGGTGATCTGTCCTCTCTCACTATACCGACAGGGATACAGCGTGAATATAGTTAATCAGTGAAACAGTTGTAGATTCTCGACATAATAGCGTGGCACTAGGTTCGGTAGTGAATGAAAATATCCTTGATTTATTAAAAATTGCTTTATGATATTGTTAAAGTACTAGTACTAGTGGCAATTGAGTGTACTCATACAAGTTATTAATAACAAAAAATTAGAACTTATTATTATCTAAATCTCTGCCCTTCAAATTTTAATCTTTCAATTACATGCTGTAAAACGGCTGAATTTGTGAAACCTACGATTTAAGCAATAAATGATTATGATTAAAAGCTCGTATTTGTAAAATAATACAAGGGCTGCACTAAAATTATCGGGAATGGAACATTTCCACTGTTCCTATCATATTACAATCTTTTTAATTGAAATCTCCTTGGTTTTAAAAATCGAATACCATTTATTTATTTTAAAAATATTCTCGGTCTTGTCACAAGGTTTTGTCAAACTTGTTTAGTCGTTGAGAAAATGGAATTGACTCGAAAAAATTCAAGAGCAATGATTTATTATGACTTTCGAAGTGGTTTAACACAAAAACAGTGTGTTGACCGGATGATTTCTGCATTTGGTGATGAAGCTCCATCCAAAACCACAATTTATCGCTGGTTTGCTGAATTTCAACGTGGACGTGTCAAGCTCAGTGATGATCCCCGTCAAGGTCGTCCAAAAACTGCAGTCACCCAAGAAAACGTTGATGCTGTGCGTAAGCTGATTGAGGAAGATCGACATGTGACATACCGCGAAATTCAGGCAACTTTAGACATTGGCATGAGTCAAATTCAAATAATCTTGCATGAACAATTAGGTGTAAAAAAGTTGTTTTCCCGATGGATACAGCATTCGCTCTGTGAAGAGCAAAAAGCAGCTCGCGTTACTTAGTGCGTCAGAACTCTCGAAAGATTCCACGCAGGATCCTCAAATGCTGTATACAACATCGTATCAGATGACGAATCCTGGACATACGCGTACGAACCCGAAACAAAAAACCAGTCACGAGTTTGGGTGTTCGAAAATGAGTTAAAGCCAACAAAAATTGTTCGTTCACGGAGTGTTGCAAAAAAAATGGTGGCCACGTTTGTCTCCAAAACCGGCCATGTTGCGACTATTCCTCTTGAGCGACAAAGAACGGTTAATGCAGAAGAATTTAACACTCTGTTTTTGTGTTAAACCACTTCGAAAGTCATAATAAATCATTGCTATTGAATTTTCTCGAGTCAATTCCATTTTCTCAACGACTAAACAAGTTTGACAAAACCTTGTGACAAGACCGACAATCATTTTTTTAAATAAATAAATGGTATTCGATTTTTAAAACCAAGGAGTTTTCAATTAAAAAGATTTTAATATGACAGGAACAGTGGAAATGTTCCATACCCGATACTTTTAGTGCAGCCCTCTTATCAAGCGTTTCTTTTTTCAGTATAAAAAGTATTTATTTATTGTAAATATTAAGGAGAGGGAACGTTCGTGGAGTATATTTATAAAGTACATCTCGAAAAATATGGTCTGTGTCTAGTGTCTGTCACGTAGAGCAAAAATTCCTACGATTGCATATAAATATCAAAAAAAGAAATGTTTGTATATATATATATATGCAAATACTGAAACCTTTTCAGTATTTGCATAATTAATATATTGTGAAATCTCTTAATATTGTACAGTTCTGTAAAAAAATGAGTAATACAATATTTGTAAGTAAACTTCTAAAGAATGAATAAAAAAAATGTACAACACAATTATGTACAAACACATAGAATAAGGTTATAGATAGGTATTTTAGAAGCTATATAATAGGCCTACCATTGGTTAAGTTGATTGAGTCTCGTCATTTTAACTTGTATTTTCTAAATTAACTGCTTACACTTTTATGCGTAGATATTCTATTAAAGAAATAAACTAAAAAGAAAATGTTCGTTTGACCAAGACAACAAGTCTTGGTCAAACGAACATTTTCTCAAAATCTCCACAAGACCCGTGATATGTTCGTTTCAATCCTTCATTCCATTTATTCATTTATTCCATTCATTCATTACATTCATTCATTCATTCCATTCATTCATTCATTCCATTCATTCAATTACGTTCAGTATTACACAGCTAGTCTTAGGCATCACCTCTTCGAGCTATTGTAGAGCGACGATATTTGGTCTCTATACCATCAATATATCGCCGTGAAATATACACCGTGTGTAGTCATTGAGTAACTATTGAATTTCATGGAAAAGCAAGACTCGTCGCGATCCACTCGCTCGTGAACGTAGCATTTAAATATAGTCTAATCAAGAAACGTAGAGAATTTAGTGACCCTTTACTACGCATCTCTGTCCCACAATTATATTGACATTTCATTCACATACCTGGTAGTAAAAGCCCTTGTGCGAGTGTAAAGTCAAAATCTCTTTGACAGATTTGAGATTAAAATAAATTAAAAGTGATCTGTAGTGTCTTTAGGTCTCAATCAAATTGTGAATTTATTTAGTGTTACTATTATAAATGTGATGTATGATACTATCACTATGATTGTATCTGATGTGTTGTATACAGTGGCGTAACTATATCATCTGAGGCCCGTGGCAAAATTTTTAGATGGGGCCCTCCCAGTAAAAATTGTTATATTGTAATTTATTTTTAATGAGCCAGAAGTAGTTACCGAACACTATCAGTAAAGAGAATGATGAAGCACTCAGTGTTCTGTAAACGAACATTGAGTTACGTAACTTTCGTCATGGCTGGTCTTTAGATGGGTGACCGCTTTGTTGTATTTCTATTTACGAGCGTTTCCGTGCTTCTGAAGGTACTTAAAGCCGTTGGTCCCGCTTGCCAGTAACATGGCAGTCGTTAAGGCAGGTCGCTACAACCAGCACCTCTCCATTTAGTACAGTAATAGTCTCACCATTTCTTACGTGTGACAAAAGCTTTCGGTGAAATGTGGGCGTATATGTATATGCCTCTGCCACCTCTTCGGAAATGAAGGCGTGACTGATTAAAAATTAGGAATCTTTTAAATTTTATTTCGTGCACCTTTCCTGAAGTATTTCGTATGCTACGTCTAAACGCTTTCCAAGCGTCGACAAGCCTCCACAAGTTCAAGCGTCTGGATCCGGCGTTGGCTGTACTTGCGTAGGCTTGCGAGTGCTTGTCGCCGATCCTATCGGTTCGATACGGTTTTTGTGCACATATCAAAGAAAGCTTTCTGCGGTCCAAAGGGTTCCAGAGGTCTATATTGACACTATCCGGGACATGTACCGCGCCTCCGATTCCATGGTTCGGATTGCTGTTGGCGACACGAAACCCTTCCCCATCACCGTCGGGGTACACCAGGGTTCGGTCCTTAGTCCGCTTCTGTTCAGTGTGATATTAGACGAATTGTCGGACAGCATCAGGAACTCGCATGAGCAGCCTCCATGGTTGCTCATGTATGCTGACGATATTGCGCTGGCAGACGCGGATAGGGGCAGATTGGTGCGACGTGTGAAGGCGTGGAAGGAGACGCTTGAGAACAGCGGTCTGAAACGAAATGTGGCGAAGACCGAGTACTTGGCACTAAATTCGACAGATATAGGCGGTGATATGGTCGAGCGCACGGACCGGGTTAAATACCTGGGATCTGTCTTTCACACGTCGTCGTTCGACGTCAAGTCACGCATTGCTGCTGCGTGGGCCAAATGGCGGGAGATGACCGGTGTCATTTGTGACCCAAAACTGCCGATCCGGTTGAATTGACAGGTCTACAAAACCAACATTAGACCTGTCCTTTTACATGGCAGTGAGACGTATATTGGAGCAACACAAGCAGGAGCTGCGTGTCACGGAAATGAAGATGCTGCGGCGGATGTGTGGAGTCACGCGGATGGACCACGTGAGGAACTCTCGCATCCGCGGCAGCTTTTACGTCCGTGACATTGCAGACAAGTTGCAAGTGTGTCGCCTTTGCTGGTATGGTCACGTCTTGCGGCAACCGCCAGGCTACATGGGAAACAAATGTCTGGCTATATCAGCCCCGCCGGGTCCCGGTAAGAGGGGAAGACCCAAGAAGTGCTGGCTTGACATGTGTGCCAATGGTCTCACTACAGGGGATGCCGACGACCGTGCGAAGTGGAGGAGAAAATGTAGGGAAGCGGACCCCAGGCGTTGCAAGACGCAATTCACCGTGTGCATTTTTGTCCCACGAAACAGGAGGTGAGTTCACCAAAATGTGGAAATGTACAATCGCAGATTGTGGCGGCCTTCAACTTGGTTTAAAGACTGCCATGATACTAAAAAACCGGGACCAACTGCTTAACTTGCTTTTCGAAGCACGGAAACGCTCGCAAACGGAACTGTCACAAAGTGGTCACCCATCCGAGGACATTGCCAAAAGTGCTTATTGCAATGATCGTTTATAGAACACTGAGTTAGGGGGGCCACGAGCGCATTAATTAATAAATCAGCAAGTCCTTTAATATACGAATACTTTTTTCTAATCTGAAAGTGAACCGAAAACTGAGAATTTCAGGGTAATGGACTATTACTGCTACACGATTTGCTTCCTAAAATTCATAAATTCATGTCAATGCTTTTCTTTGCCCTGGCGCGCCGGCAGTGCCATAAATAGTACTTTCTTGGGTGTTTCTTAGACAATAGGGAATAAGGAATAGAGAATTCCCCGATCGTCATCGCCACTAGCTCGCCCGAGCTACCAATGTATCGCGACAAAAAATGAAACAACCAGCAATGGATACGTTCTGAAATTGATCGACATTTATGTTAAAATCTTATTAGATTGAATTTGTATGTTTTGGTCCTTAGTTGCGGGTCGCTTTTATTTTAAGTACCTACTTAAAAAAAATATAATACCTAAATAAATTTTGTTAAAAATGTTAGGTTATTTCTGAACTATCAGCCGCTTGGGCCGGGGCCCTCTCAGGTCGGGGGCCCGTGGCATTTTGCCAGCCCTGCCGCCCAATAGTTACGCCACTGGTTGTATATTTTTTACAATAAAAGAGTGTTGATTAAATACTGTATTTTCATTTATTAAAAATAAATAATATATCCAATAAAAAAAAAGTAAAAAAAAAGAAGCGCTCATGACCCCGCTAACTCGGTGTTCTGTAAACGATCACTGTGTTAAGCAACTTTTGCTATGCCTGGTCCTTGGATGGGTGACCAATTTGTGGCATTTACATTTGCGAGCGTTTCTGTGCTTCAGAAGGCACGTAAGCCGTTGGTCCCGGTTGCCAGTAAAATGGAAGTCGTTAACTCATTCACTGCTGGATCCCGTACCATATGCGTTTTCTTTATTTATCGCGTTTGCGTGTTTCCGCAAACCGTGTGTTATTTGGACATACAAGCAGCGTGTGTGTCTTTTTGGGACAAAGACGCAACGGGGATGCACATCATCAGTGATAATAACATAAACTTAAACATTTTTTTATTATATAACAATATAAAGCTTTGTTTGTTGTAACACGGCACCTTTAAAAAAAAAATCTACCTGATTTGTAACAAAGACATACGATCATTTTAACAAAAAAAAATGTAAAAAAAAAAATAGTGGCCGCCAAAATATCTATTGTTCTTAAGAAAAGGGTTTTAAAGTTATAAATCTTTTTTATATTAAAGGCCCGATACCAGCCATGTCGGCGCCGTGCCGTGGAGTGACGTGGTGGCCACATGTTCATATCAATTTTAGGATAAGGAAAATTAAAAATATTTTTAAATCGATTTTATTTATTGAAATCCTGTTGTTATATAAAAAAAACAATTGAGTCACAGATATACTTATTACTAATATTAAGAATGCGAAACTTTGAAAGAATGTATAGATTTAGGTTTGTTACTCTTTCTCATTTAGAATAAATTAATATAAATATTGTGGGACACTTTTCGCACAGCGCCGTCTAGCCCCAAAGTAAGCTAATATTAGCTTGTGTTATGGGATCTAGATAACTAATAAACATACTTATATATTTTTAAATACATACATATTATACATTGGAAACACACAAACTCCGAAACACATTTGTGGATCACACAAATATTTGCTCCGACCCGGAATAATATAGCTTATGCATCAGAATAACGCATGATTTTATCTTGGGAACAAGTTCATGTGGAAAACGGGAAAGCTTCTCCACGCGAGTGGAGCTGCGGGCGTCAACTAGTAAATATATATGTAGGTATATCGGTATACTTCGACTCATGTAACAAAGTGAAAAAGTAAATACTTTTGGACTAAAATGACTAAATAGTAAAAATGGGTAAATATAAGTCGAGGTTTTTGAATTGCAAATAGTAGAGACACCCTACTATGACTACTAATATCCACTCACAATCTACCTAAGGGTATTAATAAATACCCGTAGGGACTGGAATCACTCCCGGTGTGCCGATGTTAGCATAGCTATTGATTCGCAAAAATGTTCGGCAGCAGCCAAAGTGGCTTATTTGAAGGACTTACGGGCTGCTTGAAAAATTTTACCAGCCGGTCGCCACAACCTGCGCCTGTCCATTTCATTACGGCAATGGGCTCACCACCTTTTACATGGGACAAAATGCGTACGGTGAAATGTGGGCGTATAGTATGCCTCTGCCTACCCCTTCGGGGATAAAGGCGTGACACAATGTATACACAGGGCTTGTTTACCGGTTAATTTTCAAACCTAAATCAGTGATAAGTACATTAAGAGCGTATTATTTAGGTTTGGCTCTACCTTAACCTTAAAAATACCGGTTTTCTTAATGAGCGAAATTAAATAGGTTTGACTCTATTTACCGGTTTTTAATGGTTTTTATTTCGCTCTTACCGACGACATCGCCACTGTCAGCTTTCTATTAGAAACGGATTTAAATTTAACAAACCCGACGTCATTAAAATCGGTCCAGCTATTCTTGACTTATAAGTGGTGGTAATGAAGCGCTCGTGGCCCCGCAGTCTCAGTGTTCTGTAAACGATCACTGAGTTACGCAACTTTCACTATGGCTGGTACTCGGATGGGTGACCACTTTGTGGCATTTACATTTGCGAGCGTTTCCGTACTTCGGAAGGCACGTTTAGCTGTTGGTCCCGGTTGCCAGTAAAATGGCAGTCGTTAAGCCTGGTTGAAGGCCTTATGGGCGGCTTAAAAATTTCAACAGCAGGTAGCCACAACCTGCGTCTGTCTATTTCAACACGGCAATGGGCTCACCACCTATTACGTGGGACAGGAATCCACACGGTGAAAAGTGGGCATATAAGCCTCTGCCACCCCTTCGGGGATAAGGCGTGATGGATATTTTTATAAGTGGTTGTTAAACTTTGTTTTACTTATATAGATTTGGAACCTAAGCAATGATTAATAAAAAAGTATTAATGCGGTAAATGAAATAAGAAGAGCTTTAACTACTGGTGTAGTGAAAAGTGGCCAACGTGAATATGTGCAGAAAAAAGGGTGTAAGGGGCCTCTAGACATCTTTGGGCCCAAGCCGACCTCAGTTGCACGTGGTTCACCTGCTGATCGACGGATGAGGCTACGGCGAGCAGGTAATCATTATGTGTACCAGGCCAGACAATTCTTTTTTTTTTGGACCGGAAAGGGTACCACCATGCAGCCCGCAGAAAGCCCCTCAAATAACTCTTGGGTTACATTCGGGTACAGCGGCTGCAAGCCGGGGCTTAGAGCAAGATTTGATGTAGTAGGTGTGGGACCATTAGGTGTTAAGTGGCGTCAAATGCGGGTAGCGCGAGTCGAACCGCCGGCCAGGGAGACCTGTAGAAACAGTGGTGCCGCTGGCCACCCGCGTAGTACAGGGGCCCAATTGAGACTAACCACCTTGGAAGGCTGCCCCATCAGGCCGCTCATAATCCCGATGTGGTTCGTCGTACCGGTTGGTTACTGGATGTGTGGTCCCCGTGACCACAATCAGGGGGTACGGGGGCCATTTCGTCCGGTGATTCGGCTTCCGCTTAATCACACGTCCCTGGACAAAACTAGCACCTACGCTTTGTCACTCACTGCTGCGCCAGATACCTTTCACGGATCCTTCATTCCCCATCAACATGACAGCGCAAAATATAAGGCGAATCTCTACAGCAGCTGGCATAAATCCCACATATACGCTATTCGAGGTAGAGTTCACAAACAACCTCAACGCCGTCCACCACCATCATGAGACGGCGCGGCCCGGATTACTATTCCTTACGGAGACACAAATATGCCGCCCTGACGATACGTCGTATTTGTGCTACCCCGACTATATTGTCGAGGACCGCTTAGATAAAAAGGCCGGAGTGTGCGTGTTTGTTAGGGCGGATGTATGTCTTCGCCGTCTGCACTGCCTGGAAGACCCATCCTTTTCTGTCCTCTGGCTTCACGTGGGTCTTGGTTCTATTAGCCAGATCTGTGTGCCTTTACCGTTCTCATAATATGAGATATGGAGACGACTCGGCTCTTTGACTACGTCGGCAGAGCGGCAGATGATGCGCAGGTGCGGTTTCCAAACGCGGATTTGGTGTTTTTGGGGGACTTTAACGCTCACCATAAAGAATGGCTGGGCTCCCTCAAAACTGACCATGCGGGACGAGCCGCCCATACCTTCGCTCTCTCGCATGACTTGACACAGTTGGTACACTAGACCACCGGATACACCAGACCATCAGATGTGGTAAAACATGCGCACGCTCTGTTGGACCTTCTGCTGACCAACAACCCAGCCCCGTATAGTGTATCGGTAGGTGTTCCGTTGGGTACTTCCGATCACTGCGTCGCGCGCGCTGAAATGCAGGTATTATCTCCTGCTTGTCCTGCAGTAGCAGCGCCGAGACTGGCATTACTCGTCAGCAGATTGGGACGGCTTACGTGATTTTTTTGCGTTCGTTCCATGGGGTCAGAGTTGCTTTAGAGGAAAGGCCCATTTGGAAAGCGCTCTTGCTTTTGCTGGAGAGATCATTCTGGGGATGAAATACTACATCCCCTACACTGATGTCGCCAGCATCCGCAAAGCCCGTCCCTAGTACGGGCGTGAGTGCGCTGAAGCAGTTCGATATAAGCAGTCAGCGTATCGCGCCTGGATCAGTGCTAGGGCATCAGGTGACCCGAATGTGGTCAAACTCTGAGGCCGCTTACAACAGAGCGACGAAGGCGAGCAAAAGGGCCTTCATTAGAGCGGATACCCAGCGTATAACGCAACTTGGCCAGGAGCAACTGGCCAAAGCCGCTGCGGTACCCTAACGGAACTCTGGCTCCTAAGGCTCGAGAGAACGCGGACTTGGTTGCCAACCTCTTCCCGGCCAATTCCCGGATCGATGACCGTGGCATGCAGCCTCCGACAGTCACGAGTTGTAGCAATGCAATGCCTGATATAATTATCAGGCAGTGCGACGGGTCCGTTTTGTCGCCCACTCTCTTTCTTCTACATATCAACGATATGTTGTCTTTAGGCACCATACATTGCTATGCAGATGATAGTACATTACACGGGAGATATGTAAGTCACCCGATGGCAAAGCGGACGAATGTTGAGGCTAAGTTGTAGCGGACCTCGATCGGAATCTGGACCGCATTTCTCGGTGTTTCATTTTCAATTTGTGATTCCTTTTTTCAAATTTGACTTTTTTGTGTAACGCTTTCCACGGTCCAAAGAGTGCTGAGAATATATGAAGAAACTATAATAATAATAATAATAAAAGATTAAAATTAGATTAAAATTGTCAAAGGGCCTCTGCGTGTTGGACCAGTATGTCCCCATGTACGCCTACCAAAAGCCCGGGTGTCTTCATAAAAAAAAAGAATATACCCGTGAAAAGAAGAAACATAATAATAATAAACCCCTCGAGGACAGTCGTTAACATTTATAGGATTAACGCAACCCTATGAGGGCATAGTAGATTCGCTTTTTGATTTATCCACTTTCTGATACCAACAAAAAATGTATTAGTAAGTTATTGAAAAGCTCACATCCGCAGGGCAGCTTGTGGCGAGCTGAATGTGCGTGGCTACACATCGGTCCCGATTCCTTAGAGTTTTGTTGCCCTTCTGCACTGGTTAGGATTTAATGGCCTAACGGGAGAGCAGTGAGAGTGCTACTCCCGGGAGTGCAGCAAATCTCAACTCTGGCTTGCCTTAATTGGCCAGTCAGAGGGAGGGAGCCAGAGATATATGCTCGGGGGTAGAAGTGTCATTATCAAGGGCATAACTACGGGGAAGCACGCTCGGGGCCTGTCCCGCGAAGGTGAAACCGGCGCCGCACCGCTCGACACCCCAAGCCGCTCACATCGGTGTTGCCCTCTGTCGCCTTACAGGCTTATCATGCCTATGGCGATTGTATAGGGGGCCCATCTATTGAGTTGGCAAGTCACCGTCTGCCAGTATTTTGATAATAATATATTAAAATGGCAGACGCCGTCTTCAACCATAGTTTTAGTTACATACTCCATTTAACCTTCAACTCATAGCCCATTTAGTAGTTAGCATATTGTACAATAGTTTAACTCCCATTGGAGGTGGTCCATTATCGTTCTTCTACATAAGGCGGGTGTGGACTATCTGCAGTGGGGGTCCCATTCCCTATTAGATTAAAATTCTCAAAGGGCCTCTGCGTGTTGGACCTACCTTTTCATTACATACATTTCAACAAAGTCTTATGATAAGCCCTGTTTCCTAAACTAGGCTATAAGCCTGTATCTTAGGGAGATGGACTAACTGGACAACATCTCATCTAAGAAGACCAGGAAACGGTCGTAAAAGACTTTATCGTCACGCGTTCACTAAGGAATCGACATCTAACAGCTGTTACGATCCAACACCACCTGTTACACTCCAAGATAGGTTATGTTAGTGATGATACAGTCAGAAGACGCCTGGTGAATCTAACCTGACACCATACAGACCCTCTCACTGTCCAAAACTCGAACGTCATTATGAGCGGAAAGGTTCATAATGGGAAATCCTGAATGAACATGCAGGTTCTTTCCTTACAAATATGGGCGATAATTCACTTCCTATGCACGATAATGCTCGTCCTCATACAGCATTATCTGTGAGACGATACATTCAAGAAGTCGGTATCGATCTCATAGCATGGCCAGCGAGGAGTCCTGACATGAATTCTATAGAGCATGCATTGGGACGATTTCGGAAGGCTAGTCAGGAAGCGAAACCCATCACCTGGCTTTGAGGCCTTCAGAAGTCCTTCAGAAACTAAACACGGTAATGTGGCCAGGGGGCCAAGTCTACTAATTCAATCGCGTCAGAAAAGAATAGAAATCGTCACTCAATAGAAAGCCACCGGTACATTTTTGACAGTTTTTCGTAGTCTACTATTACAATCGTACTCCAATAGACTTCTATCGGTCGGCCGATAGAATTCTACTAACACGAATACGTACAGCGCCAGTGGCCGCTAATCAGTTGCATTTTTGATAGTCTACTAAGATTTTGACAGCTAAAAATAGCGATTCTGGTTCTATTCTACGGCTTGTCAATTGTAGACTCGGCCCCCTGGTCGTCGGTAAAAGACCGACGGAGCCATTAAAACAAAACAAAACCAGACAAAGTGGCCAGGGGCGTAGCAAGGTTTTAGTTTCAGATGGGGTTTTAAAATACTTCTATCTAATAATGTGTAAATGTTTGAATAGATCGCACTTATGTTAACATTCTAAAGGAGATTTTGGATGCGAGATTTGGGGGAAAGATTTTGGGTGGCCTTTCTTGAAGCCACACAAGCAGGTGCTGCGCGTTGGCATGAAAATACTGCGGTGGATGTGTTGAGGAACTCCTGACTGATGACTAACTGACCGTTCGAAGTGGAGGAGTGGAAGTAGGAATGCAGACACTCGGATGATGTTGATTTTTAATATCGTTAACATTTTGGGGGGTGTCTGGGCCCCAGAAACCCTCCCCATGAAAGTCGCAATGGGCTGGTCACATCTGTAGAACATAATGGCCCAAGGAGCAAACGAGTTCTGGAGCGAAGACAGCGAATCTGTAAACGTAAGGTAGAACGACGTCTGCCAGATGGACCGACGATCTGGAAAATGTCCCAGGGAGGTAGTGGATGCGGTAAGCGCAGGACTGTGGGTTGTAACGTGAATTGGGACAGGCTTACGTCCATGGAGTAGTGGACTTCCGGCTGATTTGATTGAACCAACCACTGCAGCACTGCAAAGAAGTATCAGTACTAAACACTTGATTAAAATCCAAGTATTTTTCCCCAAAAAACCTTTTCGAGATTTCTCACGCGATGAGTTCCAATTATTAAATCGGTAATTGAGCCGTTTAGAATGAGTCCGGATATTCGGATAATTGAGAATTACTGTACCTACCTACTTGAATTAAGTATAATACTTAGCCGCATTGTTCCATCGAGGTCTGTAGTCCTTGCATGTCGAAGTAGATACCCAGGAGTTTTTTGATGCGAATGCAACCGCGAGTGACGTAGCAACCACCTATGACACAGCTTGACGGATTAATGTAGGTACCTAGATACAGCTTTTCACTTCATTGCGAATTGTCCAAAGTCGTAGAATAAACGTTGTTAGTAATGACATTTACCTTAGCCACCCACTCCTGGCAGGTTGCTGGTATTTTAAAATTACCCTTTATATGCCAATTTAGTTGCGTACCTACCTGAGTCTGGATAAAGTATCTTAATGAAGAAGGAGATACTTCAGAAAATAGTCAGTTTTTAACAAGCAAAATTTATTTATCGTTATAATTTACATTGTGAATAAGACGATAATTATATTGAATATACACCTTAAATAATTATATGTAGGTATTGTGTAAAACATATTATATAAATTATTCATTTAATTATAGAAATATTTAAACGTCAATAAAAATTATACATGCTTTTAATTGAATAATAATAAGTATTAGCTTTCTTTTAAAGGTATAAATGTATTTCCAGACCTTAATAAAATACTGGTTAAATATTTAATTGCTTACGTACAATCAGCATTAGAAGTAGATTAACACAATCTAAAGTTGCAGAGTATATTTGTGAATGAAACTTTGCATGTTTGTTTAGGTACGGATTTAGTTTAAGGTCTGGATGCTGATAACTGTCCCTATATCAAATTTAAAATAAACATAGAAAGGTACAGTCACCAAAAATACTATAGACACGAGCAGGCTGTAAAAATATAGGTTCATAAATAAAATAAAAAATCTTAATCATAATAATATAATGAACCTCTCGTAACCCCGTTAATTCAGTGTTCTGTAAACTACCACTGCGTTAAGCAACTTTGTTACGGCTGGTCCTATGAGAGGGTGACCGCTATGTAGGTAGCATTTATTAATTTACGAGCGTTTCCGTGCTTCTGAATGCACGTTATGTAGTTCCCGGTTGCGTGACTTACATGGCAGTCGTTAAACGAAGTTAAAGGCCTTTTAAGGGCTTAAAAAGTAATAGCAGGTCGCCACAGCCTGCGCCTGTCCATTTCAACACGGCAATGGGCTCACCACCTGTTACGTGGCACAAAAAAACATGTGGGTTTAGTAGTAGGTAAGCCTCTGTCTGACTGATAAGTATAATACTAAACAGTACGTATCTCAACTGAAACATTTATAAGAATAACAGCTATTGCCTACTTTGTTATTTTTGATACAGTCCTATTACCTGCCTTTGAGTAAACATTTAATTTTCATATTTGTTTAGATAATTGTGCACACTGTATTCGTCTATCTATTATTGTTACTAACTGTACCTACCGTCTGTATTCATGTAAATTGTTTAATAATAATCTGTTTAGTTGTAAAGCATGAAATTACATTTGATTTAAAATTTATATAAATTGTAATTCGTGAATATATAATTATGTATTCTATATATATAGGTAAGTATAGCAAAAACTTACCCGCACACATTCAACATAATATGTTATTGGATATATTTTATCATAAGATTTCAGTTTTCATTCAAACTTAATACTACTACAAATTATAATAACTCTACTTCTATGTTGCGGTGTGAATGAGAAGTCAGGGAAATGCCGAAGTGTCTAAAATTTAAAAAATCTTTCTTTTTTGTCAAATATCTTAGCCGTTTAATTCTTTGGGTAAGGACTACTTTAAAAAAAATAGTGTAACGGAATAAGAATACGTTCACAAAACTCATGAAACCAATTACCTACCTAGGCGTATTCATATATGTATTAACTTCATATTATTATTTTTTTCGTCAACGATTTCTATAACGCATTTGAGCTGCACTCTTTCAATCACAGAATTATTTTCATTTATTTTATATTTTATTTATTTATTATACCTACTTACATTATGTTTAGTAGGTACTTATTACTAGTTTTATCATAATTTATTGCTCACAGTAATTGGGTGCTCTCACAGTGGTCTAATTAGAAGTTCTTATATTAAATATGTACCGATAAAATTTTACTTAGTGCAACACACATTTGTCGTATACACAAGAAACTTAATGCTGTTTATTATAGAGGTACCGTTTACAGCCAACATGCTGGTAAAACGCGTTTGAAAAAAAATCTAATTCATGTAAAAGAAAAGTCGATTGGCCATACTTTACATATTTAGTAGGTACATATATTATAATATAACATAGGTACATACTTTAAGACAGATTCGAAGGCACGGAATCGTAGATCTTGGTCAAAGATCTCAAAGGACTCTAAGTAACTAATAAATAACTCATTGAAAATGAAAAAACACATTCACACATCAATCTGCAATCCAGAGATAAATAAATAAGCAACATTTTAAGAGTTAAGTTTTAGAAAATCAGTCTCAATGAACAGGCCATTAATTTTTATAAATTTTAATTATACTTATATTACATTAAGACGCTTTCTAAGCAATGATTAGGTTTTTATTACGACATGGACTGTGTATAATAATATATATATAATATTTTCGCTTTTCAACACAAATTTTGAATCTTAGGTATTTTCAAAAGAAGTGTGAGACAAAAGAACCGCTCGAGACAATATTGATACTTTCGAGGTCATTAACATTAGTATGAGAGTTAACAGGATATTTTAACCAAATACAAAATAACACATGGTAAATATCCCGCTATCCCTAATACTTATAAAAGTAGTAACGTTTTTGGGGAGGTGGTGCAGACTTCAATTAATGATAGTGTTGGTTTGTTGCCTCCTTTTGTCTCTAGGCTGTCTCACTCAAAACTTGAGTAAAAGTGACATTTACTAAAAACTAAAAACTAAAGAGAGATAAATATAGTGTTTAATATATGACAAGGCTGAAATTATAATTGCAAATTACGAAATATCATGTTCTAACAGCTGTTTTATACACTGGAAACCAAACGATATTAGTATAAAATACAATAATACCTACATCAAACTTCTCCTTTAACATTTAAGTATACTATTGAGTATGTAGACACCAAAACTTAAAAAAAAACACAGACTCCTAAGTTAGTGCACGAATAATGTCAGTCTTTGTACAGTCGAATCACATCCAATTATTGCTGGAACTGTATCTAAGCAACTAGTGAAATTATGCTAATCTCTAAATTCTTTGGAATACTATGTTGGAAACTAAAAAGCTAAGGGTACAGTGGGTATCACAATAAATAAAAAGGTACAGGAATAAGTATGGTATGGTAAAGATTATAATTTAAGTGAGTATTGAATTGCTATTATTGATTTTTCCATATTTTAAGGTAAACTAAACTAGGTAACTACTGATTACATCTTTAGGGCACTATGTAAGGCTGAAAGTAACTAAGCGTTAAGAGAAAATAAAGGTGAGGATAAGGGATTTCGACGCGACCTTATTTTGACTCATTGTATATGAATTAGTCTTTTGGTGCGTCAAATGTGTATGTATCCTTATTGGTTACAAGCTTTCATAAATACTTATTCTAATATAGGTGAGTACTTAATTGTGCAATTAGTATACAGATTTTTTGGGCCTTTCATTTTGTTTTATGCTTACGAACTAGAACATACTAAACGTAGTATTTATCAAGAAAAGAAAAAATTCTCTCGTATTCCCGTATTTACAATGATAAATAAGTTACATATATTTATAACAGCGAAAAGTGCGCAAAAAACGATTTCACAAAATATGCATTTGAGCAATACGTTAAATATATTTACAAAAAGCATTTTTACTTAGTAAAGATTTTACAACGAAAAACTTAAGCAAAATCAACTATAATAAAACATACACACACATTACCTAGGTGTCTAGTAAATTTTCAAGGGTTTACTTTCTAAATTGATTGTGACTTATTATTTCTACATAAAAAGTACGAATTACTGCTGTTACTTACAGTAAAATATTTCACTCTAGAAAAATTGCTACAAATAAGTTATTGCTATCGAGAATTCAATTTATATACAATATTAATTATGTAAGACATCAAACATGAACTGAACAAACTCAACATGTATCATTTTAATACTACGATCTACTCAAAAAGATTAGATTCTAAATTTCACGTTACTTATTTGAATATATCACATTAGATTAGAATCTTGTGTACCATATCAATTTGACAATGGATAGAATATGAAACAAGATTTAATTATCTTAGGTAAGTATTGGAACATCTAAATGTGATCGTTTTAGGGTATACCATTTTACTATTCTTTTATAAAATGTCGAAAAATTCAGGTATTTTTTGTATGTTAGTTGAAATGGCACAGATAGGTATATCTACAAATTGGGCTTTGTAATCAGTCAGAGTTGTCTTGCGCAGCAGCGGTGTTTAAAGTCCTCGTGTCTTCACTTATTAACGACCTATCGTATCGTCTTTGTCTTGTAATTTTGGGTCTTACTGCACTTAGTAATGGGGCTGAAATAGCATGACTGGGCAACCGGCTCAAGTCTTTTCGTCCTTGCAGTAAAGGCGAAGTGACGCTCGAAGACTCGTCGCCCTCATCATCAGAAAGAGCAGGATAACTTTCTTTCATTTTTAGACTGCGCTCTAGGCGCCGCAGAAATCTGTAATCATTTCGGTAGATATAGGTTAAAAATGAATTTCAGAAACGAAAAATTAATAAAAAGGAGCTTTAATATAATGTGAATCGTAGCATCGTTTAAATATGTGTATGTATAAATGTGTATCAGACAGGTATACACAGAACATACCTAATTTGGTTACTAATGGTCTTGAGCTTATTGACTTTTGCGGGTTTCCTAGAGTCCTCTGTTAAGTCTAAACTGGAAGATATCTTGGATGATGTGTCCTGTAACGTTAAAGTGTTGCATGTAAGGTTAACGTTTAAATTAAGATAACCTGTCCAGCTCTGAATACCATGCCACACCGAATGAACTTCAATCACTTTAGTGTACACATGCAACAAGAAGATAATAACCATAACAAAATAAAGTTCTGTATTTCAATGTTTACAGATTCAATGTATATATAAATACTAAAGCCTTAACCACTCGACGGCCGTTGCTAATAAATCACAGTACATATTTTATAAGAAATTTTAGGATAAAACTAGAATAGTATCTAAAAGATATCGCAGTTAGTCCAGAACTATACTGAGAAGAAGAAAAACAAAAACATACTGTCTATGAACAAATATATTTTTTAAATTTTGATTAAGAAATTAGCAAGCTTCGAACGAAAGATAGCAAGTTCAGAATAAATAAAGGTAACTGTGATGATACTACAATCACCTCTGAGCTACGGCATTTTTGTCTCCGAAGCGGTTTCCGCGAGCGCATCGTTTCACACAGCTGAAAATAATTAATACATAGCAACTATTGGAACAAATGATTATAAAAAGCGAAACTTATCATAATATTGGGAAATTAAAATTATTCATAGAAAATATATGCTTAGCGTGAGTATAAAATGCAGGGAAGTGTATATATTCAAGTAGGTACAATGTTTGATTATGAATTTAGTGCTTGGAATTATGTTGTGGATATTTCTAATAATATATTTAAAATAGTGTAATTAGTAAAAATTGCGTTTACTTCAAACAAGGTTACTTTCAAATTATTGACTAAGTTTATTATTACCAATAACGCCTTTATCCCTGCAGGACCGACAGAGGCATATTATACGCCCACATTTCACCGTGTGCATTCATGTTCCACGTAATAGGTACCTAGTCAGTCCATTGCCTTTTTATTGATTTTTAGATAGTTACAGCAATAAAACTATATTTATTCCAAATTCCAAAGTATCGAATACAGTTATTTATTGCGTTGAAGGTGGATTTATTTGTGCGGCAAACTCTCGTCATAAAATTATTTAAAAGTAACCTTGTATGAATAATTAGAATTTATAAACTGTGCATTACAAATTGTGAATAATGAGTTGAAATACGTGTAGGTCAGTATCTAGTTTAAATAAAAGTAGGTATAATCTGGAGTAAATATTCAGTATCAATTTCATAATACATTACCGTATTTCCGGACACTTTTATAAAGTACTCATTTGTATTTTATTCCGCTACTACACTATATATATATTAAGGGATCTTCACCTTAAATAGTTTGTAGGCAATCGAACAGTGGAAAATGATAGAGAAAGTGAGAAATGTGTGCCTGATAAGTCACTGCCTCACGATTTATCAAGAGGGCTCCATCTCGTAGCGCAATATTACCTAATTAAATATTAACTACTTTGACAGTATTAGTGATCTGTGTTCAAAAATTCCTGAGGGAAGTCAACACATTCCGATTCATAGTGCGAAATGAAAAGTGAAAGAGTGAAGCCTTCCTATACCTGCAGCTCTATGTCGGGCAGCCTCAGCTCGCGGGCGGAGGCGACGCTGGCCACGCTGTTGTTGGACACCGAGTCCTCCGACGACGACGACGTGGCCGGCGCCGCCGCCTGCGAGCGCGAGCGACGCCGCGCGCCCTTGCGCCCGCGCGTCATCAACTCGCGCGCACTCGGCACCTGCGCGCATAGGCACCGCACTGTAGTGTAGCAGACGAGACTACTTCTCGATTATTCGATTTGATTATTGACAGTTACCTCCAGCAGGTTGTGCATGGAGTGCGGCATGTGCGGCAGCGTGGCCTTCACCTGACCGGGCGAGCCCCCGGCAGCCTCGTGCGACGCCGTCCGCGCCGTGCGCCGGTCGCGCCGGCGCCCGCTCTTCTTCTGACAGACCCCCCCCGACCTGCCGGCGCCCCGCACGCACTCCGAGCTAGGAAAGTCGTACAGCCCGTCCGAGTCGGTGAACGGCAGCTGTCGACCGTAAAACTGGGGCGAGAATCTTCCCAGGCCGGTCTTGTCGCTCAGCGGACTCTCGCTCCTCGAGCTGACCGGGCTCAGCGGTCTGCTGCCCTCCGACAGCAGCGTCGGCGGCCTCAGGCCGGCCCTCTCGTCGAGCCCCCGCTCGACGCTCGCGCACCTCACTATCGCGCACCTGGTGACGCCGCCGGGCGAGCAGACCGTCGCCTGCGGCACCTCCAGGGTCTCCTTCAGCGCGATCAGCTCCATCTCCTTCGCGCTCGAGGGCACGTCGTCCACCCGCTCGTCGGTGCCGATGCCCTCGTCGTTGGACTCCAGGAGGGGGTCGTCGGACAGCGTCTCGGAGTCGGAGCGGCCGCGCCTGCGCTCCGTGCCGTCGTCGGCGGAGGCGGCGGGCCCGGAGTTGGTCTTGGCGAGCGGGCGGCGCCGCTGGAAGCAGGACGGGCCGCCGCCGGAGCCCGGGTCCTCCATCTCCGACGGGCACAGCGGGTTGCTGGAGCCGCAGCGCGACGGGCCCGGGCTGGCCATGGAGCTGTAGCCCGACGACGACAGGTTGGACTCGGAGGGCGCGCGCTCGCCCCGCGCCGCCATGGAGAACGGGCTGAGGTAGCACATGTTGAGCGAGGGCGGCGGCGGGCGCGGCGACAGCGGCTCGTCGGACTCCTCGCTGGCGTTGTAGGTGACGGTGATGAGCGGCGGCGGCTGGAACTCCAGCTGCGGCGCGCGGCGCGGAGGCGGCGAGCCGGGCGAGGGCCGCTCCACCGTGAGCAGCGGCACGCGCAGTCCCCCCGAGGCCGAGGGCGACGACAGCTCGCGCTCCGAGTCCTGGCTGTGGCTGTGCGAGAAGCTGGGGCTGGGCGAGTCGCCCACGTGCGAGGGTGGCGTCAGCGTCGATGTCGGCGCCTCGGAGTTGATGTGCGCCTGCCGTAACTGTAACATAAACGTTTATTAGGTACTCAGTTTATTTTAAGTACGTACTCGGTCAATTTCAACTTAAGGCCATTACTTTGCCCGTTGACCTTGAAGATTAGATCCCTGTACTAGTATTTGTTTTTTGGCACCACCTACCGACCAACGACCGTACTACAAAAAAAAAACGAACTGAAGATTATGCAAGAACACAGTTGTGTCGCAGAGTTGTCATCGTTTTTGCCTATTTCATTTGCTCTCTGAGAGGTCTAATAAATTTTGTTCCTCTGGTTTTTGTCTTTTTCTAGTCTATTAAAGTTTATATTTTATATTTATTTGTCTACATCATAATTTATTTTTAACTACACGATGCGATATGCCTGCTGACATAGCTTTCATTCTAATAAATTATACATAATGAAGGTCTGATGATGACCAGGTAAGTGCTTATTGGTTCTCAGTAACGGAAATAGTTAGGATGACCTAGCTTTCAAAATTTATCTAATTGTGCACTGGTTAACTACATGGTACATTCTGAAGGTCTGATGATGACCAGGTTAGTGCTTATTGGTTCTCAGTAACAGAAATAGTAAGGATGACCTAGCTTTCAACATTTATCTAATTGAGCACTGGTGATACTACATGGTACATTCTGAAGGTCTGATGATGACCAGGTAAGTGGATATTGGTTCTCAGTAACGGAAATAGTAAGGATGACCTAGCTTTCAACATCTATCTCATTGAGCACTAGTGCTACTACATGATACATTCTGAAGGTCTATTGGATCTCAGTAACAGAAATAGTTAGGGTTATTAGCAAAATAAACAATAACCTATAAATAATCACCTTTATTTTCTTTATCACTGTTAAGCAATTATTATAATTATTAATTAATTGTACAATAATGACAAAATCTCAAACTCTTTCCGTTAAATGTCACTGATATTTAAATATCGTGAACAGGTCGGTTGGTCATTTATTGGGATAAGTGTTGGTGAAGGCGGTGCATGTAGGCTTTCTTCTTGAAGTACGCACATATTTTCGTCTTCTGGTTTTTGTAAGTTATGCACCTTTTTCCGGTCTTCCTTGTTCTTTATTGCCTGTAAAATATATGGCGGATTTCTAATTGCCATATTTCGACTGTGCCGCGGATCCAAAAGTTCCGGCAAAATACAATTTAAATAACATGTACATATTTTTATTTTCATTTTATTTTCAAAAGAATCATCGTCTCTAATTATTGTTTCTGTTTTCAGAGGCTTTGACTCATTAAACCATACTCCAAATAAACATTTTGCTTTCCGAGTCACATGCAATTGCCCTTGAACTTGGTAATAACAATTGTGCTATGGCTTCGTCTAGTCCTATCTTGTGCGCTGAGATGGGACATTTCACCTCTACTATCGCGTCTTCTCCAATAAGCCCATCTGGAGTAGCTCCTAAATATGGAATCTCGGGATCTAGCTAAAAGTCCGCATGGTCTAATTTCAACATCGTTTTGTATAGATAGCTGATCCAGCGCTTTTTTTTCGTGTTCTCTTCCATGCAGTTGTTTGACTACGCTGGCGCAACTAGTATCAGGCCTCATTTTAATAACTCTTCAAGGGGACAGCTCACAAGGAGCGCCGGAGTTCGAGCCATTCGCTTGACTCGCTTTGCAAAATTGTTTGTCTTTCAATTTGTCTTGCTTCTTCCTCACTTTTATCTAATAATATAATAATAATAAATCTTTATTCATTTAGGTCACAAAGTAACACTTATGAACGTCAAGAATAATGCTTCTACATTTACATATACTGCCAGATTCGCAAAGCAATAGGTAGCCAGTAATTACATTAGTTTGATTAACATGACATTAGACCAATTTTTCATTCATGCAAAATATTTGATGATTATAATAATGTGCAATCAGTATATTTACAATTAAATATATTTTATTTACAACAAATTATTAAATAACCTTAACATATGAAAATTTAAAATATATTAATATAAGTAGTCCCTTTAGGCAAGGTTCCGAAGATACTGGCAGCGTTCCCCCTTTGAATAGCTAAACTAATTCTTTGGCCGAGGTAGCTGCCAGCTCTTCGGTCTCCTGTGACGTCGACTAACCTTTTTGCTATTTCTTTAAAAAGCCTTGTAGCCCTAGGACCCCACGGACCAAGGGTCTCGACACCGAATGGGACAAAATCATATTCGGAGCCTAGACTCCTGTATTTGCATGCTTTAGCTTTTTCAGCCGCTTCACAAGCCGCACCAGCTCTGTTGTTGGTTCCATGTAGATGGGAAGGGGCCAGCGTGTCTGAACAGGTTGCATCCCATACCAGCACCCGGCCCATCTTCCATGGAATCAAACTCATACCGTCCGGTCTCTTGCCATCGTCTCTTGCAATACCAGTCGGCTCAAGTAGACTTGGCACGTTGACAGTGGCAAGAGACCGGCGAATGATATCGTTTAGTGCGGCATGTCTCGAAAAGCGGCCTGCACTTTTTTGGCATGACAGTCCGTGATGTCCAAGCTTGTCGACATCACTGCCACAGGGACATTTATGAGGAACGCAGACCGGAACCCCAAGCCGTAGACAGGTTGCGATTCGAAGCGTGTCAGGCTCAAGAAATGTTCCTGTATTTGACGAAGGGTACGCGTGAAGCCAGTAGCCGGCCTCATGCGCACCCACAGCCAAAAGCCTAGCACGCGCCGAACCTGTACTACAGCTCAAAAGATTGTTATAAATCAATTTACAATGTATGTCGTCCCAGCTCCTCTGTAAATTTGGAGAATCTGGAAAATTTTGACCTGGGCATGCAATTAAGAAAGCGTTTCTAGCTTCTTCCAAGCCAGCAATCTCAAAGTTTGAAGGGGATGCCCTTAAAATTTTACTTATGAGATTTGCTGAACTATGGACAGAAGATAGGAAGGCTGGTAAAGCGACACTGGAAATTTTGCGAATCCCTAAACCACCATAACGGATAGGTAGGGATGCTTGGGTCCAAGAAAGCTCGTTTAGCTGCATATTGAGAATCGATTCTAAGCTAATTTTGATTATGTCGTCTACTTGTGTCAAAAGATCTGGGTGATTCCAAAAAGAGCAGCAACGGAGCACATATGTAAATTTTGGGACGAAAAGACAGAATTTTAAGATGCAGAGTGCATAATGTGGACTAATTTCAAGGAGACGGTCAGCAGTATTTTGAAATTTAGTTATTGAATTATTAATATATTCAGAAATAGATCCATCAAAAATCGGAGAACCTAAAAGGTAAAGGGAATTACTATTAACTATTTTAATATTTGGAGCCAAAATATTAAATTTTTGTTCAATGTCATTAAAATTTAAGTCGCAGTTATAAAAAGTTCGCATTTGCTAAAATTAAGCTCCAAACCAATGGCTTCAAATTTATTTTTGATTAAAAAAAGGTCCGAAAATACAGTATCCACATCACCTCCTAGGGTTCCGTCATCCAGATACCAAACGTTGAATTTAGAATTTAAATTTTTGATTATCGGATTTATAGCCAAACTAAAAATTGCAGGCCCAAGGGGATCACCCTGTTGACAACCTACTTCCGAAGACAGTTCATTAGAACGATATAACAATTTAGTTGGGTCAGCGTAACTGAGAAGAAGATAATTGTAAATTTCCGGTATATGTTGTTTTATTTCCGTTAGCAGGGTATCCCTATTTACCGAATTGAATGCATTTTTGACATCAATTTTGAGCAAAACGTCAGGCTGTCCGTAAGTTATCAACGAGCGTAAGGCATGGACGGCTGCCTCGCACCCTCCTTTTACACCGAAGCCTAACTGTACGGGTTCAAATTCCGAAATTAATTTTGGTAAAATATGTCGAACAGCAATTTTGGAGGCCAGACGTCGTAGTGTTGATCCAACAGCAATTGGTCTCACCCCTCCGTCCTTTTTGGTTAGGGCAATGAGGTTCGCGCCGAAAAGAATGGGAACAATTTCTGGATTGACATTACCGGAATACATAAAGTTTATTAATTTAGTGATCGAATTTACAAGTTGCTCGCCTGCATCACCCACAGAATGCGATGTTAAGTCTTTCAAATGTTGGGGTGAGATTCCATCCAAACCTGCAGCCGAACCTGGTTTAAAAGATAAAATGGCATTCGTAACATCTTTGTTTTGAATTTGAAGGCATGCATGCCCTGCTGTTGGTGGGTCGAGAAAATATGGGTTTACTGGAGCTGGAGGATGTTTTGTCCGTAAGGCCTGAAGGGTGTCAAGAGTGTCTGGTGATAGCACAGTGAGAGCCCGCTTGTCACTTTTGTTATTTATTGACAGCAAATTATTTCTTATTGATCCACTCTTTAAATTTCACTTTTGTTGACTTTATTAGGGGATCAATACAAATATAATAATAGTGGAGCACACACTAAAATTGCTCAACACTTCAAAAATATTTATATGAAAATTCAAACGATTTTTCCAACAAAATACAAAATAAATCGCGGAACGCGATCGTTGATGTTTGACAGTTTTTAGTTTTTTTTTTTTTTTTTTTTTTAATTATATAGTGATGAATTTATACAAACAAAAAAATAATCAATGTTGTGTTTAAAATCATATTAAAATTACAGCGATTATAGTTGCCGGTTCTAAGGGCAGCCTACCCTTGAAGAAGAAGAATCTGGCAAGAAAGTCAATGGATGCCATTTTAAAATGTAGGAATGGCTTACAACATTAAAATTACACTTACATTGTTCCTTTGGATTTATGTGAGAACAGTCGACTAAACTTAAGTTTATCTTAAATATAAATAAGATTATTTGTAATAATTGATATAACAGCTATGAGCTGACCAGTCCCAACAGACGGCACCCGTTCACGGGTATGACACATTATATCAGCCATCGCCCTACTCAACCGTATTATAGGGAATAAGGCGACCCGATACATACGCCACCACTGCCAGGACACTTAGGCGAGCATGTCATACTCAAAAACTGCAGAGCAACTATCATGTCAATTTCATAATAATAAATAAGTCTACATGGTGCTCACTCAACAACAAAGTCAAATTACATATAATTATGTAGTTATTACCGGGACTAAACGCAGCCATACCTTTAGTTGCCTGGCGTTTCAAATTATTTATACTGTAGAATGTAAAAATAAAAACACAACATATATATGCAGATTCAAGACAAGTAGAATATAACACAAGATTCATTCGAATCCTAAATAGCTCGAGCGAACAGCAAGCCACACATTTCCATTTATTTTTATCATTCAAATAATCATTAATAGTGTAATAGGCTCGTTTCAAGAGGTGCGTCTTAATTTCCGCCTTAAATTTATGTAACGGCAGGTTCATAATGTTTAAAGGAATTTTATTATATAGGCGTACGCCAATTCCTGCAAAAGAGTCGTGAACCTTCTGTAAACGATGATGCGTTCCAATTAATTTATGTTTATTTCTAGTGTTTATCGAATGTATGTCACTGTGTCTATTGTATAAATGTATGTTCTGTTTAACTAACATAATATTTGCAAATATATACTGTGATGCAACCGTTAAAATGCCAATTTCTTTAAATTTTTCTCTAAGTGACACTCTAGCACTCAATTTATATATTGCACGTATAGCTCTCTTCTGGAGTATAAAAATTACTTGTAGATCAGCTGCTTTGCCCCACAGAAAAATGCCGTAAGACATGACACTATGAAAATTACTAAAGTATACCAGCCTGGCAGTTGCCACATCAGTAAGCTGCCTGACTTTACTAACCGCAAAGGCTGCCGAGCTGAGTTTACCTGCAAGACACGTTATTTGGGCATTCCACTGCAGTTTGCTATCTAAAGTGATCCCCAAAAATACAGTTGATTCTACAAGATTAAGGGTATCACCGTTCAATGTTATGTTTGTACCGCAATTCCTGACATTAGGCATGCTGAATCTGATACATTTTGTCTTCTTAGCGTTTAGTAGCAAATTATTGGTCGTAAACCAATCTACAACTTAGGCAAGTGAACTATTTACGCCGTTAAAATTACTAAGCGTGCGATCAACTTTAAAAATAAGTGACGTCATCATCATCATCCGAGCGTCTGTCCCAGTTGCGTCTCGCGACGCCCGGGATTCGCTTTCCTACATTTTCTCCTCCACTTCACACGGTCGTCGGCATCCCCTGTAGTGAGACCATTGGCACGCATGTCATCCCTTACGACGTCAAGCCAGCACTTCTTGGGTCTGCCCCTCTTACCGGGACCCGGCGGGGCTGACATGGCCAGACATTTGTTTCCTACGTAGCCCGGCGGTTGCCGCAAGACGTGACCATACCAACGAAGGCGACACTCTTGCAACTTGTCTGCAATGTCACGGACATGAAGGCTGCCACGGATGCGAGAGTTCCTCATGCGATCCATCCGCGTGACTCCACACATCCACCGCAGCATCTTCATTACAGTAACACGCAGCTCCTGCTTGTGTCGCTCCAATATTGGCCACGTCTCACTGCCATGTAAAAGGACAGGTCTAATGATGGTTTTGTAGACCTGTCCCTTCAACCGGATCGGCATTTTAGGATCACAAATGACACCTGTCATCTCCCGCCATTTGGCCCACGCGGCAGCAATGCGTGACTTGACATCGCAATCGATGTCACTGGACGTGTGAAAAACAGATCCCATCCCCAAGTGACGTATCATCAGCAAATAGAACAATGTCGCACAAGTTCTGTATATAGAATGGCAGATCGTTAATATAAATTAAAAATAGAAACGGACCCAGAATTGATCCCTGCGGTACGCCCATAGAAACAGATGCTCCATAGGAGCGAATTCCATTGACATCAACATGTTGTATTAGATCATTTTGGTAGGAGGCAACAAGGTTCATCTAAGTTGGATAGAAAATTCTCCTTCATTTGTTCTAGCATCGCTTCACTCACATCGGGCCTTATGGTTTGTTCTCCATAATCTTTATTTACGGCACCATGTGTCTGTCGTTTTTTGTAATAAATATGTTTTAACAAATTTCTTTTTCTGCGATACTTGTTATCTAAGGTCCTCATTTTGCCCTTAGGATTTTGCCGGACAATTGTTTTATACAATATGGAAACAGGTTTTTTTTTAGTATTAAAATTAACTGCAGACGCTGAACATCGAGTTTGGTACCTACGCCTGCACGAATAATTCACTCTTTTACCACCCACAAATTTGGCTACCACGCTATGAAAACTTTCCACGATGTTACTTTCAACATCATGAACAAGACTTCTGGAATGCCCCGCAATTGTATTAACAAAAAAACATATTTTCTGCCATAAGGAACTTGTAAAAAATGCTTGCGGTAGGATTTCAACATTTTGTGGACTGTTACAGAAATGGCTTTTACATTTGGTATGGTTATCAAAGGCATGTAAATGTACAGTCTGGATGTCTTCAAAAAGTTTTTGAGTGCTAAAATCTAAATTTTCTAACGAGTCGTGGTATTATTTGCTGCATTTTCGTATTGCTGACCTAATGCTCATGATGCGTTTTTTGTGATTAGTTTTATGAAACTTATAGGATATTTCGTATCAGTGGTTAGGTTGTCTAATTTGTTGCACAAATTTCTTAGAAGGTGGTTCCTATATTCTACCTTTTCAACTGTAAATTGAGGATAAGGTCTTGCTTCCAAAATTTTCGCATACGTGCTAGAGTCTCCGTCAGAAATGAGGCGACCATAAATCAGACCATACATTTCCATAGATGCTTTAAACCCTTCCACAATTATTGTTGACTCCATGGCAGTCGAAGATCCCGTAAAATTTTTAAAGCACTGGTGAGTTCTTGGGTTTTGATTTTTATTAAGGTCTTGCGTACGTATGCTACAGTATTTATTTTTAATGCCAAGAAACTAAATTTTTTGTGTGTCTTCCAATTATGGCAGCAGCTCCTGACATTGCTGAGTAGTTCTTTTTGTAAGACCTCTCACTCCAGCATACGTCTACAACCACATCTATAATAGGTATCCCATCTTTGCTGACGTTACCTTTTTCTAAAGCAATTCTTTTTTCTTCTTCAGCAGCATCTTTCATGGATTTGCTAAGTGCTTTGTCCCAGGCATTGGAAGCAATGTCGTGGCGTTTTTGGTATACAGGTTCAGACATCACGGGCAAGTCAAATGCTGATAACAGTTCCTCTAATTGCGAATACCTTATACCAAATGAAACGGCGCCCGCGACCGCTGAAGCAACTTAGAAGCAAGTCCAACACGTTTCTCTCCTATAAGTTTCAAACTTTGTATACCACAGTTAAAAGCACCATGGCCGCCTATTTCTTGTATTTTGGAAAAGAAGTAAGCTATATCTATAATTCGTCTTCCAGATATATTTTTTGTTTCTGCTTGTGATTCTTGTTCTTCAATAATCAAATCTGGTAAATCGTCTTTATCTTCTTCAACCTAAAACAAACATTTTAACAATACAGTGTCAAATTAAATTAGCTAGGGAAACTATCGAACATATACCGCAGTGTAAGCAAACACAATAAGTTACCGGCATAATTTGCTCTGCCCCCTCATCAACTGCCATACTATATAGGTCGTGTGTATCTGTTAATAGCTGAAGTTCCTGATTTTGTGATTCGGAGTTTTGCTGGTTTCTTAATTGCCTGAAAAATAATAACTTAAATGAGCTAAAGTAATATTTTTTGCTATTACAGTTTGGTGATAATAGCCATATTTACACCGCAAAAAACTAAAAGGTATTTTAACTAGGTTTTTTAAACAAGATTATTTTTCCGGTGACCTTAGTTTCCATGACCTCTTTCAAATGGATCCAAACACGCTGGTACTACGTAGCACCGTCACTGTGAACCTATACCCACCTTCGTAGTCCACCATCAGGTAGGTGACATCATCAGTCACCAAGGTCTCCATGAGACCTTTCAAATGAGTCCTGTCACGATGGTTCTACATAGTGCCGTCACTGAGATCGTATACCCACCTTTGTAGTCCACCATCAGGTAGGTGACATCATTAGTCACCAAGGTCTCCATGAGACCTTTCGAATGAGTCCAAACACGCCGATTCTACGTAGCGCCGTTACTGGGTTCATATACCCACCTTTGTAGTCCATCAGGTAGGTGACATTATTAGTCACCAAGGTCTCCATGAGACCTTTCGAATGAGGTTAAACACGCTGGTTCTACGTAGCGCCGTCACTGAGATCCTATACCCACTTTCGTAGTCCACCATCAGGTAGGTGACATCATCAGTCACCAAGGTCTCCATGAGACCTTTCAAATGAGTACAATCACGATGATTCTACGTAGCGTCGGCACTGGGTTCGTATACCCACCTTCGTAGTCCACCATCAGGTAGGTGACATCATCAGCCACCAAGGTCTCCATCCTCTGTCATTCGAAATTCTCAAGATAGCTTAAAACTATAAAAAATAAACACAATAGAAATAATGTACTCAATAGGGTAGGTACTTACCAATAGTTTTGGAGAGCTCGGCCACGCTTCACCTTACTTTTATTCTTATATTTAGGCATAGTCAGGCTTACTCTATGATCGGTTGAAAAAACAAAACGAAATTACTAACTACTTTAAATATATTTACAAACTTAATTACTAATGTTGTTTTACGAAATTATTATATTTGTACTATTTACAACAAGATTTTATTCATAAAACATTCAAAACGTGGACTTTTAGATTTTATTTGGAAAAAATAACGCGCGTATAGTCCACCCGTCACAAGAGTCATCGAGACACTGAAGTAACGCGTCCCGAGTACGCGTCACAGGCCTTAGCGGGGGTGCTTCAAGCGGGGTGCTTGTGAGGTTTCGGGTTTTTATTCATAATTTTAAAATATTAAAAGAAATAAGAAGAAAAAAACAATACAAATTGTGAAATACGTCACTACATATTTTTTGATACAAAATTTATGCCAACTATTTAGCTGTTACAGAGAAAATTTACAATTTAGGTTGAAAAAGGACCTATTTAATAAGATTTTTTATCAAATTTTGGGAAGTTTATTAAAATTTTAAACAATACAATGTATTTGTGATGACCTTAAATATACCACATATTTTTTATAAGGGAAACGCACAAACGGATTCATCTGCAATCTTCTTTAAACTTACCTTGTTTTTGGGATTTGAGCGAGGTAATCCCCTTAACAAATTTACTTCCAGAGAAATGGAAGTGAGCTTGCTTCTGAATGTAGTAGTCTATTATACTGTCCACTTGTATTTTTTTAAAATTATTTTCTAAAATTAATAGTGAGATCAGCTTAATTTTTATTCCTACCTAATCTTTAGGTGAAGGCATATATTTCAGTGACTACGCAACTCTTGGAATTTATAAAAGTCGTAATGTATGAACCATTCGAGGAAAAGTCTTATAATTTCAAAGTTACAAAAAAGAGTCAAATTTACAAGAGTTTCTAAAATTTTATGACTTAATGAAATGTAATAAAGTAATTCTTTTATTTAAATCCGACGATATTGCAGAAGATTCATCTACCATTCTACCTGTTTCCATCCATACTACCAACACTTAATATAATACTTAAAGTGAAAAGTGATAAATCTTTATTCATGTAGGTCACAAAGTAACACTTATAAACGTCAAGATTATTGCTTCTACATTTACATTTACTGCCAGATTCGCAACGCAATAGGTAGAGCCTGAGGAAGAACCTGGCAATAAAACTCATTGCCACTCTTTTCTAACTGCCAGTAATTACATTAGTTTTATTTACATGATATTTGAACAAATTATATAGTAATGAGTATTTACAAAAGAAACCAAATCAAATCAAAATAATTAAATAGCTAAATCTTGGATAGTGCTTAGTCACTTTAATATATTGACCTTATGACTTCTTAATTCTGCAATAGAATTTAAAGGGGTTGAAATATACAGTAAACGATCAGCACAGACTCCAGTTGTTATGTGTCTCTCACAGGGGTCAATCCTTGGACAATTTTTTATTTGATGTACATTAATATTTTGTCTTACTATGTATAAGATGATATTTTACTGTTTGCGGATGATAATTGTTTGACATTTAAAGTTACTAAACTAACTAACTAACTAACTATCTTCACGCTGTATCCCTGACGGGGTAGTCAGATAGGACAGATCGCAAGGCTTCGCGATCCATGCATACTTCTTAATTAAAATTACATTTAAAATTAATAGACAATTAATTAATTCTGGCGATGTTGCACTTTCAAATGTTTTGTTGTTAATAATTTTCTTTTGAATAACAAAATACCTTATGTTTTCGACACCTTATATGAGACAGGCGACCAAAGTGTGACTTAATGAATTTGGGTTGGATATTGTTGAGACTACTGTGTTTTTGGGTATTACTATTGACTCAAAGCTGTAGTGTGGACCGCATATAGAAAAAAATAGGTTCTGCTGCATATGGAGTAAAAACAATTAGACAACTCATTGATGTTGAAATGACTATCAATCACGCCTTATCCCCGAAGGGGTGGCAGAGGCATACGTCCACATGCCGCTTTGTGCACTACACGGTAGGGTGGGAAGAGATGATGATTCTAAGTGGGTTTTGAGTTTGGGCGGATTTTTTCTACTCTATTATAAAAATAATAGAGTAGTAATGAGATTTTAAACGAAAATTAATGTACTTTACGTACTTATTGCCTTGGGAATCTGGCAGTTAATGTTAATATAGTTAATGTTCATAAGTATTTACTTTTTGATCTCCATGAATATTTTCATTTCATTTCATTTCATTATCTTTGCTGCTGGTCAATCTAGTTAATTTGACTTTTTTCACAAAATAATTACCTATCGCCAGTAAATTTAAATGTAGAAGCTATAATTTTGATGTTCATAAGTGATACTTTGTTACCTATATAAGTAAAGATATTTTAAATGGACTAACAAAACATAACAAACCTTTAGCATTAAACCAGCGGATGGTCGTGTAACCTTGACTTCACTTTTAATTTCATCCAGTTCGTCTTCACTAGGACAAACACAGGTTCGAAGTGGTTCAGGTTTTACTTCTGTTTCTATGCTTGCCCTCGGCATGCGAGGTGATGGCAAAGGAGTGGGCATCGGCGTAGGCAGTGGAGTGGGCAAAGGTGTTGGCAATTCTCTGATGGGTGAGAGACACTTGTTAATGCCGCTGGGGACCTCTAATAGTATAGACGGTGGATGAAGTAAATTGCTACCCAACGACGAAGATTTGTGTGCGCTTAGTGGATCCAAAACCTGTAAAGTAAACGAGAGAAATATTCTATTATACCTCCTAAATTGGCATATATTAAGTTCCCGTGAGAATAAGATAGTTTTCCAGTATTAAAAGTAGTCATTTTTTCCCAACGTACTGGCACTGCGTCCTATTGCTTTGCGCCCGTCGCGTCGCTCTTCATCGATTTTGTAAGCTGCGTATGTCTAAGTACTCCCTCTTTTTCTTCTTTATTTTAATGTTTTCCTCGGTGCTACCAAACCTTACCTGAATTTGCAGCCTAAGGACCACTTTTATTTTGCAGCTAGGAGCAGCTATTGTTTGACTTTATATTTTCGTTTCTGACCTCCAACTCCGTATCTCTCTCTGCTCCGATCTGCGTCATTGTCTTGTCCGTTAGATAGCAACTATAGTCCATATGTTAGTCTGATGTTTAAGCTGCATAATTATGAAGTTTTATTAAAATCCATTCAGTAGTTTTTATGGTGAACGTCAATCATCCTTATAAAGTTTCTCAGTTATAACATTAAGTAGGATTATGTTCATCATAGATATGAGGCATACTGTGTTTATTTGGAGAATTGAATCCAACAAATTATAATGCACGTACATGAACGTTTCCTAACTAAGGTATACATAAGAACTAAGAAGAAAAAGGTACCTAAGTAACATAAAACATTAAATGGAAGAAATGATGAGGACTCGATTTATCCAATCCATGAATTTAAAAAAGGTCATACTCATCCAAGGGAAATGAAATACCTGAATCTCAATAGTATTGTGCGGTCTAGTGATTGGTGAATCTGGTGCCAGCGAAGGGATGTGAGATGAAGCTAGAGATATATCATCAGCGTCTACTGTGTCATCTTGAGGCGAAGATGCTGAAGGAGTACTAGACGCGGAGACTCCTCCCGATGATGCCCGAGAAACCATTGCCGCCGATGATGATGAAAAGTTACGGAACATAGCCAAGATGGAATCTGCGCTCGATATTTTTGGAGTCCTGTAAAGATATTAATAAATATATTAAACAAGATTATGGTTGTTTTGTATCTTGATGCCATTAGCGTGGTCTGAAGAAAGTTTGCAGTCAGAGGGCTATGGGAGATGGGTATTTATTTTGATCAACCGATCGCATCGTATTGGGGGAAAACATTATAAGATATTCTCGAATTATTTCAGGTAAAAATAAATTTTGTTTAAGATTTCTTATGGAATATGACATTTCACATTGATTAACTTCAAACAAAACATATGTGTAGCTAATGTTTTTATTATATAATCCACAGGTCTGATGAAGTAGGTACTAACAAATTAACTGTAGGAATGATGTATCTACAAACCTGGTGTACTTCTTGAGAGCAGCGTGGGCTAGTGTCAAATCTAAACTCGACATGGAATCACTTCCTTGATTACTTGATGTGCTATGTGGTGATCTGAACTCGACTCCTGGTGATGGCGGAGTACTAGAAGCCTTAGCTCTCATCCCTCTATCAGATAAAACTGCCATTGGTATCGTTATAGTATTTACCATGTCAGCATCAGAGCTTGAACTCATTTCTGCTGATACTTTGTTGAGTAATCTAGCAAAAGTTACTTTCTTCTCCAACTTAGGATCTGAAATATGTCTCATAGATGGAGATGTTGACGGGGTAGACGCTTCGCTTGCAAATGACGTTTCTTTATTTTCAATTCCGTAGTCAATAAATGCTGGAGCACTTTCTACTGTACTCAACGTTCTTTTCTCAGACATCTGTATAAGTTCTCCCATGGTTATTTTCTTTGAATGATCGTTTGTTGCTGCTGGGCTTATAAGTTGTTGTAAAATTTGCTTCTTTTCAGCGGCATTTTTCTTAGTTGGTGTAGAGTTGTTTCGTTTTTTTCGCGGTGATGGTGACCCTGTATAAAAAAGCTTACATACATCATGTTATTGTGTGCCCTAAAGTGATGACTAGTGACAACACGAAATGTATGTACGAATATATGACAAAAGCAACACAATATTTAGACTTTGAAAGGGGATTGAACACTGAAAATATAGATATAGGTAATAACAGATTGTATTTCTTAGAGATCATAACCATGTCTCAGGCTACAGCAAGTGCACATTAGGCAGGCCAATCATTTAACAAGTGCTAATAATTTTGACAGGAAGGATGTGTCATATATGTTCATTTATTAAAGTGTAGCGTGTTGTATTCATGAAGTTGAAAGGATGGATAATGAAGATGTTGATCTGTCAACTTGTATAGGTATTGAAAGGGTAGGTATAGAAGCTACATTGAAAGCTACGACGAAAAACATCAAAGACAATAAATAGTTTCAATATCTATACAATGTTATGGTATTGTTTTGCATTTAAATATAATGTTAACAGTTAATGCACAATAAAACAATGTACAAGAGGTGTATATTTAAATGACAGAACATCCATAAAAGCATGCTAGCGACATTCACATACATAAACGAGCCTTTGAATTGTCAATAATAATTGATAAGTATCAATACAATACCGATACTGATATTTCAATAAATAATTAGGTACATATATTAGGGATAGTGATGAATATTGTTGACAAAACAGAGGCCCTCTTAGTTGGACGATCTAGAAAGGTGTCAACGAAGGAAGGAGCGGCTACATTAGAAAAGGTGATAGTGCTATAAGGGGTGCACACATCGACATTTGAAGTAAAAGTATAAACGAGGGTAGCGGGCCAAGTTACGTTGGTTGTTAGCATTCCACATAGAAATTTCATTCACAGCGGGGACACATCCAGTGCTAACCGAGCTTCGGCAACCGCGCGCTCCGCAAAGTTTTCGACATAATGTATACGATTCTGAATAATTTCGCAAATACAATAAATGATATGTCTGTAAAGCCCTGTATCTTGTAAATTTAGTCTTAAGTAAATTAAAAATAACAGTTAAGCAGTCACTTTTTAACATAGAGTAGAGAGGAACCGCACAAATCGTATGGGTTTATCTAGTGTTCTGCATAATGAACACAGTGTGGCAGGCAGCTGGATTGCACAAAAGTACACCTAATGACTAGTAAAAATTAAGGCCGTATAGAATAAGAAAGAAAGCTCTCCCATAAGAAAAAATCAAGTGATTAGACCCATAAAAAGCATAGTGGTTTATGCCACAGTTCAAGATAAATCAACTACAAAATATTTTGTACAATGTATTTCGTGAGGTCGGCAGTAGGTACTGCGCCGCACTTCTGGAGTCAGACAGTAAGAGGTGTGGGCTTGCAACTCTCCGATAAATTAGGACTATGCCCACTCCTGTTTAAACATAAAATGTAATACAATGGCTATGGCTAAAGACTTACGTGATTTATTATTTTCATATTACCGCGACTTTTATGTTACATAGAACTTTAAATTGCTGGGAAATACCGCGAGTACAAATAATAAGCAGTATTTAAAACCGATTTTTACACTTTTTTTTGATGCAGCAGAAGCAGCGATGTTATCACTACGAAGCTCAGCCATCCAATCATCGAGAATAATATTTGTCTTTATTCTTTTTTTAAATAACAATATAGTATTTCCTCTTATGGCTATCGCTGCGAGTAGTCAGCACACTTGACGTCATACCGTGGTACTACATACGCAACATGGGGAAGAATACCACAGTAGGTACTCAACCAACTGTAGTAGAAGGCAAATACAGTAACGTCATTTATATGTTTCAGGCTTCTAGAACATTAAACCCATGGACGATCAAGCCGTTCCCCAAATACTATTTAATAATGCAATGTTAAAGGCAGATATAAGGCTTACAGCGTTCACAAAATGAGTTTTCGAAATTCGATGTATTTTGCAAACAAGGTTTCTGCTAGTATAACAGTAATGCATAGACTGCGATCCGATCTAAGACACGAACAAACACTTTCTTCTCTATTTAGATCTATGGATCAATCTAAAATAAAATCCTAAGTAGACTGCATTTGAACTGCAATACAATTACAAAATTTCAGTTTTATTTTTAAACTTTCGCGGTGTATACTCATACATTAAATCCTATTCGTCACGCGAAATAATATTTTTTTACATACATGGATGTTTTGAACGCTTTATTGAGGTGCGTTGCGGCTGGACTATGTATGTATGTACCTATTTATCGCGGGAAGTCCCGATTATTAAATAAATTATTAAAGTTTCAGTTTGTTGACAGTTGATGAAATTGCACTGAAATGCATCTTTTTCAACTAAAGCTTTCACTTAAATGCAGCAATCCATTAGTGAAAGAAAATATAGTGAGTCATATTGATAAAGAAAGTAGTGATCTCGGCGTGCTTTACTATTAATGTTTGAGAAATATAATGTCTATGTTTTTTATTTTCATTTGTGTTTTATTTTTGTTTTATACGTCTCGAATGACACCCGAAATGTAATATTATGATCTTTTTTAGATTTGACGTGCAGTTCAAATGCTTTCGAGTGTGAGTGTGAGTGAGAGAATGCGGAGCGCGCGGAAGTGCGCGCGGTGTCGCGGCGCTCCTTACGTCCGGGCGGCGGCTTTAACAGATCGTCCAAGCTAAAGGTGCGCGCGGCCCGCGGGTGCGCGAGCCCCGCCACCGACGGCTTGCGGATACCGCGCGTCAGCCGCGTCAGCAGCGTGCGGGGCGGCGCCGGGCCAGCCTCCAGCGCCGCTGTGGACAAGCGCAGCGTCAGCGACGTCGACGTCGACGTCCGCGTCACGGCCGCGCGGCGTCACGCGCCCTGCGTCGGCACCGCGGCGTAGCGACCCCCGCCCCCGGCCCGAGGAGCTAGCCCCCACACACACAGGATTGCCAGACATTGTCCGTCATCTCAATTACATCGTCTTTTCCTAAGAAATTGCGCGCCGGAAAGAGCACACGCAAGTCCGGCGCGCAACTCCCGACGATTCGATCCTTATAGCAGAGAGCCGATGGGTTGGAGGAGGGGACTGTCCGTCTTTTCCGTCGGTCCGTCCAAATTCGGCCTGATAAAATCTAGTGTACTACTCGTTCACATAGTCTCGATGGGATTTGTTTCGTTATATTCGGTTGGGTTGTAATTGTAACTTCTGGCAATCCTTTTGAAAGTAACATTTATTACGGTTGCTTTAACTTGATGGTCCAGAGTTTTTGTTGGCTAGTTGCTGAGCTGATTGGATAAAGTTAGAGGAACCGCATTGCGACTTGCTCCGGAAACCAGATAATGTATCTATCGGACACGAAGTCATCTAGATAAGTGCATGCATCGGTATCGACAGTATTTACATTCTATAAGAACGAAAAGTTTCCGAAGCCGCCGCGTAACATAGAATAGAAGAAGTTGAGGAAGGAAATAGAGTAAAATTACGTAAAACGTGTCCTTACCATCCCAGAGACAGTGCGTTTATTGAGGAAATACATGAGTATAGCGGAACAATCTGATAAAATTTTAAAATGAAGCGTTATAGTACTGTGTGTTACAAGTTTGCTAACTTCTTCTGCTTCAACAGGTCAAAGGTACATACCACCCAATGACTCAGGTTATACACAACTGAATTTTGAAAAAAGGGTTTGAACTAATGATTTTAGTATCTTTTAGTTTGGATGAGGTATATAGATCTATGTCTCTAAAAAATTCAAAAGCAGGTAGCCAGAACCTGCGTTTGTCTATTTCAACACGGCATAGGGCTCACCACCTATTACGTGGGACAGGAATACACATGGTGAAAAGTGGGCATATTAAATATGCAGGCATTAAATAGGCATATTAAATATGCCCTCTTTTCACCATGTGTATTCCTGTCCCACGTAATAGGTGGTGAGCTCTATGCCGTGTTGAAATAGACAAACGCAGGTTCTGGCTACCTGCTGTTGATTTTTTTCAAGCCGCCCATAAGGCCTTCAACTAGACTTAACGACTGCCATGTTACTGGCAACCGGGACCAACGGCTTAACGTGCCTTCCGAAGCATGGAAACGCTCGCAAATGTAAATGCCACAAAGTAGTCACCTATCCGAGGACCAGCCATAGTGAAAGTTGCGTAACTCAGTGATCGTTTACAGAACACTGATTCCACGTGGCCACGAGCGCTTAATAGCGCTTTTAATTATTAAGTACTTTTATCGAGTGTAATTTTTTTACTTCAAAACGACCATCTTTTTTAGAAATTAATAGAATATCACATCACTGTTGTACTATAATATACAACCAATAACCGTAAGATGAACGGAAAAGTGTAGGCATTGGGTGGTATAATAAACTTTTATATGACCCGCATCATCAACTGTGAGAGTGACAAGATGAATATTTAACTTATTGAAAGGGTGCTTATGCTGGAAAAGTTTTAGATAAGTATTTTCGGGACAGCACAAACTGTTGTTCATTATATGACTGTGTCAAATATAACGTAGGTATTTGTGGGTAGACATGGTTTAACTATAAGATATGCACAGAACATCACACCAAATATTAATCACAGACATATAAATCTTATTCACAGACATATAAATCTTACTACAATACTTAAAAGGAAAAACACAGTATCGCAGTAGTGCGACTATTTAATTGTAGTTATTTGACCAGTCGAGATTTCCTGCCGCAAAGTAAGAAGAATTTGAAATTTATTGATTTTAAAAAAGATAAAGAAAGAGACCCAAGTTAGTCCCACCTGCAGACAGTTCACCTGTTGACTATCGGACGAGGTCATCAAAAAAAAACTTGGTATCTGCGGATCCGAAAGTGGGGATTTCTGGAAAAAATATTTTATCCCCACTGGTGGGGAATCGTCGGTGGGGATTTCTGGAATAAACCATCTACTCGATGGGAGATGAGCTTGTTTCAAGAATAGAAAATTTGTATCGATATTATTTAATTCCGTTGGAAAATGTAATTATGTATATTGCAGATACGTTTTTTGTTCTTGTGGCGATACTATTGCTTCGCCAATAACTCAGTGTGGATTTATGGGCTTAGGAAGTTGGTCCACACTTAGGTACGATCCAAGTTTTGTGAATGCAGATACTTAAACTGTCCTTTTGTTAATTTTTTCTTTGACAGTTCAAAATAGTTTAAAATTAGTGACACATTAGTCACAGGTTACCGATTTGATTTTAAATAATAATCGATTCGATTTAAAATAATAATCGATTCAATGCATTGATATATGATTAGTTTAAATGTAAATTTTTTTTTTTGTTAATTATGTCACGTGTTATATTCGACATTGTCATAAAGGTTCGCGGTAATGACGTTAGAAAGTTGGTAAAGAATGTGTGGTGCGAGTACTCACGCCTGGCGCAGCGGTCGGCCTCCTCGGCGAGCAGCTTCTCGATCTTCTCGGGGAAGTGTCGCTTGGCGCACCACACCAGCCCGATGAGCCCCAGCACCACGAACACCGCGATCAGCCCCAGCCAGAACGGCTCCTGCAGCATGCGCTGCCCTAGCCCGATTATGTTAGGGCTGGGGTTCGGGATTTCGCACCTGGGGTACAATAGCTTTTCTTCATGTAGGTTCATAATAATTTGTTTTTTCATAAAAAAAATATTTCGTATTATGGTTTGGTGTAGTGTAATTAGTGAGGGGTTTCGATCGCATATAGTAGAGAGTATAGTTACACTTTTTTACTTTAATTCATGTGTGTACATATACTGTTAAAAGTAGTAAAACTAGTGGTGAACAATAGACTTCGGAGTAAATTTAGAAAAAGGCTTGTATATATATATATATATAGTATATATATAATACCGTTTTGAGCGATCTTGCCAACCACTACGGGACCATTTCCCCTCCCCTGCCTCCATTTCCTACCCGATATAAAAATCCCCTCGCTAAAAGTATTTGGCTATTTCAAGGATTGTCCATGCCAAGTTGCATGCAAATCCGATTATAAATGCGACCTGTAGACTGAATGGACGGACGAACGGTCGGACATCGATAACATTTTTCGCGTACCAGTGGACTTAAAACGGAGACTTTCGTCGGCTTTCTTCGCTCGCCTCCTCAGTCAATAAATTTATTCAAAGCACGTTTTTTATCCTACAGGTGTAATAGTCTAAAGGGAAACTAACGGCTACGTCCACTATACATAGACACTGATGACACTCAGACTGCGGTGGTATTTTAATCTTCGAACGCCACTAGCTATCCATCAAGCAGGTGACGTTATTTGAATGAGGTAACTAACTCTTGATACGTAGCAAAATGACCACAAAATGGCAGCGTTTCTCCTTCTGTCACGTGCTATGCATGTTTATACTAATATCATAAAGAGGAAAGATTTGTAAGTTTGTAATGAATAGGCTGAGAAACTACGGTACGGTCGATTTTATAAACTCTTTCACCATTAGAAGGCTATATTCTTCGTGAGTAACATAAGCTATATTGGATTTTCAAAAAGTTTAGGATTCCGTACGGAAACTCGATTAGGAAAACTTTACCACGTGTTTGAAGCTGCGGTTATGTATAGGTTATATATAATAAACTTTGATTCTTGAGCTAGTATTGTAATTGAATTTTGAATGGAGACAATGGAAAGATTTTTTTAAAGCATGTAAAAATTAAGAGTGTGTGCTCAAGACCGCACGGCAGAAGTGAAAACTTTATTGGCAATGGCAATCAATTATTACGTATAAATTGAATATAGTAAACACAGCGACACAACAGCGAAGAGCAGCTGACTGTATCTTTCTCGCTCGGGTACACTCGGCGTTCTTGAGTTCACCCGATCGAGCCTTTCATCTCAGAGCGTAACGAATCAGCATAACTTAACCTACGGAAATATTTGTGTGCGGTGCGCCAAAATAAGTTTTTCAATAAAAAGGAAAGTAAATTTAATTTTTTTTAGTCTCGAGCCGGACTCTACTCGATAGAACGATATGATATGTGAAAACGCTGACCTCTTGCCCTTCCAGGAGGGGTTGCACTGGCACACGAAGGTCCCGCCACCGTCCCGCTCGGAGCACGCGCCGCGGTGGTTGCAGGGCCGGGCGGCGCACGCGCGCACCTTCTCCGCGCAGCGCCGGCCGCGGTACCCGCGCGCGCACACGCACGCGAACGGCTCCGCGCCGCCCCCCTCACCCGCCTGCGTCCGCCCCAGCAGCGAACAGTTGCCGAACACGCACGGCGAGCGCTCGCACGCCGTCACCAGGCAGAACACCCCTGCAGTCCAGTCAGATGTCTTTTTTATACCACTGAGGTGACAGACAAGCATGCGGCCCACCCGATAGATAGTGGTCACCGTAGCCTATGGACGTTTGCAACACCAGAGGTGCAGCACTCGCGCTGCCGACCCTTTAAAAACCTTCTAAGACCCCTTTTGAGGAACCCCATACAGTAGACGTTCGGGAAAACCCAGGCAGGTTGCTATAGGTGTCGGGAATGAAATCACTTGTAGGTACTATTCTACATTATTTACTAGACTATTAAGGGAAATAATGTGGAATAGTATAAGTGTTTTCCATCAACGTTGTATCACGTTTCCCAAAGTGTCATCAATCAACAGTATAAACAGTTTTGCTCACAGAATACTACCTATTATTATATGTTCAATGGTCTTTCTACAGGTACGTGTAAGAGTTAGGGGTCTCACCGAGATCTCCGGAGTCTAAGCGATCTTACCTGCTAGCGGTGCACCAGCTGATCGATGGACGTGGTAACGACGCAAGCGGGGTCGAAAATACGGAAATTGTAGGAATTCGGAATTACGGGGCTGAAAAGTTGCTCCTGACTACCGTCAGAGTATGCCGAAAAGTCAAACGAAAGTTTACCATTGGCTCCAAAGCAAGCAAAGTTCTTCGAAATGTTATTAAAATATACACAATGGAGTACCTATATCACTACACGATCAATTCTAATTTTTTGCTGTTCGTTATGCAACATTCCACTTTAGGTGGGTCCCAAATTAATTAATAAAAAACATTTATTTATCTTCTTCCCTATTGTATTCCCAATTACTTACAAACCCTACCTGGATTTAATGCCTGAAGTTCACTTTTATTTGGCTTCTAGGAGCAGGTATCGTTTAAGTTTTGATTTTCGGCATTGATGGTATGCCTGCTACCAGGTAAGGTCATTGGAGCCCCGAAGGTCTTGAGGGCAGAGCAGGATCCCGATTGCACATACAAGAAGCGCACATATTTATACATAGTGACTGCCTCTGTGGCGCGGTGGGAGTGCATCCGACTGCTACGCAAGAGGTCGTGGGTTCGATTCCCACCCAGGATAAAACTTTGTGTGATGAGCACGATGGTTTATTCTGTGTCTGGGTGTTTTTTATCTATAATATGTATGTATTTAGAAATATATAAGTATGTTTATCAGTTATCTAGATCCCATAACACAAGCTAATATTAGCTTACTTTGGGCTAGATGGCTCTGTGTGAAAAGTGTCCCACAATATTTATATTTATTTATAGTAGTAATAAGACCGTCCATACCCGTATAATATCCAGTACACTGGCAAAAATTTCTAGTATCATCATTAGCGCAGCGACCATTATGAAGACAAGGATTCGGATAACAAGACTCCACGTTTGTTTCTTCTGACAACATCAGCACCTTGCTGTGATATTCGGGATCTGAAATAGATATGATTTGCATTTGCAGTACCTCCACCGCAAATTTCAGTGCTGTCAATAAGCACGCCTCAATACCTGGTGAGTGCTTTTTACGAAATTCGACCAACTTGTTTGGACCTTACAATTTTACACAATTCATAAAAAAAAAACATAATAAAAACGAAGGAGCATAATTCCTTAGGTTTTTACTATGGAATTAGCAGAGTGGTTCCATATGCCTTCGAGTGTGAAGGTATGTCAGTCTCAGAAGTGGATAAACACAATCCCAAGTTACAGAATAGAATTAAGAATGAAAACTTTATTATAAGGTACGAAGTGTAGTATTTTAAGGTTTCCCTTGAAACTACAGAGCTCAATTCTGGTCACCCTTTTTTTAGCTAACATGAAATTGTCCTCAGGGAATCGATTGCAAATTATACTTACACCAAAACTTCATAATGTCCTCAATCACGGGTCGTCATTTTTGCTTTCCATAAAGCAGGCGTCACCATTTTAAGTGTTAAAAAAATTAAAAAAAAAACCTTCAGATCAACTAAAGAGGAAGCGCTCGTGGCCCCGCTGACTCTGTTCTTTAATCGATCACTGCGTTAAGCAACATTTGCTATTGGTGGTCTATGGATGGGTGACCACTTTGTGGAATTTTCATTTGCGAGCGTTTCCGTGCTTCGGAAAGCACGTTAAGCCGTTGGTCCCGGTTGCTAGTAAAGTGGCAGTCCTTAAGCCTTGAAAAATTTCAATAGCAGGTCTCCACAGCCTGCGTCTGTCCATTTCAACACGGCAATCGGCTCACCACCTGTTACGTGGGACAAAAATGCATACAAAAATGCATGCAAAATGTGGGCGTATACTATGCCTCTGGCGTGACAATATATATGTATGTAGATCAACTAAAAGACGTAGCATGTATTATTTGAATGCTTACCATTTTGCACGATGAGTTGAACGTCCATGTTGACGCCTCGCTGGCCTGCATGCTGCGTCACAGTCAGCGTATGTAAGTAGGAGTTGATGATAAGAGGCGCTCGAGGTTCCACCTTGCGTCGACTTCTCTCTATGCCGCATAGCGTCCATTCTGTGCCGTTGTTGTCGGTGTAGCTGTCCTTCACCTGAGGACAATACGATTTCTTAAAGTAAATCTGCCTTACGCACGCTGGACTAATAACAAGCCTATACATGGATATGCTGCTATCTATAAGACTAATTTACCACTGATTTATTTATCTATCACGCCTTATCCCCGAAGGGGTGGCAGAGGCATATTATATGCCCACTTTTCACCGTGTGCATTCCCGTCCCACGTAATAGGTGGTGAGCCCATTGCCGTGTTGAAATAGACAGACGCAGGTTGCGGTTACCTGCTGTTGAAATTTTTCAAGTCGCCCAATAGGCCTACAACTCGACTTAACGACTTGGCAGTCGTTGTTACTGGCAACCGGGACCAACGGCTTAACGTGCCTTCCGAAGCACAGAAACATTCGCAAATGTAAATTCCACAAAGTGGTGACCCATCCGTGACCAGTCATAGCGAAAGTTGCTTAACGCAGTAATCGCTTACAGAACACTGAGTCCCCGGGGCCACGAGCGCTTCTACCTCTTTTGATGGAAGAAAATTCATATTATTTACTGGAAAATGGTCACTTTTGAAGAAAAAAATAATACTTATGGAAGATCAATCAATTTTGTTGTTGGCTATATAAATAAAAAAAATAAAATTTATTTATATTTAACTTTATTATACGTAAAATATTTTAATTTTTGGGTATATTGCACCAAAATAAATTGTTTTCTTTTTTCTTCAAAATTTTTTTTTATGTGTAAGATATGATTGTGGTGCTTTTGACTTACCTGTATCCACCCATTATCGAGTCCACAAGGCCAGTCCGTCTCGCTCGCACTTAGCGCAGCTGCAGTGAAGGCGAGTGAGAGAGTATGGTGGTGCGGCGCCACGAGTCTTGTCCGCAGCGCCGAACGTGGCGGAGGACGCTGCGGCCAGTTGGGCGCCGCGAGTCGCCCTCCACCGCCAGCTGACACTTCTACCACGTGCGACGCGTTCAGGTAGCTTACTGACAACGGACGATTGACCAAACTAAATACTTTCAAACAAAGCTCACATAGGACCCGTTATATTACTATTACCGTGGTCCTTCCTTTTTAGAGTTATGAACCCTAAAGGGCGTGCTTCGAAGGTTTGGACACGTCCAACGAATGAATGAGCAACGATTGACGAAGAATTTATATAGTGCGAAAATAGAGGGTAGAAGGAGTCAGGGTAGGCCGAGACTTACATATGAAGACCACGTGAGCATTCAAAAACTGAAAAGTCAAAAGTACTCGGATACCCAGACGTGCGTGTAAGAAGCGATTGATGAGTCTACAAGAAGCGAAGGAAGTATGCATGGATCGCGAAGCCTGGCGATCTGTCCTCTCTGACTACCCGTTCAGGGATATAGCGTGAAGATAGTTAGTTTTTTTTAGATAACCCTAAAGTTTAGAAAAGTCATATAAAACGGCTCAGGCTGTGCTAGTTCGGTTTAAAAGTCGTCTTATTCATTCGTGCTACGATAGTGAATGGCGTGTTACTTGTTTCTATAGGATGTACACCTAGTTGCCTTCCAGGTCTCCCGCTTTACAAAGATGTTCTTTTTCAACTGCCTTAACTTATGATTAATTTCGACGCGAGTGCCAAAACATTCTAACTTCTCCTGACACTTCACCGAGGTCGAGCCCGGTGTAAATTTTTCTGGTCTCGGTCATTGCTGTAGGTCCTGGTTTATAGGAGTCACAGTAATGGGAATGCGATTGGGATTAGTCCCAACACCATTTAAATAATTTTATAATTGAAGAAATGGGTGTAAAACAGTGATGAAAATTAATGCTATTTTTTTAAATTTCATTATCGTGCTAATATTTATCTCTTAACATGTGACGTACTATTGCTATGCTAAATGCTAATATGAACATCAATGAAATAAACATCAACATGCTAGATCCTCCCGTTCCTGAGTAAAACGATGATGACACATAGATAGACAGACGGACTGACGTCCAGACGGACGTAATAAAAAAAAATTAAGGGTTGCACTCTGCAAATTTATTAATAATTTATTTATCTAACCTCGTTCGTAAAAATTGACCGGGATCGACGTTAATGATGATGATGAAAAAAATTCTACACCGAAAGAGTCTTAATTGATTACACAACATTATTTAATAAGACCTGTTGACCGGTATTACCGTTAGATGATAATGATGATGATTCTATTCTTTAGTAGCAAGATATTGAATCTAGGTACTAATTAACTATCAAGACAAAATATTTATCTAGACGCGTTCGCAGTCTGCTATATGTACATGCATATGCCTAACGGTGTCGCGGGTCCGGAGATTTATCTCATCTAAAAATATGCGTACCGCTCTAAAATAAGTTTTCAATTCAATAAAAATAAAAAATCTTTAGTTCCGTTGTTTTCCTTTCGAGAGACGGAACCCAAAAAATACATTTTGTATTACATTATTGATTCCACAATAAAGTACAATCACACGATTTAGGGTTTATATATTCACAATAAAAGAATAATACAAAAGAAAACAATTTATCTACAACTCGTATGAATTTCGACTTCTTACTCAACTCAATCGCTTTCACAGATTGTCAAAAAAATTTATACTAAAATGGAATAAATAACCCCAAACACAAGCATTTAATAGTTAAAAATAATGGGCTGAATATCAACCATGCACTTTTTCATTCACACACTCCGTATTTCGCAATAGCAAAATGACATGATCCATTCATGAATTAGTCGTCGAAAATGAATTTTAGTAATCGCAGCGACTCGTCATTCGCAGCTCGCCTGCCTCATGATTTAGTCGTCGCAGCGACGCAGCGTTCACAGCTCGCCTGCGATATGAATTTGTCGTGAATTATAATTATGAGTTTTTGCAATTTAATTTAGCATTCGCAACTCGCCACTCAGTAGCGGCGCGAACGTCGCCGTCGATGCGCTTAGTCATGTATTGGAGGGAGATTGTGGGTTCGTGACGAATTGACAATTGTTACGTAATCGATGTCTCAGCAATAATTAATTTTAGCAAGTACTGTTCATTATATTAATGCGAATGGAGTCTTTACAATTAAATATGATTGCTAACGCTAATATTTCCTACACTAGTGTAAAAGGCTTCATCAAGACCTGCAGGGTCCAAGACCTCATTTGCTAGCGGTGCACCTACTGACTAACAGAGGCGCTTTTATGGAGCTGGAAGGTCAGATGGCAGGCACTCCTAAAAAAAGCGTTCCTTGGAGTCAAAGTGGACCACAGGCTCAAAATCGAAGGTTTTGGAAGCAACTGGAATTACATTAAGATGTAGAGCAGAGAGAGGTGACGGGATGGAGTCACTGATGTGTAAAAGTTGACTAAGGGAATACTTTTAACAATAGTACCCATTGAAAAGGAAAATTCTTATTAAAACCCTATAACAATGACAGTCAAAAGTTGACGTCGTTAAATAAGGCCCAAAATACACACATCAACACGGTCTAGGGATATTTTTAAAAAAGCGAATTACTATCAATGTGTTAATTATTTATATGACATGTATATATTTAAAAGATACGTTATTTAATATTCTACCATTTTTTAATAATGGTTAAGGTACTTCGATTAAAATTTCAGGATTTTATGGAAAAAAATGAAGCATAGACGGAAACCGTACATAATTAACTTTTAATTTATGAGTAAAAACTGAAAAAATAGAAAATTCATTTAATTTGTGTTTATAAATTTAAAGTTAGTAGTATCTAAGAAAGCGCCCATGATGTTCATAACACATCGGCAACGATTCGGCATGCTCAGAACAAGGTTGTCAATGTCTTGCTGCGGAATATTGTCCCATGTCCTTCTGAGGTGCGCAAAAAGTTGATCTTCTGTAGCCAGATTTTCAGGAACTTCCTTCAGAGCTCTTCTTTGCAGCATATCCCACGCATGCTCAATGGGATTTAGATCTGGCGATTGAGCAGGCCAGTCTAAGGCCCTAACATTGTGTGTTTGTAACCAAGCTGCTACCGTTCTCGCCGTGTGTGCCCGGGCATTGTCGTGCATGAGCAGGAAATCTTGCCCCATTTGTGTTCTGTGGGGCAAGATTACGGGCCCCAGCACCTGTTGGACGTATCGTTCTGCCGTCATATTGCCCCGCACCCAAACGAGATCCGTCCGTCCTCCAAGACGAATTCCTGCCCAAACCGTAATTGTTCCTCCTTGGTATGGGTGAACTTCCTGAGGGTTCTGAAGACGGCTCCATCGTCCAGAAACTCGCCAAATACGCGTCCTTCGTGAATCTGGATGGAAGCCGAACCTGGATTCATCCGTGAACAGCACATTGGACCATTGCTCACGGCCCCAGTCCACGTGGTTCCGAACCCATTCTAATCGTCGTCCACGATTGCCTCTCCGTAAAGGTGGGACCCGGAGTGGTCTACGAGAGCGTAGATTGCTTTCATGCAGTCGCCTTCTTACAGTTTGGTCACTCACAAGCACTTGGTGTTCCACTTTTGGTTTGGTTGAGCTCGCGCAGTAATTTGCAAAAATCGGTCTTGTCTGGGGGTAGTGATGCGACTTGGCCCCCGGTGCCTCTCCGCTACTTCACCTGTGGCACGATAGCGTGTCCACAATCTTGAAATTACATTTTGGTGGGTCCCTATGGCCTCAGCAACATTACGCTGAACAGATCCAGCTTCCAGCATTCCCACAGCTCGTAACATCTCCGCCCTCGTCAAATGTTGGCGTTGCATGGCTACAATACCTCAATTTTAACTTTATCTTTCGTTTAAAAATGAAAAAAAACTGTAACTAAACGTAATTCCTATTGTTTTCTAAATTTCGCACAAATGAAAATTCCCTCTCCTACACATCAAGACATTTTTATGCCACCGAAACAAAAGAATTTTCAAAAATATAAATTTGGAATTAGTCTGAGATAAATTACAAACAAATCGGTGTATAAAAGATCCCAATGCGGCCAGTACTTTTCGAGTTATTTAATTGAGTATGAAATATCCCTAGACCGTGTTGATGTGTTTATACCGAAAAATGTTTCGGAGAGGCCTGTACCCAGGAAGAGTTTGAATGTACGGGGATGAGAGACTACTTACAAAAGCTAGACAACTATTGCCTGTCGTTCTAACAAAAGGCAGATCCTAAACGTGGATTGGCGTGGCCCTTCATTCCCTCAAGGTAGTGGGATAACACCTGAACTCCCCTGATTCTAGGGTGTGGTAGCGGACAAAGTCTGTCGGGAATCCTGGAGTTATCCTTTTGAGGGCTCAGCCGGGACTCCCAACCATATGCAGATGGAAGGGAAATGTGTAGTTTTAGTCGGTAGAAGTCGAGGGATGGATGCTTTATCCATGCTTGCTCACACTTTGCATCCGGAGCGCTCACATACATTTAAGTCTGATAGAGGCTTTGGTCGTGGAATGAACTCCCTGCCTGTGTTTTCCTGAAAGTCTACAGTATGGGGTTCTTTAAAAGGGGTCTAAGAAGGTTTTTAAAGGGTCGGCAGCGCGAGTGCTCCTCTGGTGTTGCGAACGTCCATAGGCTACAGTGACTACTTTCCATCAGGTGGGACGTATGCTTGTATGCTGCCACCACAGCGGTATAATAAAAGAATGAGGATTTCCACACGCAAATTGTTAGGGGAATTCAATTATTAAATCGCTTAAGTAGAAGTAGTGGAAAATCCTGTCCTAAGATTTCTTTACTGAAAGGAAATGATTTACATTAGACAAATAACAAATAAGACACTTACTTGTTTTAAAATGCGCTAAGAATCCTTTCCCCGTGGCATTCTCACCAGTTTTGATACTAAGCCTTAATATTTCAGACTGGGACACAAAAAGGCCATTGGTTAAAACATGGGGACTCAGAAATGGTCTTATTGGAGGATCCTGCAAATCAATCTGAACTTCAATGTAAGAATCTTCAGGAATGGAGTTGGTGACGTTGATGGGAACTCCTTTTTCGAAGACGCCATACCCGAAATCAAAATGGCTGATGTTTAGGAATATACGTTTGCCTGTGGACAGACATAAAATATTATGCAGGCCAATATGGTTTATATTTTTAATATGTAATAGGTATCTTTACATAGTCTATATCCTACTTCCTACTAATATTATAAACGCGATTGTTTGTAAGTATGGATGTTTGTTATTCTTTCACGCAAAATCTACTGAATGGATTTTGATGAAACTTTACAATAATATAGTTTATACATCAGAATAACACATCAGCTACTTTTTATCCCTTCCACCACGCGTGCGGAGACGCGGGCGTTAAGTAGTGAATAAATGTCTGTTAGTAATTCATAATTTACAGTTTTGTATTAAATGTATGAAAGTTTAAACGGTAAATAATAAAAAAAAACTATCACATTTTTTGTCTGTGTGTTTGTTCAGGATCTCTGAAACGGCTTTACCTATTTTAACGGGACTTTCACTGGCAGATGGAAGATGTTATAAGGAGTAACTTAGACTACTTTTCATCCCTGTATTCTTAAGAGAACGGACACTACGCGGATGAATCCGTTTTAATAACAATAATTAACAACATAAACAAATAGGACGACTTACCAGCTGGAGCCAATATGTCGATGGTACAGTCCAGATTCGGAAGCAGAAAGTGTGGATAGTTGGGACTTCGTATGACGCCTTCCTTAGATGTGAACGTCTGAGCAGGACATCCGGTCAGTTCGACTGCACGCCACGCCACGGAGTAACCAGTGCCCTGGGTGCTAAGAGTATTAGAATAAAGCATTAGATCAAAGATTCCGCTAAATATAAAGATTGTCATATTCTATGTCAGACGATAAAAGTTGTAAATGTTAAGTCAAAAAACTGTGGGGCACTTTTCACTCAGCGCTATCTAGCCTAAACTAAGCTTTAAGCTTGTGCTATGGGATCTAGACAACTGATAGACACACTCATAATATCCTACTAATATTACAAACGCGAAAGTTTGGAAGAATGGATGTTTGTTACTCTTTCACGTAAAATCTACTAAATGGTTTTTGATGAAACTTTACAATAACATAGCTTACATATCAGAATAACACATAGGCTACTTTTTATCCCGGGAATAAATTCCTGTGGGAAACGGGAACGGAAAACTTCACCACGCGTGCTAAGTCGCGGGCGTCAACTAGTTTTAAATATATACATACTAGTTGAAGACCGCGGCTTCTCCTGCGTAGAGTAGATTTTTAAAACATACAATCTTTCGCATTTATAATATTATTAAGATTATACATAGGAAACACCCAAACTCCGAAACGAACAATTGTGGATCACACAAATATTTATTTCAACTCGGGAATTGAACTCGGGACCTCAGCGCGACAGTCGCATACACTACCATTTACGCTACTGAGACAATTCAAAAATTTTAGCCTCGGCCTGGGTTTGAATACGGGACTTCTCCCGCAGCTGGAACTGCTTAAACTACTAAGCTATCGAAGGCACTCAAAACCGACGAAATTTTCTACCACGTCTTAAGGCTTAAAGTTGTGTATATAGAGATGCGATAGGAGCCTACCGGCCCAAGCCAGCCTTATAAGCGAGTGGTGCATCTGCTTACAAACAGGCGAGGTCATGTTGAACAAAATGAAAACTCAAAACAAACATCAGTCAGCCTACACAAGGCCAAGTGCCCTTCCAAGAGTGAGAATTAATAATAATAATTTTATTTCACACTTATAAGGCTCATAGTTTGTTAGTATAGGTATTTAGACTATGTTACTGATAAAGTTTAAAACAGAAATTGAAATAATTTTGAATTAAAATTGCATTAAGTTTAGTAAAAAAAATTAAAATTGTAAAACCTAATCAAAATCCAAAATAAAAATTACATTACAACAATACATAATAAAAATAAAGTTAAAATTTCGAAATTCATAATTGACTTACTATATCAATAAACAATTTAAATAAATTTTAAATAATAAAAATAATTTAACATTCCATATTATAATGAGTATTTCATCAACAAGATGAATTGGGAGAATAGTATGTTCAACAGTAGACTGCGAGAAGTTACTTTGATTGATTTATAATATACTTAAAAATAAATAAAAATCAATATCCATCACGCCTTATCCCCGAAGGGGTGGCAGAGGCATATTATATACCCATTTTTCACCGTGTGGATTCCTGTCCCACGTAAAAGGTGGTGAGCCCATTGCCGTGTTGAAATAGACAGACGCAGGTTGTGGCTACCTGCTGTTGAAATTTTTCAAGCCGCCCATAAGGCCTTCAACCATTCTTAACGACTGCCATTTTACTGACAACCGGGACCAACGGCTTAACGTGCCTTCCGAAGCACGGAAACGCTCGCAAATGTAAATGCCACAAAGTGGTCACCCATCCGAGGACCAGCCCTAGTTATAGATGCGTAACTCAGTGATCGTTTACAAAACACTGAGACCGCGGGGCCACGAGCGCTTCAATATACAATTTACTTATACTTACTTATAATCGGAATGAAAGTGCAAGATAGCCTTGCTATCAGAAGCTACCCAGCGCGCTTCACCAACAGAGCCGCAGTATCGCGAGGATTTCATACTTCGCACGTCTCGAAGCTGCAATAATAGCATACTAGAAGATATTGACACGGTCTATACATATTACAGACTAGCTGACCCCCTAGGCTATGCCCGTGACATACTTCTAATCCCCGTCGACCTCGTTTAATCCGTCGGGATTAAATGAGGTCGACGATTTGTCTTTCCGTCGTTGATTTTGTCAGCATGCTTATCACTTTTACCCGATTTGTTGACATATACGGTTAGTGCTTCGAACTTCTAGGTAACAGCGTGATGATATATAGCCTATAGCTTTTCTAGATTAATGGGCTATCGAACGTGAAAAGAATTTTACAAATTGAATCAGTACTTCCTGAGATTAGCGCGTTCAACTAAACAAACAAACTTTTCAGCTCTACAGCAACTAATTATATAGATTCTGGAAGACATCGTATAAAGATATAGTCTGGGAGATAAAATTTACGTAACATTAAAAATGTTAGTCTGATATTGGAAAATAGGAATACAAACGGGGCTATTTCAATATGTTTTACCCGACTACCGCAAAATCAAAGGAATGGTAATGAAATAATTTTGAAAAGCAATTAGTATGATAACTTTTTCTAAACTTAAATTTTAAAGTAGAAACATTTTTTTCAGTCACAAGCTGGACTCGAACCAGCGTCTTCTGGTTCAACGCACCAGACCCGTTTAGCAACTACACCACCGTGACCTGCTCGAAACTGACGAATCAATCTACTTCTTTACGTCTTAAGGCTACGTAAGGCGCCATCGACCGGCACTAGCAAAGTTGCACGATACGAATGTATAGAATTGCATATAAAATCATTCAATTTAGAAAAAGTTAGCAAGCTTTAAAGTTAGAAAAAGCAATCAGTATAATTGCTTTTCAAAATTGTTTCTAATGTTTAGGCAGGTGTCATCACATCATCGAAAGTAGAGGGTAGAAGGAGTCAGGGTAGGCCGAGACTTACATATGAAAACCACATGAGCAGATTGTTCAAAAACCGAAAAGTTTTAAGTACTCGGATACCCAGACGTGCATGTATGAAGCGATTACTAAATCTGCAGGAAGCGAAAGAAGTATGCATGGATTGCGTAGCTTGGCGATCTGATATCTCTAACTACCCCGCCAGGGCTACAGCGTCAAGATAGTTAGTTAGTTTAATAAACGAAGGAACTTTTTTGACTTACCTCTACAAAGTCATAAAGACAGTCTTTCTGATACTCCAGATCAACGGCCTGGAAAACAAAGACCAGCATGGTGTCCGGTGGCCCCAAAACGTGAACCCAGTAATCCAGGTCATTGTCATATATTCCAGGATAATTTGGGCTTGTGAGAACTCCTGTGGAAACATAGCGAATGTTTGTAATCAGCTCTAAATTTCCCACGTTTTTACGTGGGAAATTTAGAGACGAATTTTCTAGTTGGATTTTCATTTTGATTACTGATATGAATTTTTAAATTCATTGCGTTCCTTACTATAGTGTTTTTTTTTGGTATACACGCAGGAAGTTGTTAAGATGTGTGAGTAGATGAAGATTATTTTTAGTTAAAGGTAACTGAGCCTGACCACAGCCGGTGCGGTCCAAATGTTAGGTGACAAAAAAATAAGCAGCTTAATCGGGTTTAGCCCCGTAAAATACGATTGAATATGCCCAACATAATTAGTTTATTATTACAACTAACTAACTAACTATCTTCACGCTGTATCCCTGACGGGGTAGTTAGAGAGGACAGATCGCCAGGCTTCGCGATCCATGCATACTTCTTTCGCTTCTTCGAGATTCATCAATCGCTTCATACACGCACGTCTGGGTATCCGAGTACTTTTGACCTTTCCGTTTTTGAGCAATCTGCTCACGTGGTCTTCATATGTAAGTCTCGGCCTACCCTGACTCCTTCTACCCTCTACTTTTGAACAATATATATTCTTCGTCAATCGTTCCTCACTCATTCGTTGGACGTGTCCAAACCAACGGAGCACGCCCTTTTCCAGCTTAACGCTGACACTTTCATTCAAACCTGCCAAATTGCGTATCACTTCGTTACGTATTCGGCCAGCCAAGGTAACGCCGCACAACTTTCGAAGTGATGACGATGGCAGATGCGATCACTTCGAAACATTCCAACTCCACAGCATTCAATTTACTTTCATGCATCTGCTGACATACCCAGGTTTCACTACCGTAAAGCAAAGTTGGCACTAGCACTGCGTTATGAATCGCCAGTCGTGCTTCTTTTACGATGCTTTGTCGCTTTACTAACTGGGACAAAGCACCGTTAACTCTGTTTCCGGCAGCTACTCGCCGTTCCACATCCGAATCACATCTTCCATCCGCGCTAAACATACTTCCTAAATACACAATTTCATTCACTTGCTCTAGACGTTCCTGGTTTACCCTAATCTCGCATTTAGTTCTTACGTCACCTCTTTCAAATACTAGAACCTTAGTTTTACTTGCATTCAAGCGGAGATCCTTACTTTCACACCCCTCTTTCATATTAGTGACTAATGCCTGAAGGTCGGCTTCTGATGAGGCCATGAGCACCGCATCATCAGCGTACAGCAGACAGTTTACTGTAAAGTCACCCAAATTCACACCCATATTAAAATCTTTCAACTTCTGCAGGCAACTGTCCAGATACACTATGAACAGCCAGGCGGACATGACACATCCCTGTTTGACGCCTGTACAGACATCAAAAAGAGGTGACACATCCCCCCCTACTCGCACGCAAGCCTTACAGTCACTATAAAGCGACTGTATTGCCCGCAGTAGCGTCCACACCATACCACACCACACACAGTTTATCGGAACAACTACTAGTCATAATACAATAGCTAATAGTAAATTACTATTACTATTTTAGTTAGCACTAAAACTGTAAGTCAATTTCGTGCAAAGAACCGTTCATGTACTGTGACGTCTAACAAAGGCGAGAAAATTTAAAATTCTACCGTTTGTCGGTACTTCGTTGGGTGCCATTCATTTGTTCAACTTTATAAAAGAACATTATCGAACTAAAGAATGAATATAATTCAGCGAGAATTCTACAATTATAATTTGTTAAATGTCATTTGTTATTTACTGATTTCCTAATACATACATCAATACTTACCTACTTTGTCTAACGTTTTCATGACATTGGCAAATAACAATGTATTTGCTAGGTGACTGTGTCATTAGATTGATATTCTAAATCTATTGATATACTCGTAACTTTTTGGAATTGTAGTGCTCGTGGCCCCGCTGACTCAGTGATATATGAATGATCACTGCGTTGAGCAACTTTCGCTATGGCTGGAAGCGGTCGTAATTGCATTATATTCATTTACAACCGCTTCCGTGCTACGGAAGGTACGTTAAGCCGTTGGTCCCGGTGGCCAGTAACATGGCAGTCGTGAAGCCAAACTAGAGGGCTTGAAGGTAGCCGCAACCTGCGTCTGTCTATTTCAACAAGCCAATGGGCTCACCATGTATCACGTGGGACAGGAATGCACACGCTGAAATGTAGGCGTATAATATAATATATTCAGTAATAAGGCTATATATAGGGATTGATAAACTTAAATGATATAAATACCGAGAATTAATGTTTATACCTCACAAATTGAGAATAAGTACATAAGCAGTAATAGTTTCACGTTGGGCGCCAACTTTTTTTTCTGAAATTGTCATCAGTCAGATAAAAGTTAGCTGAGCTCTATATATTTTAATTAGTGAATTCAATTACGTTTAAGGAATTGCGTACGTAAATGTCCAAGTGAGGGTCATTCTCGGCCACAGTTTTAATAATATAATACATTGTTGTCACAGCATCAATAATTTTTTTTTTATTATACTACTGCTTGTCTGCAACTACAAGCATACGATCCACCTGATCGGTAGTGACTATAGTAGCCAATGGACGTTTGCAATAACAGACGTAAAAAAATGGAGTCGTCTATGGATTTGCTTACCTGACGTGCCTTCAAGCGTAATGTTATTCACTATGTGCTCTGGGTTCAGACGTCTTTTACACACGTAACCTCCAGTGACTGCGCATTTATGTAATGTCCAGTATAGGCCGCTCGGTTGAGATTGTATTAGTGTCGATTTCCACTGAAAAGATTTGGTATACCTATTGATAAATTAATTAATTGATAACATTTATCGTAAGATACACAATACACAACAGATAAATATTTTCAATAAATGAAATTATACATAATTATATTAAATTATTCATAGTTACATGTATTACTATGAATATTAAAATTTTGAACAACGAAACTTAATTTTCTTGGTAACGAATTTCAGCAATATTGAAGGTGAGATACATAATTTAGGTTCATTGGTGGTAGATAATTACGAGTGCTGTGATTAGTTTGAAAATAAAATAAAATGTAAATAAATCAATAAATAATTATTTATATATTATGAATTTAAGTATAATAATATACATATAGAAAAATAAAAAAAATGAAGAAATACTCCAGTTTTCGAATGCTACACGCTACATCAACCTACAAAGCTTGTCAATTACGAAAACATCCTTCAGGGATTTACTTAGGAATGCTTAGCTGATTATAGAGTAAGACACAAAAGTGTCATCTTACAGAATCCCCATGGGACTGGGGTCGTTTTACCGCCACAAGGAACACGGTTGTCATCCTTTATGCATATTTTCGTCCTTTGAGACGCCCATGAAGTTGGAAATTTGCCAAGTTGGCCAGTATAACTCGGTTTGCATAGTTCTTGTTGAAAATATACGTCTTGTTAGAGCGACATTCTTCAAGTTTAACTCGTGTTTCTCTTTCCATGAATAATTCAGCGCTTATTCGCTGAATCTTAAAATGACGTTTAAATATACACACAGTCAGGATATTTTTATCTGTGTGTTGCTTAGGGATTGTACATAGACATACTTTGAGAAGTTGCGTTTGCATTCGAAAATCGAGTATCCATTTTGAGAACATATCTCAGTACTATAGGCTCCGTATTAGAAACAGCTGGAAAGGGTCATACTCACCTGCACGCCTAAACAGGCAGCACCAACATCCTCAGTACCGTTGTAAGGCGGCCATCCTTGGTAGCCTACAGCACTACCATCGATCCACTTCAAGTTATCTCCGTCATCGCCAGCTAGACGGGCTCCTAACCAGTAGACGGATCCAGCGCTGTAGTCGCTGCTTTGTCGAATCCCTGACACTATAAAGCGCTCTTCGTCGGCTGAGTGTACTGATGATAGGTGCATATTCAGGCCCTCGCACACCTGTTAATGAAGAAATGACATGCCTTCGTCTGATGTAATTTTGACATTTCAAGACACAAAGAGTCCAATAATAGACGATACAGTATATTTCTTTAAAGTTAGAAAACAAGTTAGTCAAGGACGGGACGGGTCGAAAAAGCTGGTAGCTCAGTGGCTTAGAGCATTGTCCTGGTCAGGCAAAGGTCACGAATTCAAGTCTCGTTCTAAACAAAGTTGTCTTTATTAACTTTAATTAAATTTATTTGACAGTATGACATGACATGACACATTGTCACGCCTTTATCCCCAAAAGGGTAGGCAGAAGCATACTATACGCCCACATTTCACCGTATGCCCTTTGGTCCCACGTAACAGGTGGTGAGCCCATTGCCGTGTTAAAATGGACAGGCGCAGGCTGTAGCCTGCTGTTGAGAGTTATCAAGCCCATAAGGCCTTCAACTGGGCTTAACGACTGCCATATTACTGGCAACCGGACCAACAACTTAACATGCCTTCCGAAGCACGGAAACGCTAGCAAATGTAAATGCCACAAAGTGGTCAAGTGGTCACCCATCCGTGGCCAGCCACAGCGAAAGTTGCTTAACGCAGTGATCGTTTACTGAACATCTGCTGATTAATAGACGAGGTTGCGGTGAAGAAAAGAAAATCTCAAAATAAATTCTCCATATTAACCCGCCTGACCTGCGTTGTTCATCAGACTTCCAGTATGACGAAAGTTGGAAGTAGCCTTCGTCCAGTAATTGACTACAATAGAGGTGGATTAAAAGTAAAATTATTCTCAGTCAGTTAACTGCCTCGGTAGCGTAATTGCTAGTGGTTCGATCGGATCGTCACAAATATTTGTATGGTCCACAAATGTTTGGATGATTTTTATGTACCTATTTTATGTATGTATTTAGAAATATATATGTATGTTTAGCAGTTGTCTAGATCATATTTCATAAGCTTTATATACTCAGTTGGGGCCATGTTTGCTAGACGGTGCTGCGCAAAAAATATTTTAAAATATTTTTTTATTATTTTTCCAAGTATTTTTTTATTACAAATGGCGTGAATGCCCCAAAAAGTTTAAAACGAGGACGTTACTGTCGCCGCTAACCTAAACAATCAATAAGTGTAATAGCATTGTGAAGCTCCCGTCTCCCGTCGTCTAGAACGTTCCAAAAGGATTATATCTTAAGCGTCAGTTCTCGTCGTTTCTAAAGAAAATTATTATTTAACGATCAACCGAACTCGAGCAGAAGTTTCTTTAACTTTGTAGTAGTACTGACAAGTTATATAAATGTATTTCGATAGTATTGAAAGTGATACGATTTTTTTATATCAGTTTTACGACTATTATTAAATCTTTTGAATGCTTCTTTAGCTGTGATGGTTTTCTTTCAATGGCATGAATTCTACCTCAAACTTCGCACACTTTAAGGCCAGTTCAGCAACTGATCCCTTAATCGAAATGTGGTTTTAGAAAATACAAATTATAGGCACCCTCAATTGTAGTCACTTGGTGAAACTTGTTGTAATGCGTCACGAATACTTCACAATTTTACAAGCTTTCTATTAACAAAGTATTAAAGGACGGTAAAAACGACATATGAATTCATTCATACAAAACTAAAATTTTATTTATATTATAACTTTAGTCTTAGTTTATTTTACATTATAAGTATTATCTGAAATAATCCCCCAAATGCATTTCCATTTTTTTTTACGTTTGTAAATCCCCACGGATATTATTTCGGACTCGAACCGACTAAAACCAAACGATCCCTGCCTAAAAAAGGGAAAGAAGTCCCAGTAAAGTATCTTAATCTTAATAATATTATAAACGCGAAATATTGCATTGTCTCACAAATAAATTTCAGATTCTGATTCTGAAAGTATGTATGGATGTTTGTTGCTCTTTCACGTAATAACTGCTGAATGGATTTTAATGAAACTTTACAATAATATAGCTTATACATTAGAATAACACATAGGTTACTTTTTATCTTAGTACTAACTTTATAACAAGTTCCTGTGGGAAACGGGAACAGGAAAACTCTACGCGGTCGAAGCCGCGGGCGTCAACTTATAACTTATATATTAAATGCATAAATCATAACGGATTACTTGGCGAAAGACCACAATAGGAATATGAGCTCTGTGCTACGAAAATATATTGGCCTGTTACGACAAGAAATTGCTATAAATCTCCTTAGGTATTTTTGTTGAACTAGCTATTCACTCCGGCATGGCTTTTATTTTAATGATGCATTGTTATTCTAATGTAATGTAAACGGTTTAGTAAAATAATCTTCTCTGCTCATAACTCTGCAAATAATTACAAGTACATCTAGATAATGTTTAGGCACCTGCTAAATGCTGTTCTAAGAAACGAAAAAGATGTTTATTATACTGTAGTAAGTTTGAAATAGCGAAAGCACCACGATTGTTTCCGAAGTTCCTTGCTCCGCTTTCGGCAATACCCCGACGAGATACTATTTATTGTATACCAAACCTCACAGGATTCCTTCCTTCTTTCCTTCAGGTTCTTTTTTGTTTTTTTTTTGTTTTAGGCAATACTTAATCTGCTTACGGCATTCCCCACTAAATGGGCTAATTTGTTTTGTATAGAATACCAAACCTCACAGGAACGAGGACATGATTTATGAAAAGCTTAAGATTCGCGTCCGTTGCCAAATAAGTTATCTCACAATTGTAAGATATTGAGAATGGCGAGATTGGAAGCGAGATTCTGTAATAAATAATGCACTTACTTGTTTGGCAGTGACCCAGGAGGCTTTCGGGTAGCCGGAGAACAGGTAACAGTGGCTGTCGTATAACACTTGCTTGGAGTCCATGCACGATTGAGCTGTGAACGAAACGTTCACTTGTAATTCTGATATACTTTTTAGATTTCAACAAGACTTTAGTTAGGCAAACCAATAGGAAATTATTCGAAATAGGAAATAAATTCTGACATAATGGATGAAGGGCTGGACGTTGGAAGTTACTGAAGGTGTAACGGGTGCCTCAAAATCTACGGGGCCTAAGAGAATTCCCTGCTAGTAGTGTACCGGCTGACTAATGGACAAGGTGAAAACGTGGCACCCTTACGGAGGTGAGACGGTAGTGGTTTCCAACACTGCCGAAAATCAAAACTCAAACGATTGTTGCTTCTAAAAGTCTATTAAAAGTGAACCACAGGCTCCAAACCCGAGTAGATTTTGAAAGCAACTGGAAAAAGGACAAAGAAATTTCTGACCATAGAGGTCTTATTTCACCTACTTTCTTACATATTTCAATGCGCCTAAAATTAAGAGAGATAATAATAGTTTTTTTTTAATTCTAGTGACTTAAAACTGATGGTTTCCTTACTTTAACCGCTTCTCAGTAAAGAAGCTAACTGTAGTATCGCCACAGGAACAAAGAAAAGAAGCTTACTGTATTTTTGAACATGAAACGTGTTCTTGTGCGACCTCAAGATATGACAAGTGACTAGAGACAGCGAGTAGTAGACATTGCGAACATCAAAACTACTCGTATTTACATAGGTAGAATAAAATTAATTTCAAAGAACATCAACCCCTGGTGATCACCTGCGCAGTAATATAACCGTAGTTTTTACAAAATAAGCGTATCTACAGTATTCTATATGAAGTTGTATGTTGGGACTTAACACTACAATACGAGTATGTGATAAATCATAAACGATTTTAAAATATATATAATTTCCTTGCTCCAATTTACTACATTGTTAAGATCCTGTTGTAGCACCTCGTCGTCCGAATCTTGCTTCACATCCAGAGCTAACTTCAGGTCATCCGCAAACAAGAGACACGTGGATCTATTTACAACCTCCGGCAGGTCATTTACCATAAGTATGAACAGAAAAGGCCCTAAGGTACTTCCTTGACTCACTCCAGATCTAGTGTAGTATACTGCTGAATGGTAGCCACCACAGTCCACATACTGACATCTGTCCCTAAGATAACTGGCAAAAAATGACAAGGTGTGTGGTGTGAAACCTAAGTTAGCCAACTTCAACAGCAAAACAGCATTGTCAACAGTCCCACGCCCAGGACGAAAACCGTGCTGTGCGTCAGACAGCTGTGAACCTAACTGCCTATACAGTGACTTGTGGATTGCCATTTCAAACACCTTAGCCGGGGTACTCAAAACTGCCACAGGTCTATAATTACAGGGAGTAGAGCCGACATTGCCCTTTGGTACTGACACCACTCGTGTTAGTTTCCATTTTACTGGGAATCATTATATTTACACAAACTTATATGATCATTGTGTAGAAATCAGTATAATAGTACGATTTCTGCAACATAATTTCGATATGAAAACCTTCACTCTTTTTTAAAGTTAAATTTAGGTACCAATGTATACGCGTTAAAAGATTTTTGGCGTAACAAGAATTATAAATTAAAAAACAAAATTTTTAAATTTCGCCTTATCCTTCATTCGTAGAAATAACTTAAGTATTAACTATAGGTAACTTTAAGGTTTTTAAAAACCACTTTGAATGTAGTTATAAGTTGTCATTAAAACATTTATCAGCTAACTTCAGGGTGTCAGTATTTCGCGACGGTGTGCGCGTGCATCGTAAAAATTTACTCTCATCATTTTTCCCTAACGCGCCAAAAGATGTATAACTTCATAAATGTAAGGATTTTAGACATTGAAATGGATAATTCGTTGATTCCATTACTGTTATAATGAAAAGTAAGTTTTCCGATTCTGGATAAATAAAACTGAGTTACCTACGTGAAAAGCGTAAGTGAAATAATAATTACGTTTTCTCCGAGACTACCCCAATCCACTCAACGCCACTTGTAGAACAATGGACAGGTTAAATGCCGAGCACTACACCGACAACGTGACGGCCATTTTTAGTTCTTTAAAACGTACACCACTCGTGAGCATGACGTGTTCTGCATACAATAGACTAAACGAACTTGTGAATTGTAACAATTGGTTCAAGATAAAATCTTGCTTAAGAGATTTGAATTTAAGTGATAGATACTTATTGACGTTCTTTACATTATTCTATCTATCTTCACGCTGTATTCTGACGGGGTAGTCAGAGAGGACAGATCGCCAGACTTCTCGATCCATGCATACTTCTTTCGCTTCCTGCAGATTCATTAATCGCTTCATACACGCACGTCTGTGTGGGTCTGAGAGTACTTTTGATCTTTCCGTTGTTGAGCAATCTGCTCACGTGGTCTTCATATGTAAGTCTCAGTCTACCTTGACTCCTTCTACTCTCTACTTTCACACAATATTATTATTCGTCAATCGTTCCTTATTTTACATTTGAGTTTTATATCCTGTTGCATATATAATATAAACTAATCCTACTACTAATATTATTCATGCGAAAGTTTGTATGGATGGATGTTGATTACTCTTTCACACAAAATCTACTAAATGGATTTTATTGAAACTTTACAATAGTAGATATAGCTTACACATCAGAATAACACATAAGCTACTTTTTATCCCGGGAACAAGTTCCTGTGGGAAACGGAATAGGGAAAACTTCAACACGCGTGCGGAGCCGCGGGCGTAAACTAGTATTAAATAGAGGTAAAGTTTGTTAGTTTGTGATGTTATATATTTGTGTAAAATAGTTTTATTTCTTGAACGATCACACTACTTCTTGTAGTCTTTGTAAAGAATTATGTGGGTAAACATTACAGATTACAGACGATATTATATATTTTTAAACCCCGGGCGTCGCGAGATGCAACTGGGACTGACGCTCGGATGATGATGACTACAAAGCTTTCAGAAAATGGGTCACAGTCAACATGGTCTGATTTCTTCCTCTTCTTCTGCATTTCCATATACAAATTCGTTGGTTATTATAAAAGTAGTAAACTCCCTGCCTCAGTTTTGCCGAATCTACAGTATGAGGTTTATCCGGGATCTTATTTAGAAGGATTTTGCAGGGTCAACAATACGAATGTATTATAAAAACATCCATAAGTTAGGGTGACCGCTTTCGATCAGATGGGCTGTATGCTTATCGGTCATCTCAGTGGGAAGGGAAATAGTTTATATTAGATTTTCGTGATAAGTTTATCTTATAATTACCCATAGCTCTAATTTGCTTTGAGGTGTCTCTACAATATTATCTGTGGTAACGAAGCTTAACTCTGTAATGCTGAAATCTTAATTGGAGTGGAAACCAGCGTTGAGTTGATTAATTTCTGTATCAGGCTTGTTGAGATATCGGGTGGCACTCTACGAAGTAATCCGTCTACTGAAACGTGTTCAGGCGCTGTTTACAATTAATTTTCTTAAATAAAACATTTCCTTTCTGAGAGCTTTTTATCTGTTTTCGTTCATATTTGGAAAGCTTTATTATCTTAGACTGTTCATTTATATTTATTAATACTGTATATTTTACCTTTGAGCAAAGGTTTAGACTGTTCATTTCACCTAATCTATATCTACTTATATTATAAAGCTGAAGAGTTTGTTTGTTTGGTTGAACGCGCTAATTTTAGAAACTACTGGTTTGTTTTGAAAAATTATTTTTGTGTTAGAAAGCCCATTTACCGAGAAAGGCTATAGGCTATATATCATCACGCTACTACCCTGAAGAGCGCAGCATTAGCCAAAAAGGTCGACAAATCGGGCAAATTTTTATGCAATATTATAGAATTTATAAGCGACGGGATTAAATCGGTGCGACGGGAGTTCAAAGTATGTCACGGGCGAAGCCGGGGGGGGTGGTTACCTAGTTCTGTATATTTCACCTTCGATAGAAGGTATGTATATTATTCGATGAGTAAATTTTTCCCTCTCCAAATGAAGGTATATGATAAAGTAGATTATGCTGAGTTGTTTTGTCCACACCATATATAGGAGTACCAAACCCCCGTTACACTTCGCAATCTTTTCAGAACGCTAGCGTTCTTGACTAAGTACTTTACTACATGAGGACTGCGATGACGGAAAAAAATTATGACACCTGTTAGTTGAGTAATTATCTTTTTTTGATTATTTTAGTTAGCTTAGTTGAAAAATTACCCAACTTGTGAATTTTTCTTTTCACTATAACTTAAAACGAATAATTATTTAATAATTATTTTCAACAAAAGAAATGGTTATGGCATAATCTTTATGGTATTTTCAAAACAAAAATATTTATTATTTCTTATACGTTCATTATCATGATGACGTAGAACTTTATTATTACACGATTCATGTACGTACTACATCGTCTGACGTGTATACTATTAAGTCAGATATATCAAAGCCTCGTTATACTAAATTATGTCTACAGGTAAAAAAGTCTGAAAACGTGCCTCCTCGCTAACTAGTTTCATTCATCTTTTCACTCGTTCGTACGCGAATGAAAAGGAATTCCAGTCATTCAACGCTTAACGGATCGCTGCAAATTTATTGGATTCAATACTAACGGTAATACGTACCTTTTGCTAAGTATTTTGTAATATAAAAGACAATTTAATTTAATAGAACTTGGACAGCCGATTGGAATGAAAGGGGAAATATCCAATTAACTTGACAAACTTTATCGTTCTTAAGCTAGGGAATTACAAGTATTATAACATCTTAGTTATTTTATTTCTTAAACTTTTTTCTTTAAAAATATTTTTAGTCACTCCATCTCTTCAAATGCTTTTAAAATTTACTAAAAGATGGATCTTTTTCTATTCCGATAGTAGGTACTCATGTCAATAGACGACTTTCCAGCTTTAAAGTTTTAGAGACACAACTTCTGGCCTATTCTACGGTTTGCTAGAAGTGATACGGAATACCGTGGGGGTCGTATTGAGTAATTTGTCTCTCTTCAGTGCGCTACATATTATATACACTAGCTTACCATCACGGCTTCGCCCATGATATACTTTAAACCCCGAGGCTCCCATTTATTCCCGTCGTTTATACATTTTACATTAATGTAAGAAAATTTGCCCGGTTTTTCACTACTACTCCTTTTATGATTACTGCTTCGCTCTCCTGGGTAGTAGCGTAATGATTTTATAGCCTATAGATTCCTCGATAAATGAGCTATTCAACACAGAAAGAATATTTCAATTCGAACTAGTAGTTACTAACATTAGCGCGTTCAAACAAAACTTTTCAGCTGTATATACTACTATGGATGTTTAAATCGACCTTGTGTATGTTAGCAAAGTTTATCAAACTTGCTGATGTCGGTGGCATGGCACAATTTGTGCGAAGTCAGCGGAAGCCATTTGTCGCTACTGAAATATCGGTTAACCCGATAACATGGGTGAGGTAAAGTTCACTTCTTGTACAATGACTAGAGCGAAAAGTTCCTTATGGTTTTGTTACTTGTATCAATCACGCCTTATCCCCGAAGGGGTGGCAGAGGCATATTATACACCCACATTTTACCGTATGCATTCCTGTCCCACGTAATAGGTGGTAGCCTATTGCCTTGTTTAAATGGACATGTGCAGTTTGTGGTAACCTGTTGCTGAAAATTTTCAAATGCTCATATGTCAAATGCAATATATAAGGTAAAATGTGGGCGCATAGTATGCCTCCGCCTGCCCCTCCGGGGATAAAGACGTGACAATTTTTTTTTTCGAGTTTTTTGTGTATAATTAATATATGTATTTAAAAACATCTCAGTTGTCTACGGCCTACAGTACAGATTTATACTTCGCTTGATTTGAGCTAGACAGTGTCGTGTACCTAAAGAAAATGTTCACAATATATTTATTACAAAAAAATAAGTTTCACTGTGAGCTAAAGCTTCCTGGCTCTTATCGTTGGTGTTTCTGAGTGTTATAAGCTACGCGACTTTATGAAGTTACATTTTTTAATAAAAAGTATTATTTTTCTATTGTCACAAATCCCACATTTATTTACGAAAAATATTCAACGAGAGCGACTTCATTAACATAGAATTTTTCAAATTACTTTGTAAGCTCTAAAATCTCAGCTTTATTATGTAAATAAACACATTATTATTAAAGAAAAATTTAAAAGTAAGATTATATGGGCAATATGTATTTTTTATAATAAAACCTTCTTGAATGAAATGTACTAAACAGAAAAAAAAATTAGGAAGTGTGTAGGTCCCACAGATATAGAAGAGTAAGCAGATCAAACATTTGCGAAAAATCGCGTAGCCTATTTCACACATATAAACAGGTAGCTTAATCCAGGGTCGCATTCAGCTATCATATCATTTTAATATCTTTCATAATTTATGTTTATTAACCAAACATCTTGTTTAATGGTATCCTTAGGAAACCTAAAACAATATTAACATAATTAATTGAATCGGGCACTACATTTAGCTTGACTTTGGATATTGAAATTGCAAACAATTTGCTGAACTGAATTCGTTTTTCTGAATTTGACGAATTCTTAAAAACTTTTTTTTTAAAATTTTTAAGAATTCGTCCCCGTGCCGTAACAGTACAAATGTATGTAAATTAACAAAAATCTTAGAAATAGATGACGATAGCGACCAAACGGTTTATGGAACAGATGCTATGAACCATATTTTAACAACTTTTCAATGTTCGTCTAGAAGAATCACCATTATTGAATAAAAATCTTAGAATAATAACACGTAGTCGTAACTAAAACATCAATTACCTGTGAAGAGTTACTCCTGGTGATTTCTTGTGACAACATTCTTGTGATAACTTTTTTTTTCGAGTTTTTTGTGTATAATTAATATATGTATTTAAAAACATCTCAGTTGTCTACGGCCTACAGTACAGATTTATACTTCGCTTGATTTGAGCTAGACAGTGTCGTGTACCTAAAGAAAATGTTCACAATATATTTATTACTAAAAAAATAAGTTTCACTGTGAGCTAAAGCTTCCTGGCTCTTATCGTTGGTGTTTCTGAGTGTCATAAGCTACGCGACTTTATGAAGTTACATTTTTTAATAAAAAGTATAATTTTTCTTTTGTCACAAATCCCACATTTATTTACGAAAAATATTCAACGAGAGCGACTTCATTAACATAGAATTTTTCAAATTACTTTGAAAGCTCTAAAATCTCAGCTTTATTATATAAATAAACACATTATTATTAAAGAAAAATTTAAAGTAAGATTATATGGGCAATATGTATTTTTTATAATAAAACCTTCTTGAATGAAATGTACTAAGGAGAAAAAAAAATTAGGAAGTGTGTAGGTCCCACAGATATAGAAGAGTAAGCAGATCAAACATTTGCGAAAAATAGCGTAGCCTATTTCACACATATAAACAGGTAGCTTAATCCAGGGTCGCATTCAGCTATCATATCATTTTAATATCTTTCATAATTTATGTTTATGAACCAAACATCTTGTTTAATGGTATCCTTAGGAAACCTAAAACAATATTAACATAGTTAATTGAATCGGGCACTACATTTAGCTTGACTTTGGATATTGAAATTGCAAACAATTTGCTGAACTGAATTCGTCCCCGTGCCGTAACAGTACAAATGTATGTAAATTAACAAAAATCTTAGAAATAGATGACGATAGCGACCAAACGGTTTATGGAACAGAAGCTATGAACCATATATTAACAACTTTTCAATGTTCGTCTAGAAGAATCACCATTTTTGAATAAAAATCTTAGAATAATAACACGTAGTCGTAACTAAAACATCAATTACCTGTGAAGAGTTATTCCTGGTGATTTCTTGTGACAACATTTCACACAACACTTCACCATGTTTTTTATACTTTTATAACCTTTATTTAAATATATATACACAATATTTTCCCTTCGGCACAAAACACTAACAAATTCCTGATTTAAAAAATGGCGGCAATAGTTGAAATTATGTAGAAAATTAGGCTACGCGCTGTTCGCGGATGATAGGTCCCACAGATTTAGAAAAGTAAGCAGATCAAACATATTCCTTTGTTTATGGTGTAATACTTCATCCTTTTCACTCTTTTTATTTCTTGTATAATATGATAGCTGAATGCTACCCTGGATTAAGCTACCTGTTTATATGTGTGAAATAGGCTACGCTATTTTTCGCAAATGTTTGATCTGCTTACTCTTCTATATCTGTGGTAGGTCCTTCCCAATTTATAATATTTTATTCCAAATTTGAACAATCCAGTAAGACTTTAGTACTTTTTTTTTCAAATTCTGATCACGTTCTTGTAAGAAGTTCAATTTCTCGTAGAAATTGGTAAATAAATTCAAATTAAAAGAAATAAATGTTAAATTTTTAATCGTTCTGTGTTCTAATAGACCAGTGCAGGAGCCTTTAAAAATAGTCAAAAGTGAAAAAAAAAAATAGTATAAAGAAAAGCCACTGGAAAAGGAAGACAATATTATAAAAATGAAAGGTTTGAAAAAGAAACCGATACTTTGATGACTTTTTGAATTTTTTACATTAATTTTGAGGTTATGTGAAAAAAATGTAAATACAAAAGTTTTTTTTATTACCTACAACTTTGCCATTTGTCTTTTTTCCATAGGACTTGCAGTTTTGCCGAAAATCGAAATAAACCGTTTTATACCCTTAAAAACTCACGAACTTACCCTTACTGACCTCAGACCGCCCGTAAATTATATTATAATATTCTCTTCCTTTCCGATGGGTTTCATAGTACTTTTTTTAATTCAAATGTTATCGCCACTGGTCCATAATGTGTAGGTATGCCTACTTATAACCATTTTTTTATCATTTTCATTTCACTTATACAGAGAAAGCGTATAGAATATTTTAAAATTATAATTTTTAAGCGGTATATCCTTGACGGGGTAGTCAGACAGGACATATCGCCAGGCCTCGCGATTCATGCATACTTCTTTCGCTTCGTAGATAAATTAACCACTTCATACATGCACGTCACGTCGTATTCGAGTACTTTTGATTTTCTCGTTTTTGAACAATCTGCTCACGTGGTCTTCATATTGGGCCGGGTCCGTATTGGGTTGTATAAATTTAAGAGGCATAACTTAAAACTGCATAACGTTTTTTGGCATACTCTTCGTTTCGCATAACGTTTAAACAGAATAAATCATTAGGCATACTTTATTTTCCCATAACTTCTTTATAATAATGATATACCCGCATAAAATGTTTACGCATTGTTTTTTTTACAATAACGATGATTAATCATAGCATTTATTGGCATCTCACTCTATGGCATTAAGATTGCAAGTCATACATATAGAATACCATAATATTAATGAGTACATATTTTTATTTTATATCTAAGCTTGAACTAAGATTGAAATATCTATACTGATTAAAAATGTCGATAGCCACTATACTGAATGTCAACACTTATATATAGAGTATATAAATAAAATACAAAAAGAAGTACGTAGATTAAAACCAGTGATTCAGTTCTGGCGTTGTGGTCACAAGTAATCTAACACGAGGAGTGTTAGGTTACTTCGCTCGTCGTCGTACTTATTTACGACTTTGCTCAAGACTAGTCAAAATATAATAACACTTTTAAAATATCATTTCATATGTTACAGCTTATAAACTTGGCTATGAGTGAGATGATTATTAATAATGGTCTCTTATCATTTCTTAAATATTCTTAGTCAAATTTATTATTCATTTATGATTTTAACGGTTATGCATACCTCCATTATGCGTTTTGTATTTTATGATGAATTATCTTTATGCGTATAACAATTATACCGTTTACATGTATGCTAATTAAAATTATGATAAAAAAGTTTGAGTAAGTTAAAGTTATGCCAATAAAACCATTATGCGTTTAAAACACTCTGCTTATCATAATTTATGCGAGAAAACTTTATACTGAAACTGTTATGCCAAACTACATTATGCTGAAAAAGATTATGCGATCGAAAGGGCTCCCGTCTTGGCCTACCCTAACTCCTTCTACCCTCTACTTTCGCACAATATATATTCTTCGTCAGTCGTTCCTCATTCATTCGTTGGACGTGTCCAAACCAACGGAGCACGCCCTTTTCCAGCTTAACGCTGACACTAATAGGTGAAATTGCCGTTCTGCAGTACTGGCCATTTCAAATCAAAATAATTTTTGTTTGGCTAAGAATTCTTTGGAAAAAGAACTCCATTATTTTTAAATAAATTTATTTAAAAATAATGGAGTTCTTTTTCCAAAAGTTGTCATTTGATTAGTGTTCAATTTTCATCGCATTTCAATCATTTTCGTCATCATGGATACGTTAAAAATTCGAGTAATTATGCAATATTGGTACCGTCGTGGCATCAACGCGGCATAAGCGGCACGCAACATCAATGACGTTTACGGAGCGAACACTACAAACCAACGCACCACCTGTTATTGGTTTGCTCGCTTCCGTTCTGGAAATTTCGACCTGAAAAGTGAACCTCGCGGTCGTCCGAAGACTTTGGTCGACAATGATGAATTAAAGGCGATTGTGAAAGCTGCTACTAATTCAGCCGTAGATTGTGATCTACGGCTGAATTAGCAGCAGCTTTTGACGTTAGCGTCAAAACAATATTTGTCCATTTGCGTCAAATTGGCAAGGTAAAAGAGTTTGACAAATAGGTGCCCTACGAACTCAATAATCGCCAGCGCGAAGTACCCGTCGAGACGTGCCTTGCACTGCTCAACAGACACACAAATGAAATAATTTTAAAACGCATTGTTACCTGCGATGAACAATGGATTCTGTTTGATAATCGCAAGCGCTTAGCAAGTTGGTTGGATCCTGGTTCAGCACCTAAACAATGCCCTAAACGAAAACTTACCCCTAGAAAAGTGATGGTCACTGTTTGGTGGTCTAGCGCCGCTGTGGTTCATCACAACTTCTTACCTAACGGGGTGAGCATTACTGTAGATGTGTACTGTGAAGAACTGGACAAAATAATGGAGAAGCTGGCACATCTCCAACTAGCATTGGTCAATCGCTCGTCTCCGCTGCTCCTGCGAACGCCATCAGGGCTAAGTACTTCGGAAAATCTTGCTGGCGTTCTATGCGTTGCGGTGGATCAAATATAATAACCACCCTTACGGAGAAACTGCGCCTTGACGCGTAGTTGCGGAAAACAGCCTGGATTAACTCTCAGATGATTAACATCGAATGCTGAGCGACTGCTAGTAGATTTAAATACTAATAGCAAGGACAACAACAAATTGTTGTATCTCCCTCAGTTGACAGATATAAATTACCATCGAAAATATTTTTTTAAATATGACCAACTTCCTTTATTATTTATGCCACTGAGTTACTGATTTATTGACGCTGGCATCAGTTAGGTCGTGCAGTAAATACGCTTCATTGAAAAAAATAAATATAAATATGAATATCGTTGGGACATCTCACACAACGCCATCTGATTTCAAACTAAGCAGAGCTTGTACTATGGTAACCAGATAACTGACAAACATACTTATATATTTCTAAATACATACACATTATAGATAAATAACACCCAGACATCGGGATGGTCACACAAAGTTTTATCCTGGGTGGGAATCGAACCCACAACCTCTTGCGTAGCAGTAGCATACACTGCCACAGTTTATTAAATTTTTTATTATTGTAAATTTCGCTATAAATTAAGGTACATATATAAAAACGTATTTAATTAATAATTTAATACTCAATATCAATCGATCTTACTTGGTATACTACGCTCTATTAACATATCTCCAACAGTGATTGATTGGTTTCATAGTTACCTGTCTGGTCGCCGACAACGTATTTGCATTGATGATGTTGTCTCTTCTTGGTGTGAAACTTCTGTTGGCGTACCGCAGGGTGGCGTTTTGTCTCCTCTGTTATTTGCAATATTTATAAATTCCATAAATCAACAATTGGTCTCATCCTACCATCTTTATGCAGATGATTTACAAATATATACTCAAGCACCACTCGATGACATGCATGAAGCGTTCTCAGTCATAAACTGCGACTTAGAACGAATATGTGAGTGGAGTTGTAGCTATGGCTTGCAGGTAAATCCCACTAAAACTCAAGTGATCCTGTTAGGCAGTCCCTGGATGATTTCTCGTGTACAATGGGCTCAGCTTCCGCAAGTAATTTTTGGTGGGATGCCATTGCCGGTAAGTGATAGTGTTAAGGATTTGGGTATACATATCGATGTAAATTTATCCTGGGGACCTCAATTGCGGGATGTCAGTCGAAAATTGTATGCCTCAGCGAGTTCCTTACGGAGACTACGTAACTTTCTTCCAACCAGTACAAAGATTTCGCTTGCACAGTCTCTCTTACTCCCAATATTGGACTACGCAGATGCCAGCTATCTTGATCTTACAGAGGAGCAACTCGATAAACTTGAGCGCCTTCAAAATTTTTGCATAAGATTTATTTATGGTTTACGTAAATATGATCATGTCTCGGAATATCGCAACAAGCTCAAGTGGCTCCCAATTCGCCTTCGTCGGAATACTCATATACTTTCCTTACTTTATAATATTTTATTTAACCCTCTAGCTCCTTCTTACCTGAAAGATCGTTTTGAGTTTCTAAGTGATACACATTCGAGGTTCTTAAGGTCGTCAGAGAATTTGAGACTGCACATGCCGGTGCATTCTACAAAATTTTATGACAAATCCTTCACAGTGCAAGCCGCGCGTTTGTGGAATGCTCTACCGGTATTTATTAGGCGAGCTCAATCTTTGGCATCTTTTAAAGCACATGTAAAGCAATATTATTTATCAATGTAAACTAATTTATAGGCCCATATGTATGTATTTGTGTATGTGTAAATATTTATGTATGTATGCATGTGTATGTATGTATATTTATAAGGAGTATATATGTAGTATATAGTTGAGTATATATTTTAGTTGCACAGAAATACGTCACCATTGAAACTTCCCACACTCGATATTAATACAATCCTATCCATCTAAAGGTTGCCTGGAAGAGATTGCTGTTTGCGATAAGGCCGCCCATTGTACTACATTTATGAATGTAAAAATCTGTAATTTGTTTTATTTATGGTGTACAATAAAGAGTATTATTATTATTATTATTATTATTAATATTAACATTAAATATAACCTTAAAAATATGATACATATCTAAAAATATTATTAAAAGAGGTCCCTTTATGCAAGGTTCCGAAGATACTGGCAGCGTTTCCCCTTTGAATAGCTAGACTAATTCTTTGTTCGAGGTAGCTGCCAGCTCTTCGATCTCCTGTGATGTCGACTAACCTTTTCGCAATTTGTTTAAAAAGCCTTATAGCGCTAGGACCCCACGGACCAAGAGTCTCGACACCGAATGGGACAAAATCATATTCGGAGTCAAGACCCCTGTATTTGAATGCTTTAGTTTTTCAGCCTCTTCACAAGCCGCACCAGCTCTGTGGTTGGTTCCATGTAGATGGGAAGGGGCCAGCGTGTCTGAACAGGTTACATCCCAAACCAGCACCCGGCCCATCTTCCATGGAATCAAACTCATACCGTCCGGTCTCTTGCCATCGTCTCTTGCAATACCAGTTGACTCAAGTAGACTTGGCACGTTGACGGAGGCAAGGGACCGGCGTAAGATATCGTTAAGTGCGGCATGTCTCGAGAAGCGGCCCGCACTTTTTTAGCATGACAGTCCGTAATGTCCTAACTTGTCGACATCACTGCCACAGGGACATTTATGAGGAGCGCAGACCGGAACCCCAAGCCGTAGACAGGTTGCGATTCGGAGCGTGTCAGGCTCAAGAAAAGTTCCTGTATTTGACAAAGGGTACGCGTGAAGCCAGTAGCCGGCCGCATGCGCACCCACGGCCAGCCTAGCACGTGCCGAACCTGTACTACAGCTCAAAAGATTGTCATAAGTCAATTTGCAGTTTATGTCGTCCCAGCTCCTTTGTGAAATTGGACAAACTGGAAAATTTTGATCTGGGCAAGCAATAAAGAAAGCGTTTCTAGCTTCTTCAAAGATTGAAGGGGATGCCCTTAAAATTTTACTTATGAGATTTGCTGAAATATGGACAGAAGGTAGAATTTTTTCGAATCCCTAAACCACCATAACGGATTGGTAGGGATGCTTGGATCCAAGAATGCTCGTTCAGCTGCATATTAAGAAACTCTCTACTTCTGTCACTTCTACTTGTGTCAAAAGATCTGGGTGATTCCAAAAGAAGCAGCAACGGAGCACATAAGTAAATTTTGGGACGAAAAGACAGAATTTTAAGATGCAGAGTGCATAATGTGGACTAATTTCAAGGAGACGGTCAGCAGTATTTTGAAATTTAGTTATTGAATTATTAATATATTCAGAAATAGATTCATTAAAGATTGGAGAGCCTAAAAGGTAAAGGAAATTACGGTTAACTATTTTAATATTTGGAGCCAAAATATTGAATTTTTGTTTAACGTCACTGAAAATTAATTCGCAGTTATTTATAAAAAGTTCGCATTTGCTAAAATTAAGCTCCAAACCAATGGTTTCAAATTTATTTTTGATTGAAAATAGGTCCGAAAACACAGTATTCACATCTCCTCCTAGGATTCCGTCTTCCAAATACCAAACGTTGAATTTAGAATTAAAATTTTTGATTATCGGATTTATAGCTATATAATTAAAATATATAACTAAAAATTGCAGGCACAAGGGGATCACCTTATTGACAACCTACTTCCGAGGACAGTTAATTAGATCGATATAACAATTTTGTTGGGTCAGCTTAGCTGAGAAGAAGATAATTGTAAATTTCCGGTATATGTTGTTTTATTTCCGTCAGCAGGGTATCATGATTTACCGAATTGAATGCATTTTTGACATCAATTTTGAGCAACACGTCAGGCTGTCCGTAAGTTAGGAAAGAGCCTAGGGCATGGACGGCTGCCTCACACCCTCCTTTTACACCGAAGCCTAACTGTACGGGTTCAAATTCCGAATTTAATTTTGGTAAAATATGTCGAACAGCAATTTTGGAGGCTAGACGTCGTAGTGTTGATCCAACAGCAATAGGTCTCACCCCTCCGTCCTTTTTGGTGAGGGCAATGAGGTTCGCGCCGAAAAGGATGGTAACAATTTCAGGATTGACATTACCGGAATACATAAAGTTGATTAATATAGTGATCGAATGCGATGTTAAGTCTTTCAAATGTTGGGATGAGATTCCATCCAAACCTGCAGCCGAACTTGGTTTAAAAGATAAAATGGCATCCTTTACATCTATGTTTTGAATTTGAAGGCATGCTTGCCCTGCTGTTGGTGAGTCGAGAAAATATGGGTTTACTGGTGCTGGAGGCTGTTTTGACCGTAAGGCCTGAAGGGTGTCAGGGGTATCTGGTGATAGCACGTCGTTAGAGAACAAAAAGCGAGCGGCACCTTTGAGATCTCCGTCACAGATATTATTTTTGATAAGTTTTTTGCGATTATGAGGGGCTTCATGTTTAATTAGAGGTGCGGGAGAAGGCGAGGAGCTTACAGCACAGTTATTCTTAATCTTATGTGTCAAGGATAAATTCGGTTCAACAGTTTTTATTAAATGTAGTGTGCTGTATGAAAATAAAAATAGGTTCTGCCAGTCTTGAGTACAATTGTTTATTTAAGATTTCTGGATAAATTGTGACAAATGTGTAGCAACGGTTATTCTAGCTCCTCGAGGGATTCTTTTAACTATGGGTATACTATTTTTCAAATGGCTTAGATATGTGTGAAAAGGTGTTGGATCGTTGGCTACAAAAGTAGGCGCACTCGGAATAATGGGATGGATGTCTAAAGGGGAACTGTTTTGGCTAAAACATTTCCTGTGTGTTTTTGTAGTATGTATGTTAAGGCCTTTTAAAGATGTGAATGACTTATTGCACTGTGTACATGTATGGGTCGCGTTCCACGTGCTATCACAAGATTGGTTCACGGACTGCATTCATTATAGTTAAATAGATTCACACAAAAGAAAAACTTAAAAACTATTTAAAAACACAACAAAGAAACTTAAAATGCACACTGAAAACATAAAAAAGTCAAAGTCGAAACAGAAGGCTGCTTGTTTTGGTGACAACACGCATGCGTCGTTACGTAGGTGTCACAGGATGGTCTTGCAATTGGACGCTGCAGTGAAAGAGACCTAGCGACGCATGACGTCGCTAGGACAGACGATATTATAGCGGCCTTAGCAACCGCCTCTGAGTCCGCTTGTCACTTTTGATATTATAGTGACAGCAAATTAATTCTTATTGATCCACTCATTAAATTGCACTTTTATTTACTTTATTGGAGGATCAATGAATAGATAACACTAGTAGAACATAAACTCAAATTGCTCGACAATTTAACAATATTTATATGAACATTTAAACATTGTTTTCTACAAAATTCAAATTAAAACGAGGACCTCTCGAATTTGACAGATATAAATTTAAATATATATAATATATTTATATATATTTAGTAGGTACCAAGATTTACTTTAGAGCATAAATGAGGTTACCAGACTATTTTGAGTTTAACTCGCTGGAGTTGAGTGTGTGCAATTTTTCAAGTTGGCTACATCAAATCCTGCCCAAAAACAGAAACAGTTTCACTCTTCCTTTCAACATATTCGTAAGTACAAGTAGTTCAGGAATTTAATTATAAATAGATTTAAGGTCTATATAGTACCTACTATGACATAGTTTCATAGACATTTCAAAATACGTCATGTAGCTTGTGCAGCCTAGTGTACCTACTTAACTATGTCCAAAAAGCATATTGCAGTGTTCGTTTCTGCTGCCGTTACCACCATTATAAAAAAAAAGGAAATTTGTTCCCAGGCTTTTTACGTGCTTACCGCTTCGTCGATAGAGTTTCAATTTTTGTACATGTTTTGTATGTACGAGTACGCTACAGATAGATCTAGAAGAAGAATAAAATGTCTATTCTCTAAAGGATGTTCTGTCAACAATCACTGCGTTAAGTTCTGAGATGGGTGACGTTGCCGTGCTTCAGAAGGCACGTTAAGCCGTTGGTCCCGGCTGCCAAGAGCATAGGAGATAACATAACATACTGTCACGCCTTTATCCCCGAAGGGGTAGGCAGAAGCGTACTATACTCCCACGTGTCACCGTATGCTTTGCTTTTTGTCCCACGTAACAGGTGGTGAGCCCATTGCCGTGTTGAAGTGGACAGGTGCAGGTTGTGGCGACCTGCTGTTGAAATTTTTCAAGCCGCCCATTAGGCCTTCAACTGGGTTAACGACTGCCATGTTACTGGCAACCGGGACCAACGGCTTAACGTGCCTTCTGAAGCACGGAAACGCTCGCTAATAAATGCCACAAAGTGGTCACCCATCCGAGGACCTGCCATAGTGAAAGTTGCTTAACGCAGTGATCGTTTACAGAACACTACGTCCGCGGGGCTACGAGCGCTTCTATAGGAGATAGCGACGCTAAATTTTTTAGAAAGGTAGTCACAGTATGTTTATGCTAGCGGCACGCTATGATGGCCGTTATGATTATGACGTTGTGATGGCTATACTAGTATAGGCAGCTTTAACACGGCAATAAGGTTGGCAGTGACCTCTGGTGTAGCAAATGTTCGTAGGTTAAAGTGACCTTATAGTCCTACGGTGACCGTGGCCTTGTCTTTAGCTGTCATGACTTACATTTTTTTACATATAATATGTAAAAAAATACGCATCAGTACGTAACGTAGCTAAACGTTGCCGTAATTAGTGGGTCTAAAGGGATCTTGCGCCAATTATAGAAAATATAAGATATGTTGCGGTCAACCACGATGTTTTAAGTGTTAGTCCTATAATATCGTCCTATAATAAAGTTTTACTTAGGACAGGACAAGAATGACAAACACTAAATAAATAATACTTATGACAAAACTGTATGGACCGAGTTTGCAATACATAGCTTTGCTCTACAACTGACCTCATTTTCAATTTAAATAGAGGGTAGAAGGAGCCAGGGTATGCCGAGGCTTACATATGACGAGCACGTGAGTAGATTGCTCAAAAACGGAAAAGTCAAAAGTACTCGGATACCCAGACGTGCGTGTATAAAGCGATTAATGAATCTGCAGGAACCGAAAAAAGTATGCATGGATCGCGAAACTCGGCGCTCTATCCTCTCTGACTACTTCGTCAGAGATACAGCGTAAAGATAGTTAGTTAGTTAGTTAGTTAATAAAATACGTTAAAAATAGGTCAAAACAAAAAAATAAATAAATACAATAATGTTTCGAAGTGGCTAATTAAAACTATATACGAGTACATAGTGTCTACGTTATTCAACGAGCATTATTTTCTGACGAATCTACTTCAAATTATCCGTAAACAGCATAATGAAGTCACAATACGCGCGTATAAAGGTAAAATTAACAATGTCGATATATATTTTCATTACAGTTTATTTATGGAATTTTAAACTTTATTTGTAGGTGATTAGGGGTGTCGCGGGAACACAATAGGAAAAGTTGGGAAGTTTATTTGTTGTTAGTACTGTTGTATTCCCACGCCGAACGGAACGTGGACGGCAAGTTGAAATTGAAAAATTGAACAATAAAATTTTTGCAATTGTTGTTACAAAGTTAAAAACTTTTATGTTGTTTATCACTTTCATTAGTTAACCAGTAAATTTACCAAAAAATAAGTATTTGGGTTTTTCTACCATAATCTAGTTTCATTGTTTTATACCACTGAATCAAAATCAAAATCAAAAATCTTTATTCATGTAGGCCACAAAGTAACACTTATGAACGTCAAGATTACTGCTTCTACATTTACATTTACTGCCAGATTCGCAAAGCAATAGGTAGAGCCAGAGGAAGAACCTGGCAATAAAACTCATGGCCACTCTTTTCTAACCGCCATTTGACACAGTTTGATTAACATGATATTTGACCAATTATACAGTAAAGAAATTATCAAAAAAAAAACAAAATAAATGTTGTGTTCATTAAAATTACACTTACATAGTTCCTTTGAATTTATGTGAGAACAGTCGACTAAACTTAGTTTGCCTTAAATTTAAATTACTGAGGTGGCAGATAAACATAAAGAACAAATGAAGGAAAGTGATCAACGTAGACTATGGACGTTTGCAACTCCTTAGGCTTTTAATACATACCTAATATAGAAGATATATTGTAGGAAAGTAGAGGGTAGAAGGAGTCAAGGTAGGCCGAGACTTACATATGAGGACCACGTGAGCAGATTGTACAAAAACGGAAAAGTCAAAAGTACTCGCAGACGTGCATGTATGAAGCGATTGATGAATCTGCAAGAAGCAAAATAAGTATGCATGGATCGCGAAGCCTGGCGATATGTCCTCTCTGACTACCCCGACAGGGATATAGCGTGAAGATAGTTAGTAATATGCGAGATTTTCAGAATACTAGATAAAGTGCATTTTTTTCTAGTGCTCACGACCTTTCTGACTTTGTAAGTGAAACTGCCGGATAGCACACTTATTGAGTGGTGTCCGTGTGTGCGTCGATAACGCACATCAATAGTAAAACCACAGAAAATCTAGTGCCGGCAAAGAACCTCGCTTCATACAGCCTTGCTTTATACCATTTTAAACGAAAAAAAAAACACAAATTAAATACTTATGTTGAAAACACGTTGAACCATAATAGTCAGAAACCATGCATGCGCTTTTCGCGCCCAAAAAATCGCAGACTCTTACCGTCTTATTACAAAACATAGTTTAAAGATAGTACTAGACTTAATACCTGGTTTAATCCCGGTTTTAAAAATATCCTTATTACAAAAACAGGTTTAACGCTTAATCCCGGACTAACTATGGTACTAAAGATAGTCTCGTGCTACGCCTAGTTTAACTTCGGTACTAAACTGTCAAACGTCATATTTTCTCATATTGAGGTTATATTTCATTTTCTCATGTTGAACTAATTACGGCATCTAATAAAAAATGGATGTAAATATGATCGATTTAATGGATTTGGAAGACATGGAGCTGGTGGAAACGTCACGGCAACCGAACAGACATCGTATTCGAATGCATCCACTATTATTTGGTGATAAGGACTTTAGATATAAATACACACAAATATACACACATTTTTATTAAATTTATTTGGCCCTTTAGAACCACGCGCTCGTGGCCCCGCGGAATAAGTGTTCTGTAAACGATCACCGCGTTAAGCAACTTTCACTATGGCTGCTCCTCGGATGGGTGACCACTTTGTGGCATTTATATTTGCGAGAGTTTCCGTGCTTCGGAAGGCACGTTAAGCCGTTGATCCCGGTTGCCAGTAACATGGCAGTCGTTAAGCCAGTTGAATGCCTTATGGGCGGCTTGAAAAAATTCAACAGCAGGTCGCCACAAACTGCACCTGTCCATTTCAACACGGCTCGTTCACCACCACTTACGTGGGACAAAAATGCATACGGTGAAATGTAGGCGTCGACTGTGCATCAGTCTACCCCTTCGGGGATAAAGGCGTGACTGTATGTAAAATAAATAAATAATAAATATCCATCACGCCTTATCCCCGAAGGGGTGGCAGAGGCATATTATATGCCCACTTTTCACCGTGTGGATTCCTGTCCCACGTAATAGGTGGTGAGCCCATTGCCGTGTTGAAATAGACAGACGCAGGTTGTGGCTACCTGCTGTTGAAATTTTTAAGCCGCCCATAAGGCCTTCAACCAGGCTTAACGACTGCCATTTTACTGGCAACCGGGACCAACGGCTTAACGTGCCTTCCGAAGCACGACTACATACAACTGTATGTATGTATGTACATAAAACAGACAATATCTACAATAGAAAGTATTTGATATTTCCTTCCACTCTTTCATTTCTGCTAACGTAACTGGTGTTTTGGTCGACTTATCGTCTAATATTTGAACAGAGTTGGAAATTAGTTGACGTAGTATTTCCTAGAATAGATGTTAGAAATTACCTATTAGGAATGTGTGTGGACTATCATTGACTTTTTAGACTGAATTTAACTATACAATTGCTTACTTTCTCTTCAGGAGTCCAATTTTCTCCTCTTTTTCTTTTTTGTTGATCCATGTTATGTGAATGTGAAAGTACATAAATATAGTGGACAACAATTCAAAATTATTTTTTACAAAGTTTCGCGGCTTAAACTACCCCACCCCATTGATTCCATTTCATGCTTGTTGTCGATTTATGTAACATCAAAAAAATAATGTTACAAATACTAATATTTACAATACTTAATAAATAATATAAATCACAAAATATATTTATTCACATTCGTAAAACCCAAAACAGTCTATTTCATGTATTTAAATATTATAATAGTTAAAATTCAAAAGTAATTCTTAAACATTGTGGCAAACGGAAATGCGTAAATTAATGAAATAACGATTTCCATTTATTATCTGTAGATAATATTGAAAAACGTAGTGTTACATTCTCTTTGCCATGAAGTTAATACATAGTACTAAGTAATCTGGGTTTAATTCTAGTTTTGTAATATGGACAGAATTTAGTGCTCGTACTAACGTTAGTCCCGTACTAAGTTAAGACTAACTAGTCCTAGTTTAAAGCTGGTTTATATTAAGTTTTTGTAATAAGACGGTTACAGTCTAACATTTTTTCTTTATAGCCGTGTTCCTAAGACCTTTTAGCCCCGTTTTAAACAGAATTACTCACAGTCTGCCACAGTGACCTTCGCTCTGAACCCCGCATAGTGCCGTGAATGATCTGCCTTGAACCTTAGCCGCAGTACATTCCCTCTGGACTGGTACCGCAGAAGTTTCAGCTTATCACTCCAGTCACCGCAAAGTCGTCTCGCTGTCATCGCGTGAGCGTCACGGAGCCAACCCGCGCTGATTGAGTCAGATTCGGGCAGCTGTGTTTCAGTTTCCTCCCAAATCTGAAAAAGAAGTGCTGTTTTATTTTTGACTAGCGGATACCTCGCGGTTTATATGGATACCCACGGAAATACTGGGATAAAATGTAGCTTAAATTACTTTTTATAAAATCAACTATCTTCAATTGAAAGTCTCGTAAAAATCGGTTTAGCCATCTCAGAGATTTGCCGAAATAAACAGACAAAAAGTAGATAAATATCATGTATAACTTTCATTTGCATTTGAAAACCTGTTAATTTGTAATTACAAACAGATTGAAATTGAGTTGACACAACGATATTTATTTATTTATATTTATATGCTGTTCTTGTCTGATTATCTATAGACTACATTCCCCAGCAGTATAAAAAAAAGTAATAGATATTCGTACCTCAGTGTCTGCAGAGTAAGAGTCGTGGTGTTCTTGCAGCAACCATTCCTGTGCATGCTCAGTGCCGTTCTCGACCCCAGCTTCTGTGATCTCCAGGTAGTCGTAGCTGCAGCTGTAAGGAAATACTAAGGTTATTATAATTATAACACATAGATTAGTACTCTGTAGGGCCTAAGGTCTAAATGTAGGGATTATATCTACATCTAAGCGCTCGTAGCCCCACTAACTCAGTATTCTGTAAACGATCACTGCGTTTAGCAACTTTCGCTGAAAATTTCAACAGCAGGTCGCCCGCCCATTCACGATGTCCTCTGTCCATTTCGATACAGAAATGAATCGAATGTCCCACATATCAGGTGAAAAGTGGGCGTTAAGTACCTCTGCTTCTGCTTACCCGTCCGGGATAAAGGCATGATAATAAGTATGTTTGTATATTTTAATCTAGCAAATTCTACCTCGATTTGGAGCCTGGGGTCAGCTGATATTGTTTCCTTGGTACTGTAATGAATTGGGATTGCGAGCGAGCTACCTGACATTCCAACCACTTAAGTTAGTCAGCAGGGGCACCGCGAACAGTTGTGATTGCTGGGGCCCTCTCAATCTGGATCCCCTTACACTTACCTTAAGGTTATAAGTATTACTATAATTGGTATTGTTTAAAGTTGTGTCACAATTTTAGCATTGGATTTGAGTATTTATTCGTACTAAATTAGCCCTCATTTAATCAAATCCTGCCTTGTTAGGATAATAACTGTCATTTTCTTTATTGCTAACCAAACGGAGTTGACTGAGGGTGTAACACCCGACGTAGCTTGAAGTAGGCCTCTTGGTAGTATTAGGTTTGAGAATAGTCAGTCTATCCCGAAATTTACATGAGAGTAGAACCGACTCGTTAGTAATAAAACATCCGGCCTAGTTGGAAATCATATTGCGTATTGGATTTATGTTAACATTGAAATATATATCAGTCGAAAAAGAAAGTGGAGTAAAAAATTTTTACAAATTTCTGTGAGATCTAATTATCGTTAATGTTGACTATAGAGGTACTGACCACGCTGTGTCCCTGTATCTCTGACGGGGTAGTCAGAGAGGACAGATCGTCAGACTTATCCATGTATACTTCTTTCGCTTCCTGCAGATTTATTACTCGCCTCATACATGCCCGTCTGGGTATGCGAGTACTACTAAAAAAAAATGTCTACTTTTTTACATATATGTCTCGCTTTGGACTTTTCCGTTTTTCTAAAGGACGTGAGTTTGTCCAATGTCAGTCTGTCAAGAATATGATAGACTGGATAGACCATTATTTTTGGTTGAGTGTACTGCTTTAGTCTTAAAAGCGTTTTGAATTATTTGATGAATACAATTTTCGTAACATTATTTTGTTGGATCTAAACTATAAGTACGAGTATATTATTTTGTCTATATTTACTAAGTAAATTAAACAAGTATTTGGTGATTGCCACAAAAATGAATGTAGAGTAAACATTAATCTTATTAAGTAACTAATCGTAAATGCATAGATTTAAATACATAGAAATCTATGTTTGTTCATAAATATCTAATGCATTATGTTGTGTATTTATGAATAAAGCAAACTATATTAGTTTAAGTTAATGTTGATTTTAGGTAGTTTTTTTGAACTAATTTAGGTATTTTAATAAATGCTATGATGAGACCTAGACCCCTCATTATTCACGCTGTATCCCGAAGGAGTAGTCAGAGAGAACAGATTGCCATGCTTCGCGATTCATGCAGTTTTTTTTCGTTTCTTAAAGATTCACTAATCCTTTTATACATGCATTTAAAGTTTTGATTTTCGTTTTTTTTTTCAATTTCATCATAAGCATTTTTTGTCCCACGTTGTAGGCGATGAACCCATTGCTATGTTTAAATAGCTATTTTAATTAAAATGGACTGGCGTAGGTTGTGCTGACATGCTGTTGAAATATTTGAAACTGTTCATAACTTGACTTAACGACTACCGGCCGGCACCCTGGATCAAATTTAGTTTAGTTTTTTGTCCACTGAGGTGGCAGATAAGCATACGGCCCACCTGATGGAAAGTGGTCACCGTAGCCTCACGTTTGCAACACCAGAGTTACAGCACTCGCGCTGCCTACCCTTTATAAACCTTCTCAAAACTCAATCGACGCTTGAGAGTAGATTTTATAACGCAAAATCTAGCCTCAAGCGTTGATTGAGTATTGAGAAACGTTCTGGAATACGGACCTAAGACACCTTTTGAAGAACCCCATACGGTAGACGTTCGGGAAAACCCAGGCAGGGAGCTCATTCCACAATCTAAGCGTACGCGGAATAAAGCTTCTATTGGACCTAACCGTATGCGTGAGCTCCACACGCAAAAAAATGTTAATATTTAAAATTTTATAAAAGAAAGTCGTGTATTGACTGTAATCGAAGTAAATTTTCACAACTAATCACACAATAGGCTATCTAATGTAATCATAAAGTAATTTTATAACTAGCCATCTTAATAGCACTCCATTGACATCAGAAATTAATATATAAACTTTTATTTATTAACTTTTTGGGAGTCCATTGACTTCTATAACAAATAAGAATACGAGATTCGCAATAAAAAGTCCTAGAATAAAATCTTACAATCGTCAGAGATCTGATTATGATTCTAATAATATTAACATTGTTATAAAAATCCGATAAAAGTAGAATGACAGTCCGAGTTGGATAAAATAAGTCTTTTATGACACAAATGAGTATTAGATTCATAATTCCATTAGGCTGTGTATACACACTGGTACTTCGATAATGTTAAATCTTGATATTTTAAACTAAAGAAATACGAGACTTACATATAAAGATCACGTGAGCACAATGCACATAAATGGAAAAGTTTAAAGTACTCGGATACTCAGAAGTGCATGTATGAAGCGATTGATGAATCTGCAAGAAGCCAAAGAAGTATGCATGGATCGCAAAGCCTGGCGATCTGTCCTCTCTGACTACCCTGTCAGAGATACAGTTAAGAAACAAGCATATGGGACATCGGATCAAAAAGGGGTACCAAAGCCTATGGTCATTTGCGACTTCAGAGGTTATCACTCAGAGCTCCATGGTAGATGTTCTGGGGTGCAAGTAGTGGATTTTTTTTCCTATTAATTGTTCCGTCAACGGTGCAATTGGCTAGATAGTTATATTAAATTTATGCTTGTATGCACAAAATATTGGTACAATAAACAGGTGTAAACAAAAATGCAAGTGGTTTGTCTATCTGACCGTAGAATTTTGAATTCCACAGCTTTAAAGCGGTTAACATAATAATATAAAAATAATAATATCTTGTTCAGCGGTGTTCTATGTGTTAGTGCCAAATCTCCATAGAAAGCCCTAGTAAAGGGTCCACTGCTTTACTAGGGCAAGGACCAGGACCTAGGACTGAGGACTAGACATGACTAAATTATATGAAAATATAAATACTAAAGACAAGGCTGTATGGACCAAGTTTCCTTTGCCTGCCTAAGATGGGCTAAGACAACTTAAAAAAAAACAATCAAAAACCACAGTTTGAAAATAGTTATCATTATGATTGTGCCTAATTGCGGTGAGATTAGAGCCATATTATGAGTAACTGTGGTCTAAAGAGAGCCGAAGACGGTAATCAACAATACACACGTGTACCATACGACGTTTTTCAATACACTTATTAATAATATAAAAAATAAAATAAATATCCATCACGCCTTATTCCCGAAGGGGTGGCAGAGGCATATTATATGCCCACTTTTCACCGTGTGGATTCCTGTCCCACGTAATAGGTGGTGAGCCCATTGCCGTGTTGAAATAGACAGACGCAAGTTGTGGCTACCTGCTGCTGAAGTTTTCAAGCCGCCCATAAGGCCTTCAACCAGGCTTAACGACTGCCATTTTACTGGCAACCGGGACCAACGGCTTAACGTGCCTTCCGAAGCACGGAAACACTCGCAAATGTAAATGCCACAAAGTGCTCACCCATCCGAGGACCAGCCATAGTGAAAGTTGCGTAACTCAGTGATCGTTTACAGAACACTGAGACCGCTAGGCCACGAGCGCTGGTGATGGTAACAATGTTGGAGCCCAGATAATTTAGCGTCTAAAATAATTCCTAAGAACTTTGCATGCTCATAAACTGGAAGTCGTGAGCTTTCATAAAAAACTGATACAGTAGGAGGACATCGCATCCGGGAAAATAATACAACAGAACTTTTACTAAATAAAACAAATTGATATTTTTCCTTGGAGTTTTCGGGTAGTAAACTTTCTATAACGTTAAGTGCTTCACATCTTATATCGGGTGGTGTAGGTACTACATAAATTGTTTTGTTCATAACTAGTACTTGTAGACATTTTAATTAATATATAACTTTAATTTCAACAGGGAAAACGAATTCTGAAACTTTATGGGAACATTTTTTTTTGTTTTTGGCTGTGTCCGGCTTGATCTTGATTAAAGATATGGTTTTATAAATATTATTATCAAGTTTATGTAATAAGGAGTTAATACAAGATGGAAGAGGAACATGAAGGGATATTACGGATTCTAAAAATTCTGTATGGTTATATAGAGGGCAAGCGAAAAAAATATGGTTTAAATCACCTATATCTGTACCAAATTCACAAATGTCACTGTTAATAATTCTAAATTTTGCAAGGTGCACTGGAGCACATGTGTGACCCAATCTCATTCTAGTTATTATAGAAGTTGCCGTTTTATCAAATTTGATTTTGAAAACCAAGGTTTAACAGGTATTGTAGGCTGAATTTGACTGAAATGTTTACCTTTCACTTGGCTGCTAGTGTGCCAGTCTTTTCCCCAGGATTCGAGAAGATCCTTTTTAGAAAGAGACATTAAGTCGGAGCAGTAGTTTTTATATGGGAACAAATCCCCACATGAAACTGCCTCATTGGCAAGTCTATCCGCATAGTCGTTGCCAAAAATACCTTGATGACTAGATATCCATACAAACTTTACATCTAAACCGATAGATGAACATTACTGTAACAAATTTCGATATTCAAAAACAACAGTCAAATGGTTTGATTTAAATGGGAATCGCTGTAGAGCTTGTAAAGCACTTTTGGAGTCTGTGATGATTGCGGTCTTTGAGAGTTTTAATAATAATTGTATTCCAAAGACTTCAGTAATCCGAAGCATTCACCGGTTAATACTGATGTCTCTGGTGGGAGACTAACTTTCTGGACAATTTTGAACTGATGGTGATAAACTCCTATTCCGACACAATCCAAATTATTATGCTTAGAAGCATCACTGTATATATGATGCCAATCTTGAAATTCGTGATTGAGATAGTAGTTGAAGTTGGCATTCGGATTTTTGTCATTTTGAAAATCACAGGTTAGACTAATACAAGGTGAAATAGTTAAGGAATCATAAGATGTAGAAAAAAGGGTGAGACGAGAAGATCTGTGAGTAGGGGATTGTAGAGATAAAAATTTACGAAAGCTGCTAATAAGGCAAGGAACCTTTTTGTGAGACCAGTAACTGGAGGTTTCTATTACGTCTGAGGGTAATTGGAGTTTATGATGTAAGGGGTGGTTCGTGATTTGTAAAGATTGAAACACAAATCGGTCACAAAGATATTGTCTACGATGTATCAGTGGAGGTTCAACACATTCAACTTGAAGAGCGTTGACGGGGCTGGATTGTATACAACCTGATATAATTCGAAGAGCTTTATATTGTACACTGTCCAGTTTATTTAAGCCAACTATACCACAGGGTTCTAAAAGAAATGACCCGTAATCTAGAAGACTTCTAATCAATGCGTTATAAAGAAGTTTTTGGGAAGTTGGATGAGCTCCCCACCAAACACCCGACAAGCATCTCAAGATATTTAAATTACGTTCACATTTTGCAGTAATATGGTAACAATGTTGGAGCCCAGATAATTTAGCGTCTAAAATAATTCCTAAGAACTTTGCATGCTCATAAACTGGAAGTCGTGAGCTTTCATAAAAAACTGATACAGTAGGAGGACATCGCATCCGGGAAAATAATACAACAGAACTTTTGGGCACTGACAGACTTAGGCCTTATTATGATGATAATCTATCAGCTGATCTCTCAATCGATAGTCCCGAAGTATATAGGAGTAAATCGTCTGCATATTGTAAAATATATATGTTGCTTTTCACTACTGTACTTTCTAGGTCATTATCATATATATTATAAAGGAGAGGACTTAATACTGATCCCAGTGGTAAACCTCTCGGAACTATTCTTGTAATTGTGAGGGAGTCCGGAAGAATAACCTTAACACATCTCTCAGACAGAAAATTTATGATAAAATTTTGTAATAATATAGGGACATCCAGTTTAAAAAGCTTTTTTTGCAGTATATCTAGCTCTACACTATCATACGCAGCAGCTATGTCTAGAAAACAGGCCAGAAGTGAGTGATTATTTGAAAAAGCTAGACGAACATCAGTGGTAAATATGGCTACACTGTCTATGGTACTTTTACCCTTTCTAAATCCTTACTGACTATTGGATAATAGACCTTTATTTTCAATAAACCATTCTAGTCCATTTTTGATGAGGTGTTCAGCCCGTTTAGCAACCACTGGGGATTGGGCTATTGGACGGTAAGATGACGCTTCAGAAGAAGGTTTGTTAGTTTTATGAATTGGAATCACTTCTTGCACTTTCCAATCTGTGGGGATGTTGCCTGATAGCATTACAGAATTAATTAAAGATAAATAATAAGAAAGACTAGTATCATCCATGTGAGTGAAAAATGAATAGGGGATATTATCCAAGCCAGGGCTTGAATCTTTAACATAAGTTAGAATGCCTTTTAATTCATTAAGAGTAAAAGGCTTGTTGAGACTCGATGACTGCGTTTCCAATTTACATTGGGTTTGCAAGGGACAAGGAGTAATATTAAGAGGAACAAAAGGAGGAATCAGAGTATCCAGAAAGTTTTCAACAACAGTTCTGTGTATAAGTGGAGGGTTTGATTCTTTAAAAGCAGATCTGAAGCGTTTGATATTTTTCCAAACTAAAGTTGGGTGAACATTAGGGGATACAGAATTACAGAATGTTTGCCAGCTTTCCCATTTTTTTGCATAAATAATAATTTCCGAAAGGGAATTAAAATTTTCCATCGAATAATAATGTTTGTAAATATATTCTGCTATTTTTCTTTTTTTAATCTGTTCCCGACATTCTGAATCCCACCAAGGAGGAACGGGGATCTTCGTTACTTTTGTTTGACGTTTAGTTGGAAACAATGAGTCAACTGTTTCAATTAAAACCTTACTAATTAAATTCGTCCATATTACTGTCGTTAATGTTTGGAAGTTGTGAAAAACTATTTTTAACCTGTTGTTGAAATGCATCCCAGTTAACGTTAGATAATTTATGTTTGCGTCGAGGTTGACGTTTTTGTAATGGGATGCTGGAAAAGTTATTGGGAAATGAAATGACAATAGGGAAGTGATCACTACCGTAGGTAGACTCCAGAGTGTTCCAGGACAAAGAAGATGCGAGATTGGGAGAACACAGAGTTAAATCCGGTGCGCTAATTAGCTCATTAGGAGTAGTTCGCCGAGTAAGGGAACCATTATTTAGCAAACACATTTCAAAGGTATCTAGCATTTCCAAAACTCGAGCTCCATAGTAGTTAGATTTAGAACTTTCCCAACATTGATGTTGTGCATTAAAGTCCCCCATTATCACTAGAGGCTTTGGTAGTATAGAAAACATATTATTTACTTCATCATAAATCGCAGATGACGGGTGAGGTATGTAAACGGAAACAAAGCATATGTTATTTATTTTTACAGATATTATCGAGAAGCCGGTACCATAGCTAGGTAGCTCTACATGAGAAAAAAGTAGAGAATTTTTCACAAGCAAAGCAACTCCACCATAGCCATCACTTCTATCTTCTCTCAAGCAAGTGAAGCCTGAAAGTTTAAAATAATGTTCTGGCTTAAGCCAGATTTCTTGTATAGCTATTAAAGATGGTTCATATTTATTAATCAAGTAAATTAGTTCACTTTTTCTGCGGCTTATGCTGCAGCAGTTCCATTGCATTAGGGAGAACTGATCCATTATTAATTGTGTTATTTACTTCTGTATCTGATAGTATAGCAGCGTTGGACGGTAATTTAATCATATTACATTGTTGTAAAGAATTGATAAGAGTTAAAATTAATTGTTTAATAGGAATTTCAGATAGAGAATCATTATTACAGTTATTGATAGTGCCAATAGAGGGTAATGGAATTGTATAATCTTTTGTTAAGTTAGAATGGGCTAATTGATCATTACCATATCTTTCAAATTTTTGAGGTTGCTTCGGTTTCAAGAATACTGTTTTCTTGTATGAGTTCTTATGATGAGTATGATTTGGAATATTTTGTAACGACCTATGTTGAGGAGCAGACATGAGAGTATCAGAATAGGGTTTGCTAACAGGAGGGTGTAACTTCAAGGCTTCAGCATAAGAAATACAACTTTTGGCCATTGTTTCCTTAATCCCCTTTTGTCTAGAGAATTCAGGGCATATTTTGTTAGTTGCAAGATGAGATCCTGTACAGAGACAGAGACTGTATGGCCTAGACCACATTTAAAACATCTTGGAGATGATCTGCATTGGCTGCGAATATGTCCATATCTGCAGCAGTTAAAGCATTGTATGGTGGGATATATGTATAAATCAACAGGAAGTGAGTTATAGCACATAAAAATACGTTTGGGTAAAACTTGCCCATCAAATGTTAGCACTACAGTTTCTATGGGAACAAACTCTGACTTTTCATTGCTGATGACTTTTTTTTTAACCTCCTTATTTTTATGATTTGGCCGCAACCTATGGGAACTGATATATTGCCTAGTATATCTTCATCACTCCAGTCAGTAGGAACACCTCTCACTATACCCATGCGTGTAACATTGACAGAGGGTATAAAAGCTTTGTAATTATTAGATTTTAATGCGTCATCATCTACAAAATTGTTAGCACTTTCATGTGACGAAAGTAATATTGAAATACGGTTGCGTCCTATTTTTTTAAGACTGCCATTGACAATGTTCATAAATGAGTTATTTTTTAAGAAAATTGCCAAATGCTACAGGATGAATGGAACAGTTTTCATTGGGAGATGAAGGAAGTTTCTGAATATGAACTGCATATGGGGCAGCGTCAGATGAGTTGTAAACATTTCGACCAATAGGAATATGCGATGAATTCTCGTTAACATTAGTCTTGGTTGTTTGTGAGGTGACAATTTGTGAGGGTGAGGCAGATACTGTAGTGTTTGTTTTATTGATCTACATTGGCAATCAATCTCGGTGTTAGAAGAAGATTTGTGGTGATATCTGCGTTTTTTATTGCAGTGCTTGCAAATCTTTGACGAAACCGATGTTCTTTTTCGCTTATGGGACCGAGAGTTGGTCTCGGAGCCATCTGTGTCTATTAACGACCCTTCTGTATCCATACCTGATCCATCTATCGTTACAGTATTATACACTGGGGGGACAATGGGGGACAATTGCCCCCCCAGGGTCTTTTGGATCACCCATGTACTACTATTTAAATACAAAAAACTTACCTACTATACAGGATCTATACTATTTACAATAATAAATTAATATATTTACACTATTAAACCTATTTGATCCTTATATTTTAGTTGACTAATTAATTAATAATAAAAAACTCAAAAACAGTCGCCCGCCTAGTTTGCCGTTTCCCGCGCTTTTTTTCTTTGGGAACAATATTTCTTTTTTTATGCGCGCGCATTGACCACACACTATAGAATGAGGTTTTTTTTTGTTAAAATTGTTGTATAAAGTTTTAAACAGAGAGACAACAAAAGTTATATTGGGGTGAAAGTTTTGTTTATTATACACGTACAAGATGCAATTTTCTATTTAAATACGAAGTTTCATGAAATGAGCAAGCATATTAATTTATTTGTTTTATTGAACGCGATTTTTTTTAAGTATAATGCCTCTCAACCATTGCATTAAAAAAAAAATCTATTATTCCACTAGTGATATAATAACAAGAAGCACGAATGGCGATTCATAACGCAGTGCTAGTGCCAACTTTGCTTTACGGTAGTGAAACCTGGGTATGTCAGCAGCAGTATGCTGTGGAGATGCGATCACTTAGAAAATTGTGCGGCGTTACCTTGGCCGACCGAATACGTAACGAAGTGATACGCAATATGGCAGGTTTGAATGAAAGTGTCAGCGTTAAGCTGGAAAAGGGCGTGGTCCGTTGGTTTGGACACGTCCAACGAATGAGTGAGGAACGATTGACGAATAATATATATTGTTCAAAAGTAGAGGGTAGAAGGAGTCAGGGTAGGCCGAGACTTACATATATGAAGTCCACGTGAGCAGATTGCTCAAAAATGGAAAGGTCAAAAGTACTCGGATACCCAGACGTGCGTGTATAAGGCGATTGATGAATCTCGAAGAAGCGAAAGAAGTATGCATGGATCGCGAAGCCTGGCGATCTGTCCTCTCTGACTACCCCGTCAGGGATACAGCGTGAAGATAGTTAGTTTTTTTTTTTTTGATAAATAACAATCATAAAACTACAGTTTGATAATAGGTATCATTATGTGCCTAATTGCGGTGAGATTAGAGCCACATTATGAGTAAGTGTATTGAAAAATAATGAATTTGCTTATATCACAAAAGGTTTCATTATCAGGCTGATGGTGATTTAAGATAACCAAGATTTGGCATTTCTATAACGTGTGGAATTTCCCACGGATGTCATTACTGACAGAACCGTTTAAAACCACATGGTTCTTATCTAACCATCAAGCGCTTGGCGCCCTGGGTAAATGTCACAGATCCTATTCTGTGTTAACAGTCTCGCCACGAGACGAGCTGCGAGAAGAGCCGCGAGTGTAAACGTGCGCTCGTGGCTCGCCGGGCTCGCGTTTGGAGCGGTCTTTTGGGCACGATTCAAAGGGGTGCGCGGGCAATGCCTCCAAGGTGCACACACTTGCGCAGGTTACTAGCAAATGAGCACGCCCGCGCCGCAAGCGTTTAAACATAAGCTCGTGTCGTGGCCGGCTCGCGCGAGTCAGACGCCGAGCCGCAAGTGTAAACGCAGTATATTGATATAGGATATAAACAATTACTTTATATTGCTTTATATTATCTTTAATTGGCGAAAATTATACAAGAAGTCCCACTGTGTATTCATCCTAATCAGTACATGAATTTCCTCTTAGGAAATCATAAATGTTAAAGTCCCGTTATAACTCAGTGTAATGTGGAATAATGGTAGCCATTACAGGCAGAAGGCTAATCGGCAACGGCATTCACCATTTCATTAATAATTAATGTCTGTTTGATGAAAATATCAATTAACTTTTCGAAGTCACCGAGCTCAATGGTCACTTTTTCTCTTTGGATTTAAGATTTATTATCCGAATCTTGATTAAAAATTATCGTCCTTTTAGATAAAATTATTACTTCATCCGATTTAGGTTTCGTGAAAAGTTGTCAAAATTTCGACTGTTTGACGTTAACTAAATCTAGTTTGCAGTTGTAGATACGAGTAATTAAATAAGCGAATATATAAAAGCACGTTAGTTATTTATACTATTTTATATATTAATATTTTTATATACCTACTTCTCTAATATTTTTCTTTACACTGAACACATTGATACGAAAGTGAGTTTGCTTGCTCTGTCACACCTAAATAGCTGAGATCTTTTTGATAGCTGTAGTACAGAGCTATTATATGGATCTTTTATATTATTTTGTCGTCTGTGAAGACGTGAGCTAAAGTCACTTTCGTTATCAGTAATAATATTTTAAAGTTTGTAAGTGTGAATATTTGTTACTTCTACGCGCTCAAATGGTTGGACTAATTTCCATAAAATTACGTGTGAAGTTAGCTAATACTCTCGATTAACACATAGACTACTATTTATCGTCGGAAACAGATTCATGAGGAAAGCGGGTACAAGAAAACTTTAGCATACAGTTTGTACGTTTATTCATTGTACAATCTCAAATAGCTGGATCAATTTGGATAAAATTTGGCATTTAGGTAGCTGACACCCTGGAAATAGCACACAGACTACTGTTTATATCCCGGGAACAGGTTTATGTGGAAGATGGGAATGGGAAAACGAGCCACAGGCATCATGTAATTTAATATTTTAGATTGACAAGAGCGTTCGAAATACCAACTCAGATGTGCTCCTGATAGTCGAGGAGACGATCAAATCTCACAACTCAGACGGGTTGAAGTGATGTTGCGGTTCACTTATAGTTGAAGAGCTTCTGGCTTAATTGGAGGAGTTAACGGAGCAACTGGCGCTGGAATAATTGGTTTTAACACGTTTCTAAAATTTTTTCTCAGAGCTTTCTTTGAGCAGTGTTCTGTAAACGATCGGCAGGTTAAGCATTTTATCGGCATTTTATCTACGGTTAGGACATGGAGGGGAGCTTGTGGTTTTTTAACGAAATCCATTTAAGACCGTTCCGTGTTTTGAAAGGCTTGGTAAGCAGTTGGTTCCGGCTGTCAGTAACACGATAGTCTTTAAGTAAAAAGTGCGTTCGTTCTTTTGCTGCTTGCCTTTGCTGATCCATGTATAGTTCTTTCTCTTCATGCAGATTCATTAGTCGTTTCATACACGCACGTCTGGGTATCCGAGTACTAGTCACCTTTCCGTTTTTGAGCAACCTGCTCACGTGGTCTTTATATGTGAGTCTCGGCCTACCCTGACGCCTTCTACCCTCTACTTTCGCACAATATATATTCTACGTCAATCGTTCCTTACTCATTCACTGTTTTACGTGTATTATGTATGTATTTAGAGATATATAAGTACGTTTATCTAATGTATAAATTTCATTTATCTATCTATCACGCCTTATCCCCGAAGGGGTGGCAGAGGCATATTATATGCCCACTTTTCACCAAGTGTATTCCTGTCTCTGTGTCTGTTTAGATTTCATACCACAATTTAATATTAATAACTTTTTTTTCTTCCTAAATTCCACTTCTATTGGCTCAAGACTCTATATGAGTCAATCATTCGACAATATAAAATGAAAGTCGCGGGCCTGCACTCGTATCTCAACATACAACAACAGTGTGAAAATTTGTATATTACCCGTGGGAAATTTTCAAGAGGTTGGCATATAAATGATATTAAGTGCTAGAGACTAAGAAAAATATTAGAAATTTTGTTTTACAACACACTCGGGAAGTGTATTCTATAAAGTAGTGTATCAGGTCTTTTCAGCGGGGCATGAAAACTCATCTTTTACGCTTGTCATGGTGAAAATCAACTGGTTATGAAATTGAAGTTCGTGGGTTCTAAATCCTTTCAGTACAAATATATTTGGCAATCATCCTTTTATCCTCGAGAGGATCGGCAAGTTGAATTATAATGTAACTATTTTTTTTTATTCTTTATTTTTAAGGTATTTACACATTGTACATGTCATCCTATGATAGCCTTATAAATTTGCTACACTAAAATACATTAATACATACTAAGAACTTCGCCCGTGCTATACTTTGAACCCCAGACGCACCCATTTCATCTCGTTGCTTATTACTTTAACAATAACGTTTGCAAATTTGCCCGATTTATTAAAATTACGGTTACTTTACTTTCCAGGGTATTAGCATGATGATATATAGCCTTCCTCGTTAAAAGGGCTAACCAACACAAAGAGACTCATTCATACATAGAAAGATTTTTGTTAGGATTTCAATTTTTCTAAATTCTGATTATAGTTTTTCTCCTCTTTAAGTATGCGATGATGGCAACTGGTTTGCCCCAAATTACATAGGACCAACAAAATCTATCAATACTAATATTTAAGCTGAAGTTCCTGAGATTAGCGCGTTCAACAAAAATAATTTTTCAAATCAGATCTACTGGTCCGGTTTTTTTCTTTCTCTCTCAATGGCATAATATTAATAGCAAATCCCTATTAATGTACATTCTATTGCCAGTGTCGAAATATATATTTTTTGCAGTATAAACAGCCGTATATTTTATTTAATATTAGGTAAGAAGTTTTAATCTTTCACAGCTTCAAGGGACAGTAAACCTGAATATATTTTTATTCCTTTTTTTATACCACTGAGGTGTCAGACAAGCATACGGGCCCACCTAATGGAAAAATGATTTATAAATTCAAAATAAAATAAAACTGGATATGGAGATGTCCTGAGAAATACCTGCTTTTTCCGGATGGATCATTCGAGGCGGATCTCTTGCTTGCATGACAGTGGGCCTGGTGGCAAGGGTAGGCCCAGGGTGGGGCAATATACGTTCCCGAGATGAAGCGTCTTTACAGACATATAGACGTACGGACATCAAACAAAATGATCCTATAAGCTTTCCGTTTTGTCCTTATGATGTTTATAACCCTAAAAACGTGACAGAAGTATACCAACTCCCCTGGTGTTATAAAATTTAATCAACACCGCTTACGTTAATCCCATTCGAGTCATAGCAGTGAACAGCCCTTTGTGCTGTCAAAATACCATTTTTCATTTCCTACGTAGATTATGTTGTGCGAAAAACACGTGTGTACCGCAAAATGAGCAATGTGTACTGTACGTGTAGGAAAATATTGTACAGTTTGTTATTTATGTATTTGTGTTTACATAATTTCACCTTTGTGGTTGCTATTTTTTACGTAGGCTGAGCTTTTTATGTAAGTTTTGATTTACCCGTGGAATAATATTTAAATTACGGACATCAAAGCTTTTAGCTGAGCTGATGTGATATTTTTGATAAAATTTTGTACTTGGTTACTAACTGATCTTCACTCAGCTGGTTTTTTTGGTGTTTCCTATGTACAATATGTATGTATTTAGAAATATACAAGTATGTTTGCAAGCTTGTGGTATGGGGTCTAGCCCAATGCCAAATTTTAGCTTATTTTGGGAGAGACTGTGCGACCTTGTGCAAAAAATGACACACATTTTTTTATTATTTAGGTCAGATCAGAGTAACTGAGTCTAATGGGTCCACTTGGTATATAGGAAGCACCTATACAAAGCTAACACCAGTATTCATATGGCTTGGTATATGCGACTTTTAAAGAAATACAAACAAACCTACATCCTACTAATATTATAAATGCGAAAGATTGTTTGAATGGATGTTTGTTACTCTTTCACACAAAATCTACTGAATGGATTATGTTAAAACTTTACAATGATGACAACAATTTAGATGTTTATCACTTATTTTATACTCTGACTTTATTTTAATTTGAAATAATTTTGAATTATTATTATTTTGAGATTTGTTACAAATTAATCGAATAAAATGTTGACCTAGTTAGTTAAGATTTTTTTGTCTTAATATGCTCTGACTGTGATATAAAACTGTTTTAATATAAAATAATATTTGTACAACTTCTTAAGTTGAATATGGTGAAACCACCATCATGTACCTACTAACAAATTAATGTACTCATGTTCATGCAAATAAAGCTTCATTCATAATAGTGATCGTTTATAGAACACTGACTTATAGGGTCGGCAGCGCGAGTGCTGCAACTCTGGTGTTGCAAACGTACATAGGCTACAGTGACCACTTTCGATCAGGTTGGCCGTATGCTTGTCAGCCACCTCAGGGGTATAAAAAGAAACCTGTATTAAAACTACGAATACTTCTTTTCTTTAAAAAGATGTAAAAGAATAATCCTCTTTTTCACATACACACACCTTCACAGATAAGTCGAAATGAATAAAGAGAGAGCGTGTAAACTGAAAGTCAGTAACCAATTTTATCTACTCTGATACTATAATACAAAGATTATAAAACTGATAACAAAATTCTTATGACAAATATTACGTACAGGCCAAAAATAATAAAAAAAAGTTTAATTACGATACAGGTCTTATATGGACACCTGTATCATAATATAACTTTTTAATCATAACGATACACCTATACAACCTCCAGCTGGACCAAGGAGGTAGAACCTCTACTTAAAAAAAAAAGGTTTCAATCGTTGGTTTCAATGAACGAGTCCGCGATGCAAGCGCGCATGCGCAATCAATGTTTGCGCCTTGGCGCCAACATTTGACATTTAAACAATAAATTTGTTGTTATATTCATCATTTTATTTGCAATATTGTTTTACGTATTATAGTATGAGAGTAGATAAAGTAGTGTATGACACTGTACATAACTTGGTATTATAACACTCGTGTGATACTATAAAAAAACTCGCCTACGGCTCGTTTTTTTAAAACACACTCATGTTATAAGAACCCTTATTATGCAACAGTATCATAAACTACTATAACCCTTTCTTTGTAATACGTGCGCCCATGTTTTATTTGACGTTTTCATGCAGCGTGACAATGTGTATACATGTGACTTATTTCGGCTTATAGCGACTATAATTATGCGAGTATACTTATGAAGCATAGAGGGATTATTGGACCATCAACCTGAAACAATTTTGAAAAGCAATTAGTATGATAACTATATCCTAATTTTTAATTTTAAAGTGGCTTTACGACGTAGAGAGGCGGATTAATTCGTCGCTTTTGAGTAGGTCTCGGTGGTGTTATTGGTAAATGTGTCTGTTGCGCTAAAGCAGAAGACGCTGGTTCTAGTCCAGCACGATCTTCTTTATGTCGACGGGTTAGTCAAAGAGGACAGATCGCCAGGCTTCACGATCCAGGAATACTTCTTTCACGTCCTGCAGATTCATCAAGGCCTATTCGCACACAACAGTGGCGACACGTGCCTGTGCTGTTGTGTGACAGTGACGTTCAGTGCGCACTGTCACTGACGAGAGCGGATAGCGTCGTCCAAAAAGTATGCAACAATATAATTTTTCACTGACAGTGATGTATACATTACTGATCGGCACATGTCGGCACTGTGCCAGCACTGTTGTGTGCGAATAGGCCTATCGTTTCATACAAGCACGTCTGGGTATCCAAGTACTTTTAACCTTCCTGTTTTTGAGCAATTTGCTCACGTGGTTTTTAGACTAAATTAACTCAATATATAATCTGTGCTTTGTAACTTACATGAGTGATATACTTATGTCCAAACTGCGAAAAATTTGTGTTTCCACAAATATTTCTTACAAGTCAGGAACCGAATCCAAAATGACAGCTCAGCATCATTATTAGCCGACCGGAGACATTTATGTTGGGAGTAAAAAAAAATACAAATAGCCATTTCTTAATTCGACAAAATGAGAAATCTACTTATAAATATATACTGCTCAGCTGGCTTCAAAAATTACAATAATTATTGTTGAATTAATGTTATATTTTAACAATTTTGTGATTACTTCAATCGTAACAAATTGTTTTTGGATCCAAAGACAAATTGATAAGTCTGCTAAAAGTTATTACAAATTAATTCAATGTGAGCCATTTGTCAAGACTTCTATACGAATAAGGTCGTTAAGTAACAAAGGAGAATGCCCAGCTCCCATACAAAGTTGGCTCCAATATATGATGAACAAATACAGGATCCAGACTAGTGTCATTAGTTAGGAAAAAATGTGAAATTCAAATTGCTAACATTTCAGTTTTTTTGACAATGGCATTCTCAAGAAATATAACATCGAATATATTTAAAGGTTATGTTGTTCGCGATATATTTTTAATTCACCTTTAAATCTAGATCTCATCAGATGACGAATAATAGCACTTAATATAAACTCTCACTTATATTATAAGCATTGAATAGTAGTTTACACACTACTACAGGGGCAAGATATATATTAAGTAACCAAGCAGTACCTTATACATTCTAAATACATACATATCTTACATGGGAAATGTTGATGACCCAGGAATTGAACCCGAGATGCATGAAAGTTGCATACACTACCACTTACACCACTGAGGCAATGAAATTAGTTAAAATCTTTTTAGTATTTGAACTGGTCAGGTTTATAACGTCTATGTAAATAGGTTAAGCCCAATAACTTTTGGGTATTCATCTTATTTTTACCTACAGCTGTGTAATATAACATCAATCATCATCGTACACAATTAGTATGGAATCTAAGAAGATGCACAGGGTAACATTTTCCATTTCCCACAAGAATATATTCGTAGAAGAATGAGTAGCCTCTTAACCGAATATATTTAGATCGGTTCAGTAGCTTAGATGTGAAAGCGTATCAGATAGATAGACAGAGTTACTCTCGCATTTATAATATTAGTAGGAAATTAGGGCTAATACCTCAAATGCTCGTCTTTTTTCATATAAGAGGCTACTCATTCTTCTACGAATATATTCTTGTGGGAAATGGAAAATGTCACCCCGTGCAGTATGGAATCTAAGAAGTTTCTTAGATTCCATACTAATTGTGGACGATGATGATTGATTGTTATATTACACATCTGTAAGTAAAAATAAGATGAATACCTAAAAGTTATTTGGCTTAATCTATTTACATAGATGTCATAAACGTGTTCAGTTCATATACGAAAAAGATTTTAACTGATTTCATTGCCTCGGTGGTGTAAGTGGTAGTGTATGCAACTATAATGTCAATTTATATCATGCATCTCGGGTTCAATTCCTGGGTCATCAACATTTCCTATGTAAGATATGTATGTATTTAGAATGTACGAGGTACTGCTTGGTTACTTAATATATTTCTGTTCGTTCATCTTTTGTAGAAGATAAACCCACGCCATTCTAATCTTATTTGCATTATAAATTAATTTGTAAACGTAAAACGTAATTTCGTTAGGCGGGTAGGGTTTTCCGAATACAATATCTGCGGATAAAATATGACAATCAAATTTGAATAGAAGAAAACCGCATAGGGCAAAGGGCATAGAGCATAGGTCAAAGGACATAGGCAATGGACAAAGTTCAAATGTCAAAGGACATAGGTCAAGAGAATAGGTCAAAGGGCATAAGGCAAAGGACCTATAGCAATTCAGTTCAAATTTATTTATTTTCCAGGATATGGTAAAGCGGTGTTACAATAATTAGCATAGTATCTTCACATTCTGTCATGCCATGCCAAAGGACATAGGTCAAAGGACTTAGGTCAAAGGGTATAAGGGTATAGGTCAAAGGTCGCATATCAAAGGGTATAGGTCGAAGGGCATGGGTCAAGGGCATAGGGCAAAGGAATATAAATATTAAGGCAATGGCAATGGTCTTAGGTCAAGGTCATAGAGCATAGGTCAAAGAACACAGGTCAAGGGCAAAATAAAACTGTCAAGGGCATAGGTCAAAGGACATAGGACCGAGGACATAGGTCAAATGTCAAAGGACAGTGTTTAAAGGACATAGGTCAAAGGGCGTAGGTCAAAGGGAATTGGCCGAAGGACATAGGTCAAAGGATATAATGCAAAGGACATAGGGCAGAAGACAGGTCAATGTCAAAGGACATAGGTCAAAAGGAATAGGTTAAAGGGAATAGGTCAAAGGTCAAAGGAAATATTTCATATGATATAAGTCAAAGGTCAAAGGTCACTTGTTCACTGGACACAGGTCAAAGAAAATTGTTCTAAAGGCTATGGACAAAGGTCAAAAGACAGAGGCCGAACAGCATATCAAAGGAACACATAGGTCAAGGGCTAAGGACAAAGGTCAATGGCATAAGTCAAAGGGCAAAGGCCATATGGCTATGGACAAAGGACATAGGCCAAACAACATAGGTCAAAGGACATATACCAAAGGGTCAAAGGACGTAGGTCAAGGGCATAGGGCAAAGGACATATGTTAAGGGCATGGTTCAAATTACATAGGTCAAAGGTATAGGGCAATGGACATAGAGTAAAGGGCATAAGGCAAAGGTCAATTCATAGCAAATATTTGCACTGATGGAAAGAAATCTCCCAAAATAACGTAGCGATACTTATTTTTAAGGATTCTGGTTATAGAACCATTATAGAATGGGCATCACATCACCAGCTAGAGGTGCAAATGCTGATTAACAGACGAGGTAACGAAAATTGCGCCATTTCGGGGTTGGGACTGCAGGCGTTTGTCGCTTTTTCAGTAAATGGGCTATTTAATACAAAAATATTTTTTCAATTCGGCCCAGTGGTTTCTGTGATCCCAGCCCTCCCTCTCCCTCTCCCTCTCCCTCTCCCTCTCCCTCTCCCTCTCCCTCTCCCTCTCCCTCTCCCTCTCCCTCTCCCTCTCCCTCTCCCTCTCCCTCTCCCTCTCCCTCTCCCTCTCCCTCTCCCTCTCCCTCTCCCTCTCCCTCTCCCTCTCCCTCTCCCTCTCCCTCTCCCTCTCCCTCTCCCTCTCCCTCTCCCTCTCCCTCTCCCTCTCCCTCTCCCTCTCCCTCTCCCTCTCCCTCTCCCTCTCCCTCTCCCTCTCCCTCTACCTCTCCCTCTCCCTCTCCCTCTCCCTCTCCCTCTCCCTCTCCCTCTCCCTCTCCCTCTCCCTCTCCCTCTCCCTCTCCCTCTCCCTCTCTCAACATGGGTCAAAGGACAAAAGATCGAAGAACAGATGTCAAAGGTCAAAGGTCAAAGAACGTAGGTCAAGGGTCAAAAGGACAAAGGACATAGGTCAAAGGACATAGGTCAAAGGACATAGGTCAAAGGACATAGGTCAAAGGACATAGGTCAAAGGACATAGGTCAAAGGACATAGGTCAAAGGACATAGGTCAAAGGACATAGGTCAAAGGACATAGGTCAAAGGACATTGGTCAAAGGCCATAGGTCAAAGGACATATGTCAAAGGACATAGGTCAAAGGACATAGGTCAAAGGCCATAGGTCAAAGGACATATGTCAAAGGACACAGGTCAAAGGACATAGGTCAAAGGACTCATGTAAAAAAGCATAGGTCAAAGGACACATGTAAATGGGCATAGGTCAAAGTCACAGACACTACAAAGGATGACCTATGGGACAAATGACTAGACGTTTTTATCTTATTTTATCAAAGGTTAAAGGACATAGGTCAAAGTGCAAAGGATATAGGTCAAAGGTCATATGTCAAAGGCATAGGTCAAAGGGCCTAGGTCACATAAAATAGTTAGGTCTAAAGGTTAAAAGGTCTTAGGTTTAAAGGACAAAAGGTCCAAGGACATAGGTCAATGGACAAAATGTCAAAAGACAAAGGACATAGGTCAAAGGACAAAGGGAAAAAGGAATAGGTTAAAGGGAATAGGTCAAAGGTCAAAGAAAATATTTCATATTATATAAGTCAAAGGTCAAAGGTCACTTGTTCACTGGACACAGGTCAAAGAAAATTGTTCTAAAGGCTATGGACAAAGGTCAAAAGACAGAGGCCGAACAGCATATCAAAGGAACACATAGGTCAAGGGCTAAGGACAAAGGTCAATGGCATAAGTCAAAGGGCAAAGGACATATGGCTATGGACAAAGGACATAGGCCAAACAACATAGGTCAAAGGACATATACCAAAGGGTATAGGTCAAAGGACGTAGGTCAAGGGCATAGGGCAAAGGACATATATTAAGGGCATGGTTCAAATTACATAGGTCAAAGGTATAGGGCAATGGACATAGAGTAAAGGGCATAAGGCAAAGGTCAATTCATAGCAAATATTTGCACTGATGGAAAGAAATCTCCCAAAATAACGTAGCGATACTTATTTTTAAGGATTCTGGTTCTATAATGGGCATCACATCACCAGCTAGAGGTGCAAATGCTGATTAACAGACGAGGTAACGAAAATGGCGCCCTTTCGGGGTTGGGACTGCAGGCGTTTGTCGCTTTTTCAGTAAATGGGCTATTTAATACAAAAATATTTTTTCAATTCGGCCCAGTGGTTTCTGTGATTAACGTGTTCAACCAAACAAACAAACAAACTCTTCAGCTTTATATGTTTAGTATAAAACTATAGATAGCTCAGATGGGCAGGGCGGTGGTCACGCAGATCACTGCTCTCAGAACGCTGACACAGTATAGTGTGACATACATATTGTCACGCCTTTATCCCCGAAGGAGAAGGCAGAGAGCCTCTCCCTCTCCCTCTCCCTCTCCCTCTCCCTCTCCCTCTCCCTCTCCCTCTCCCTCTCCCTCTCCCTCTCCCTCTCCCTCTCCCTCTCCCTCTCCCTCTCCCTCTCCCTCTCCCTCTCCCTCTCCCTCTCCCTCTCCCTCTCCCTCTCCCTCTCCCTCTCCCTCTCCCTCTCCCTCTCCCTCTCCCTCTCCCTCTCCCTCTCCCTCTCCCTCTCCCTCTCCCTCACCCTCTCCCTCTCCCTCTCCCTCTCCCTCTCCCTCTCCCTCTCCCTCTCCCTCTCCCTCTCCCTCTCCCTCTCCCTCTCCCTCTCCCTCTCCCTCTCCCTCTCCCTCTCCCTCTCCCTCTCCCTCTCCCTCTCCCTCTCCCTCTCCCTCTCCCTCTCCCTCTCCCTCTCCCTCTCCCTCTCCCTCTCCCTCTCCCTCTCCCTCTCCCTCTCCCTCTCCCTCTCCCTCTCCCTCTCCCTCTCCCTCTCCCTCTCCCTCTCCCTCTCCCTCTCCCTCTCCCTCTCCCTCTCCCTCTCCCTCTCCCTCTCCCTCTCCCTCTCCCTCTCCCTCTCCCTCTCCCTCTATATATGGTGTAGACGGCCAGCCAGGCCACACGGACAAGTACCACAGAGTTTCTCTCACAACTTTATCAAATGCTTTCTCCAGATCCACTAAAGCGCAAAAAACCTTCGCGTTAAAATGTTGGGATTATTAATTGAATAAATGAATGAAAAGTCTTTATTCATGTAGGTCACAATGTAACACTTATGAACGTCAAGATTATTGCTTCTACATTTACATTTACTGCCAGATTCGCAAAGCAATAGGTAGAGGCTGAGGAAGAACCTGGCAATAAAACTCATGGCCACTCTTTTCTAACCACCAGTAATTACATTAGTTTGAGTTACATGATGTTTGACTAATTATATAGTAATTAATTTATACAAAACCACAAAACAAAATCAATGTTGAGTTTAAAATCATATCAAAATTAGAGCTATTCTAGTTGCCAGTTCTAAGGGCAACCTACACTTTAAGAAGAAGAATCTTGCAAGAAAGTCAATGGATGCTCTTTTAAAATATAGGTATGGCTTACAAAATTAAAATTACACTTACATTGTTCCTATGGATTTATGTGAGAACAGTCGACTAAACTTAGTTTGCCTTACATTTAAATTATATTATTTGTAATAATTGCTATATTATTATTAATTAATTAATTATTAGTTACATGAAATGTCATACATTGTTTAAGGCTACTAACATAAAGTAAAAACATATATAAAAAGTGCTCGTAGCCCTACTAACTCGGTTTCTGTAAAAGATCACTGATTTAAGAAACTCTCTCGTATTTTGGATGGATGACCGCTGTGTGGCATTTTCATTTACCAGCGTTTTCGTGCTTCGAAGGACACGTTAACGTTGCAATCGACACTCGTTGAGTCAAGTGAATAACTTTTGAGCGACTTAATAATTACAACAGCGAGTCGCTACAATCTGAGCCTGTCCATTTGAAAACAGGCATTGGGCTCACCACAATATGCCTCTGCCACACCTTCGGGGATAAAGTGGTGACTAATAAATTTATAAATATACTTAAATAATTAATACTGAAAGCATAAAACTAAGGTCTTGGATACTATTTTAATAATTTATGCGAACCGAAGCTTCAATATAACAACTGCACTGATTACTTCAGCCAGTGGCAGTCGGTATGTTTAAGCTTCAGAATTTATTGATCAAATTTGTTTATAGGTAAACATACATTGACCGGCCCACTGGCTCAGTTAGTTATATAACTGTCTTCTAACCTGTGGTTACTGGGTTCGATTTTATACTACTTACAGGGATAATTCTAATGCCTCTGTGAAGTGTAGTAACTTTATTTTTTATTAAAACTCTAATATATTTTATTTATCTATCATGCCTTATCCCCGAAAGGGTGGCAGAGGCATATTAGAGGCCCACTTTTCACCATGTGTATTCCTGTCCCACGTAATGGGTGGTGAGTCCATTGCCGTATATAACTCTCATATATATACACTATATAAAGCTAACTCCGGGCGTCGAGAGATGCAACTGGGACAGACGCTGGGATGATGATGGAATGCTTACTGCTCTCATAAATATACTGTGCCATTGCGAAAAAATAGCAAGGGGAGCGCAACGAAAAATCCTAACACAGGTCCTACCTCAGTAAGCGCCAGCGCGCGACTGATCAGACCTCAGCGTCGCGAATCTGATATTATTTAAACATTTGTTCTATAAAAATCACTAATGTCAAAGTAAGTCATTATGTCTATAAATATTTAGTAGCTATAGTTGTGTATAAAATTTTCATTAAAATTATCTGTAGTTTAGATTTGGCATTGAAAAAAACATTTCGAAAGGGGGCAACTTTGGGATGTTTTTCTATCAAGTGAAGTTTATTAGATTTTGTAACAGAAAGCCATTTTGACTAGCTTAAATCCTTAACTAACATATACCGTTTTTTCAGAATCAAAAACCCTTTCTTCTACGATTCGCATTGTTTTAAAAAACTCAAAAGCGTGGCCTCGGAGGAATACCAAGCCTTAACTCTGAATGCGGTAGATCTTTAGTGACTGAAAGTGATTTCCACTTAAAAGTAAATAGTTGCCATGTTACAGGGGACCTGGAAGTGGCGACGGGGTTTGAACATTTTTTTCAAAAATGTACCTATTTTGACAACTCTCTGCAAGCGTCTTCCAGTTCCGCTGAACATTTATTAAAAGAATCTGTTCTTTGTTGCAGGGATGCATTTGTATTCACAGAAATTTGCGCTGATAATGTATCGAAATTAAGAAAACTGCGGACCTTTGGGGATTATCGGTCAAAACTGCATCATGTATAATTGAGGTGATTGCGCTCCATCTAGCAACTGTGTTTAATGACTGTTTCTACTGTACATTTCATGATTTAATGAAACACAGCAAAGTCGTACCCTTGTTCAAGGCTGGCAGCGCTACAGACCCGTCTAATTTCCGACCAGTGTCGGTGCAGCCAACTTTGAGCAAAGTATTTGCAAAAATAATCGTGAATCAAATGCTATCCCATTTTAATAGTCATAAAATATTTCATGCTAATCAATTTGAGTTTAGGAAAGGACGCTCAACTTCTGATGCTGGTGTTGAGTTATTAAAATATACCTAATGCATCGTGCTTGTCTGCCCGGGCATCATGAATACATCATGAAGCCTGGGCAGACAAGCACGATGCATTAGTTATATTTTGCGATCTATCAAAGGCTTTTGATTGCGTTCAACATGAAACGCTGTGCAAAAAATTACACCACTATGGAATAAGAGGCAAAGCTCTCGACCGATCGATCGATCGATCTTCATATTTGAACAATAGAATACAGAGGGTCGATATTAATGATACACGTTTTGTAGGATCCATGGTTATAATAGGTGTGCCGCAAGGCTCGATACTTTGGCCATTATTGTTCCTCATTTATATTAATGATTTACCATTTTATGTAGGGGACAGAAATAGGATTGTTTTGTTTACAGATGATAACTCATTAATTTTTAAAATTAAAAGACAATTAGATAACTATGACGATGTAAACAATGCAATTGCAAGAGTAGTTCATTGGTTCAGCTCAAATAATCTTTGCCTTAATGAAAATAAAACTAAATGTATAAAATTTACTCTATCAAATGTAAAACAAGTTGCGGCCAATGTTCAACTGAATGGACATGTGTTAGAGAATCAACTGTGTTCCTCGGCATAACTATTGATGCCAATTTGCAGTGGGGCCCACACATAGAAAAGACAGCCTCTAGGTTAAGTTCGGCTGCATACGCTGTAAAAAGTTCAGGACTCTAACAGATGTGGATACGGCTAGAATGATTTACTTCAGCTATTTTCATAGTATTATGTCTTGTCTTACGGTATTCTCCTTTGAGGGAGTGCTGCAGATTTAAATATTATTTTTGTTCTACAAAAACGGGCTGTACGCGCTATTTATAATTTGGGCCCCAGAGTTTCTCTTCGAGAAAAATTCAAAGAAGTAAATATTCTAACCGTACCATCACAATACATTTATTCCAATTTTATGTATGTCCTATTATGTAACTTATTACTTAATTATTATATTATGTAACTTTGCCAACTTTGCTTTACGGTAGCGAAACCTGGGTATGTCAGCAGATATATGAAAGTAAATTGAATGCTGTGGAGATGCGATCACTTCGAAAATTGTGCGGGGCGTTACTTTGGCCGACCGAAAACGTAATGAAGTAATACGCAATATAAAAAATGTTCGTGATGGTACGGTCTCGTAATGTCGTAATATTTTGAGTTCGATTAAAAAAAAATTCTTCTATATGAAGAGACCAAATACAAAAAGAATTTAATATGTGTTCTCAACTTTACCATTCCTATTGTATCCAGTCACATTTCACAACCTAAAATAAAAAGCCCGTTAAAAATTATAACCTACAATTCACATTTGAAAAAATCGATGGATAATGATTTGAAGTGGCAGCTCCAAAGACTCACTTTGACAGTTTACGACAGTCTCACATTTATCGAGAAAGGCTATATATAATCACGCTATTACCCTGGAGAGCGGAGCAGTATTCATAAATGTCGACAAATCGGACAAATTTTTACGCATTATTGTAGAATTTAAAGCGACGGGATTTAATAGATGCGACGGGAGTTCGAAGTATGTCACGGGCGAAGCCGTGGGGGTCACCTAGTAAGTATATTAATATTTGAGACACATTTCACCGTATGCATTTTTATCCTACGTTACAGGTGGTAAGCCCATTACCGTGTTGAAATGGACAGACGCAAATTGTGGCGGCATGCTGTTGAAATTTTTTGAAAATGTCTATATGGCTTTCAACTTGACTCAACAACTGTTATGTTACGGGCAATCGGGACCAACGGTAATCAAGGTATAAAATTACATAATATCAAAACTGATACCGATATTGAGAGAATCCATTTTCATAACAACAAAAGAAAATAAAAATATGTTTAAATAATTCAATACACATAAAAATTATATTAAAGTAAATGTACATAAATAACTCAGGACGCTTAACGATACTGTCACGAAAGGCGAACATTTCTCACATAGCAAACGGAATAAAATCAGATAAACAAAGTCCCTTTCGTACTAAGGCACCGAACACACTGACTGTGGTCAGCGGTCACGATCTCAGTACTACGGTCAATATAATGTATGTCTATGGAGAGTATATAGTCCGGGGTAGTCAAGGAAAAACGTGATACATTGGAGTAAAAAATTCTGAAATAAGCTGAAAGCACACTTAGCTCAACGATAGAAAATATATTTAAAATTACAGCGTGATAACATTTCCTTAGGATTCATATGACGAGGCTTATAATCGTCATACGTAACATATACTTGGACAGAAATCTCCCAAAGTAACGTAGGGATACTTATTTTTAAGGGTTCTGGTTCTATAAGGGGCACCACATCATCAGCTATAGGTGCAAATGCTGACTAACAGACAAGGTAACGAAAATAGCGGCCTTTCGGGATTGGGACTGCAGGCATTCGTCGCGTTCTCAGTAAATGGGCTATATAATACAAAAAATATTTTTTCAATTCGGCCCAGGGGTTTCTGAGATTAACGCGTTCAATAAAACAAACAAACAAACTCTTTAGCTTTATATACTAAGTATAGATAGCTCAGATGGGCAGGGCGGTGGGCAAGCTGATCACTATTTTTAGAACACTGACACAGGGTAGTGTGTACGGAGCCTAACTATATCTTACCGCGTTTGAGACAAAGCGGGCAGACGAAGAAAGAATTCTTTCAGATAGACTTATCAAAGACACCCTACCCTAATAGCGATTTCAACTTTGCTCTAGTTATCGGCTCTTAGATATTCGTTATCGTTCAATTCGCTATTAACGAACTTGTTTAGTGACATACATATTGTCACGCCTTTATTCCCGAAGGGGTAGGCAGAAGCTTCCTTCCGAAGCACGGAAACGTAAATATAAATACCATAAAGAGGTCACCCTTTCAAGGACGAGCTATAGCGAATGTTGCTTAACGCAGTGATCGATTGCATAATACTGAGTTAGCGGGGCCACATGGGCTTGTTTAGTTAATCGACCAAAAAAGCGGTAGTAAAGGTGTAGTATTATATTGTGGTACATTTTTTTTCACACAGCGTCATCTAGTCCAACGTAAGCTAATATAATCTTGTGGTACAAGATCTAGACAACTATTAATCATGTTTATATATTTCTAAATACATTTAACAAACATTTGAAAATCACACGTTTATGTAAATGTATCGATCTGAGATTGGAATAATATTCATGCCACTGGTATGTAACTTTGTTATAAAGCATATCACATATAACTGATAAACACACTTATCTATTTCTAAATACATACACATTATAAATAAATAACACCCACACACAGAATCAACCATTGTGCTAATCACACAAAGTTTTATCCTGGGTGGGATTCGAACCCACGACCTCTTGCGTAGGAGTCGGATACACTCCCACCGCGCAACAGAGGCAGTCTGTGTTGATGTTTTAAGATACCCGGGTATCGGATATAATTTTATAATATCCGGCTTCTCAAGTACACCCAGATATTTATAAGAAAAATAATGAATCAAAGTATGTAATTATCTTTTATTACAAGTATTTCTTATCTATTACAAAATTAATCTCAGAGTCAATCATTTAGATTCCGAAATATTCTCCATTTTCTTCTTTCACATGTACACACACATATAAAAATAAATATTTCGTGATATTATCACATTGACTATTGACCAAAGACCTAAAGTCGTTGGTATTGACAGCGTCTCTGAAGTTGGCGGCCAAAAGACGTGCCTCTTCACGCCCTGCTTAAAGAACCCGGGATTGTAAGAGGAAATAAAACATGTACGCTGTGTTTTTGAAGATATACTTGTTTTGGCGCGTTTTGGAAAAATGATGAGAGTTAATTTTTACGATGCGCGCGCATACCGTCACGAAAAACCCACACCAAGAAGTTAGCTGATAAGTGTTTCCATGACAACTTATAACTACATTCCATAGATAACTTCAGGGTGTTTTTAAACACCCTGAAGTTATCTATGGTCAAAATTTTATTCTTTTCTACAAACATAGGATAAGGTGAAGGATAAAATTTTTAATAATATTTTTATCTTGTTACGCCAAAAAAATATAACTTCTAATGCGTGTACATAAGTACACACACACTTTTATTTATTTATTTTATAATTCAGCAACAATTAAACAAATTGATTTGATTTTCAATGAGTTAACATTGCTCAGAAAAATGGCTAAGGAAAATCGAAAAGTTACTAAATATTTCCTACGCTACATATTCTACCCGGATAGTAATAATCACCTTAAATTATCCAGGTAAGAGGATACGTCATGAATAATGTAAGGGACCTTTGATCTTATCGTTTTGTCGGATACTTACCAAAGTTCGTGCGATGCACACCAAATAGCAAGAATTATAAGGAATAACTTTCAGCTGAACCGGATAGAGAGGTTACAGTAATCCAGCTAACCAGTCAAAATCATTATAAAATAGCATCGATTGTTAGTTTACATTACTTACGGCCGGTCTCAATAACCTATCTTTTAATATTGTCTAAAATAATGTCAGAATAGTTACCATCGGTACCTATCGACGAAAATTTTGGTTAAAATAATCAAAGTTAGATAGAAATATTTACCTACGACATTGAACTATCTGGCACAAAAGTTAAAAATCAACTGTTTATCTGTGGTAGCGATCTATGTTTAACTGAACATAGAAGATTGAAACCGGTCATTAATCTATAGTAATGTCTAACTATCTGTCTATCGACAGATCGCTTAGCTTCGTGATCCATATAATACTTGTTTCGCTTTCTGCAGATTTATTAATCGTTTCATACATGTACTAGGTTTCCGAGTTATTTGACCTTTACGTTTTAGAAACAATCTATCCAGTGGTATTCGCATGTAAGCCTTGATCTACCCTGAATCCTTCTACCCTCTCCTTTCGCACAATATATATTCTTCCTCAATCGTTGCTCACTCATTGGATGGACGAGTCCAAATCAACGAAGCTTGCCCTTTCCTAGCTTACCACTGTCACTTTCAATCTAACCTGTTATATTAAGCTTTATCTATATACTTCATGAATTTAATTATTCTTCCCCGATTCGGATTTTTCGGAGTATAAATGCCTCTGTCGTCTTTCAAGCAATAAGGCGTAATAATATGTATGTATGTATGCGAGTATTTGGCACGAGTACAAGCGTGTGTATTCTCAGCTTTATAGCTATCAAATCAATTTAATGGAAAAAACATTTAGGCATTCATTTTTCATAATTCAATCACCTGTATACACAAAATGCTTTCACGATGTAAATGATCCGGCAAGTATCGGATAATAGACCGGAACATTCGTCGCTAAGCCAATATGGCTGCTTCCGAATACGGACGCCCGTGCCTGGTTAGCAGGATGTGATTTATTACTGGATTGTATCTTGACAAAGATTCGAAATGTGTCGAGGGACGTTCGTTTCCTAGATCACGATTTGGTAGGTGTTCGAATTTCAGTGTTGCTATTCTTGATATCTTGAATTTACTGAAGAATATTTGAGTAGTAAATAAAACAATAACGTAAGAATGTAATACGAAAAAAGGTGTGTGTGTGTACTGATGTACACGCGTTAGATGTTATACTGCTTTAGTCTAATAAGATTACAACACATACACCACAACTCTTTGTAACAGAAATGATATATTAGTAAGAAAAAAAACATCAAAAGAATGAAAACTAGCTTAAATATAGTTATAAGTTGTCATGGAAACACTTATCAGCCAACTTTAGGATGTTTATAAGTTGCCATGGAAACACGCGCGCGCCATGGAAACATGGCGACATTTCATTTCAATACGACAATTGGCCCACGACCTGTTACGTGGAACAAAAATACATACAGTGAAATGTGCACGTAAAGTAGCCTCTGCCTTTCCCTTAGGAGATAAAGGCGTGAATTATAAGTAAAAATAATCAAATGGGAGCACTTAACGTTTCTACCCTATATAGTGTTACTACGTGGTTCAGTCTCATTCGATTAATGGGCATCGATTTGGTAATAGAGTACGTACGATGCCGAAGTAATTTACATCTCGGCTCGAACTTACGGAAATGTTCGGTTGATTGAAGTAATTTGTCAAACTTGACGTTTTGAGTGAATCAGTCACTTGCGCTTCGTACTATGAACGGGTTATAGTAATAATATTTCTTTTTTATACTGCTAAGATAATTTATCAGTCATATCTTTTAACACCGAAGGGGAAGGCAGAGGCATACTATACGACCAAATTTCACGAACCTGTTATCCAACGTAGTAGGTGGTGATCCAATTGCCGTGTTGGACAGGCGCAGGTTTTAGCGACCTGCTGTTTTTAAAGCTACCCATAAGGCCTTCAACTTGGCCTAACCACTGCCAAGATACTGGCAGCCTCAGTTGCGAGTCAGCTCAGTTTTTTTATACTAAAAAACGAGTGTGCTTTAGAAAACACGACTGAAGGAAAACTTCTTTATATCCAACTACTGGCTACGAGAGAAAAAGAGAAAGAAAATGTGTGTGAACGCACCTCTCTTATTACCTCTACAGTAATATACTAAACCGAACTCCCTCGACTTTATATTTTATTCATATCTCCCTATACCATTCTAAATCTTATACTCATATTTTCCTCTCAATTTGCTTTCGCCTCACCCAATTACGCATTCCCCAAGTCAAGTGTGATAATAGTACATTATTCCAATATTTATTTTTTATGACGCTGACGCAATTTTTATGTCCCAAGAATCCACCACTACCACACATAAAACAATGCCAAGAATGATAAGAGATCTAGTCCAGTCAGAGAGTACCTAATAACCAAAGCACGCCGTTTGATACCACATTGCTGGAGCGCTGAAATGTTTCAAATTCAAAAAACACGCCAGCAACGTATTTCATTTTCTTTGTCCATAAATGCGATACTTAGTGTATTCTTTTTTTGAAATAATGACATTATTTCCTTGCATGTTTAAGAATGAATGAATGAAATTCATTGCTGGCGCGTTTTTTGAATGTCTCGAATTAGTAAATTCATACTCGACCTGCAATTGCCTATTTCCCGGCCTTTGCAATAATGTGCTACTATTTCAAAAAAAACAAACAGTAAAAACCAAATGCAATGTATCGGAACGTTCGCAGTTGGCCAGATGGCCGCTAACATAAATCACACAATCAAGAAACATAAATCCCGTTAGAGTATTCGATACGCGAGTTCGGGCTCGTAACAGCGTTCATTTACAACCGTATCGATGTCCGCCCCGACGAACACATTCCGTCACTATTGAGGGAAACTGGACATAGGGTGAATAAAACAAGCATAGACTAATGGATTTAGTTCATTACTTGAATTCAATGATTTATAGTTGTGTGTTAATGATTCCTATCGATGCAATGGGGTAGAAGAACACACCAAATTGAGACATTGAGACTCCATGGCGACTATCGACTAATTTCTTTTGGAAATGCCTTGTTCCTGCGGCGCCTTAACGTCAATATGAGATGCTCGACACTATCACTAGTGATGATTATACCTCATTTACACTCTCGCGCGAGCCAAGGGTGCCAAGGAGACGAGCTGCGAGACGAGCCGCGAGCTCGAATGTAAATGTACAATAATACTGCGTTCACACTCGCGGCTCGCGGCTCGTTTCGCAGCTCGTCTTGTGGCTCGCGCGAGAGTGTAATTGAGGTATTAAAATAGCATGGATTTTGTGTTTGTCATTTTGTCCTGCCAACAGAACGTTGAATTATTCCAAGGTAATTTGTTTTTTCAACTTTTCTTCTTAATTTTGTTAATAATGTTTACATTTGCAAAGGTCGGTTACCCATACAGACAGTATTACTATGTTAAATGTTTGAAAGTTTCGGGAAAATGGAGTGATAAGGACGGAAGAGGAAAAGAATGAAAAGGGATTACATCAAGCTTTCTGCTTAAAGGGTGAATTAAATTACAATCACAATATTTATTTAAAGATACAGAGCTGTTATGGTTGTTGCAATTTGGTTGGCATGGTTCTTTTGGATTAAAAATGTTTTTTTATGAAGTGAAACTTCTTTATCGACGTTGAGAGAAATTTTAAAGCTGTAAAAAAATAGTCACGTTTTTTGGTTATGCGCCATGTTCTTTTGAAGTGAAACTTCTTTATCATAAGTGAAACTTTTTTATCGACGTATGAGAGAAACTATAAAGCTGTAAAAAAAAAGTCGTAAAGAAGTTTCACCTCCCTATTGGGTTAGATGATCAATGAAAATTCTATGGTTATTTGTGTCTGTAGGTATTTTTCCTTTAAAAATATTCTATTATGTATGTACGAGTATACTATCTATACTAATATATAAAGCTGAAGAGTTTGTTTGTTTGGTTGAACTCGCTAATCTCAGGAACTTATAGTCGCATTTGAAAAAAATCTTTTTGTGCTAAATAACCCATTTATCGAGTAAGGCTTTTTTATCTTTTTTTTTTATTTTTTTATTTTATTTATTTATTTGCGGAAGTATGGTACATAAGCTGTAATTGTTATAATGAATTTGAACACACACTCCATCAGTTCTTTTCTGACATGCAAACCTTATTGCTAAATAAACATAATCTTTACCAACTAACGTCAATAAATATAAAATTAAGTAAATGTTTTGCTAAATGTCACGTCAAATATAATAAATAAAATACAAGCTACACAAAATTTAAATAATATAAAATAATTTGTCTACAAATGACAACCATATCAGAAATTACTTTTCATTTAAAAAGTCATTGATTCTGTATATATTTTTTTCAATTAACCATATTTTTAATTTGACCTTAAATTTTTTAACGTGTTATTATTTTATAACCAACGGTACCCTATTATAAATTTTTATGCACATGGCGTAGCAGTTTTTTTGGAAAAGTGTGGTTCTTGGTGTAAAGTCAAGAACCAGCCTATCGCTGTCACGCGTGCTACGTGGATATATATCTTTAGCTTTTTTAAATAAATTAGGATTTGTTTTAACAAATACGCTTATTTCGAAGACGTACATACCCGGCAGTGAAAGTATCTTATATTTTTTAAAGTATGGTTTGCAAGACTGGTACGGCGGGATACCTGCTATAGCTCTGATGCACCTTTTCTGGGCTAAAAATGCCCGAGTGGCATAAGTTGAGTTTCCCCACAACAGTAGACCATAACGCAGCACAGAATTGACGTGTCCATGGTACGCAAGAAGAACTGTTTGTAGAGTAGATGTTCTTCGTAATCTGTTAAGCACATAAACAAATCTACAAACTCTCTTGCAGACTGACTCTACCTGCACTTTCCAGTTGCAATGCTTATCTAAATTGATGCCCAAAAACTTAACAGAGTCTGCTTCTTTTATTATAGTATCATTGTATCTTATCTGTCTAGGGTTTAGATTCTTACCTACAGTTTGGAACTGTACATAGTTGGTTTTTTCCAAATTTACTTTGAGGTTATTCTTATCCAGCCATTCCATTATCGATCCAATTGTATTATTAATGTCTGTATCGAAATTTATTACATTATTGGATGTCATTAAAATAGCTATATCGTCGGCAAATAATATACATTTATGTTCAATTATATCAGGCAAGTCATTAATATATATCAAAAATAAGAGTGGCCCGAGTACACTCCCTTGAGGTACACCGCATTTATTTTTCAAAAATGTTGACGTTTCACTACTTATAACAGAGTTATTACCGTCTTTTAAAATCTCTACGCATTGGTCACGATTTTCAAGGTAACTTTTGATCCACGCATGTGCTGGCCCTCTTATTCCATAATCTTCCAGTTTTTCTAAAAGGGTTTTATGTGGAACATAATCAAAAGCCTTTGTCATATCAAAGAAAACAGTCACCGTGTGTTTCTTTTTCTCAATATTATATAATACATTATAAATTAAATTAAAAGTCGCTAGTGTAGTTGACTTGCCCTTCTGGAAACCGTTTTGTTCCGTTTTAATTAGTCCAAGACTATCAAGATATTTTGTAAGATGCCCATGCATAGCTTTTTCAAAAATTTTTGAGATGATTGGGATAAGTGTAATTGGCCTATAGTTATTTACTTCCAATTTGTCCCCTTTTTTATATAATGGTTTTACCAATGACCTTTTTAGTCGTTCTGGGAATACTCCTGTTTCAAATGAGAGGTTAATCAGATAAGTTAAAACTGGTACTATTTCATTGATACATTGTTTCAATATGTTGGTGGTAATTTCATCAATGCCTACGGAATTTGTATTGTTTAGAGACATTATTATATTTTTAACCTCTATGAAACCTAAAGGTTTCAAGAATATACTATTCAGTGACTTCTTCTTATTAGTATTTGAAATAATGTTTAAATTTCCTTTCGCTGCTTCAATAAAATACCTATTAAAATAATTTGCAACATCTTTTGGATTACTAATTATTCTGTCATTTACTCTTAATTCCGATATTATGTTATTTAGAATAGGATTATAGTTATTTTCGTTAATAATTTGCCAGGAAGTTCGACATATATTACTTGTGTTTTTCAAAACCTTTAAATTGTAATTTTTTTGAGATCTATTAATACACCTTCTTAGAATTTTTGAATAAATTTGATACATATATTTACTCTCTCTGTTTTTATGGATATAGTACTTATTGCGATGTTGCCTTTTTGTTCGTAAGCTGATTCTTAGTCCCCTTGTTATCCATTTAATATCACGTTTCTTTGGCCTGATTATTTTTTGAAAGGAAGGGAAGCATAAGTCATAGAAAAGAGAAAAAGTTACATAGAATTCATCAAATGCCGCATTAAGTTCGGTGCCGAGATAGACATCCGTAAAATTTAAATTCTGGAGACATTCGCGGAACCTTGCAACGTTCTCTATCGAAAAAACTCGTTTCTTGACAGACAAATTCCTCGACTTGGCAATTTCCTTTACTATTGGTGCGCATAATATTTGAGCATGATGGTCCGACAGACCAGTACTTAAAACTTTACTACTGGTGTCCCTGATGTTACACATTATATGGTCTAAGCAATTGTTAATTCTAGTCGGGTCAGTTATGCATGATGTCAAACCATATTTATGTAAAATGTCATTCAGATTTATTACGACTCTACTATATTTAAGCGTATTTATGTTAAGATCTCCAACAATTACAATTTTTTGCTTTTTGGGAGAACAAAACAATAGTTTATGTAAAAGCTCATCAAGATACTCCAAAAACAAGTGTACGTTAGACGTAGGAGTACGATACACACATATAACACTTAATTTTAGTCCCTCTAGTTCTACACCACAGCATTCAAACACTGTTTCACGCGAATGCGATCTTATGTTGGTCAGCTCTTTATATTTAATGCCTTGTTTGATATACACAGAGACGCCTCCTCTAGAGGGATCTCGTTTTCTGTCACGGATAGGTTTCTTTGGTCTGCAGTATATGGCACCTAACTCGTATTCGATTAACCTTGCATTACAAATGTCAACTTCCTCCATAAATGTCTCCGAGAAACACAAGACGTCTGGCTGCATCTTGCTTTCGTACAGATTTGTAACAGTTATTTCAATTTGTTCTTTTTTAGAAATTAGACCTGCAATATTCTGGTGGAAAACACGAAGTCGACTTTTTTTACTTCTTTTAGTAGATTCGAAAAAGAAATTCATCTGTAGAAAGTGACGGTAATATTTTTACACTTGTTGGTGAATTTTCACTTCCCCCAGCACTGGCATGCAACTTCGAAAAGTAGTATGGAATGGTTCCTTTACGAAAAGCAGATAGTGTCACCGTGTCTCTTCCAATTCGAGGGGGCTTCGTATTTGATTTGGTAGTAGGAAAATAGTAAGGTATCGTTCCTCGCTTAGGAACCGGTATCACGCCCACGCTCTTCACCGAAAACCCACGCACGCACCCCTGTATATGGAAGCGATTGTGGTTAAGGTACTTATGGTTATAGTCGTATTGTTCAATCGATAAATTTATCCGTTTACATAAGTTGAAACATATCCCGTTATGTAAGTAATATAAAGTATTGTCATTAGGAAAAGGTATAAAATTACAATTAGAAGTTTGCATGCATATTAATTTTAACATGTTATTCAGCTTTTGTTCATTTAAGTATTTATTTTGAGTAATACCCAGTACAATAACCTGATAATTATGAAGCAGTCTGATAGCCGTAGTTAGTTCTGACATTATGTTCATTGGATTAGAGTCATGTTCTCCTACTGATAAAATAACTTTGTCTCCTTCGCGAATATCAGTATAACAGATTGTGCCCAATATGTTTCTTGAGCTTGCTCCTGGTTTTAAAAAGCTATAGAAAGAATAACGTTCATAGTTTGTATCTAAACGTGATTCAATAAGCTTAGTAGTCAGCCCGCGACATTGACTGCCACCGAAGATGTAAATTTTCTTCTTATTCACCAGATTAGTTGTTACGATCTGAACACCCTGTCTCTGCTCACATGTACTCGTAGTCTGTGTTGATTTCGACTGTACAGTATTTTTAACAAGTATAATGTTGTCATTTATTAGTCGTGAGCTTTCTTCTCCAGAATCAGAGAACCTGGAAGTGTCCATTAATATGTGACGAGATAGTCTTCTTTTAGAGTTCATCTGATTTTTAGATTTTTGTGTGGGAGTTTTACACACATTTTTGAGTGCCGAAATTTGTTGAGATTGCTTAAAAACAAGATTTTTAATTCGATAATTTCCAGATGAAGGTTACTGATTTCGTTGTTTGCTATTTCCAATTGCTGCGTCAGTTCTTCATTTTGTGCAGTTAAGTTTTTTTTTTGTATTGAGGTCCGCTACAGGGTAGTATCATCACGATACTACCCTGTAGCGGAGCAGAATGCATAAATGTCAACAAATAAAGCAATTATTTATTCATTATTGTAGAATTTATAAGCGACGGGATTAAATAGGTGCGGCGGGATTACGAAGTATGTCACAGGCGAAACCGTGAGGGTCATCTAGTTTTAAATAATTGTTATTAACAGTAAAATATGAACAGGAAAAGCCCAGCCATTAGAAACCAAATCCACATTCAACGGCAGATTAGTAACAGCGGATATGAACAAAGCCCAGACATCAATACGGTTGGATGCGGTCAGGGTTGACACCTCTTCGGGTATAACAGATCTCGTGCCTAGTTTAAAATTATTGTTGTTATTTGGTTTGAAGCGCTGGCTCAGTATTCTGTAAACGATTATTGCGTTAAGCAATTTTCGCTATAGCTGGTCTTTGGATCGGTGTAGCTTTCCTCAATAAATGGGCTATTGAACACAAAAATATTTTTTTTTAAATCGGACCACACCAACTCTTCAAACAAACTCTTTAGCTACCAATTTCACGAAAGCAGAGAAAGCTACAGAAAACAACTTAACAGAAGCTTGTTTGTAAATGGAAGTGTACAGTATACTAGATGACCCTCACAGCTTTGCCCGTGGAATATTTCGACCTCCTGTCGCACCTATATAATCCCGTCGCTTAAAAATTCTACAATGATGCAAAAAAAAATTGGCCGATTTGTCAACATGTATGACTACTGTTCTGCTCCTCAGTGTAGTAGCGTAATGATATATAGCCTATAGCCTTCCTCGATATATCTAACACAAAAAGAGTTTTTCAAATCCGACCAGTAGTTCCAGATTAGCGCGTTCAACCAAACAAATGAACAAACAAACAAAATCTTCAGCTTTATAATATTAAGTATAGATTTTAATATAGTAATTTAAACTTCGTAAAGTTATGATTTGACAGCCCTATACATGTTAGATGACGAGGCGGGAACGTAGCGTATACAATGTTGATGTTGGTAACGTGTGGTCCTACAAATAGCGGAGTTAGTAGCTTAGCGCTAAGCCTATTTGCACGCCGTATTTTTTATACACTTGTAACACAAGCAAAGAAACGAAAGGGTCATTTGCATTTCATTTTCTTCATTATTTTGTATGAATGGCCATTTTTTGCATTTGGAGCGCTTGTATACGGTTAAAGGTATAGGCCTCCTCAGGTATAGGCTTCCTCCGGTGTAGGCCATCTCCAGAAGATTCCACATTTCCTTGTCTTTAGCTCGTTCGATCTACTCTTTTCTCGCCATATTTACGATGTTTTCACTCCATCTTTTCATAGGTCGACCTTTACATCTTTTCCCGATGGATCCCTTCCACATCGTTACTGCAGATGTCTAGTCTTTTGTCATTTGTCATCCTTCAGTAGGTTTAAATAATGGAATCAGTAACGCAATTCACAAATCTCGGATCCAAATCTTCGACTGCGCAAATGCCATCGATATTCATAGAACTCGAATAGGTACCGATGACATTTGCGCAGTAGAACATTTGGATCCGAGACTTGTGAAGTCGCGCAGGTCTAATTTCTTTTTGTTTTCCTAAACGTACATTCAATACAATAATTGTAGACATGTTTTTTTTAAACCACTGAGGTAGCAGACAAGCGTACGGCCCATCTGATGGAAAGTGGTCACCGTAGTCTATAGACATTTGCAACACCAGAAGTGCAGCACTCGTGCTGCTGCCCCTAAAATCCATTGAAAGATTTTTATGGAAAAGTTTACGGTCTTCTATACGGCTTGAAAATTTAAATACATCACAACCTGAAGACCGATTGTGGTGTCCATTACTTGGTAACAAATATATCTGGGTCTATTATATATCTGCCTACCCCTTGAGAGAGGTGTGATTTTAAATATAAATATGAACGTAAAATTAATTATATCCAGGATACTATCCCAATAAAAGAAATTGACCCAAAGTTACTTCGTAGATAAGTATTTTAGTTGAACTGAAGAGGAAATGATCACAATTTCCCAGGACTGACTCGATCAATCAAAGAGTGTATCGCAATCTGCGCCTGGAAGTCCCTACGGCACCCGGAAATCAAATATTGAGTTTGAACAAACATCATTAGGTGCCTATGTATCAAATATATATCATATTCCTCATTGGTCAGGTTTTGATAGCAAAAAAACGTACTTTCCGACCTTCACTTTCTCTGCGCAGTATTAGTGTATACGAGGGCCATTTTGAGGTTGTGGATTTGAATCTCGGGTGGAAGCTAATATTATTTATCAGTCACGCCTTTCCCGAAAAGGTGGCAGACACACACACACACACACACACACACACACACACACACACACACACACCACATCACACACACTCCACATCACAGACATACACACACACACACACATATAGTTCGAAATCACGTTTGCATGTGGTTAATTTTGGCTTTCCTTTTGTTAAATTTAATTATGTTATATTTTTTTTTGTTTTTGCCTATGTAATGAGTCTGTAATTTAACTGGAAATTAGTAATTACTTCACATTTTCATTTCACTTGTGTCATTATACCATGCTGCCATGCTGGCTATATGTCATTATAGCCAGCATGGCCGCCACACAGGGGATCCTAGTGTGGAGGTCAATGTATTTAATAAAATGTATGTACATGTTTTCTTGGATCAATAAACATTATTATTATTATTAAAATTAAGTTTTATTAAAGTGATATAGATAAATATTTCGTAATAAATCTTATTAACAATGCATATTAAAATTCTCGAGAACACAGTGTAGCTATATCTTCAAGAGATATTACAAGAGATATTATTATGTATATTTTGTTCTGTAAACGATCACTGAGTTACGCAACTTTCACTATGGCTGGTCCTCGGATGGGTGACCACTTTGTGGCATTTACATTTGCGAGCATTTCCGTGCTTCGGAAGGCACGTTAAGCCGTTGGTCCCGGTTGCCAGTAAAATGGCAGTCGTTAAGCCTGGTTGAATGCCTTATGGGCGGCATGAAAAATTTCAACAGCAGGTAGCCACAACCTGCGTCTGTCTATTTCAACACGGCAATGGGCTCACCACCTATTACGTGGGACAGGTAAAATCCACACGGTGAAAAGTGGGCATATTATATGCCTCTGCCACCCCTACGGGGATAAGGCGTGATGGATATTTATTTATTTTTATTTTATTTTAGAGAAATTTCCAGTGAGAATGCGTTGTGTTCTTCCAGTGGAAGCGCAGTTTCAATAAGCTTAGGGTTCCGTACGATATTTTGAATAGGAAAACTTCACCACTGCCGGCCTCAGCTAGTCTGTAATAAATAAATTATCTTCCACTTCAGAAAAAAGGCAGGAGATTATGTAAGTGTGTTTAAATCCGATTTGGACTTGATTTTCGTGACGACGCAGGAAAACGGATTGGGATTGCGACGCTCGCGATCTATATTAATCTAATAAATTACTTTACTGCCACTGTGCACGGTGTACTGCGTGTTTATAAGACCAGTTGAAAGTGTTTTTTTATCTAAATTAGTTGCTTTTAAATGTACATATTTAGAAAAAAATATCGCATGCAGCGGACACATTCATTTATATTGTCAATGTATTGTGTAAAAACAATCGCTTGGGTGTATATTTGCTCTTGCTAAACTCAGGAATGGCTGTACCCTAAAAAAATGTCGAAATACCCCATGCAATGAAACGAATGTCCCGCTCGTTTTAAACAAATTCAGAAACAAAGTATTTTTCTCTTGTTCTACTCTGTGAGGATCGTTTGCGATTTAACGAGACTGCTCTCGACATGAAGCGGTGGACAAACGACCGCATCACGGCTCGCTTTTTAGAGTTCCGTAGCCAAATGGCAAAAAACGGAAACCTTATAGATTCGTCATGCCTGTCTGTCTGTTTGTCTGTCCGACCGTATGTCACAGTAACTTTTCAGCGAAACTATAAGAACTATACTGTTGAAACTTGGCAAGTAGATGTATTCTGTGAACCGCATTGAGATTTTCACACACAAATAAAAAAAATATATAAATTTTGGGGTTTCCACATACTTAGAACTGAAAATCATTTTTTTTATCAATGCCATACGTGTGGTGTGTATCTATGGATAGGTCTTCAAAAATGATATTAAGGTTTCTAATTTTTTTTTTTAAATGAATAGTTTAATTGACACTTCCAAAGTGATAAAATGTGTGGGCCTCGTAACTTCTAAAAAAATAGGACGATAAAACAAAAAAAAATAAGATGTACATCTATGCAAACTTCCACTGAAAATTGGTTTGAATGAGATCTAGTAAATAGTTATTTTTTAATATGTCATAAATCTTTAACAGCAATTTATTATTCATTCAATTACTTGTTGCTACGGAACCCTTCATGGGCGAGTCCGACTAGCACTTGGCCACTTTTTTGTTTTTTGTATTTATAGGGATGCACAGGCTCTTTATTTGAATTTACCGTGACATTTCTATTATTTGGAGTATAAACAAAGATAACATCACTGTGTGCCTCCTTCGTTACTAGTTCTAGCTACGGGACACTGGCAAGCTACTGCAAAGAGTACAGAAAGCGATAATAAGAGTTGAATTGAACCGTTTAGACAATGCAAATAATGACGAAAATTTACGGTGGAAGAAACACTGCCTTAATCAGGACGAAAGGATTCATTCCACATTTGATGTTCGAGAAAGTCTCTTTACAATGACTTTTCGCTTATCACCAATCCTACTGTTACTCCGCGCCCTTCAGTTGGCAATAATATTTAATTTCAACGCATATTGACGTAGAAAAACACGTAGGTACACACATACATGATTGCAAACACGTACGCACATACACACACACACACACTATACTAGCTGTGCACGTGGAACGCACGTTAAGGAAAGTTATTCCCAGTTGCCAGTAACATGGCAGTCGTAATGCCAATTTGAAGGCCTTATGGTTTGAAGAAAAAAACAATAACAGGTCTACAGAACCTGGGACTGCCAATTTACAGCGACAACGTAACTCTTAAGGGCTCACTACCTGTTATGTGGAACAAAAATAGGTACTTACGGTGAAATGTAGACGTATAATATGCCTTGCCATCCCTTCGAGGATTAAGGCATGAATGAAAAATATAAATATTATATCATAGGTAGAATGTTACCAAAGAGACTTGTACCTACTACATATTTAGAAGGTAGACATTGTAACCGTAATTTCACTCCAATAATTCGAGACGGATTAAAGTTATCTAGCAAACTACATTCGGAGTTGTGATCACTTGTCGAATAGTTATTTTACTCGTAGCTCCCGATCAATCAATTGGATTGACATTCAATTAATTGACATCTATTGGGACATTATTGGATACCTAATCATTTTATATATAGCAGAAACTTTTTTATATTTCTTTTGATAGGTTTTGTACGTAGTTCAGCTTTAAGTGAAACAAATAAATAAATATTGTGGAACATTTTTTATGTACAGTTTTATATAATACTCTTCACTCTGTATCTCTGACGGGGTAGTCAGAGAGGACAGATCGCCAGGCTTCGCGATCTATGCATACTACTCTCGCTTCTTCAAGATTCATTAAACGCTTTATACACGCACGTCTGGATATCCGAGTACTTTTGACCTTTCCGTTTTTGAGTAATCTGCTCACGTGGTCTTCATATGTAGGTCTCAGCCTACCCTGACTCCTTCTACCCTCTACTTTCGCACAATATATATTCTTCGTCAATCTTTCCTCACTCATTCGTTGGACTTGTACAAACCAACGGAGCACGCCCTATTCCGGCTTAACGCTGGAAAAGGACTTTACAGTTTTATAGGTACAATATTTGGATGTAATCGGGACTTAAGGCTAAAAAGAGGCGATATATCTTACAATAAATAATAATACGAGTAGGTAAATGCTGTTGCTGAGGTCTAAATAGGTTTCGAATATCCCGGCTTGGACTAAATATGGGTGTGAACCAAATGACTGTTGAGGAGTATGGGTGTTTTTTTTACAAAAAATCTAAGTTTCAGTTGAATAATCCCAAAAATCCAATTCACCTTGATTTGGACTAAATGACTATGTAAAAAAAATCCCCCTTATGTTTAATTTATTTATACGTCGTCTTAAGACGTATAAGGTTGATGTGCGGTCCAAGGTGGTTTACCATGATTAGAAAAAGACGCAGATAGAATCTCGTCCGAGCTAGTGAAAGTTTTATTCCATAAATTGAAACATTTATTTATTTATACCAATCAAACACCTGACACCAATGCGAAAACTTCAAATACATATGGCACTGTAGTTATTTATTTGAAGACAGACAGTTTTATTAAAATCCCAGTGGTATTTCTACTTTCAAGAATATTCATTTCGTAGCGAGACATATATGTCCCAGAGGGGTTAGAGTGTCGTCTAGTTTGTCGGACGTCGACACGCTGTCGCAACCGCAGATAACGGTAGACGCAGCGTGATGGATTTATTATTATCACTTATAAATCATTGTCACGATCTCTCTGGAGTTGTTGCTTCAGATAAAAAAAAATATAAAAACGTTATTTTGCCATTTATTTTCTATACAACCTGATGCTAAGATGATGCAAAGCTCGCCGGGGCCACGAAAAGAAAATAAAAAGAAAAATGAAGCACGAGTTAAAAATTTAACAACGGTTTGGATATGGCAAAATCATAAATATGTGAAATATAATAGTTAGTTAGTTTTAGTTAATTTAAGTTACTAATTAAGAGTTAAGAGCGAATCGCCTACAAACTGCAATAGCCGTTTGGCGAGTTAGAAATATGTACAAAAATGGTAACTTAAATTGGTAAAATAAATTAAAGGAAATGCAATACATAAATGTACAAGCTAATAAAAGCTTAATTCTGACTAAATGGTGCTGAGTAAAAAAGTCCCAAAAACTATTTTATTTTGTGGAATTTCTTACTAAAGGAGAAAATAAAGTGAAAAATCCTGCAAGAGTACCGATGGTGTACTTAGCATGACCATATTTTTTGTGATATATACTCGTAAAAACTTCCGAACCTGAATTAAACATTTTGCTGGTCATATACACATTTTTCAGACATGGGGGCCAAGTCTAATTATTCAATCGCATCAGAAAATAATAAAAATCGTAGCTCAATAGAATGCCACCGGTACAATTTTGACAGTTTTTCGTAGTGTACTATTACAATCGTACTCCAATAGCCTTCTATCGGTCGGCCGATAGAATCTACTAACACGTCGCCAGTGGGCCGCTACTGAGTTGCATTTTAATAGTCTACTAACATTTTGACAGCTAAAAACAGCGATTCCCGGTTCTATTCTACGGCTTGTCAATAGAAGGCTCGGCCCCCTGAGATTGCAACTGACGACACTTCACACAAACACATCACATAATGTAATCTTTACTGTCATAGTTTAAACTGCCAAGAAGAACCTAACCTACTTTCGAGTCTACTACAAAAGTTAAAGTCCTGAACTTCATACAACGTTTACCAGTATGGAGGCCACAGATATATCTCGCTACTAAATCGCTTTTTGATGTTCCTTTGTCCCACTTACATTATCTGTGCGCCCGAGGTGTGACATGACAAATCGTTGCGTACATACATCACAGTCTTAATAGTCTGTGCTTATATTTTCGATAACAATAGGTAGTTTCGTTTTCGCTCGTGGCCCTGCTGACTCAGTTCTGTAAACGATAACTGCGTTAAGCAACATTCGCTATGGGTGAATAGTTTGTTAAAGGCACGTTAAGCCGTTGGTCCCGATTGCCAGTAAAATGGCAGTCGTTAAGCCTGGTTGAAGGCCTTATGGCCGGCTTGAAAAAAGTCTACAGCAGGTAGCCACAACCAAATTTCAACACGGCAATGGGCTCACCACCTGTTACGTAGGACTAAAATGCATATTGAAATGTGGGTGTATAGTATGCCTCTGAATACTCCTTCGAGGATAAAGACGTGACGTGAGTATTAAATTGATGATATAATTTATTATGCTGACTGTACCTGACCTCATATATCAAATAAGGAAGTGATAAATGAAACTGTCGAGAAACACATTTCAAACGCACATTACTCAATAATAACTTTAGCTGGTGTTAGGTTTGAAGCAACCCGCTTAAGTTTTTGGGGTACACAGACTGTAGCGTCATTAATTAGTATACCTTCGTTATCTTGCGACATATTTAGAGTTGGTCCAAGTTACGAGAGATAGCGGGTAGGACATGTTTGTAACAGTTTTATAACATCTTCATCACAGAGAATTTATTCACAGTTTCTTTCCTGAAGTCTATTATTTATTGCATATATGTAAATATAATATGTACACACGCCTACAAAATTGCGTGGACAATTCTAAATGAGATTGGTTTGAAGCTAGAAATTGCGCCATCTAGCGCAAAAGAAACAACAAAATTAAACTAAAAACAGAATGTTTCTTATTATCATACTAGATGGTATTACGTAGACTTAAAATATTAAAAGGATATTTTGGTATTCTTTTGTGTTTTTATTTCTCAATGGTATATTTACTCTAAGCTTTTCAAACTTTAACAGTAATTTATGGATCTAACCATGCATCGTACGTACCAAGGGATACACTTAAATTAGATTACAAAAAGACAATGTGGTCATGACAGGAATCCGAACTCACTACCTAAACAAATTCAATCTATACCTGCGCCTTCCGTATTCACCAATAATGCAATGAAATTTCATAAAACTATCTATGTTTACACTAAATTTATGCTGAGAATTATTTTTTTAAACCTAGGGGGTACTTAGATAAATTTTAACAATTAGTAGATAGTTTAGGTAATAGATCAATTTGCTACAGATTAACGTTCAATACGTCTGCTGACTACCCTATTATTAGCCTTTTCGAGTAACTTTTAAAATTACCTTGATTACTTTATAAAATGAGTATTTGTAATATTAACATTGTGATAAAAGCGCAAATCATCGCTTTGCATAATTAGGGTAGAAACTTTTCGGAAATCACTAGAGAGACTGGTATCAACGTAAGTAATTCAGTTAACACTTTCCTTTCCTGTTTTAAATAATCCTCTTTCTTTTTTGCTATACACAGTTAAAAATATACATAGTATAGTATGGATAAAGTTTTATGATTTTGTATTTCATCTTAGCGTATTCCCAGTGCAAACCCTACTCTAAATATGGAGCAGCTATATTTTCACTTTTACAACTTTGGCATTATTGCGAGTAACTGCCGTCTGACCTCCCAATACTGCGTCGTTCCCTCATCTTTTGATCAACAGGTGCGCCGCAAGCAGGAGAGGTTGCTTGAGCCCCGGAGATATTTTAAAGGTCCCTTACTCACCAGACAATTTATTATTAGGTATATATAAGTATAATACAAATTATTACATTATTTCTGTTTTATTGCAGAGAAAAACAAGTGTTTTATGGGTGCCACGATTTGAGGAAGAAGGTTCGTTCCAACACCGACATAGAACTGGCAGGAAACCACATTGCAGCAAATAAGCACATTGCAGCGTTAAACCATGATTAGTGAGTATGAGGAAAATGGTTTTATACCGACAAACCACTACGCTAGATTATTTCATTCGAGCGTCGCCACTGTTCGTCGTGTGCTTCATAGTGAAGGGCTGCATTATCGTAGGCATGCTGTGAAACCCTTGCTAACGGAAAGCCATAGAAAAGCAAGATTACAGTTAGCTTTGGACCACTTAGATTTCGATTGGAGTACTGTTATTTTCACAGATGAAATAACATTTAAATCTACCCAACACGGACGTTTAAGTTTATGGCGTCAAAATAACACGCGATATAATAGCGATCGTGTAGTGCCCAACATGGAATCTGGTCGTATTACAGTAAACATGTGGGGATGGATGAGTGCAGCAGGCCCAGGAGAACTTGTAAGAATACAAAGTCGAGCAAATAGTGCGAATTATATAGAACTGATGGAAGAAGTCATGTTGCCCACCGTTCGAAATGTGTATCCAAATATAGAATTACCACAAATAAAATTCGTGCAGGATAACTGTCCAATACATCGTTCGCGTAGTGTGCGGCAATGGTTTGACCAACATGATGACATTCACACAATTCCATGGCCTGCTAGATCGCCAGATTCGAATCCCATTGAAAATTTGTGGGGTCTGATTGTTCAACGGTGGGATAATCTAAATGAGCGCACTCCTGAGTCGTTAATGACTCATAGCATACTAGTATGGGATAGTATTAGAGGTTCAGATGTGTGCCAAAACTTGATTAACTCTATGCGTTCCCGAATGCAAGCTGTTATTGACCACACACAGACTACATACATAGGCTATTAAGGCTTGGTATTCCTTCCGAGGCTTCGATTTTGAGTTTTTAAAACAATGCGAATAGTAGAAAATAGGGTTTTTGTTTCCGAAAAAAATATATATGGTAGTTAAGGATTTAATCTAGTCAAAATGGCTTTCTGTTACAAAATCTAATAAACTTCACTTCATAGAAAAACATTCCAAAGATGCCCCCTTTTGAAATGTTTTTTCAATGCCAAATCTAAGCTATAAATAAAAAAAAAAAAATGTTTAAATAATACCAGATACGCGCCGCTGACGCCTGATCAGCCGCGCGCTGGCGCTTACTGAGGTAGGACCTGTGTCAGGTTTTTTCGTTGCGCTCCCCTTGTTATTTCTTCGCAATGGCACAGTATATTTATCAGAGCAGTAAGCATTCCATCATCATCCAAACGTCTGTCCCAGCTGCATCTCGCGACCCCCGGAGTTCGCTTTGTATAGTGTATATGAGAGTTTTAATATAAAATGAGCTACGTACACTTAACAGAAGCGTTAGAATTATCCCTGTAAGTTGTATAAAATCGAACCCGGTACTCACAGGTTAAAAGGCAGTTATATAATTAACTGAGCCAGTGGGCTGTTCAATGTATGTTTACCTATTTTTCCGCTAACTATTGACGAATTTCAATTTTTTTTGTGTGACATATACTTTCAATTTGGTTCTAAACAAATGTTATCAATCGATTCTGAAGCTTTAACATATCGACTGCAACTGGCTGAAGTAATCAGTGCAATTGTTATATTTAAGCTTCGCTTCGCTTCGCTAAATTATTTAAATTGTATCCAAGACCTTTGTTTTATTCTTGAAGTATTAATTATTTAAACATATTTATAAATTTATTAGCCACGAATTTATCCCCGAAGGTGTGGCAGAGGCATATTGTGGTGAGCCCAATGCCTGTGTTCAAATGGACAGGCTCAGATTGTGGCGACTCGCTGTTGTAATTTTTAAGTCGCTGAAAGGGTATTCACTTGACTTACCGAGTGCCAAATGCAACGTTACTAGCAACCGGGACAAACAGCTTAACATGTCCTTCGAAGGACGAAAACGCTGGTAAATGAAAATGTTACAAAGCGGTCATCCATCCAAAGTCCGAGAGAGTTACTTATCAGTTTCTTATCACTAATCAGTGATCTTTTACAGAGAACTGAGTTAGTGGGGCTACCAGCGCTTTTCTATTTATATTTTAACTTTATGTTAGTAGCCTTAAAAAATGTAAAACATTTCATGTAACTAATAAGTAATAATCCCATCATTTTAACCCGAAGGTTTTCTGCACTTTAGTGGATCTGGAAAAAGCATTTGATAACGTTGTGAGAGTAACTCTGTGGTACTCCTCCGTGTAGCCTGGCTGGCCGTCCACACAATATCCGGGCAGACTGCTGCGGGCGATACAGTCACTTTATACGGACTGTAAAGCTTGAGTGCGACCAAGGGGGATGTTCACCTGGCGCCTCTTTTTGACGTCTGTTCGGGCGTCAAACGGGGATGTGTTATGGACATAACACAACCCCTTTGCCTTGGTTGTGTTTTTCATAGTGTATCTAATAGTTGGCTGCAAAAGTTAAAAGATTATGATGTGTTGTAAAATTGGAAACTTTACAGTATATTTTCTGTTGTATGCTGATGATGCGGTGGTGATGGTCTCATCAGAAGCCGACCTTCAGGCATTAGTCACTAATATAAAAGTAGAAGTCTTCACTGCATGTTAAACTAAGAATCGAGTATTTGAAAGAGAAAAAGTAGGAACTAATAGCAAGATTTGGGTAAACCGGAAACGTTTAGAGCAATGATGACTAGCTGCCTGAGACAGGGATATAAAATTATGGTTTTTTGATTTTATTATTATTTTATAAAAAAAGATGAGTATAATGAGTACGGGACATTTTATTTATTACTTGTACATAAAGCATAAATTTGTTATTAAATATATCATCATTAACTCCTACTAATATTATAAACGCGAAAGTTTGTAAGTATGATGATACTTGCATATAAAAACTACTGAATGGAATTTAAATAAACTTTACAATAATATAGATTATCTATCAGAATAACACATAGGCTACTTTTTATCCCGGGAACTAGTTCCTTTAGAAAACGGGAATGAGAAAACTTCATCACGCGGGCGGAGTCGCGAGCGTCAACTAGTATATCATAATAATAAAATAAATATCCATCACGCCTTATCCCCGAAGGGGTGGCAGAGGCATATTATATGCCCACTTTTACACCGTGTGGATTCCTGTCCCACGTAATAGGTGGTGAGCCCATTGCCGTTTTGAAAATAGACAGACGCAGGTTGTGGCTACCTGCTGTTGAAATTTTTTAAGCCGCCTATAAGGCCTTCAACCAGGCTTAACGACTGCCATTTTACTGGCAACCGGGACCAACGGCTTAATGTGCCTTCCGAAGCACGGAAACGCTCGCAAATGTAAATGCCACAAAGTGGTCACCCATCCGACGACCAGCCATAGTGAAAGTTGCGTACCTCAGTGATCGTTTACCGAACACCGAGACCGCAGGGCCACGAGCGCTATATATATATATATATATATATATATATATAGTACCTATATCATAAACCTATAATAAAATCCAACACAATAACAGAGATGTTCCATTTCGATTGCTACTGCCAATCATTTTTACTGTGGCGTGCCAGCGGAAAATACATCGTCAATCTATTTTAGCGGGGGCTGAGGAAGCGTTTTGGTGCCTACACGACTTGGCCTACCTACCCTTAACAAATAATTAAAAAGTAATTCTTCCTACAGTTAGTACTTGTTTAAAATAGTACTTTACAGCGACTGGATTGTAATTATACTATTTGCGAATTTTCTTAAGATTTTAATATTAACCATACGTTGATAATATATTATATAGATTTGGTTGACAGATGGATCTTTAAAGAATACACTTTACACTTCTATGATAATGTAATCTCATGTTAATTTTAATTCGGACTAATCTAAGCTTCAATTTTCTTTCCGATTTCGGAAACGAACATTTAAGCTAAATCCATCAAAGAAACTTATACTAGTAAAGCTAAGTTCAATTATAAATAATTTTTTTTTACGAGTTTTCAATCTTTTTAATTTTTCCCCTATTATAGTAATTTATTTAATTACAAAAAGAAACCATTACAAGTTGTTTTATTTTTAATCGACAAAGACTAGTTGTCAAAAGCTTGTAACACTTCTGAGTGTCGGTTACATATTCATAAGATTTGATTTACTAACCTTATTTTTATACACATCCCTTTTGTGGAAACAAACTCAATTTTCACAATACTTTAGTTAAAACTCTAAACTTATTTGAATAATTATTTAATATGTTAAAACATTTCATTCTAGTTGTTTATATTCTGAACGACATGAGTTTGACGTTGTCAAAACTGTCACGGTCGTTTCGACTCTTTTGGCGCGTTCTAAAATTAACGCGAGCGTCTATGGTGTCTTTCAGTTTGGTGCTGGACATTGAACTTAGATAGATTGGCTGTCCTGACTCACATCCACCCATAATGTATTGCGTGAGGTGTGACAAACAGGAATAGTAATGTTTTCATGTTGGTTTTGTTTATTTTGTTAAAGTTTTGTCAAGGCTGTATAGGCCGTATGACTTGGCCTGCCGTAATCGAGCGAAAAAAAGGAGCTCAGCCCTTTTGGCTACGACATGGCGTCATGAGAATATGCCTGTCATGGTGATTTAATTCGGATTAATATCCGAAGTCTTTTTAGCAAATATGTAGACATAATGGTTGTTGCTGAGTCTGCTTTTCAAGAGACTTAGCAAATAACATGAAAAAGATTGATGGTAGAAGGATCTAGTTAAAACCCCACTGAAATAAGTGGTAAGTTAAAACTATATAATCTCTTAGACTGCATTCCTTAACAGAATGTTGAGGGTGAAAGTGATTTTTATTACAAATTACTAATGTCTGTAACTTTTCTGTTGTTACAGGGGTTTATGTTTATGTTTTAGGTTTTTTGTTTATGTTTTTGTTTTTTTAACATAATATTTGATAGTTTAACGTGTTTCACGTTCTCTGCATTCTACATTTTTTACTCCTTGTAAATGTCTGTAAGAAGACTTAAAGTAAGCTGAGACAATGTCCAAAGAGGATATTTCTCTCTACTCTGGTTACCTACTACCTGGACTTCTAGAATAGGAAGAGATGTGAAGGACTTGGATGTTCCTCAAACTTAAATCCAGATAAGTGGTAATCTTTAATTAGTTTCTATGTATAATAACCCGGTAAAGGCCGACTGATGTTGATAGTTTAAAAGGGAATAACTTTAAATATTCATTTTCTATTATATATGTAGCTTTCAACTACTTTAATATACTGGACTACCGATGTGACGTTCCAGTTACACATATTTTATAATCTTTTTATTATCACAAAGGAATATTAATGTGAAATTTATTTTTACCTTGTTATGTTGTAGTGTACGATGATGATGATGATAGGAAGCGGCGTTGTGTTTAACTAAACTAAGAAATAGTTTAAATGTATGTCTGTATATAATTTAGATATTTTTAAGGCATCTGACAACTGCTTTAATATTTGTCATTTTAGGCCACGCCCATTTTCATACTTTGGTTTAATTTTTATTTGTACTAAATATAAACTTATTTGTGTATAGTGACCATATATATATTGATCCCACTATGCACGACTAAGCCATTTCTTTTTACTTACATATATGTATATTCATGTCTACATATGGATATGGTTTAAATAAATATAATTAATAAGTAGATAACGTGAGTTTTTTAATTGCATCATTCGTTTGATGGAGAGATACCTGGCGCCCTCTTTTTTATAAATTCTGGTATTTCTCTGCTCCAGGTTGGTCCATACTCACTCCCTATACACATGCTCTGCTAGCTGGTGCACCGGTGATTCTTTGAGATAGTGTTACTTACATATCTCCAGGGATTACCAACCATATCTGATGGGTGTATGTAGGTGTGTTGTTGCTACCTAGTGCGCACCACCCCTACCAAGCCCGTCAACCGTTATAAGCTTACCACCTACACTTAGGTGGTAAGCTTATAACGGTTGACATAGTTATAATAGTGTAGTGTTACCACTTATGGAAGGTTTTATTTAAAACTCAGTTTGTTTATTGAACATCGATCATGCTCTAATCACAGAACCAATTTTGCTGAAATTTCATACAGTGACCTGGTAGCTGACATCCTAGAGAGAGAGAAAGAAGTTATACTGGTTGTCCAGGATAAAAACTCTTTCAGATTTTTCACATTTCTGTGCGAAACGGGAAACTGGAAAAACATCCACGCAGACCAAGCCGAGGGCATTAGAATGCAACAAATATTATTTAGATAAGGTAGGTATAAAAAGTTTAAGTTACCTACCGTTAACGGTAATGCAAAAATCTCACAATGAGAGATGATTGATGAAATGCGAAAGGCAAAATGAATACAATGTGAGTAGTATATAATTGTTTCCACCTTTACGTGTGCGTGTGTAAGAGAAATTTCAACGATAGAATTGAAAAATAGTGCCATCTAGTGTAATTTGTGTAAATATGGATGTAAGCGTTCACGGTATAATAGACATTATGGTTTTACAATTACTTAATAACTGTTCACAGTCACTTGTAAAATAATGCCATCTAGAGTAATTTGTGTAAATATAGATGTAAACGTTCACGGGATAATAGACTTTATGATATCCAGCCAACTTTGAAGCTCAGTGTACATACATGCCATAAAAACAACAACAACAAACAAGACCGCACGGCAGAAGTGAAAACTTCATTGGCAATCGCAATAAATTATTACGTATGAAATGAATCTATATCTATATAGAAGCGCTCGTGGCCCCGCGGTCTCAGTGTTCTGTAAACGATCACTGAGTTACGCAACTTTCACTATGGCTGGTCCTCGGATGGGTGACCACTTTGTGGCATTTACATTTGCGAGCGTTTCCGTGCTTCGGAAGGCACGTTAAGCCGTTGGTCCCGGTTGCTAGTAAAATGGCAGTCGTTAAGCCTGGTTTAATGCCTTATGGGCGGCATGAAAAAATTCAACAGCGGTAGCCACAACCTGCGTCTGTCTATTTCAACACGGCAATGGGCTCACCACCTATTACGTGAGACAGGTAAATCCACACGGTGAAAAGTGGGCATATAATATGCCTCTGCCACCCCTTCGGGGATAAGGCGTGATGGATATTTATTTATTTATTTTATAGTATGAATTGAATATACTAAACACAACGACACAACAGCGAAGAGCAGCTGACTGTATCTTCCTCGCTCGGGTACACTCAGCGTTCCCGAGTTTACCCGATCAAGCCTTTCACGTCAGAGCGTGACGGATCAGCCTAACTTAGTACCTACTGCAAAATCTGTGTGGCGGGTGCGGTGCGCCGATAGTAGTTCTCACTTCAAAATTAAAAAAGACTTCAAACTAAAATAAAACAACTGCACGAATAGCGAAAAATAAACTATTACAATTTGATATTTTTATTAATCTCTTAACTTTCAATTTAAATAAATTATTTTAGTACGTGCTAGGTACCTAATAATCTATTTAGGTTACAGAGAGTAACTTGGGTCCTTTTATTTTAGAGAAACAGTTAGGGTTCCAACTAGGTTCTGTTAGATGCAAAAAAATACACCTATTTTTTTTGGAGCTTTGTCAAAGCCTATTCTAATTTGACTTGTACGAAGTCGCGGGCATCGGATAGAAAATATATAAAGAAAATCCTTCTAAACCAATAACTAAATATGTTCACGCTGTATCCCAAAGAGGGTAGTCACAGAAGACAGATTGCCAAGCTTCGCGATCCGTGCATATTAGTTTCACTTCGTGCAGATTCATTGACCGTTTCATACATGCACGTCTGGTTATTCGAGTATTTTTTTCTTTCAGTTTTTGAGCAATTTGCTCAACTAATGGTCTTTATATATTAATTATAGTCTACCTAGACTCCTCTACTCTCTACTTTACAATAAATAGTATTCGTCAATCGTTACTCACTCATTCCAAAATCCTTCTAATAATTCTTTTAAAGAACTCGTATTTGTAGACTTTTGGAAAAACTGTGGCAGAGAGATTATTCTACTACTCATTTTTTTACGGAAATAAGTTCATATTGGACCTTATTCTACTATTCTCTCTATGACTGCCGACGCGGCTGTGACGCGGTGGGAGTGTATCCGACTGCTAGCAAGAGATCGTGGGTTCGATTCCCACCCAGGATAAAACTTTGTGTAACGAGCACGATGGTTTATTCTGTGTCTGGGTGTTATTTATCTATAATATGTATGTATTTAGAAATATATAGGTATGTTTATCAGTTATCTGGTTACCATAGTACAATCTCTGCTTAGTTTGGAATCAGATGGCGTTGTGTGAGTTGTCCTAACGATATTTATTTATTTATTAATTCTCGAATCCCTTACCATTCTTAGAAATCGTATCTTCATTTATCGCGAGTTTTCAATCGTAACAAAACTCTTCTACTTGTAACTTAGAATGATAGCAGAACAGAACCTCATGAATATGTATCACGTGCTGCCTAAGTAACTTCGTTATATCGACTTTGTCAAGCGAAATTGGTCTTTATGTTACTAAACAGAAGGTAGATAAAGGATAATCGATTTTGGCTTCTTGGTTGATACAATATAAATCTTGATTATGCGAAGTTCGTGTAGATTTGAGATTGCGGTTTTCGTATTTTAAATGTAGAATCTATTCGATATTAAGTGGTGACACGCGAATAGCATAAATAGGTATTTGAATCGATCGATTGTAATTGAAATTGGAATTGTAGTGATTCATTTAACTTAGATTCATAAAACTTAAAAAAATACCTTGAACTAAGAACAAAAAATCCTCCTTCAAACCATTCCATTAAGAACATTAAGAACGAACATAGTATAATTCTGTAATTTTCTGAGGAATTGGGTATACCAAGGCTTTTCAGGGTCTCAGAAATATCCTTTCAAAGGTAAATCAAGTTCCTTAGTATACGATGTTCGCCTACAGCGAAACGTAAACATGGCACGCGGTATTACTATCACTTTCGTCTCTTTCTCATCTCTAACGAGTGAAAGGGTGCGAGCAACATTCCTTATTTCTTGGTGTATGACTGTATGTATTTATTTATTTTATTTTTAGTCTTGCCACGCACTGTTACGCAATTGCCAACATCAAAATTCTTCGATCTTCCATAGGTATCAGATTTTCCCTTAAAAGGTGACCATTTTCAAGTAGATAATATGAATCTTCTTCATTTAAAACAAGTAAATTATTTCTGTAGATAATTAGAGCAGCGAATTTATATATAGGTTTGTGCAAAGTTACAATCAACGTGGTAGAAGCGTTATATACTGTCTTTCACTATGGCACGTTTAAACAACTTTTATGACTAAGAAACTATAATTTTTACACACAAAACAAGGTTGATGCACCAGTTATGGCAAATATTATACAGCAAGCGTCTGCCATTCGAGAAGTTCTCGCGCGAATTATGGTGTATGTAATTCTGTTTCTTCTTTGCTCATTGTCACCAAAAAGCTGTGCTCTGCTCTGCTGAGTCTGTTGTCTATGAATTATGAATATAATCTGTCAGTCTTTGTTACCGCCAAAACTTTGAGTACACAATAGAACCTTATGTTAAAATACTGTAATAGTGTTTATATTTCTGAAAGGCAGACACATTAATATAACGCCAGCCATTTTATACTTAAAACGGTATGAAATTTCATAAATCTAGAATAATAAAACTGTATGTCAATGAGAACGTTTAAATAATAAAAATAAACCATTATCTCTGGATCTATATTTTACAAGAATCCATTTAAAGTAATTTTTTGATACCACTGTGGTGGCAGATAAGCATACGGCCTGATGGAAAGGGGTCACCGTAGCTTATGGACATTTCAACACACTTTGCGGCACTCGTACTGCCGACCCTAATACTAATAGCTTAAACTACTAAAAGTTTAATTGGACCATTTGCTCTTGTAAATCTTCAAAGCAGTGCTATGCTTCTACCAAAGCACGTCGCTTCGGAAGTCCCAGTCACCGTCAGTGTGTGTCCTATCAACTTGGCACTTGAGAACAGGCATCTATATTTGAAGAAAACTGTTAGCCTATTTGTACCAATCACACGAAGTCAGCCTTTTAGATTGAAGTGAAGAGCATTGGTAAGTATTACAAAAAAAAAGTATGATGTAGATGCGGGGGTGGGCTGCTCGCCGTCCTTACAGAAATAATAAATATAAATATTGTAGGCCATTGTTTTTTTTACACAGCGCCGTCATGCCCAAAGTAAGCTAATATAAGCTTGTGTTATAGGATCTAGACAACTGATATACATACTTATATATTTCTAAATACATACATATGATAGATAGTAAACACCCAAACACCGAAACAAACATTTGTGGATCACACAAATATTTGATCCGACCCCGGAATCGAACCCGGGACCTCAGTCGCGGCAGTCGCTTGCACTACCACTGCGCCACCGAGGCAGTCAAATTTTACTAAAAAGAAATAGGCCCAAGACGGCGGAATGACGTGAAAATTTCACATACGCCTCACGCCCTAAGAAACCAAACCCCGAAGAAGCGGGATGACACCCCGAACCCATAGGCAAGACCGCAGTGGTAGCCAAAGTCTGCCGGGAGCACTGGGACATCTTTTCGAGGAGTTACCCGGGGCGTCCGGCAATAGACAGTTAGGCAGGGACCGTGTGGTTTTAGCTGGTTCGAGTCGAGAAAAAAGTATGAAGTTGATACGCTTTTCAATTCTGAGTTGACATTTGATTGAAAACAAATCCTATTCTGATGGAGACTTAAAAAGTAAACGAATTCACAAGTTTGTGCTAAATTAAGTATAAAGCGATTTTTTATGTATTTTATATACCTCAGCTGACCCCAATACCTTTATAATTAAATAAGCAACGACTAGTAAAGATTTTCTTATTAATCCTATATGAAAATTTAAGCACTTGCAAAATTAATTGCCTAATTTGAAAGACATTTTGTTCATCAAAACTCTAACAAGTTTTAGTAATTCAATGTTTGTTTAGTAATTTTTAGCAAAAGGTTTCATTATTTTAAGTAAATTTTCATTAAAATAAGTACTAGCTAACTATTACATATTTCTAAATATCCATCACGCCTTATCCCCGAAGGGGTGGCAGAGGCATATTATATGACCACTTTTCACCGTGTGGATTCTGGAGATCTGTTAATTTTTAATTACTGATTTAGGGAATAAAGAACCCACCTCTAGCAAACCAAACTCGTAAGCTGATACTCCTGACTTATGGACAAGTCTCTGTAGTAGTATCTATGGCGAAGTTAGCTTCTAAAATATTGAAAATAAGCTATTGTTATATTATTAATAATCCTAACAATTTTAAGGTGTCAACAAACAAAAGAGTTTAGTTACACCATTTCCGTGATATGTATTTTTCTTCTTATTGTTCTTTTTATATTTTGCACGTCAAAATGGCGTCGCCCGCCTGATGGTAAGCAAAGACCCATGAATGAGGGCCGCTATCGCAACCTGCAGGGCTCCGATGGCGACCCTCATTTTAATGGCTCAGAAATAAGCTATTTCACGCTTCTCTTCAACGGAGCTTGCACAGACTTTATTCACATTGAAAAAGGTGTGAGACAGGGTTGTGTAGCGTCACCGGCGCTGTTTAACCTATACATGGACAGTTGTTTGAAAGAACTGCAAGAGAGTGCGTATGGTTTAAAGATGAATGAACTGACTGTCAAATGCCTCCTATACGCTGATGACCAGGTAATACTGGCATCATCGGCGGAGGAGTTGCAGTTGATGGTTAACATTATGCATGATACGCTAAAAAGCAAAGGAATGAAAGTGAATGTAAATAAGACAAAAGTAATGGTTTTTGAAAGAGAGGAAAGTATGACGGATTGCTCGATTTTTGTGAAAGGAAAAGTGGAACAGGTTAAAGAATTTGTATATTTAGGTTCAAAATTTGTGAGAGATGGAAAGTGTGATTGTGACATTGAACGAAGAGTTTTGGCTGGAAATCAAGTGAATGGAGCCATGCACGCCTTTATGAGCAGTCAGAACGTGTCTGAGAAGGCAAGACTGGCTGTGCATAGAGGAGTACTTGTTCCTACACTCATGTATGGTAGTGAAAGTTGGGTGTGGCAGAAGAAGCATAGAAGTAAAATTAATGCAGTGGAAATGAGAAGTCTGCGGAGTATAGCTGGAGTGAAATTGATGGACAAAGAAAGGAACAGTGTGATAAGGGAACATTGCGGTATGGTAGAAGAAGTAGTGACTAAGATAGAAAAAGGTTTGCTTAGATGGTTCGGACACGTGGAGAGGATGGATGAAAGTAGAATAACGAAACAGATTTATCAGAAGAGAGTGAATGGGCAAACTGGTAAGGGGCGACCTCGACGTACATATGTCAATCAAATAGAAGACATTTTGGAAAAAGGTCAGGTCAAGTGTACCCTTAACCGGCGTGTATGTATGAAAACACTTATGAAAGTGGAAGAAGCAAAAGTTGTATGCCAGGATCGTAGCAAGTGGAAAGCCATAGTCTCTGCCTACCCCGATGGGAGACATGCGTGACGATATGTATGTATGTATGTATGTACGCTTCTCTTAAAAGACCTAAGATTGTAAGAGAAGGGGAAACACGTGCGCCGGCAGAGAGTTCCATGTTTTTATGGTGCGACACTAGAAAGACCTACGGAATCTTTCGGTTCTGGGCACGATCATCTCCACAGTGTACGGGTGACATATCTACCCCGCTCGTGTTGTTCGGAAACTTTTCCAATCGAAAGAGTTCTACTTCTAAGCTGGCGACCGTTCTGCGCATCTCCAAAGGTTCAAGACTGCCAGTGACCTCTGGACAATTTAATAAGCTTTTGAGTGGTTATGCGGATAGCACGTCGCTGCAACGCGTCGAGAGCCTCAAGCAAGTACTTGGCGGAGCCATCTCAGAGATGTGAGCAGTATTCCACTCACAGACGAATCTGACACTTAATATAGTTGGTTATAAATTAGTAGCAGCTCTGTTCCGGCGTGAAAAACCGCCTCACCCTGTTAAGGACTCCGAGTTTGCAAGAGGCCAAGCTGATGCACCTCTCGATTTAGTTTTTATTGTTAAGCTCACGAAGAACGTTCCCAACCCCAGAATGCTTCATCAACTTTTACGAGAAAATTATACCACGGACGGAACCGGGGGCTTTTATTTATATACCACTGAGGTGGCAGACAAGCGTACGGCCCACCTGATGCAAAGTAGTCACCGTAGCCTATTTACGTTTGAAACACAAGAGGTGCAGAACTCGCGCTGCCGATCCTTTATAAACCTTTCATCGAGGGTGAATTTTCGTGCTTTTAAACGTTTCTGCCATACATATTACTGGAATCAAACATAGCTCACATAGGGCCCATACTATATCTACTATTACCGTGGTGCTTTCGTATTTCCTACCTATATATACCTAGTTGTTTTCCAGGTCTCCCGCTTTTCAAAGGAGGGAAGAGGCATTACGTTCTTTTCCTACTTCCTCACATTATCTTCTGATTAATTTCGTTGCGGGTTCCAAGACATGCTAACTTCTCCTGGGACATCACCGAGATCGAGCTCGGTGTAACTTTTCTGGTATTTTGGTCGTTCCTGTAGATTCAGGTTTACAGGAGTCACAGTAATGGGAATGCGGGTGGGATATAGTCCCAAATACAAAACCTTTTAAGACCATTAGCATTAGCTAGTCTCTTATTATTTTCGACTTGAGATTTGCTCTATTGTGTTAAAAATAATTTTCTCCCTTTGACTTATTTCTTACAATATTTCTATGCCACATTACAGGGGCAATACTTTTTCGTAATTGTTTTGAGTCAATAAATACATTCATATTGTCAAGCCTTTATCCTTAAAAGAGTAGGCAGAGGCATATTTCATTGTATGCATCTTTGTCCCACGTAACAGGTGGTGAGCCCATTGCCAAAATAGTTTAAAATGATGTTCTTGAGTGCAGTAGTACTTTATCAAAACAAAACATATTTTCAAACAATTCCTTTTTGAAAAGCACTCCCCCGAGTCAGGAAGCTCTGGCATCGGCTATAACCGTAATAAAACGTAGTCCGAAAAGGTCCATGATATGTAGACATGTTTTCTGGCGAATGAACATTGCCGAATATACTGTACTAGTAACGCAATGAATTTCAGTGGAATGCAAGAAGCGAAATAAAGATGAGTGCCAAAAATTGCAGTTTTCTTTTATGAAAAATGTTGTTTTTATGTTGGCTGTAATCATCTGCATATTCACAAATATTGATTTAAAGTGGATTTATTTTTTCATTCTGTTCAAGGCACCAGGCGCTTTTACCATTTAAGCTATCGAGGCTCACTCTAAGCTGACGAATTTGTCCACCTCTTTCCGTCTTAAGGCGATGTACTGGTGCGTTGAGCCAGAAGACGCTGGTACGAATCCAGCTAGAGACTCAAACAAAAAAATCCCCTTAAATTTTAATTAAGTTGGCTTAATTAGTAAACTAATTGCTTTTCAAAATTGTTTCTATTGAATACTTTGCTTTCAAAGTACGATGGTAAAGGGGAACGGGGAGCGAAGTCTGACCTCCCCATCCCGTAAGGTAGAGGTGCCTGCTTCGTAGCCTCCATCAGTCAGCAAGTGCACACCTAGTAGGTGAGGTTGTTAGGGCTTCGGAGATCTTGAAGAATCCCCTTACACCCAACTGTCAAATGTTATCCCAACTTCAAGAATGATGAATTGAACTCCTGTTCCTGTTCCTCATTCATTCGTTGGTTTATACACGTTCGACGAATGAATGAGGAAGATTGAAGAAGAATATATATTGTGCGAAAGTAGAGGATAGAAGGAGTAAGGGTAGGCCGAGACTTACATATGAAGACCACGTGAGCAGATTGCTCAAAAACGGAAAGGTCAAAAGTACTGGGATACCCAGTCGTGCATGTATGAATCGATTAATTAATCTACAGGAAGCGAAAGAGAGAGCATGAATCGCGAAGTCTGGCGAACTGGTTCTCTGACTACCCCGTCAGGGATACAGCGTGAAGTTAGTTAATTTTAATTTAAATTTATTTTATCTTTTTTGGCTTACACATCTTCTAAGGTTTTCCTTCCTATGTTAAAGATATTTTAAAGAAATATTTTTTATGTTTTTTCATATAATTCACTTATTACTATTACTCACTGCGGCTCATGTTCAGTCAACAGCTCCTCAAAATGTATTCTAAGCGTGTGCGCAGGCGGTGCTCTTATCTCGCTCACACACTCCACGTCGTCGGGATACGGGCGGGGAAATCCAGGACTCGAGACGATAGCGTGTGGGTGCGAGTGAGACAACTGGATGGTTTCGTTGCATTGGATTTTTGAAGCGGTATATGGGTCTGAAACAAAAGAAAAATATTGTAAAGGTAATACAGTTATCAAGTTTACCGATGAAGATACTTCATATTAATAAAGATTACGGGACACTTTTCACACAGCGTCATCTAGCCCAAACTCAGCTTTACACTTATGCTATGCGTTAGCTAGACAGCTGAACTTTGAAAAGATTTTACATTTTACCAAATCCCACCCACTCCTTTTCAATACCAAACGACGCGTGCCGAGCAGAGGTGAAACATCACACAGTGAAGAGAATTTTCGCCAGAACTGTTCGATTTCAAAAGATGGTTTCTCTGTCGAACATTTGAAAGTAGGAATTCTCTGTCAGCGCATCCAACCCTGGGTTCTTCAAGCGGAACATGAAGAGGCATATCATTGGCATTTAACTTGAGGGCCACTGATTATAGTCTTGTGAACTACGACAGTGGCCGGCACGGAAGGCACGTTAAGCCGTTTGTCCTGGTTGCCAGTAACATGTCAGTCGTTAAGTCAAGTTGGTAGCCAAAACCTGCGTCTGTCTATTTTAACACGGGAATACACAAAAGTGGGCATATAATATGCCTCTGCCACCCCTTTGGGGATAAGGCGTGATAAATAAAAAGGTTCAATGACGCCATATTAAATTTTCTGACTGAATCTTTCATTAATGAATCTACAGGAAGCGAAAGAAGTATGCATGGATCGCGATGTCTGGCGATCTGTCCTCTCTGACTACCCCGTCAGGGATACAGCGTGACGATAGTTAGTTAATCTTTCACCGATTTTTTTACGTGATAATTATAATTTACTTTTCCACCCTGCTGTTGTGGCCTCTGAGCAGTTTGAGTGAAAATAAATACATTTTAATCTCTACCTTATCAAAACTAAATTCATTCAGTAAACTTTCGTATCTATTAATGCATTCAACAGTCTCCATTCAAAACTCTTCTCTCCCAGTTCTAAATCATATTTGTTTGTACTGAAACAATATTCATAGACAAAACAATGCAGTTATCTGCAAACAGACTTGCACGGAACTATATAACGTACAAACTTTTCAAAACAAAAACGTATTTCGTATTTAAAGATAGCATTTATCCGTACTGTTGTAGTACGGACTATAAATCTATGGATGAATTAATTTGGTAGCACACATGATACTCGTAGCAACACCACTGGTAAATAGCTTCTGAGATTTTAAAGTTGCGTTTGCATTGTTAAAGTCTGCAATTATATGCAATACTGGGATGGGAGCTTTAGCATAAATAAAATAATAATAAAATAATAAATGATTTATTTGTTCCATAACAAGACCACACAACTTATAGCTAAACAGTAAATATTCTATAATAACATTGACGCAGGTTGAACTCCGGCACCCATGATAAGATTCAACTTGTGTTATGGGTACCGGGGCGCTCGCATATTATACTTACAGCTAAAGGTTTACGTGGACTTATAATAGGTAACAAAGAAAATCAGTTTAAACTATAAATGTAGTTATAATGTTTAAAACTATAATTATAATATATTACTTTCAACATTACTAAGCCTCGCCTCAGCTCACCCACAGATCCCTTAATAAACACCGTGCAAAACCCTGATACCAGGTCACTGGCGCATATATTGCATAATTGCACATGCAGCAGACCGGGCATCAGGGCCTTTTGTATATTCGTACAACTAGGCACATTCATACGTTCGCATAAATATAAACCTACAAAGATATAATATATTCGCAATACACATAAATCAATATACACATAGTCACCCGCAGACCTAATAATACCTACAATATTGATAAAGTAAGAAGCTCTTCAGTATCTGTGTACGATTTACGTTGGATCCATTCTATGACCGATGATCTGCACAGAGACTTCTGTAGCGGATATATGTTACAATTTTTATTTATGATATTGTAAAGATGACCCCCCATCACCTGATAATGTCTTCCGGCAAAAGCGGTTCTATATTTCTTAGGTGCGCATACTTGATATTTACGTCGTTTATCTACTATTGTAGTGTACGGTAGTTGTCTATGTTTCCTCAAGACCGTTTGAAGCACGTAGACTTGGCGCACTGTGAGTATTTGACATTCTTCATATAAGGTGGATGTTGGGTACCTAAATGGTTTGCGCATCATAACTTTTAGCACAGCTCTTTGTGCTCGTTCCAGTGTCAGAAAGTAGGTTTTAGGTGCACCTCCCCACACAGTGATACAGTAGCCCAAAATAGACTGGCATAGGGCAAAATAAACCGTTTTTAGTGTATTGAAATCTGCAGAATTTCGTAACTTCTTAAAGATGGTTATAAGTTTACGCACGCGTGACTTTAACATTTGCAGGTGAAGTTGCCAGTTTAACTTATCATCGATGTGAACGCCCAGATATTTGATGTTACTGGATTTTAATAGCACAGGACAGTGGCATTCTGGACCAGAGAGTGGTGGCGGTGCACAACAATGCGTTTTAATTTGGAGATTGTTCAGAGATGAAAGACCGCACGAAGAGACAGAAAAGGTAAGGTAGGTTGTTTTAGAAAGGTTAAGGGTTAACAGGTTCTCTGATAACCATTGTGTCACATGATGGAGGGCATGTTCAGAGAGAGAAAACGTGGTTTGCCAGTCACTACCATGAATAAGTAGGGCAGTGTCATCGGCAAAACTAACTATAGCACAATTTTTAAGTGACAGGTTACAGAGAGCGTTTATGTAAATTATAAAAAGGGAAGGGCCGAGGATGGAGCCTTGTGGCACGCCAAAATTCACAGATGCCTCATTGCTAATGTAAGAATCAATTTTCACACACTGGGTTCTGTCAGACAAGTAGTCTTTGAACATTTTTAGTGCATGCCCTCGTACTCCCACGCTCTCCATTCTACTCAATAGCCGTGAAGTAGAAACCGTATCAAAGGCTTTAGTTAAATCTAAGAAGATACCTATACATTTATTTCGTTTGTCCAATTTATCTACAATATGATCGACAAGTGACGATACTGCGTCCTCTGGGGATTTTCCGCTGCGAAAACCAAATTGGTTTGGTGCTAAGATGTTGTGTTGTTCTAGAAATTTTGTGAGACGGGTATTTAATACTTTTTCCAATACTTTAGATAAAGCCGGGAGCACAGATATTGGACGGTAGTTGCTTATACAATTTTTGTCCCCACTCTTAAAAATGGGATGGATTATGGCTCTTTTGAAGGCCTTAGGGAACTTGCCACTGGAGATGGAGATATTGCAGACGTATGTAATGATGGGTGTCAACTTTTTACTGCACTGCTGTAGTAGCTTAGTAGCAATTCCATCCCACCCAATAGCTGCATTCCTACGAAGGCCGTGGATAATTTTTGCCACTTCGGCTTCGTCAGTTTCTAACAGGGTAAGGGAGTTCAACGGGGAGATTTTACTTTTGAATGAAGGAGTTCCGACCTGACCATGATGTGATGCTAAATTTCTGCCCACTTCAGCAAAAAAGGAATTAACTCTATTTACAGATAATTCATTATCCTGTTCTACTGTCAGTAGCTCGATTGGGGAATTTGTACTAATATTTGTATTAGTAATTTCTTTTATTACCCGCCATGCAGCTCTGGGGTTGTTTTTGGCCTTAGCAAATTCATGCTTCTCATAGTCCTGTTTTAGTTTTTTTAGTAGTTTATTACAGAAGTTTCGGTATCTGGTGAATGTTATCTTAAGTGTGTAATTATTTGGTTCCTGTCTTAATTTGCGTTGCATAGAGTCTCTGTTTCGTATGCATTTAAGTAATCCCTGAGTCATCCATGGTTTAAGCAGTCGACGTTTGGAGGGCAAAAGCTTTAATACAGTGTGTTGTTTTATTGCCTGACTAATTGTTGATATCAACCGTTCGGCTGCTATGTCAGGGTCTATGGTGTTCAGGACGTCATTAAAATCCAGTTCTGAAATAGTTGTGTATACCGAAGGGTAGTCTACCTGTCCATACTTTGATTTACGATTTATAAATGATATTTCACTTTCAATATTAAGTAGGATGGGAACGTGATCTGTAATAATTGTGTTAAAGACAAGAGTTGTGCTTTTGTTGTTGGATTTTAATAGGACGTGATCGAGGCATCTGCCGTCCCGAGTTGGTAAGACATGGGTAGGTAACAACCCATGAAACGCATTCAGATTTAGATATTCGGCAGGAGTGGATTTATCATTAGAGGGTAAAATATTTATATTTATGTCACCCATCAAAACTAAATTTTTGGTGCTAGCAAAATTTTTGAGGGTATCACCAAGACTACGTAAAAATCTATCTGCATTAGAAAAACTAGGAGAGCGATATATGGCTATAATTACTGTATTATTTGTTTTTAGGTTACATATCAAACAAGTTGCGTCGGACATTATGGGTTCGGTAATCGCATGTGATAGGTTTGATTTTATGTAGATGATGACTCCATCATTTTGATTGCAGTTCCTGTATGTTTGATAAGCCAAATATCCGTCCAGAATCGGAAGCGCTGCAACCTTACTAAGCCAGGACTCTGTAAGGATTATAATTTCAGGTGTTATTTGTATTCTTATAAGGAATAAACGAAGTTTATCAAAGTTTCGGTTTACACTTCGTATGTTAAGGTGAAGAACCTTTAGAGATTTATGTGAGCTACTCAATATTGAGGAACAACTCTCTGGTTCACATGTGAGCGAGGAATTTGTGACCATGGAGTCAAGTTCCCCTGATACGGTATCTATATCAAGCATTGGTAACTACTAATGGCCCCATTGTTGTTGTTTTGAATTAGTTGTTTAGTTGGAATAGTTCGCCGAGTGTGAGATAGGAGGCATCTATGTGTATAATAAGAACAACCATAAAAATACAATTATTATAATAAAACAGTATGGAGTTAGAACGTTTATTTATTGTTTTATACACAGGTCTATATTTCAGAAATTCATTAGTAGTTTCAGGCGATGGGTAAGTAAACAAATAATGGATAGCAGATGCGAGGCTTATGTATCTAGTAAATTCTCTGTTAAATATATATACATTTAGATCTATATGGTTTGAAAATCTTATAATATATGTACATAAAAACATCAAAGGATGCACATCACTCAGAAGACTAATCTGAATAATAGAACTGATCTTTATATTTGAACAACAATATTGAAAAATAATAACACTTATTGATATACATTTAGACAAAAGTTGATCAAGGTTATCAGTGTAATACAGATAATTTAAAGTATGTGAATGAATATACGGAGAACAGGATGTAAACAAACAAAGAACAACAGAATTTTGGCTTATGAGTATATTATCAATTTTCTCCATCAAGTTCGATATCATACAGTCACGGGTAATACATGGACACATTATTATGCACTTCGGCAAAAATCCTATTTCCAGTCCCACAGTTTGATGCAAAGAATAGCATTTCACTATCAAACAAGAACACTCCCTTTCATCAAACTCAAATAGACCACTCTTATATATATCACTAAAGTTAACATTACAGTGTACATAATTCAAAGGATGATGCTGCTTTAAGTATTGTGGAATAAGTGTATTCATTCGCGAGCATAACAAAGAGTAAGAATACGCATTATAATTTATTTGAGCTAGTAAAATTATTAGATGTGCCCACACTCCATAAACAATGTTACTACTTGAAAACAAAGTCATCACTAGCAACAAAAAGACACTAAAATACAGAAAAATAAAGGTGTGATAAATAATTAAAAAAATCATTTGTAACTTCAAAAATGTGAAAACGGTTCTTTCACTGTTTTTGCAGTTTCTGTAGACACAATGCAGAGGCGATTGCAATAGATTCCATACCCTCACGTTCCCTGAGAAAAATCCTTCCATTTTGGTGCCAACAAAATTTATATTTGTAAGTTTTAGCAAACTCGCGGGCCTCATAGAAAAGCTGGCGGAGGCTGCCGTGCAAGTGTTCTGCCACATAAACGGAGGTAATAGGGCCACTAATACCAATATGGCTGGTATTTAATTTCTCCGAAGGGGGCAGACCCTTGTTAAATGAGCGAGTCGCCTGCAATACTTCATTTCTTAATGGAACGCTTTGAAAATCAACTACTATTGGCCTGTTTGTACCTTTTTTCCCAGGCAGGCGATATACATCACGTAACTCAGAAGGTTTTATAATAGTTTGCACCGCGCTGCACGTCTTCACTACGAGGGTTGTGAGATCACTTGTGGTCTCCTTTTCCGTTTGGGGCACGTTTCTAATCTCCAAAGTAGAGGAGCGGGAGGCCCGCTGGAGATCACTAACCTTCCTTTCCAACTCCAATATGTATTTACGATGATCCAGGCGTTCTTCTTCTAGTTTGAGAATATTCAATTTCATTTCTTCAAATCGGTCGTTCATAAATGTCATTGATTTTTCAATTTCATTATTAGTTCTTTGAATATCCTTATTTTGCTGCTTAACCACTGCTATATCCGAGCGCAGTTTATTTGACACGGTGTCTCGGTCCGACTTCCAGGTCTCGAGCATGTTAACTATCTTATCCTCAAAAGACTTCCATTCGTTTTCCGGTGAAAAATCAGGCCGGAGGCGTTTATTTCTGGTTGAAATCTTATTTGTCTCCAGCTCACTGTGATTATAAATCGTGTCAGGCGTGCTTACCCTATCATAATATTCACGATCAACAACTTCGGTAGCGGGTGGCGGTGTACGAGTTGTTCTAGGCATGTTAGAATATAACACAATACCACAGTCGCGTATACGAAAAACAAAGCAACTGAAAACAATCTTGCTGACAGCTGGTTTAATATAGTTTAGTGCAAGCGTCGTTTGGTGCCACAAAGAATAATTTTACGAATTTAGCGCTGAGGTTTCGGTACTTATGTCGGTAGTATTTTATTGATTAGCGGTGGCTACTAACGGTAAGTCCGTTTCTATTTCAAGGTACTGGGCGTAAGCGCAGCGCCGTGCGCACTCGGAGATATTCGTTGACGTTCGGTATTACTCGGCGTACGTGGGGTTTCTCACTGTACAAAGTGTTCCCAGCTATGAGAGATAAGATAGTTATTCAACTTGCTTACCGTTCACGCAGCTTACAGGGGTGGTTGCCGTCGTTAAAGATTCACCAATCCTAGTTTTAATTTTTTAAGTCGGTGTGGTGAGAATAAATCTATCCCTTTCTATGGGTGGGGTTATGCCATAACCACGTCTCAAGAGGAAACGAGATTTGGATCACTGCACAGTAACCAATGATATTTAAGTATGATTTTAAAATTATACAATTTAGTAACGAGAGTGACACACGTCCACTTCCAATGACTATAGCGAGCAGTTATCGATATATAATACAACACTGACACCCATATTCTAAGACATTTCCTAGAACGTTTCTAGATTTAAACTCAATCGAGGTGACCTTAAGAAATATCTGAAGGAATCCCCGAAACTATTATTCTTAATCAATACTTCTTGTCTTGAGGATCCTTGAATAAAGTCGAGTTGAAAGAGCAGTAAAATAATGACAAGGGAACAACTTAATTTCAACAGCAGGTCGCCACAACGTGCGCCTGTCTATTCAACACGGCAATGGGCTCACCACCAGTTAAGTGAGACAAAAGTGCATACGGTGAAATGTATAGTATGCCTCTGCCTACCCCTTCGGCGGTAAAGGCGTGACAATATGTTATGTTATTGTATTGTTTAAAAACATTATTTAGCGGAATGATAACACACAGGTTTTTGTGGTTGTCTTTGTCCTAATTTTGGGGAGGCAAAGGAAACTCGTGTGATGCTATGACAAGAGTTAAGGTAATATTCTTGACATCATATAATCGATATTTTTTGTTTTTGTTCGTTTTCTCTACTCATTAGCTACGTTAAAATTTAATTATACCTATAGTGACCGGAATTTTTAAAATAGATGCATTTAATATATAAAGTATTAACACTATCGAATTAGGTGAAAACCCCTGTAATGACAGTTGTTTTGGAAATAAATAAATAAATGTAGGGGGGTTGAATTGAGGGTGAATTTTAAAGTGATTTATACACAGAAATTCAGAGAATATGTACATGCAAGAATATAGGCATTTATCCATAAGCCTTGTCATTACCATTCAAATTAGTTTTGTATTCGTCGAATACAGTTCTAAGTATTATACCCTTTGCCAAGTAAAGAGGAATCTTTACTGTAGTGCATGCTCATGCACATGATCGAACTCTTTATGTTAGTTGTTAGGAGATAAGTAGGTATGTTATATCAGCCAAGCCTTTATTTCCAAAAAGCCGGTAGAGGAATATTATATTACACATTTTTCTGTCAATTTTTGTCCTACGTAACAGGTGGTGAGCTCATTGCCGTGTTGAAATGGATAGGCGCAGTTTGTGGCGACCTGCTGTGGAAAATTTTCAAACTGATCATAAGGCCTTCTTGCTTAACTACTGTCATATTACTTTCAACCAGGACCAGCGGCAAAACATGCATTCCAAAGCCTAGAAACGCAGTTAAATAAAAATTGCAAAAAAAAGCGGTCGCCCATCCAAGGACCATCCGTGGCGTAAGTTGCTAAACGCAGTGATCGTTTACAGAACACTGAGCTGGACTATGAGCGCTTCGTAAAACTTTATATCGTATTCAGGTGTGCTTATTCAAACTCCTTAGTCAAATGTTGAATGAAAACGATTCAAACTCCTTAGTCAAATGTTGAATGAAAACGATTCAAACTCCTTAGTCAAATGTTGAATGAAAACGATTCAAACTCCTTAGTCAAATGTTGAATGGAAACGATTCAAACTCCTTAGTCAAATGTTGAATGCAAACGATTCAAGCTCCTTAGTCAAATGTTGAATGAAAACGATTCAAACTCCTTAGTCAAATGTTGAATGAAAACGATTCAAACTCCTTAGTCAAATGTTGAATGAAAACGATTCAAACTCCTTAGTCAAATGTGAATGAAAACGATTCAAACTCCTTAGTCAAATGTTGATTGAAAACGTTTCAAACTCCTTAGTCAAATGTTGAATGAAAACGATTCAAACTCCTTAGTCAAATGTTGAATGAAAACGATTCAAACTCCTTAATCAAATTTGAATGAAAACGATTCAAACTCCTTAGTCAAATGTTGAATGAAAACGATTCAAACTCCTTAGTCAAATGTTGAATGAAAACGATTCAAACTCCTTAGTCAAATGTTGAATGAAAACGATTCAAACTCCTTAGTCAAATGTTGAATGCAAACGATTCAAACTCCTTAGTCAAATGTTGAATGAAAACGATTCAAACTCCTTAGTCAAATGTTGAATGAAAACGATTCAAACTCCTTAGTCAAATGTTGAATGAAAACGATTCAAACTCCTTAGTCAAATGTTGAATGAAAACGATTCAAACTCCTTAGTCAAATGTTGAATGAAAACGATTCAAACTCCTTAGTCAAATGTTGAATGATAACGATTCAAACTCCTTAGTCAAATGTTGAATGAAAACGATAGCTGATGGAGATACTTAAAAAACTTCTTTGAAATCATAAAGGTGCGAGGAAATTCCACGCTTCTAATCAGTCTGAAGTATTGAACAAAAGCTTGTAAAGGTATTCTTGCTAAACAAACGAGCCACAACTGGGCGTTTAAAACAATTGTTGTTTGTCTGTTTGTACGTCACAAACAATACACGGTATCAGGAACAAGGAATGTAGAAAGTTTTATTGTACTAATGAGTCTTTATTGTGAAATATAGATAAATGCTTCGTTCTTTAAAACGAAGATTTTATGATGAATTAGTAGAAAAAAAAAAATTTTTTTCGGCTTTTGTTGTCTTGTTAGTTATTACAAACATATTATCACGCCTGTTTCTCATCGGTGTAGGCAAAGACTATGGTTTTCCACTTGCTACGGTCCTGATATACTACTTTTGCTTCTTCTACTTTCATGAGTGTTTCATAATAAATATTCACATTTTCCAACAAAACTCTTTCAAAATTTTTATTATAAGAAACATTTTCCCAAGCTATCTTGTGGAATAAATAATACTCATTGATTACCACTGCAACATATTGCCAGATACGTCTAACATATTTAGAAGTAAATGTATATATTGACACTAGCTTTTGCCCGCGGCTTCGCTCGCGTGGTGTACATAACTGAACATAAATTTCAAAACTTGTCAGCGTCGATTGTTATGGGCATACTAATAGATATCATGAGTATATTTATAGATACGTATTATCCTGTAGTAGGTAATCTAGAAAGGGTTTAACGTTATTGCTCCACACCGAGCCAGCCTGATAAGTAGGTACCGGGTTTTGATTAAAGTTTTATTTTTTTCAGCCATGACCTCGTCTGTTGGTTAGTAGTACACTACTTAGAGATAAAGCCGTTCTGAGCATTAAAGTACTTGGTAGAGCCCCCCTAAGCAACCTAATGTTAACCTTCTTGTTGCTCTTTAGTCAAAGTTATGCGTTCTCGATCACTCTCATCTCTTTACATCACTCCGTCCGTCTCATACGATTTCTTTTAGAGTGGTTTGTTGAATATTTTGAGAGTAGAATGTCGTTGTTCGTTGACCGGTCTCAGCTCCTCTCAAAATTCATTGAAAGTCTTTTACAGATTTGAGATGCAAATCGGGTAACCTCCACTTTATGTGTGGAAGTTCTCATGGATGCTATACCGAAATAAAAAACTAACTAACTATCTTCACTCTGTATCCCTGACGGGGTAGTCAAAGAGGATAGATCGCCAGGCTTCGCGATCCATGCATACTTCTTTCGCTTCTTAAGATTATTTTCCTACCGACTAAAACCACACGGTGCCCTTCCATCTGCCCATGACCCGGAGTCTTGCATGAACCCTGGAAAGGATAGCCCCAGGGCACCTGACAGACCACTGCGGCCTCGTCTTCGGGGTGTTAATTTGTTATCCAACTTCTTTACAGGTGTAAAGGGTGTACGTATAGTTATCACGCCACGAGACCGTCAAGGGCCATCGGTAAGAATAGCGAGCAGCCCACCTACTGTCTTCACACCCCCGGTCATGTAGGCCTGTAGTCATGGGCGAAAAATGTCTGCGACGCCTGAGGTGCGGAACTCGAGAGGAAGAATTTTCTTCCGCTCCGCCACCGCTGCCACTTTTGTAAGCATGATTTGCTCGCAAAAACATGCAGCGGCGTCCCACTTGCTGGTGTAAAGCTTAACGCTGCCCTTGTAAATCATCGTACAAATTCCTTGCAGCTAACCCCATTGCATGAGAGCATCATTGTATGGTGGGCCAATCAAGGCCTGCCGAAGTACTACGCTCCCGGCGTGTATGCGAAATCGTTGCTTTGAATGTAACTTAGCCGGCAAGTTTGGTCACGGTGCCCTCGTTGTTTTCACACTCGTCGGGGCGTTTCATCCCCGCCGTCTGTTTTGACTGGAGTGGCCGTTGTACTCCTCCAGGAATATTTATATGGGATCTGTTACGGGCGTGCATTTTACCGCACGCTCAACCGCTTCCTACCGCCTTGAATCGCAGTGACTTAACTTCTCGCCTATCCTGCGTTTCGGAAATGGCGATAGAAACAGCTGGGAATTCCCAAGAAAGTCGCTCTGCTGCTCCCTGCAGCAAGTTAGTGAAGGGCCCTAATGCATTCCATCGTGTAGGAAAAATAATCTTCTAAAATCTGAACCTCTACCTAAGCTAAGGTAAGGCTAATTCAATCGAAACAAAAAGCTTGAACTGGATTGAAATAAATAAGTATCAGAAAGCAAAGTAATGACAACGAAACGATATTTATACCCAGCTCGTGGCGCCACTAACTCGGTATTTTATAAACGATAATTGTGTTAATTTTTTTCTTTCGCAATAGCTGGTCTTTGCATGGGTGACCACTTTGTTGCATTTACATTTGAGAGCGTTGCCGTGTTTCGAAAGGCACGTTAAACTGTTGGTCCCGGTTGCCAGTAAAATGGCAGTAGTTAAGCCCAGTTAAAGACCTTATCCGTGGCTTGAAATGGTTTAACAGCAGCTCTCCACAGCCTGCGCCTGTCCATTTATATACGGCAATGGCCCCACCGCCTATTACGTGGGACAAAACTGCATACGGTGTAATATGGGCGTATAGTATGTCTCTGCCTACCCCTTATTAAATAAATATTGATTGAAACTTTTATGAATTGGATATATTAGCGTTTGACTATAATCTATAGTTAGGCACACACAAAACATACAATCACTAAATTATTCAAGGGATTAACAGAGGTATAACGCATACTCATAGACAACTATAATTTTAGATCCCTACACAGTGGTCGGCAACGCGAGTTAACCTTTGGTTTTGCAAAACACAAATGTATGTAGGCTACGGTGAACATTTTTAGTCAGGTAGCTTGTATGCCTCTGCCTACACTTTCGGAGATAAAGGCGTGACAATATGTTTGTAAAACATTACACATTAGTAGCAACTGCCTTTGGCCCACCGACCTCCTGAGCTTTCCGAGGTACCTTCAACAGAACCTTTACCATCATTTAGCAGGTGCTGGTTGAGCAGGATTGGGCCAAGTGTATTCCTTTAGTGCAAAAATATCACTGAAGTTGTTCTTAGATCGTCACCCATCCAAAAGTTGACCTGTGTCTGCTGAAATGTGTTCACATTCTTTCAAAGTGGTCACCCATCTAAAAGTAGAACGCGCATTTGGCGCTTAACTTCACTGATATTTTACCCATTAGAGACTGTAACTGAAAGAAACGTATCTGTTGTCGTGTGATGTACCTACTTTTGAAGTGAAGTGGTCACCCATCCAAAATTTTAACGCACCTATATAACTTAGCTTAACTCAAGAAAACTAGCTCTAACTCAACTTAGAAAACCAGCAAAAATGTAAAAAATTTAGTTTTATGGAAAGCCAAACGCAGAAACAAAATACTTTGACCTCTCCAATGTATAGCGCGTCTAGTTAAATATAGTTCAACCTATTACTTCCGATAAACCGATTTTGATGAAATATAGCGCAGTATTTAAGCTGGAAAAGTACCCACAATATTCTAATAATACATTTGTGATCAACCGCCTGGATTTTGCTGCAACCCCGAACAAACAAACAAAGAGACACGAAGAAAAAAAATTACAGTTTCGGACTCAGAATCCCTTAATTAGTCGATTGCAATTTTTTATTTATTTATCATTAATGTACGTCACAGCTATTTTTACAATTTTAAAATAGTAAAGTTAGATAGATATATAAATTTACTACTAAATATGATAGTCGCAATGCAGACGAATGTTGTGACAAGATATATGAAACCACTGTAATTATTATATATATTTGTGCAGTATACTGCAGTTGTTGAATTTACGCTTTTTATAATAAAACAGAATGACTAGAAGGGCTGTTTAGTGGTCTGATATATATGCCTCAACCACCCCTTCGGGGATAGAGGCGTAGATGGTAATGATATTTCTAAAATATACATTTATACTAAGAACATACCCAATTTCCAAAACAAACATTTGCCAATTAAAAAAATCCTGTTTCGACCCGTAATTCGGACCTGAGACCTCAACACGGCTTTAGCATACACTTAAAATCCTGTCTCTCTAACTGGAAGATGTTTTCCATAATCTTATCTTGTATCTCTCTCTACCACGAATAGAGTGAAGAGACAGGTTGTAAATATTGAATGCTTGTTACAAGTCAATAGAAGCGGCACGAGTTCGGAATACGTAATTTATGAAACGAAAGAAAAGGTTGAATATTTATATGATTAACTTGAGGACGCCCGCGGCTCTGCCTGCGTGGGTAATTTTTCCCGGATGGTTTTGCCTTTCCCACAGGAACCTGATCATAGGATAAAAAAAAGTGTGTGTGTGTGTACTTATTACACGCGTTACAAGTTTTACTTCTTTGCCGCAACAAGATAAAAATCTTTTAAAAAATTTTGTCTTTCCTCTTATCCTAGAAAAGTGTAGAAAAAACTAAAATGTTGACTATAGCTAACCTCAAGGTGTTTGAAAACTACTTTAAATGTATGTAGTTATAAGTTGTCATGGAAACACTTATCAGCTAATTTCAGGGTGTCGGTTTTTAGTGAAGGTGTGCGCGCGCATTGTAAAAATTTACACTCATCATTTTTCCCTAACGCGCCAAAAGAAGTATAAAGTTCCAGTGGGAAATCTATTTGAAACAATCACCTCGCGGAAGGTGCCGCGATTATCCTCTTAGTGAAAAAGAAAATGTGCGTGTACCAGAGTACACGGATAAGAAGTGAAACATTTTTACGACATTTTTTACAGCTTATAAATTTCTCTCATACGTCGATAAAGAAGTTTCAAAAGATGTTTCACTTCCAAACAACATGGCGCGTAACCGAAAAACGATAAAGAAAAAGAAGTTTCACTTCAATAAAATAAACTGGCAGCAATTTCAAAATAAAAATGTCATGGCACTTGTAAAACAGACAAACCACAACAAGGTCCCGAATACCGAACGAAATATTGAACGAACAATACAACAGATTAAGAACGACCTGGCGATACAATACGACTATTTCATTCACATCCGGGGCACCGAACTTTGATCTTAGCGGTACTTTGCAGGTCGTTACCCCCCACCTCCCAACCTAACGCCCTCTGAATAGTATTAGGGGGAGAAAAGTTTTTGCCAGATTTATAAACCATTTGCATTGCTCTAAAACTGTATTTTTAGTATTCAACAGTGCTCGTTGTGTTTTTTGCTTCAGTTTAATATATATAATAATATTGTGGGACATATTTTTTTACACCGAGACGTCTAGCCCAAAGTAAGCTAATATAAGCTTGTGTTATGGGATCTAGACGACTGATACACATACTTATATATTTCTAAATACATAAATATTATACATAGGAAACACCCAAACACTGAAACAAATATTAGTGGATCACAAAAATATTTTTAGACCCGGGAATCGAACGAACCCGTGACCTCCGGTGCGGCAGTCGCATACACTACCACTGCGCCACCGAGGGAGTCGAGTTTCATCCCCTTTTTTCAGTGATTTCCCGTTTATTAGTTTGCGAGACGGTGATGACGAAAAATACTATAAATTTAAGAAGAAGACACTGACTGGCGATTGATCAACGCACAGCTGATACCACTGCTACCGTTCATAATGCCTCTGTGGCGCGGTGGGAGTGTATCCGACTGCTACGCAAAAGGTCGTAAGTTCGATTCCCAAACAGGATAAAACTTTGTGTGATGAACACGAAGGTTTATTCTATGTCTGGGTGTTATTTATCTATAATATGTATGTATTTAGAAATATTTAAGTATGTTTATTAGTTATCTAGTTACCATAGTACAAGCTCTGCTTAGTTTGAAATCAGATAGCGTAGTGTGAGTTGTCACAACAATATTTATTTAATATTTATATTTATATCATCCCGTCTGTCTCTGACTGGAGACGGCAGAGTTTATGGTCTTTCACTTGCCACGATCCTGACATACAACGTGTGATTTTTTTACTGTCATACACGCTCGCCGGTTAAGAGTACTCTTGACCTGATCTTTTTCCAAAAGATCGTCGATTTGATTGACATACATTCGCCGAGGTCGACCTCTACCAGTTTGCCCATTAATTCTCGCCACCACTGCTAGAGGCTAAAGTGACATAGATGTGCATTAAGAAAGGATTTTTGAAGGTAAAAATGGGTTGCAAAGTTTGTATGGAATAATGTTTTTTTGGCATCGGCATTTGGCATTTTTCAATTTGCAATTTGCTTCACACTGCCTACTTTTTATTCTGGAATCAGTTTCATATCGGAAACGGGTATAGGGCAATTTAAACACGCGGGTTGAACCGCAGGCGTCTACTAGTTGTAAAATAAAAATCTTTTTTAAAATATTGCTCAGCTACGGGCGTAGCGACGTGCTACGCGTATAGCGATATGCTACGGGTGTAGACGTCTACGTGACCGTAGAGAGCGATATTGTGCTACGTTCGTAGTATTTAAGCGAAGCAGGTCATGCTTTTGTTAAACAGCTTTATTAACCTCTGTGTTTTGGCTTTAGTTTAAGGTGTTGGAAAAGATAAATTTTTGGACTTATTTTATTAGGTTGCTGACATATAAGATGTTTGTATTCGGTGGTTATTAGGTTTCCTACCTCAAACAGAGAACAGAACCTTTATAAGACCATGTTTTGTCAGTCCAGTTTTGCAAACCTTCCCACTCTAGATCGCCACAACGGTTGGTGCTGCCATTCCTTCCCTAGGGAACTCGCAGCTGTCCGCCATCTTTATAAAGAAGTGTCACATGTTTCTCAAAAGTAACACGCCCTTAGCTATAGTATCGAAGAAATCAGACGACTTCTAAACGGAAACCAGTTTCAAAACCGCAAGTGTAGTCAAAAGTTCAAGATCGCCTATGCACGTATTCATGGTGTCCAGAATCGAATGCCGCAAACCGTTTGTATCTATCTCTTATAGTTCCTGAGAAATATATGCATACAAACGGACAGACGCACAGATTGAGTCGATTTATAAGACTTTTCTAAACTATAGAAGTTTATAAAGAGGTCAACGAGAAAAGGTCAAAAAATTGTCTATTGCCTCTTAAATGTACAAGCTAACGTTATTTGTTCGTGTCTATTCTCTACTAAGGGTGTAATATAAGTCGGTTATAGCTCTCCAAGAGTCAAACGTGACAAGCACCTTTTAAGTCCTTACTTAAGTAAAAGCGAGTCCAATATAACTGAGCTTAATACGTTTCTCATGTAAACGCAAAATAAAACTACACATTTTAGTACTAATCTCCAACAATGGGGACTGAACGCTAGGTAGATCTTATATCTTTTGAGAGCAATGCCATTAAAAAGTTTTGTAAAGCTTAAAGATATAGAATTTTATTATATGTAACTAGTAGTTGACGCCCGTGGCTTCGCCCGCGTAGAGAAATTTTCCAGTTCCCGTTTCCGACAGGAACTTGTTCCTGGGATAAAAAGTAGCCTATGTGTTATTCCGATGTATAAGCAATATTATAGTAAAGTTTCATTAAAATCTATTCAGTAGTTGTTACGTGAAAGAGTAACAAACATCCATTCAAACTTTCACATTTATAATATTATTAAGATGTAAGTCACTGTCTCGGTGGCGTAAGTCTAGCGATTCGGGTTCGCATCCTGGTTCGGACTAATTAATTGTGTGAACAGCAAAAATAATTGATTCGGAGTTTGGGTGCTTCCTATGTATAATATGTATGTATTTAGAAATATATAAGTATGTTTATCAGTCTTCTAGATTCCATAGTACAAGCTCGTATTAGTTCAATTTGGGCTAGTCGACGTCGCTAAAATGTCTGTATATAAAAAAAAAAATTTTTTTTTTAAATTTTATGAATCTTGAAGAAGCGAAAGAAGTATGCATGGATCGCGAAGCCTGGCGATCTGTCCTCTCTGACTACCCCGTCAGGGATACAGCGTGAAGGTAGTTTAAAAAAATTCATGTTATGGATTAAGTAACAATCATTATATTATGAATTCAATACTATCTTATGTCTATTTATTAATACATATATTTACGCTATAGTCACCGAAGAGGTAACTAGAGGCATACTTTATGCCTACATTTTGCTAGTTGTATTTTATAACGTATAAGGTTGTCGACCGAATACGTAACGAAGTGATATGCAATTTGTCAGATTTGAATGAAAGTGTCAGCGTTAAGCTGGAACAGGGCGTGCTCCGTTTGTTTGGACACGTCTAACGTATGAGCGAGGATCGATTGACGAAGAATATTTATTGTGCGAAAGTAGAGGAGTCAGGGTAGGCCGAGACTTACATATGGAGACCACGTGAGCAGATTGTTCGAAAATGGAAAAGTCTAAAGTACTCGGATATCCACCGTGCGTGTATGAAGCGATTGATGAATTTGCAAGAAGCGAAAGAAGTATCCCTGACGGGTGAGCACTGCGTGAAAATAGTTAGTTATTTTATTTATTTATTTTTGTTTTATTAAACACAATACAGATTACAACTATTACAATACACAATATGAAATCACATGGTGCAGATCTGAATCGTAATCCAAACATTTGTTTTCTTCGAAAACTTCGTAATAAACCCCTACATAAATAAAAACGAGAGCAAAATGGCAATTTTGCTCTTTTAACTACCTGGCGTGGAATAAAGGACACCTTTGAGCTGTTCAATGTATGCTGCTATCTTAGGAGTAAATATATCAAGAGTAGCATCATTTTTAGCTAAATCATTATACTGTCGAGCCATCCTAACAATAGAGTTAAAGTATGATATGTTGTTTTTATGTATATGTAGTACAAAAAGACTCGTCTGATTTGACCTTCGCGAGTTAGTTAAAAGGTGATTAGCCTATTGCCATGATGACGGACAAAAGTAAGTTGTGGTAAGCTGCTGTTGAAATTTATCAAGTCGGTCATAAGGCTTTCAAATTAACTTAATGACTGTCATGTTACCGTTAATCGGACCAACGGCTTAACGTGCCTTCCAAAGAACGGAAACGCTCGTAATTAAAAATGATATTATTGAACATATTTTTTTATACCACTGAGGTGGCAGACAAGCATACGGCCCACCTGATGAAAAGCCGTCACCGTATACTATGGACGTTTGCAATGCCAGAGGTGCAGCACTCGCGCTGCCGACCCTTTATAAACCTTCTAAGACCCCTTTTGAAGAACCCCATACTGTAGACGCTCGGGAAAATCCAGGCAGGGAGTTCATTCCACAAACTAAACGTTCGCAGAATAAAGCCTCTTTCGGATCTAACCGTATGCGTGCGCTCCGGACGCAAAGTGTGAGGGTGAACACCCTGTCTATTGAAATAGTATCTAGACCGAGTGGCGTAAGATACTGAAGGCAGTGGATGTTTATAAAAGAATGAGTTAACAGGTCCACTAGCTCTTCCATCTATATCACTGCACAGGTAACCATGCAAGGTTCTTATCTATAATAATATTATAAAGCTGAAGAGTTTGTTTGTTTGGTTGAACGCGCTAAACTCAGGAACTACTGGTCGGATTTGAAAAATTCTTATTGTGTTGGATAGCCCATTTATCGAGGAAGGCTATAGGCTATAAATCATTACGCTACTACACTGAGGAGCAGAGCAGTAGTCATAAAAGTCGACAAATCGGGCAATTTTTTAGGCATCATTGTAGAATTTCTAGAATTCACAATTCAATGAGGCCGAACGAATACTTTACGTCACTAAGCGATTGCTCCTAGACATGTATAATAGATAATAGCTTTAAATGTCTTTTTTTATTCGATATTCCTTATACTACCTTAAGAGAAGCGCTCGTAACCATGCTGACTCAGTGTTTTGTAAACGATCACTGCGTTAATAAAAGCAACATTCGCTATAGGTGGTCCTTGGATGGGTGACCACTTTGTGGAATTTACATTTGCGAGCGTCTCCGTGCTTCGGAAGGCTCGTTTAGTTGGTCCCAGTTGCCAGAAAATGGCAGTCATTAAGCCTAGGTGAAGGCCTTATGGGCGGCTTGAAAAATGTTAACAGCAGGTAGCCACAACCTGCGTCTGTAAATTTCAACACGGCAATGGGCTCACCACCTATTACGTGGGACAGGAATACAAATGGTTTACCAGTGGGCATATAATGTACCTTTGTCACTCCTTCGGGGATAAAGCGTGAAAGATAAATAAAATAAATAAAATTAGAATAATGACTCGTGGAGCCTGTACATTATTAGTAACAAGACAAATTCGTTTCGGTGTCTTGTGCGAGTATTTTTTAAAATACGTACTTCCGTATCTTATAATCTCTTCTTCACCTTAACGTCTACCCAATTGCTTCCAAAACGGTTCGAAATTGGTTATCGTAGTCTATATTATCGACTAAACACCAGAGGTGTTACACTCGCGCTGCCTACCCTATTGCCGTGTTAAAACAGACTGGAATAGAAAAAAAAATTCAAATTGCTGATAGCTCTTTAATTTGGTTTAACGACTATTATGTTATTGGCAACCGAAAAAGTACTCATTATATATGCTAAATTGGAGTAGACATTTTTTCAGACGCTTTACCAACTAGGGTATCGAAACCCACACGAAACTGACGAACTGAACCCCCTCTTTCAGTCAGACGACGCAACTGATTCATTGATATGCTAAACTTCTTCAACTCAACCTCATTTAGTTGAACAAAATAATGCTAAAACTTTCATTATAAAGGTGTCAAAGAACCGTTCGGTCTTCGTATTAGTTCTGCGGCTCGTCGTCGAGGTGACAATGACGTAATGAACCTCTTTTGAGATCAGGCCACCGGCGCGGTCTAATTTAGCACCGTATTTAAATAGGGTTGCCAGCTTCTTTGTTATGAAATACCTGAATTTAATGGAGAACTGAACAGTCATATTGTGACACATGTGCCAAGACTTGTTGTTTATAGTTTATTTGTACTAGTCACTGTTTATTTATGTAGTTTGTTTATTAATCACGCTTTATATCCGAAAGGCTGGCAGGGAAATATTTTGTACTCACATTTCACTGTATGCATTCCTGTCCCGCGTAATAGGCGGTGAAACAATTTTCGTGTTAAAATAGTCAGACGCAGTTTGTGGTTTTTTGCTTGAAACTTTACAAGCCACTCTCAAGGTCTTCAACTTATAAGTCAAGTTGACAACCTACTGACCTGATTAGTTAGGTATTACATTAAATTGCATCGTCACTACATTCACAATAGAGCCGAGCCTCTTAATGGCGATTGTTTCCATTAATAAAAATTAATATCCATCACGCCTTATCCCCGAAGGGGAGGCAGAGGCATATTATATGCCCACTTTTCACCGTGTGGATTCCTGTCTCACGTAATAGGTGGTGAGCCCATTGCCGTGTTGAAATAGACAGACGCAAGTTGTGGCTACCTGCTGCTGAAGTTTTCAAGCCGCCCATAAGGCCTTCAACCAGGCTTAACGACTGCCATTTTACTGGCAACCGGGACCAACGGCTTAACGTGCCTTCCGAAGCACGGAAACGCTCGCAAATGTAAATGCCACAAAGTGGTCATCCATCTGAGGACCAGCCATAGTGAATGTTGCTTAACGCAGTGATCAGTTACAGAACACCGAGACTATGTTAAATAGTAAGGTGCTTTTATTTATCTGAAAAAGAATAGTCTTAGATTTACACAAAGTATCTTTCTATCTTCAAGCTGTATCGCTGACGGGGTAGCAATTAGCAAACATAGTTTGTATGCAAATATAATTGGTATTGAAATTACTAATTATTAAATAAAGTAATACGAAATATGTATGTTGAAACGAATGACATTTATGTTGAAACATGACATGATAATTTATAGGTAATTTGTTAAAACTACTGAAAACTTAACACAATATTTTAACAAGTTCAAAACGAATAAAACTTAAAACTCTGTCAGCACAACACTACAATCCTGAGTTCTTCAACCGGACAGGACAGCCCTAGGATCATCTTAGGGCAATCAACTTGAAAGCCACTGTTCATAGGCGTTCCGTTCCGATTGCCAAAGCAGTTTTCAATCATGCAAATGACGTAATTTGACAATTTTTTTATAAAAAAAAAGTGTGTTTACTTATATACACCCGTTAGAAGTTATACTGATTTAGTCTATTAAGATTTCATCACATATACCACAACTCTTTGTTTGTAACAGAAATTATAAATTAGTAGGAAATAAAAACATCAAAAGAATGAAAACTTATTTGAATGTAGTTATAAGTTGTCATGGAAACATCAGCTAAATTCAGGGTGTTTATAAGTTGTCATGGAAATTTCATGGCATCGGTTTTTCTTGACGGTCTGCGCGCGTCGTAAAAATTTAATTTCTTAATTTTTCCCTAACGCGCCAAAACAAGTATAACTTCAAAAACCCATTAGACTTAAGGATATTATACAAATTCAAACATATTCTCACAAAGGTTTAATAATTAAACGGGTTATGTTTAGTGATTTTAATGAAATGCAATAAAAACAACCTGTAAAATTTTGTAATAGAAATTAAAACAGATAAAAATCTGACCTATTTATTCCAAACATGTTACATAACCCGTTGGAGTTGCCAACTTAAAATTTTCCGGGTTGTTAAAACCCGGAAAATTTTAAGTTGGCAACTCCCAGGATCTTGATACCGCGATCGCGTGTAAGTCCCGACCGCTATATAGGTCTGAGAGTCGCTTCACTAATACCTGTTTTAAATTCAGAACGCGATTACAACGTGAACAGTTTTTAATTCTGTCTAGATTTTTTTTTTTTTTTTTATTATTGCTAATGGCATGGCTACTTAGGCCTTTGTGCCATATCTTCATTTGGGTAATTTGGATACTTTTTTGTTTTATGCTGCATTGATTAACAACATTTCTTCGGGAATCTAAGTCTCTACAGGACTGTTTCATATTTTTCCAATAGTGTTCTTTATATATCTGTATATAGGCAAAAAACAGCTTTTCTTTTGAAGTAGAACGTGAAGCTGGCGGGCCTCGTTATTTTTGACATATTCATTGATGTCACTGGCTAATAGCAAACGTTGAAGGTTATATTTTTCACAGGAATAAATTATATGTTCTAAAGTTCCGGGCTGTTTGTAACAGCTAGTGCATGTTTGATCTTCCACTATGTTAAATCTGGCCAAATGTGCGGGTGTGGCGTTATGCCCGAACCGGAGTCTATTGATTATTGTAATAAAATCTCGACTTGCGATCTTGAGATCATAGTACCATGGCTTAGTGGGTAAGTCTGTTTGGATACTTCCATACCATTTGCCTTTATATTCTTGGTCCTTTTTCCAAAAACTGTACCACAATTCTGTAACACTCTCCTTAATGTCATTATAGCAATCTGTGAATGGGATATTAACACTGGTACTTAAATCTATACAATTAACGGCTCTGCGTGCAACATCATCAACAATTTCATTCCCAGTTATTCCCTTATGTGATGGAACCCACATAAAGAATGTTTCTGTTCCTTTACAGCTAAGTTGAAATAAGATTAATTTAATTTTAAAGAGAATATAGTTTGATTTACATCTAATATTTACACCTTTTAAGCTTTCAATTACACTAAGTGAATCAGTAAGGATAAGAACCTTTTTACAAGAATCTAAATGATAAATATGTTTTAGTGACCTTAAAACAGCATATGCCTCTGCAGAAAAGACACTACACTTGTTGTTTAGGGTAAAACTTTGTACAAATTTAATTTGAGGGTCGTAAATAGCACTGCGAACATGAGAATTTCCTTTGCTACCATCAGTGTACATTTTATAATAATCTCTATTGTGGTCTAAAAAATATAGGAGTTCTTTATTAGTACAAACAGAGGCATCAATTGTTTTGAGTTGTTGATATAGTACATTGAACTGAATAGAATAACATGGCCAAACAGAATTAGTGTAAATTTGGAGATATTTATTTTTGACTTGCAGAAGAATTTGGGAGAGATCTCGACAATGATGCTGAAGAGAATTCTGACTAGAAACTTCAGGAGCATTGAAATGAGTAAGGTAAGGCAACACTTTGTTAATAACTAATTGATCATTGGAGGATATCAATTTTATACAAAAACGTTGGGCTAAGAGTAACCTACGGAATTGAAGTGGCATTATTGATGCTTCAACTTCCATAGCTCTGATAGGTGTTGAGCACATGGCACCAGTTATAATTCTAAGAGCCTTATTTTGTATAATATCTAGTCTATTTACAAAGTTACTATTAATATAGGCTAAACAACTATAGTCAAAATGACTTCTAACAATGGATATGTACAAATTTGTTAGTGTTTTAGGATCAGCCCCCCATGATACTCCAGCTAGATAACGAAGGATATTAAGGCTTTTTAAGGAATTTTGAGCTATGTACTTCATATGATGCTCAAATGAAAGATTACTGTCAATAATTACACCTAAAAATTTGTGTCTACTTACTTGTGGAATAATTTCATTCCCATACTTTATAAATATTGAATTTACAGCATCTGGTCCAATACTTAAAACTGTACTTTTGCTTGTATTTATTTTAAGATCAAGGAGACTATAATATGTTTTTAATTTCATTAGAGCATCATTCAAAATACATGCTGCTAAATCAATATCTCTATGCTTGCAATATATTACAAGATCATCAGCAAATTGAAGGATCTTGACTTCATTATTAGTTATATATTTACAAATTTGACTAGTGTACAAATTATAGAGTAAAGGAGATAATACTGCTCCTTGCATCGTGCCTTTTGATGTAGTTCTAGGGCCATGCATAATATTATTGTGTCTAACGAATAAAGTTCTATTACTTAAAAAGTCATATATCCATTTACACAAGATTCCTGGAATGCCAAGTTCTGTCAAAATTTTTATCAGTATAGATGGTTGAACACTATCAAATGCCCCTTGTACATCTAAGAAAGCACATATGACATTATATTTACTATTTTTTGCATATTTTAGATCTGAAATGAGTGATACAAAGCTGTTAGCACAACTACGTCCTCGTCTGAAGCCATACTGTATATCTGGAATGATACTATTTGATTCAATAAACCAGTCTAACCTAGCTTTAATCATAGTTTCAAATATTTTCCCCATGCAAGATGATAATGAGATTGGTCGATATGAATCTGGATTCTCAGGAGGTTTATCTGTTTTAAGGATGGGAATCACACACTGGGTTTTCCATGTCTCAGGAATACATTTTTTAAGCCATAAGTTATTAAGTATTTCTAAAAACAGTATCTGAATCGATTTATGTAGATTTTTAATTAGTATATATGGTAGTTCATCTAAGCCGGGTTTTGAATCCTTACGTGAACTTAAAGAGACAAGAAATTCATGAAGCGAGAACTTTTCTAGAAGAAATTTCGTATTTTCATTATCATTATGCATGTTGAAATATGTTTGTAAGTTAGAGACTACTAGCCCTTTATCTGTTAATTTATCTAAGAAGGCGTCAATGAATTCATCTGAATAAGACCGATTATTAATCTTCCGATTATGTTTAAACATTTTGATTTGTTTCCAGATTGTACTTATAGGTGTAGTTCTATTAAAACTATTGCATAAAGTATTCCAACCATTTTTCTTTTCCTCAGCAATTACTCGTTTTTTAAGAGCATCTAACCTTTTGTAACTTATAAAATTTTCAATAGTGGGATTATTCCTATAATATTTTAATGCCTCATATGAGTTCATGACACTCTGTCTGCACTTATCATTCCACCAGGGTGCAGGTAGTTTGGTTTTGTAGTTGGAAGTTCTGATAAACTTTGGTATGCAAACAGTTTTCAAGGAACTAAGTTGTTCACAAAAAGAGTTGTATGTTTCTAAAGGGTTCTCACTATCTACTGTTATATCACTGAAATACTCTTTGGAAAGTTCGCAAAATTTCGTCCAATCAGTTTTCTTGTATAGGTATTTTTCAATGGGTGGGTTTATTTTGTATTGATCAATATTAAGTGATATAGTAGTGATTGTGGGAAAATGATAACTACCCATATTATTGTCATAAACTGACCATTCAGACAAGGGTGCGATACAGGGACTAGTAAAGGTGACATCTATAGCTGATGGGTTACGAGATGGATAAGGAAGTGTAGTGTACCTACCATCATTAAGGATGCATAAATTAGAATCATCTATAATATCGTAAAGTTGTAGTCCACGACTTTTTGTGGCTATACAGCCCATGGCTATATGGTGGGCATTAAAATCCCCACTTACAATAATAGGTTTTGGTAATAAATTAATTAAATTTCTTAATCTATCCAGTCTTATATGTTTACTACTAGGTGGACAGTAAACACATAAAATGGAAAGTGTTCCATGTTCAGTTGAAAGTGAAATAGCTATGTTCTGTATTTCCTCATAAAAAGTAGTGTGTAACTGTTTATATTTCAAGTAAGGTTTGATCAATATTGCAACACCTCCATGCTCATTCTTAGCATTGCAAAAGTGTAAATTGTAATTTGGGATACTAAATGATTTGCTATCTTTAAACCAAGTTTCATTTAAAAGGCAAATATCTATGTTTTCTTGTCTTAAAAAGTCTATTAGTAAGGGTTTTTTGTTGTATGCACTTTGTATATTATATTGTGCTATTTTTAAGTGTGATTGTTGTGAGTTGTAATTATCCATAAAGTTAGGAAAGGTGTTTGTGTAACATTTCTTTAATTGTTTTATTATTAATTGGTGTGGTGTCAACCTTGTTACTAATATCTAAAATTATACGAATAATTGCTGAAGTTAAGTCAGCGTTACTTAATAATTGGTCTTTAAGACTCATCTCTTTTGATGGGGATTGTACAGTATTTACAGAAGTTATACTACGGTTAATGTTAGAATTAGAGTTAGATACAGAACTTAAGCTACGGTTAATGTTAGAATTAGAGTTAGATTTAGAGACATTGTGTATGGTATTCTTATTAAAACTATCTTTAATAATTTGTTTTTTATTGGCGGATTCAGCAATTGTGGGGAAGTCCTGGTGATATTTCTTTACATCTGTTACTTTTGAATATGTTATTTTATTACGTTTTTCTAAGATTTTATTAATTTTAACTGGACATGATTTGGACACTGCCACATGAGGTCCACTGCAGTTTGCGCAGCAAAGCTCATTTGGCTTGTCACAGTCTGTGTAGAGATGTTCACCCCCACAGCTGCTGCATCGCTGTTTTCCGTTACACACTCTTGCAGAGTGGTTGAATTTTAAACATTTGTAACATTGTTGTAAAGGGGGAATATATTCAAAGACTCTATAGGAGAACAAGTCATATTGTACGGAATCAGGTAGAGTGTTCGATAAGAATGTTAAACTAACAGTCTGTAATGGCACTCGTTGCGGGCCTACTTTCTTGGTAAACCGTCGCACTGCTATAATTTCAAAGTAAGATGATAATTTCGTGTACAGCTCTTTATTGGAAATGTTTGTAGGGACGAAGCGTATGACTCCGGTTCTCTCAGTTAGGGCTGCTGGTATGAATGCTCTTAGTTTATATTTGTTTAAAAAGGTAGAATTGGCCAAAAAGTTATTCGCTGTATTCGCTAGTTTAAAATGAACAACTAGTTTAGTGGCGTTTACCCTTTGTAGAGACACCACACCCTTTATCTCTGTGGTAAAAATATGGTTCAGGTAGATCGGGCTTTTATTACCGATTCTATCTTTTTTGTCTTCTGATTCTACAAACACTTTAAAATCGGTATTCGTAGAGATTTCAGGATATAATCTTATATACGAGGGTTTAAAATACGGTAAGTAGCTTGTACTTTCCTGTGGTTCTTGTTGTTTGTCGCCAAGAGGTCTCTTGGCCACTCTCTTTAAACTAGGACCATCCGCTGGCTCCTCCTCGTTGCCATCCATTTTTATATTGTTTAGTAGATAGGTAAGTTATAAAATACCTAAAAAGAACGAATATTTTCAATAAAATATTTAATGAAAATTTTTGTTCGAACCACCTCGGTTGAATTTCCCGCCTAGAAAATAATTCTGTCTAGTCGAATTTAGAATGCCAAAGAGTAAAAATAAAACTTTTTTTTCATGTAGATTTTAATTTACACCTTTTTGTTTTTTATTTTATTACAAGTGAAACAAACAAATGACTAGCTTGACTGTAAAATATTTTCATGATATTCATATATTTTTTTATTATTGCATCGGTTACGTGACTACTGTTCATCACGTGGGCCGATATACGAAAAATGTTTGGAATTTTTTCGCCTCTGAGCTATCATTTTACGCGAGAGAATTCACGCACACGTAACCCATAAAAATGCAAACATTTCTTACTTTTCATAGTTATCGTGGCAACATACTCATCGAGAAAGTTTTTTATAACTGCTCTGTAAATAAAACTTTTGATAGAGAGGCATGTCTAAGCTTACACTGAATACAAATGAAGTGTCTCCTTAGACAAAGTCATCCCATCGTCCATCCATCCATCCTGCCATCTACTAAATGTAGATCTTGAGCTGTTTGCCACATTAGTAGTATAAAACATTTTGTAAGTAGTATTAAAAACAAATAGTGATTTTTTTAGTTGTCTTTGATAGGTCCTTATCTTAGTTAGGCAAAGGTAACTCTGCCCATACAGCCTTGTCATCAGTATTTAAATTTGCTTAATATTCGTCATGTTCCATGCCGTTCAAATTGACGTCCTGTGTCAAGTCCTGTCCCAATTAAGTGAAATTAACCATGAATTAACCGTTGGAAACTTTACTAAGACTTTTATGGAGATTTCGGAGTAGTATATAACTATACAGTCACTTTTTCCTATTCTCTTGCCCGCTTTTGAAGTCCTTATGTTTAAGAATTTACAATTTCTTAACACAAAAACACAAAATAATATACACTACTTTAAAAAAATAATAAACAACAATAGTGCGCCGTGTTTAGCCTTTCGCGCCAAAACCCCACAAAACTATAGTGAATTCTTATTAAGGACCTAAATGACTAATATCTGTCACTCAAATCACTCATTTTGTCTATGGAAGTTGTTCTTTGAGACCGATGAGTTCACATCAAAGACAAACTTTATCAATAAAAGGAGCGGATTATCACAGTTTTGATTTAATAAAGCCCAAAGTTAGACTCGTAATTGGTTTTAGCTAGTATATTGTTACTGAAATTGCTTCAAGTTGGGCGGTGTTCAGCAAACTGCGTCGGATTTTCTCTTGACTTGAAGACGAAAATTACAACCAATGCGTTCTACAAGTTATGAACTACAGTTTCGAGACGTACACACTTACAACGCCCGGGACTCCAGGAGTCTCTTTAAGGGATAAACTTCAAGAAACATGGCTCGCAAAGCACAGTAAATTAGCTTTGTCTGTTGAAGAGCCGATGGCGGCGTACCACATCGTTGTCTCATTCTTTAAACAGCAAATGCACCGCGAGGTCACGTGGTGTTCAATACCCTATGTCCCCTGGATGGGGCAGAGGGCGTCCACAGTGATCCACCATAGCAATCGGTCTTGGGCTTTGTCGGTGAATTATCGGTCCGGTTTTTCACTGTTTCGGTTTCTTTAATCAGTTTTATTTTTTGAACAAGCGAGTGATTAGCACACTGTGCCCTAGTCCAGAACTTCCAGACATGCTCGGTTTATTACGGGTATCCTCCCTAGTGATATGAATCTGTTTTGAGGCGCAGAATATTCGCCTTTTGTCCCGCATCCGTAGCTCAGCTGCAACCTAGGTAGTGGGCACGCGACTGCGTGGATGCAGCAGGTCCCAGGGTGGACGACTTGGACGTTGATGACTCGAACTGGTCAAGGTTCTTATCAGTGTTTCACTACAAACACAGCAGACAGCTACTTGGATTTTTTATTAGGCAATGTTGACCTCACTACGTCAGCGATTCTAACCAAAACCATACCCCGACTTTCACCCCATTTTTTCAGATCACGTGGTGAGTCCATACCATGTTGAAACAGACTGGAGCGGCTTGCTGTAATCGAAATTTTGTTTTTTTGTTGTCAACATATTTCAAACCGCCCATTAGAATTTCAACATAGTTAACGTGCCTTCGCTACGCTCGTAAACGCCACAAATGGTCACTCATAGTCATTCAAACTTGTTTGAAAATCCTAAACATAGCATTTCAATCCGTATAATGTAGGTATGTGTGTATACAAAAATGGCCGTCACAAAAGCGGTGCATCACCGTAGTCATTTGGCTGACAATGGCGCCCACGTTAACGTCGAGTGCGTTCCGTTCTACAACTGGGTCACACCGTGTCGCGCGTCGGAGCGGATGGACTAAGCTTACTTGAACCACCCTTCCTCTCAAGTTTCCTATACAGGAGTATGATTCCGGAGAGTGTATAAGGGGTCATGGAGGCCATGCAATTGTGGCCGGTCATTTAAAAAAAATTCGGTTTGAATTTAGAATATTACACAAAAAAGGTTGAATGTTCTATTAACAGGCTGAATATTTGCAATGTCGTTGAAGCAGCTTTTTTTTTAACTGGCAGGAAGAGCAATAATATTTTTTTTACAAGTTCGTTGCTGGCAGTTTTGTAGGTTATGGGTTGTGTATATTTTATTTGTGTTCGATATTTCTTTTAGTTGTTCCTGCTATGTCAATGTTCAGTAAAAGATCACTGATCCTTTGTTTATGATTGGGCTCTGTTGGTTGCCAGTAGACATTAAACCAAGTCGAAAATCTCAAAAATTTCTACAGCAGTTATCCTTAATCCGTCTCTGTCTATTTTGAGACAGCAATATGTTTAATACCTACTGCACGTAATAGGTAGACTATTTCATTCATGTCCAATTGTTATATTGTTTGAATGCTACTTTGTGAAATACGTTTTTTTTAAAGATAGAATTCGTTCTGATATAGAAGAAAAATAAAACTATATATACGAACTTATTTGAAGAAGAAAACTATTCGCTTGTTCTTTTTTTAAAGGAAGAATTATGTAATGTCCTTATTTTATTGATTGATTAATGTACACACAAATGATAATAAAAGAAAAAATAAACAAGAAGAGAACAATGAACAAAGGCTTTCTTATTTCTACAGAAATCTCTTCCAGTAGGCCTGAGATAGGAGATGTTAAGGTGAAAATGATGGAGAAAGAATTAATATGTGTCTGCAGGTTCTTCTTCTTCCATCTAGACCTTATCCCATTTCCTTGTCCTCATACTCCATTTGCCACGGTCTTGTGCTTCGTCTATGGTTAGTTGAGCGTCCTTCAGGTCCCGTAGGATCGTCGTCGGCCACGTGGTTGGTGGTTTCCACGCGTGCGTTTCGTCGAAGGCAAATCCAAGGCAAGCTTTACCATATGGTTACATGGTCGTCTTTGTATATGACTGTACCACCTTATAAGCTTTTTTTTAATTTCTTGGATATTGGGGCAACCTTGCAACTACCTCTTATATACTCGTTTCGGATTTTGTCCAGCAGTGTGACACCCGCTGACCAACGAAACATGCGCATTTCTGTGGAGTGCAGTTTGTTTATATGTTGTTTGTTGGTCGTCCAACATTCTGAACCATGCAGAACAGCAGGTCTAGTGGCTGTCTTGGACATGTGTCCTTTAACCTTAAGGGGCATTTTCCTATCGCACATTACTCCTCTGAGTTGTCTCCACTTTATCCATCCTGTTGTTGTTGTAAGAGTAATATCTTCTTCGATTTTGCTATCATTACTGGTGATAAAAAAATGGTACTTCCTATTGAAATGTTTATACTGTCTGGGTTAGTGACGTTATCGAAAATACAAGACATGTGTTCGGTTTTCTTTCGACTAATTTTAAGACCGTTTGTCTCTAGCGCCTCAGTCCAGCAATTAAAATCTTGCTGAACTTCGTTTTCACTGTTGGAGATCAACACTATGTCATCTACATACAAGATGCTTCACGGTACTGGCTTTTGAAGTGCTTTGTTAGATAATCCGTTGTAGTGTTGAAAAGTAGCGGATTCAGTGTGGACCCTTGGAGTGCAGGTTAACACAAATAATATTTTATACATAAACTAGATGACCCCCACAGTTTCGCCCGTGGAATATTTCGATCTCCCTTCGCACCTATGTAATCCCGTCGCTTATAAATTCTACAATGATGCATAAAAATTTGCCCGATTTGTCGACATTTATGACTACTGCTCTAAAAAAAAAACATCTTTATTTTGCATAGACCATTTCAACGGCGCTTACAAAATGTCATACACTAAAACTAAAGAAAAAATAATATATTTAAAGTGACCACCGGTTCGGAACGCGGCCCACCTGAGAAGAACCGGCAAGAAACTTAGGAAGGCTTTTTTTTTGATGGCCTATTTACAATTTAATATTTTAATTATGTATTTTATGACTATAATATTTTATTTGCCAGCATATCATTTCCAGGCATCCCTGTATAGCCTATAGCCTTCCTCGATGAATGGGCTATCTAACAAAAAAAGAATTTTTCAAATCCGACCAGTAGTTCCTGAGATTAGCGCGTTCAACCAAACAAACAAACAAACTCTTCAGCTTTATAATATTAGTATAGATAATAATAGCATACATATTCAAATACATACATAATAAGTTCTAAAATATAATAAAGACATACACATATCAATATTCAGTAAAAGTAAAACATACTCTACTTATTTATACCTACATAGAAAAGTAATATTAATATTTAAGTAATACTCACATTTATTTATTTTAAGTAGGTAAATATAGTCCTTCTTATTTTCAAAATTAAAAAACCTTAGTGTTAATACTTAGCTCGCTATATTACTTTTAGATTATACCTAATTCCCAAAGTTCAACAATTACGGACATTGTCAAACGTCTAAGTTGCAACAAGTTTGAACATTAGCCGTTGTCGCCGCAGTCGACAGAGCTTATTAACACCTTGTACATAATGTATTTGAAAGTTTAGAACATTGGTGTATGATCTGGTCATCATCATTATTAGAGCGCGCTTACAGTTCACAGAGGGTCACAGTTTATTGTTTAGAACACTGTAGCCAGTACACATATGTGGTTGAGATGATTATAATTAATTACAATCAAAAGCCATGTACCTTAAGAAAGAGTTGAAATGGGAACTAAGGCTAAAAAAAAACTTAAGCTTTTGAACATGTGCTGCAGATGATATATGATATATATACATAATGAAACACCAGCTTAGAACCCTGGCACCAACTGTAAGATTTAACTTGAGTAGAGGGTACCAGGCCCCGTTAGTGATCAATTTTTAAATATATTTATTTTTAGATATATTTAAAAATGTAATTTGTATGTTCGTGTTGTAAATAAAGCGCTCGTGGCCCCGCGGACTCAGTGTTCTGTAAACGATCACTGTGTTAAATAACTTTCGCTATAGCTCGTCCTCGGATGGGTGACCACTTTGTGGCATTAAGATTTGCGAGCGTTTCCGTGCTCCAGAAGGCACGATAACTTGTGGGTCCCGGTTGCCAATAAAATGGCAACCCATGTCAATACGACAACAAGCTCACCACCTATTACGTGAGACAAAAATGCATACGGTGAAATGTGAGCGTTTAATATGGCTCTGCCTACCCCTTTTGGGATAAAGGCATGACAATATGTGTGTTTATATTGTAAATAAAGAGAATATCATAATAAATTCTGTGGGACACTATTTACACAGCGCCATCTAGCTCATACTAAGCAATAAGCTTGTACTATGGGATCTTTACAACTGATATACATACTTATATATTTCTAAATATATACGTATTATTTACATAGGAAACACCTAAACTCCGAAACCAACATTCGGGGATCACACTAACATTTGTTCCGACCCGGGAATCGAAACAGGGACCTCAGCGCGCTAGTTGCATATACTACCAATGCACCACCAAGGCAGTAGTGGTCTTACTTATCTTCGGTAAATCAACAAAATATCGAGTAAAACAAAACTAACTCCCCGCTTGCTCCTCTAATACATAGTGAGATTAGATATTGGTAAATTGCGGGCGCTTGCTGTATATTATTTCCCAAAACTAGTGCATTAACCTTGTTTTATGTGTAAAAATGGTAGGTTCTTAGACAAAAAAATTGTGTAAACGTGCTATAGTGAAAGACAGTGATATATTGTAGTGAAAGTAAAAGCAATTTAACAAAGTCGTGCAAATTCCACTGAAAGCCTCATTAACGCTGTACCATGTTAGTGGGGCAAGGACACAGGACTTATGACTGGAATTGACATCGACAAAAGACTGGACAGGACTAAATTAGAACATAAGATTGAAGAAATATGATATACAAAATAGTTTGGTTGAAAGGTCTTGGTAAAATAATTACAAAAGAAAAATCTAATACATAGTTTATTTTAACTCAAATAAAAATAAAATATTTCGCAACTTAGCAACAACAGATATACTAAAAGCAACAATAACTGTAACTGCACTCTAATTACTAATATTCCTACAATAGTACCCTGCTCGAATCCAACCACGTTCGAATTATACGTGCAGAAACTCCATTAACACAATCAATACTAATCAACTAATCATCAAGTCTGCCATTACCGTACATTCCATAGTTTCATTATATTCTTATGCTATCGTCAGGCACCTGCCTTATGAGCTTAGGCCTAGAGACTTTTATGTATACAGAATTTAATCTCAATATATAAAACGAAGTCGGGTTTGTTAGAACACATAAAAGAAGAACATGAGAACACATGAAGAACGGGTGAGCCGATTTTTTTTATCCTCGCTTTGTTCATATAGTCTCTACTCTGTACAGCAGAATAAGTAATGAAATGAAATAAAAAAATTGTCACAAACTAACACTTATGAACGTCAATATTATTGCTTATACATTCCATTTACTGCCAGATTACATTTTTTAGCAATATAGTAAAGAGTCCGAGGAAGAACCTGACAATAAAATTCATCCGGTAATTACATTAGTTTAATTTACAAACTATAAAGTAATATAGTTAAACAAAAATTTAATCAAAATGACAGCGATTCTAGTTGCCAGTTCTAAGGACACCTTACCCTCTATGAAGAAGAATCTGGCAAGAAACTAAAAAAAAAGTTTGTGTGTACTAATGTACACGCTTTGCAAGTTATACTTATTTAGTCTAATAAGATTTCATCACATATACCACAACTCTTTGCTTGTAACAGGAATGATAAATTAGTAAGAAAAAAAGGAATCAAAGGAATGAAAACTACTTTGAATGTAGTTATAAGTTGTCATTAAAATACTTAACAGCTAACTTCAGGGTGTTTACAAGTTGTCATGGAAACACTTATCAGCTAACTTCATGGTGTCGGTTTTACGTGACAATGTGCGTGCGCATCGTAAAAATGTACTCTTATCATTATTCGCTAACGCGCCAAAAGAAGTGTAACATCAAAAAATACAGATAATATCTAAATGTTTCTCAAACATTAAAGCGGTGCAAAACTGGGACCGCTTGGCACCACTATTGTTTACATATATTAAAAAACTTTCTTCTCCGTTTTTTTTAATAAATTTTTGGCCCTGAAGATTTGCAGAAGCGATTGTGGATCCGCGGACTTAGTGTTCTGTAAACCATCACTGAGTTACGAAACTTTCACTAAGGCTGGACCTCGGATGGAAGACCACTTTGTGGTCGCAAGACAGAAACAAATTTGCGAGCACGAAAAGTGCTTCGAAAGACACGTTAAGCCGTTGGTCCCGGTTGCCAGGAAAATGGCAGTCCTTAAGTCAAGTTGAAGGCCCTATGGGCGGCTTGAAAAATTTCAATAACAAGTAGCCACAACCTGCGTCTGTCTATTTCAAAACGGTAATGGACTCCACCTATTACGTGGGACAGGAATACACATGGTGAAAAGTGGGCATATAATATGTCTCTGCCGCCCTTTTGGAGATAAGGCATGAAAGATGAATAAATAAAAAGACTTTCATCTCTATCGAGACAAAATCTTAATATCTTTATACAAATTGACCTAATGAATGCTACTGATAATGCTGTTCTTGTAGCTAAGTTTTGGGCCGAAACAATTTAGGTTTGTTAGCGACACGAGAAGAAGAAGAATACAAATTGAAATAAACACTTACCTTCGATACTAGGCTTCTCACAGACGAAATAGTTGTGCTCTCTGCAGCCCCTGTCGTTCCACATGAAGGTAGCAGTGGCGGGTGGTGGTCTGGGAGGAAACTCCCGCCGCGCTTCCACACAGTCTTGGCCAGAGGTTCCATCATCGTTTGGTTGACTGCTGTGTTTGCGCCAACCAGGAAACCAGTCTGATAGCAAATGAAAATTTCATGTTTAAAAATACTATTGATTTCAATAATAAAGGAGGATTTGGTTTTGAGTTAAGCAATGTGTATGTTTGGAACAAAGTTCTTAAATGCGGGTGGATACTGCGATTTAGAAGAAATAGTCACGTAACCAAAATGCCGTATGCTGTGTGTGTATATTTGCGTGTATCGAATCCGCTACAAGCAAATACGCACACAAGCAAATGAGTGCGCAGCCGCGTACGCAACTCTCTATATATCTCTCTCTCTCTGTGTGTGTGTGTGTGTCTCTCTGTCTCTTTTATCATAACCTCAACGCGTATTTATTAAATGTTATACCATATCACATATATTATTGTCTTTCACTATAGCATACATTTCATATTTCACTATAGCAGTCGTTAAGCCTGGTTGAAGGCCTTATGGGCGGCTTAAAAATTTGCATACAATATGCAATTTATGCATATTACACGGTGAAAAGTGGGCATATAATATGCCTCTGCCACCCCTTCGGGGATAAGGCGTGATGGATATTTATTTATTATTTATTTTTTTCACTATAGCACGTTAACACAACTTTTATGTCCAAGAACCACCACTTCCGTACATAAAACAAGATTAATGAACTAGTTTTAGAAAATAATATACAGCAAGCGTCCGCTTTTGTCAATTTTCCCGCGTAGAATCTATTTTTTTATTAAGTTTTTGTAACATTTTAAACCTAAGGTGAATGACGATGCATAAAAATTTTAAAAAGTAGAAATAATTTTTAGACCGTTCCGTTCCATCCGTAGTTCGTATACTACTAATTAATAATGTTTGAAATTCAAATTCAAATTCGTTTATTTGCTAGAATATGGTATACAATCAATGATGGTGTTGTATTATTTAGTAAAGTTCTTGCATATTCTGCCTCATGTTAACGTGCAAATGTGTTGTGTAACATAATAATTTGCACTCGTTAATTATTAATTATATTCTAAAATTATATTATAAGTATGAAGTAAATAGTAGGTAAAACATGTCCTTAAATAATTTGCTATATAAAATGTCGTGTAAAATTGTAATATCGTTCATAAATAAACTAGAATTTGTCATTAAGATAGTCCTGAATGTCATAATATGTTATCTCAAGTTGAAGTCTTGTGAGAGCTGCTTTGAATTTGCGCAGTGGTAGTTTACTAATATAATTAGGCAAGTGATTATACAGTTTTACAGACATACAGTACACATTTTTTTTTTAGTTCCAGCCTAATTCGAGGGGGTAGGTGACCGTTTACAGAACACTGAGTTTGCAGGGTTATGAAAGTTTCTTAGAAGCTAAATACATCGATATCCTTTCAAAATTGCTAGTTACATATTGTCACGCCTTTATCCCCGAAGGGATAGACAGAGGAATACTATACGCTTACATTTCACCGTAGGCATTTTTGTCCCACGTAACAGGTGGTGAGCCCACTGTCGTGTTGAAATGTACGTGCGCAATCTGTGGCGGCCTGCTGTTGAAATTTTTCAAAAAATATGGCCTTCAACCAGGCTTAACGACTGCTGTTTTACTGGCAACAAAATTCCTAGTTGACGATGCTAAACGTAACTAGTATGCAATGCAAAAATCCATTACATATTCTACTAAAGCACTTCAGATAGCATCGTAACGCCCTGATAAGATAAAGAAATAATAATGTAATAATGGCTACTTCGTATTAAAAGTGTTGAATTTCATTAGCATATAAACCCTTTATTATTATAGCACATTAAGAAGAGGTAAGTACCCGTTTAAATTACAGTATTTTGATACGCATTGGTGCTAATTCTGTTGTTGACATCACTAAACTAAATTTCTCTAAAATTTTCTAATTTTTGTTAAGAGATTGCCAAATGCTATTCTGTTATTAAGTCGAACTAAAGTTGGTGATACCATAAATAGCACTTAATTTGTATCTGATGTCACTAAAATTCATTTTCTGTACATGACAGTCGAATGTAAATACATGCCGACTAACTTGATGATTGAACTGCCTATGTACATTTTTCACGTTACAACGTTTTAAAAGTTTTCACGTTTCAAACGGTTACTAAAATTAATAAACGACCCATTAAAATTAGACGTCACCTAAATAGGTTTTTCACACAAAATTTAGAAATTTTAGTTAAAATTTCTAAATTTTGTGTGACGTTAAATTTGTATCTGACATCACTAAAATTCGTTTTATGTGATAAAATTCAACAAAAAGTGAAAAATATACATGGACAGTTCAATCACTAAGTTAGTCGGCATGTAAATACATGTTTTGTTGAATTTTATCACATAAAAGGGATTTTAGTGATGTCATATACAAATTTAGTGCTGTTTATAATGTAACCAAGTTTAGTTCAACGTAATAACAAAATAGCATTTGGCAATTTCTTAATGAAAATAAGAAAATTTTTGAGAAAATTAGGTTAGTGGTTTCAACAACAGAATTAGCACCATTGTTTAAAATGTTACGGAAGTTGGGTTTGTTTACTGATGTTACTAATTTAAATAATATATTACGTAGTTTTGAGTTAATTGTTTGTATCTCTCATAGTACACTGCATTTTGCTTTGTCTTAACATTTGACTGCCCCTATGGCGCGGTGGGAGTGCATCCGACTGCTACGCAAGAGGTCGTGGGTTCGATTCCCACCCAGGATAAAACTTTGTGTACGCGAGCACGATGGTTTATTCTGTGTCTGGATCTTGATGTGTCTTGAACCAGAAAATGGTTGAGCGGGCGAGATAAATAAATTCAAAGTGGACTGTATTTACGGGGAAAGACAAACATGAAATTTACACGCTGTTGTCCGAGAAATGGAAAACAGGAATGGGCACACTACCTTGCTTATGCTGCGAGATGCTGAGGTGGAGGCTGCAGGGGACGTCCCTGGATTTGGATCCCTGGTTCCATTGCACGAAAACACTATTTATCCATGGAAAACACAATTATTGCGGAAGTTGGTGCGAACGCGCGCGCGGCCATTGTAGTACTAACAGAGCGTCTTCAGTTCGTGTGTCGCTGCCCGTGAGCGACGTTTTAGAGAGCGCGTAATATAGCTGTCTCACTCCTCTTTAATGCGAGGCAAGGTAGGTGCGAAAGAGAAATGGAATAAAGGGAAGCGGGGGGGGGGGGGGGGTGTCGACAACTAATTAATTAAAAACAAATGTAGATCGGCGATGCAACATAGAAAAAATAACGCGGCAACTCTGGAATCGAATACCGGCGCAACCATTTCCCCCCCGGCTTGAAGGGTTACCTTCGAAAAAGGACCAACTGACTATACAGTTGCCACTAAGCTTTAGCTGCTAACTAAATAAAATGGTATCGAACTAAACTAAACTAAACCTAATCGAACAAACTAAATTTGTTATTGAAGTTACTGTTGATTAGGCAAAGGACAAAGACGAATAACTGGTCGCAAGTACGAACCAGTTGCGGTTTTAACGCGAACTATACGGGTGATCCCATTTGACCCAGGGAAATCTTCTTCTACTACCCCAAGAGGCCAATGTAATGGAGGCATATCTTCAGTTACAATAACTACGACAGTACCGACAGTAATAGTGTTCGATGGAGTATTCCATTTCTGACGTGACTGTAGCGTAGGCAAATAGTCTGTCCTCCAACGCTTCTAAAATGATTGAACGAGTTCATCCAATAAGGCATGACGCGAGAGAAGATGAAGTCGATCTTCCTCTATTTCAAAAGCGGGTAAGTACTTTAACGGTGTAACATTCAAAAAGTGCAAGCGGCTCCGAGGGATCACTAGACAAGGTTCTACAAAGAGGACGCGTATTCACTACGGCCTCGACTTGAGTGAGCACGGTGCTCAGCTCTTTAAACGTAAAGTGTTTGGAACGCAAAAAATTATGTAGTTCGGAAAGGTTACGACGAGCTCCGACGTAATTCGTACCGTTGTCCAAATACATTCGAGATACGGAACCCCGACGCGACAAAAGTCTTTTAAATGCAGCCATGAAGCATGGCGTGCTCAAATCACCAGCTAATTCTATATGAACGGCGCGAGTCGTCATAAAAACAAAAAGACGAACATAAGCTTTCGTGGAGCGTATACCACGACCACGAGAAACTGTTACCCTGAAGGGGCCAGCGTAATCTGTACCCGTGTATACGAACGGTTTAGTAGCCTGAACAACACGACAAGGACGATGATAGGCCATTTCGGGTGCGATTGACTTCGGGCGAAGTTTTAAACACGGATTACATCGATGAACTATCGAACAAATCAAATTGCGTGCGGAGAGAATCCAGTTTCTGGCGCAAAATCGACATTAATAAATCTGGACCAGCGTGACAATTCACCCTATGGTGATATTCAACTAAAAGATCAACGATATGATCCTTGCGCGGGAGAACCATAGGATGCATTTGATCGTACTCTAATGATCTTATTTATCTATAATATGTATGTATTTACAGTCCGAGACTACCAAGACTTCAATTGGTCGTGCTAATTAGTGTCTAGCACATACGACCTTTTAGCCTTTTTGTTACCACCTCACTAAAAGGCAACGTGTTCAAAATTTCTTCCCCTTCAGGGATAAAGGCGTGACAATATGCATGTATGTATGTATGTAATATGTATATATTTAGAAATAATTAAATAAGTATGTTTATCAGTTATCTGGTTACCATAGTACAAGCTCTGCTTAGTTTGGAATCAGATGGCGTTGTGTGAGTTGTCCCAACGATATGTATATTTATTTATTTATTAAGGTTTTTTGCATTAATTCATACATACAAACGAGTATGAAGGTTTTATGTAATTGCGGATTTAACATTAGGTAGCCACAACCTGCCTCAGCCTGTTTTAAACATGGCAATAATTTCATCATCTTTACGGAGGGCTAAATACAACTGGTTAGAGCTGGCAGCTACCTCGGACAAAGAATTAGTCTAGCTATTCAAAGGGGGAACGCTGCCAGTATCTTCGGAACCTTGCCTAAAGGGACCTCTTTTAATAATATATTTTAGTAATGTATCATATTTTTAAGGTAAAATTTAATGTTAATATTAAGTTAAGTTAAGTTGATATTTATTAATATTCTAAGTACTGGTTATATATGGTGAAAAAGCGTGTCTCTACCTACCGCTTCTGAGAGAAAATCGTAACAATACGTATGTTTTATCCACTGAGTCGCGCATAGATTCGCTGACCCAAATTACTTGACTTGATATCGAAGAAATCAAATAGTGCGGTTGAATCAAGGATCATGAAAAACACCACGGTAACTAAAGTAACATACATACATACATATCGTCACGCCTTTATCCCCGAAGGGGTAGGCAGGGGCATACTATACGCCCACATTTCACCGTATGTATTTTTGTCCCACGTAACATATGGTGAGCCTATTGCCGTGTTGAAATGGACAGGCGCAGGCTGTGGCGACTTGCTGTTGAAATTTTTCAAACTGCCCATTAGGCCTTCAACCAGGCTTAACGACTGCCATTTTACTGGCAATCGGGACCACCGGCTTAACGTGCCTTCCGAAGCACGGAAACGCTCGCAAATGTAAATCCAAGGACCGCCTCTAGCGAATGTTGTTTAACGCAGAGATCGTTTTACAGAACACTGAGTCAGCGCGGCCACGAGCGGTCACTGAAGTAAATAAAGGTGTACAATACGCGAAGTTCGTGGGTATGTTAGTTATAGTGATAACGCAAAGACTATTAAGTTTATCTGTTTGTTACTGGATAAGCAAAACGTATTCCATAGTATTGACTCGAACAAAATTACGATGCAACTGAGTATTATATTGGATGCTGATGATCTCAGCTATATGACAGAATGGTGAATAGATAGCATAAAATCTATTTTACCAATTTTACAAGTGATCGAAAGTAGTTACCCGTATGGACGTTTGCAGCACCAGAGGTTTTGCAATCGCGCTGGAGTTAGCGCGGCAATTTGGCGGATTAATTGAATTTAATTTTATGTGCACAAATTAGGGATTCTTAAACTTTAAAATTTGTGTCAACGGACTATAATGAAAGACAGTTATTAAATATATCATTGAGCTATTAATAGAAAATGTTTTAAATGCGATTTTACATCTTGCTGTGCAAATTAGTCTAAAAGTTTCATTAATGTTTTCATCACTTTACTAGAGCAAGACTGATTTTGACTTGAGACTATACTTGACTAATACATAAAAGTCGAAGATAATAACAAGACTAAAAAGAAATATGATATGAATAATTAAAAAAATAAAAATGAAGCGCTCGTGGCCCCGCGGTCTCAGTGTTCTGTAAACGATCACTGAGTTAGGCAACTTTCACTATGGCTGGTCCTCGGATGGGTGACCACTTTGTGGCATTTACATTTACGAGCGTTTCCGTGCTTCGGAAGGCACGTTAAGCCATTAAAATAAACAAAATAAAAATATCTTTATTTTGCATAGACCATTTTAACGGCGCTTACAAAATGTCATACACTATTTAAAATATTTAAAGCGACCACCGGTTCTGAACGCGGCCCACCTGAGAAGAACCGGCAAGAAACTTAGGAAGGCTTTTTTTTGATGGCCTATTTACAATTTAATATTATTTCACTTTGCCAGCAGATCATTTCCAGGCGTCCCTGTCCTGCAAATAGTCTGTAACGGAGTAAAAACCTTTATCACAAAGCTTGTTTTTAATAAACTTTTTAAATTTATTTAATAAATTAAATTGGTAAATTTCTCAGGTCACAGGGAAGCTTGTTGTAAAAGCGTATACAGTTACCCTGGAAAGAATCGCCAATCTTATGTAGTCGACTGTGGTGGACTGAAAGATTATTTTTATTTCTAGTGTTTATATTATGTTTATCACAGAGTTTAGAGAACTGTGATAGATTTTTCTGGACATACATAAGATTGGCAAAAATGTATTGTGATGGTAAGGTTAGAATATTTACTTCTTTGAATTTTTCTCGGAGAGAAACTCTGGGGCCCAAATTATAAATAGCGCGTATTGGTCCCGGTTGCCAGTAAAATGGCAGTCGTTAAGCCTGGTTGAAGGCCTTATGGGCGGCTTGAAAATTTCAACAGCAGGTAGCCACAACCTGCGTCTGTCTATTTCAACACGGCAATGGGCTCACCACCTATTACGTGGGACAGGAATCCACACGGTGAAAAGTGGGCATATAATATGCCTCTGCCACCCCTTCGGGGATAAGGCGTAATGGATATTTATTTTTATTTTATTTAAAAATAATGCCGCATATCGGTACGTATATTATGGTAATCAATTTGACTTAAAGACTACCACGTTACCTCTGACAACTGAGAACAACGGCTTAACGTAGCTAGTAACACTCATAAATGATCTAACGGGGTTGTGTGCGCTTCAAACATCAAGAAATGTGTGTACCAGAGTACACAGGTAAGAAGCGAAACTTCTTTTCGATATTTTTTTACAGCTATAAAATTGCTCTTACTTATGTTTTAGAAGTTTCACTTCAAAACAACATGGCGCGTAACTGAAAAACGTGACACATATTTTTGGATGATATAAAATCTTTGGACTCGGGACACCGTTACGAGAAGCAGCTATAGTGTGTGCATATATGCGTACATATAGCAGACCGCGAAAGCGTCTAGATAAATAATTTTATTTGATAGGTAGTTGGTAGATTCAATGCCTTGCTAGTAAATAATATAATCATCATTGTCATCTAACTATGATCCCGGTCATCTACAGGTCTTATTAAATAATATTGTGTAATCAATTAAGACTTTTTTAGTGTAGGATCTTTTTCCTCATCATCATTAACGTCGATCCTGGTCAATTTTTGAAGTGAAATCTTCTTTTAGTGCGGTACGCATATTTTTATAGAGATAAAATGTCTGGACTCATAAATAAATTCATATTTTATATACTACTATAATCGGGACCAACGGATTAACGTGCCTTCCGAAGCACGGAAACGTTCGCAAATGTAAATCCAAGGACCGCCTCTAGCGAATGTTGCTTAACGCAGAGATCGTTTTACAGAACACTGAGTCAGCGGTCTAAGAAGTATACTACTCGGGACTTCACACGAAACAATTTTGTACTTACAATATGAACATAAACCGCGAAACTTTAAAAAAAAATCATAAATAAATATATTAATAAATTTAGTTTTCACTTCTGTCGGCATACCCGGAGTGCAACCTGTAATTTACTCGTATTTTTCCAGCAGTAAAAGGGTACTTTTGCTTCGTGAAATCTCGAAGGAAAAGCGACTTTTGCTGCGCGTGTGAGGCAAAGTAACTTTTTAAATAAACTAGATGACCTTCGCCCGTGGAATATTTCAACCTCCCGTCGCACCTATTTAATCCCGTCGCTTATAAATTCTACAATGATGCATAAAAATTTGCCCGATTTGTCGACATTTATGACTACTGCTATGCTCCCCAGTGTAGTAGCGTAATATATAGCCTATAGCCTTCCTCGATAAATGGGCTATCTAACACAAAAATATTTTTTCAAATCCGACCAATGTTTGCTGAGATTAGCGCGTTGAACCAAACAAATAAACAAATAAACTCTTCAGCTTTATAATATTAGTATAGATTTGAAATAAGCAATACCGCGGTCCGAAACTCAAGACAAGCGCTGGCCGTACAATGGAGAACACAAAAGGGTCAAAATATTATCAAAAACAGCTAAAATTGGAGCGTAGCTCATGTACATTACATTACTTTTTATTTCACTTCAATACCTGCAGTATTTCCGAAGTTATAACGGTGAGAAGATTTAGCACGTTTTTTGAGTTTCCGAGATTAGGCGCGCTCAGTATGACGTCACAGTGCGACACGACGTTCGGCCCGGTGGGTTGACCCTACTATATTACGCGCGTTTCGTTTCATTTTGTTTAGATGTTTTCGTTTTCCTATTACTCGTACGTCAAAGAAATGATATTAAATAATATCCTTTATATCCAAACTAGCGTAGTGACATACTTCCAACTCCGTGGCACCCATTTAATCCCGTCGCTTATTAGATACTTTTCCAAAAATGTATAAAAGTTTCCCCGATTTGTTGACATTTATGATTACTGATCCGCTCTCCTAAGTAGTAGCGTGATGATATATATATAGCTAATAACCTTCCTCAATAAATGGGCTATCCAATACAAAAAGATTTTTTCAAATCGGTCCAGCCATTAACGCGTGATGGCGTGACCAAGGGAAATGAGGATTCATTTTTATATTTATAGAAGATTACACTAAAGTGTATAGAATGGAAGCAGATTTTCTAAAAGAGCAGTTGGGTGCCATTGTAGAGTAGTCGTCGATCGCCTTGGATTTCATGGTTTGTCTTGCTGCAGGAGCAGTGGGTGATTACCACGGTACGCGAGCTTTAACGACATAACCCTACGTGCTCTTGTCGCCACCAGAGTGCCAGCTAATCTTGAACCGAATGGTTTGGGGCGCGACCACGATATGTCTTTAATGCCGTGGAGGATAGGTAGGTATTTAGTATGGGGCGCTATGTGTGTTAATATTTACAACTCGTAAGTGATTACGTTTTTTAAACCGTTTCAGGTCTAGACCTTTACCAAGCGCTCATAACTATTTCAAGAGATTTTAAAGCGTCTTATTAACACTACTCGTGACCAGATGGATGGTATCTTTTTCACACAAAGGCTAAGCCTTGCCATATGACGTGGCAATAATTGTTGTTTTTGTCAAGCTAACTATAAGGCACTGCCTTTCTTGAGTTTAAATTTGCCTTCTACTAGTTTATACTTCATAGTTTTCCATGTCATTTTTAACCAAAATAATAATATTTTCTAACAAATTAAACGCTCGTGGCGACGACAAACAAATTAAACGATCACTGCGTGAAGCAAATATCGCTATGGCTGGTGACGGATAGGTGACCATTTTGTCACTTGTAATTTATTTGATGTTAAGTTTTCGAGTGTTTCCGTGCTTCGGAAAGCATGTCGTAAGCCGTTGGTCCCGGTTGCCAGTAACATGACAGTCGTTAAGCTAAGTAGTGCTAGGCGGCTTGAAAATCTTCAACAGTAGGTAGCAACAATCTGCGTCTGTCTATTTAAACACGGAAAGGGCTCACCACCTATTACGTGGGACAGAAATACAAATGGTGAAAAGTGGGCTTATGATATGCCTTTGCCACCCCTTCGGGAGAAGGCTTGATTGGTACACATAAAAATAAATTAAAACACAAATAAACGAGAATTGAGTTCTTAGGGCGTGAAGAGCAGAAGCGTGAACGTCGCCATCCCTGCCAGCTACGACTGTAATTCTACTCCAACACGAGTGCCACCAGGGCGCATAATGCTCGGGCATTTTTTGCGAATTATGTAGAGAAGAAGTATTATTAAAATATTATTAACAAATACTTAGATCAAAATGGTTTTCGTAGCAGACCGCTTTAGTTTTAGGGTCTATTGAATCAAATCTTTTTACGGTCGTCATCCATTTTTTCCTCATTTTTAGGTTCGAAGGTTCATAAAAAAAACAGAGTTTATAGGGTGGTTCAACTGTTGAATTGAAGCAATAAGGGACAATGCAATATTTTCTTACCATTTTACCACTGATAACTTTATAATCTTGATTTTTACTGCGAAGTGGTGTGCGAACGATAGTGCTACAGTTAAATGAGTTACGTTGTGACGTCATCGGCCAGTTTGCGACCGCTCGCGGTTTTAAAAACTTTCGGCCGGAAATACGCACTTTGATCCTTAATATTACAACCATTTTTTTAAATATAAAAAAGTAAAAACACATTTTTTTTTTCGTATTTTTTTGTAGATTTATTTTGCATGTAAAGTAAAAAACGTTTGTCAGGTCCATTATGTAATTTAATTATTTTTAGTTTTTAGGTGTAACAATAATAATTTATGGACGTTTTATTGAAAAATAATAATGGCTAAATAATTTAGTAAACAATACTGGCGCGTTACAAAAAAAAATATCATTAGTATTTAGTTTTCTAAAATTGACATGCATTGTAATTTCGGACAGCAGTTCTAAAATACTCTGTATAATCTGTGGACAAAGCGGGAATTTTAAAAATGTATATTTTGATTTTTCGACTTGTGTCTATTATTCATTGCGATTAACTTCAGATAACAGTATTCTCGCTGGAGAGGTGAAATGTTGTATGTTTCACACGAGAACAAATTTGGTTCGTGATTTAACATCAGCACTCGGTGCAAAAAATACTTTTGCTCACTTGTTAAACAAATAACTATTTTACAGAGCTACAAAATTACTCTCAACATCGATAAAGAAGTTTTATCGATAAAAAACACTTAATGTAATTTGAATAAATAACCTGATTGTTTTTTCAACCACAAATAAACAAAAGAGATCATTTACTGAAAATTCGATCGTGTTTCTACTCAACATTACGTCATTTTTTTTAACGTTATAGAACTGCAATTAATTGTAAAAGGAGCTGAGACATCATTATTTGAACGTTCAAGAACTGCAGTTAATTGTAAGAGGTGCTTGTGTTACAAATGAAATAAATACCTCGTGGCAGACGGTACGAGCAACTTAATAACTCAACTAAGTTGGTTAAAGGAGTAAATGAGAAAATTGTAATGGCAACTGGATACTGTGTTTGAAACTTTTTATAACCAGCTTTATAAAACCAATAAAGTTGAAATGGAAATGGAAGCGCTCGTGGCCCCGCGGATTCAGTGTTCTGTAAATCACTGCGTTAAGCAACTTTCTCTGTTGCCTTTCCTTTGATGGGTGACCACTTTGTAGCATTTAGATTTGCGAGCGTTTCTGTTAAACCGTTGGTTGAAGGCCTTATGCCTTCAACCAACGGTTACGTGTAACGTGCCTTCTCGCGGCTTCAAAATTTTCCAGAGCACGTCGTCACAGCCTGCACCTGTTCATTTCAACGGCAATGCAATGGGCTTACCACCTGTTACGTGGGACAAAAATTCACACGATGAAATGTGGGCGTTTAATATGCCTCTGCCTACCCCTTCAGGGATAAAGGCGTGACAATAAGTATGTATGTATGTAATAAAGTTGAAATAAGTCTGGTAGTAGTTCCAACTTGATGTTATTAGGTTCTAAAATAATATCGCATGAGTTACTTGGTGGCAATATTTATCTGATCCACAAATCTTTGTTTCGGAGTTTGGGCATTACCAACATAATATTTACATTAGGATACTGAATTATGTTTATTTTCCTTATTTAATTTTGGTTTCTTTTATTTGTTTATTTTTTATATCCAACGATACGATAACGACCCCGTCAGGGATACAGCGTGAAGATAGTTAGTTAGTTAATAAAAACAAACTATCTTCACGCTGTATCCCTGATGGGGTAGTCAGAGAGGACAGATCGTCAGACTTCGCGATCCATGCATACTTCTTTCGCTTCTTGCAGATTCATCAAACGCTACATACATCACGTCTGGGTATCCAAGTAAATTTGACTTTTCCGTTTTGAGCAATCTGCTTACGTGGTCTTCAAGTAAGTCTCGGCCTACCGACTTCTTCTACCCTCTACTTTCGCACAATATATATTCTTTTTCAATCACTCATTCGTTGGCCGTGTTAAAACTTATTTTTTTATCACTGTGGGTATACGTTCTAGATGGTGCTATATAAAAAAAAATCCACAATATTTATTTAGTATTGTTAGGTTTACATTTTGTTGAGCTATCAAGAATATAAACCTTTAAGTCAAACGTACCCATGCAATCCAAAAAGATCCAATTCCTAGTCCACTAACTAGCCTCGGCAGCCGTTTACCGTAAAATTATCAGTCAGTATATCAATCTTCTAAAATAGTATTGAGCTCAGCGTAAGATGTTTAACGCACTTACCGTTTACAGAGCACAAAGCTCAGCGAGATAGGATACCGCTGATTTTGCTTAAATATCATCTTGTAAAAATATGCGGGACTTGCGTTTTTTCCCCTTGCCCAGCACTATTGTTAGTAGTGAGACGTTTCTGCCGGAAGATCCGATACGCAACCACCAGAGATACCGAGGCTCAGCGATCCCTGCTCCGCCAGGAGCTCATGGAGACATGGAAGGTGCGACTTGAGCAACCTAAGTGGGGACACACCACTATCGAGGCGGTGAAGCCGGTCATGGAGGAGTGGCTGGAGAGGCAACACGGTAGCCTCACCTACCGGATGTCACAGATACTTACCGGGCACGGGTGCTTCGGTAAGTTTCTGTGGCGTATAAACCGGGAGGTTACACTAGAGTGCCAGCACTGTGCGAACTGCAGCGAGGATAAGCCCTGCATTTACTGGCGGACTGCCCAGCGTGGGACCTGCAGCGCCGGGACCTCGTTGTGGGTCTGGGCGTGGACATTCTCTCGCTGAAGACCATGGTAAAAGCTATGGTCTCCAGCGGGAGCATCTGGGAAAGTGCGGAACTCCCGAGTTCCGCAGTTTCCCACTACTACAGGTAAGACGTGAAACTTCTTTATGACATTTTTTACAGCTATTACATTTCTCTCATACGTCGATAAAGAAGTTTCACTTATGATAAAGAAGTTTTACTTAAAAACTACATGGTGCGTAACCGAAAAACATGACGAATTTTATACTAATATATATACTGATAATTTGAATAAAGCACCTGACTGTTTTTTTAAGTTTCAACTTAAACAACCACAAATAAATTAAAGAGATCATTTACTGAAAATTCGATTGCGTTTCTATTCAACATTTCATCATTATTTTTTTAACGTTTCTAGATCTGCAGTTAATTGTAAGAGGAGCTGAGACATCATTATTTGAACGTTCAAGAACTGCAGTTAATTGTAGGAGGTGCTTGTGTTACAAGTGAAATTAATACCTCGTGGCAGACGGTATGAGCATCTTATCGACTTAAGAACTCAACTAAGTCGGTCAAAGGAGTACACGAGAAAATTGTAATGGCAACTGTAACAGGATACTATGTTTGTAACTTTATATAACCAGTTTTATAAATCCAATAAAGTAGATATAAGTCTGGTAGTAGTTCCAACTTGGTGTTATTAGATTCTTAAATAGTATCGAATGAGTTAGTTAGTGGCAGTATTTGTCTGGTCCACGAATCTTTGTTTCAGAGTTTAGGTATTACCAACATTTTTTTTTATATATATGGCACGTTAAAATGGCGTCGCCCGCCTTATGGTAAGCAAGACGTCGACCCGTGATTGAGGCCGGTATCTCAACCCGCAGGGCTCAGATAGCGATCCCCAATCGAAAATATTTAAATGGCCTCGCCCATTACTGAACCTTATTCGGCAGCAATGCAGGCGCCCGAGTTGGGAGAGGTCAGACAATGCCGACATGGCTGCTCCTAGAAGAAAATTGAAAGTAAACCCCAGCTCCAACTCCAGGAAAGGTTTGAAGTAACTGAGAATGAAATGTAATGGAGAGTGAAAATAAACGTAATTCTATTTCTTCATATTTTTATTCTTATAAAGCACTCGTAGCGCCACTATTTCAGTTTTCTGTAAATGATCAGTGCGTTCATAAATAAATATTGTTGAAAACTTTTTAAACAGCGCCATCTAGCTCAAACTAAGCTATTAGCTGTACTATGGGCTCTAGACAACTGATATACATACTTATATATTTCTAAATACTTAACTTAACTATCTTCACGCTGTATCCCTGACGGGGTAGTCAGAGAGGACAGATCGCCAGTCATCCATGCATACTTCTATCGCTTCCTGTGGATTCATTAATCGCTTCATACACGCACGTCTGGGTATCCGAGTACTGACTTGACTCTTCCGTTCTTGAGCAATCTGCTCACGTGGTCTTCATATGTAAGTCTCGGTTTACCTTGATTCCTTCGGCCGTCTACTTTCGCACAATATATATTTTTCGCCAATCGTTCCTCACTCATTCGTTGAACGTGTCCAAACCAACGGAGCACGCCCTGTTCCAGCTTAACGCTGAAACTTTCTCTCAAACCTGCCATATTGCGTATAACTTCGTTGCGTTTTCGGTCGGTCAAGTTTACGCTGCACAATTTTCGAAGTGATCGCATCTCCACAGCATTCAGCTTACTTTTATGCATCTTCCAACATACCCAGGTTTCGCTGCCGAAAAGCAACGTTGGCACTAGCACTGCGTTATGAATCCCAAGTCGTGCTTCTTTTACGATGCTTTGTCGCTTTACTAATTAGCACAAAGCACCATTAACTTTCAATCAAATCTTCCATCCGCGCTGAAAATACTCCCTAAATACACAATTTCATTAACTTGCTCTAGACATTCCTGTTTTACCCAAATCTCGCACTTACTCGTAGTTCTTACGTCTTCCCGTTTTTTTTTCTAAATACATACATTTTATACATAGAAAACACCCAAACTCCGAAACCTACACAAATATTGGTTCCGACCCGGGTATCGAACACACATCGAACCTCATGCGCGGCAGTCGCATATCGAATACACTACCACCGCGCAACCAAGGCAGTTAAGCATCTTACTCTATGATTAGGCCTGAGATCAGTGACCATTTGTGGCATATCGTTGACTTATTGGTACAAATCACATGACAGAAGTTAAGCCTAGCGTATGGGTGGCTTGAAAAAGCTAGTCGACAGTCGCCACAACTTGCCCGTTTATATCAATAACTAGATGACCCCCTCAGCTTCTCGCGTGGAATATTTCGACCTCCGGTCGCACCTATTTAATCCCGTCGCTTATTAATTCTACAATGATGCATAAAAAATTGCCTGATTTGTCGACATTTATGACTACTGGTCTGCTCCCCAGAGTAGTAACGTAATGATATATAGCCTATAGCCTTCCTCAATAAATGGGCTATCTAACACAAATATAGTTTTTTTATTTCGACCCGTAGTTTCTGGGATTAGCGCGTTCAACCGAACAAACAAACAAACAAACTCTTCAGCTTTATAATATTAAGTATAGATAGGCACAGCACAAGTGTGACTTAGTGGAATGAGGTATGACTGTAAGTTTGCATATAAATGTTTGTGGTGTATTTGTTAATAGAACTTGTAAACGGGCAAAGCAATAAGCAGAATTATTAAAACGGTTAATTGCTTCGGGCAAACCGTATCTATCATTAATGATTTGTAGTTCTCCTTACCTTTGTAAACGATTGGAACATTAAATGAAAAGGGTATATTGCTTTAGAACTTAATAAATGTTGGCTTGACTGTCTTCTATAATATGTTGTAAGGTTGTATGGATACCTAATTAGCGTGTTCTTGTTACCTAACAGATTCCAGGCGGTATAGATTGAAGCGCTCGTGGCCCCGTCAAATGATTACTGTGTTCAGTAACTTTGAAATGGACAAGCGCAGGTTGTGGTGATCTAATCTTAATATTTAAAAAACCGCCCATAAGACCTTCATCTTGGCTTAACGACTGCCATGTTACTGGCAACTGGGACGAGCGACTTCGGAAACGGAAACGCTCGTAAATGGAAATACTACAAAGCGGTCACCCATCCGTGACCAGTTATAGCGAATACTACTTATGTCAGTGATCGTTATAACGTTTACAGGATACTGAGTCAGAGAGGCTACGAGCACTAATATTACTAAAAGAAATGTGAGTATACCAGAGTACACAAGTAAGAAGTGAAACTTCTTTTCATTTATTAATAGCTACAAAATTTCTCTCATATGTTGATAAAGAAGTTTCACTTCAAAACAACATGGCGCGTAATCGAAAAACGTAAGGATTTTTTTACAGCTATAAAACTTCTCTTAACGTCGATAAAGAAGTGTTAATTCAATAAAGGAACTAAAAATATGTAGGAAAGCAAAAAATCAGAAGATCACACAAACACAGCGCTAATAAACATTCTATTAGGTCATTGTTCTCCTTGAATATTCTTACCAAGTTGTTTAATTTACACGGCATTGTCTGTTTACTTGTAATATAACTTAATTATAAACGAGCAAAGGCACAACAAGCAGCACTTCGAACGCTGACGAGCTCTTAGTGACGGCCATTTGTAAAAGATGGTGGCCAAAATGATTTATAGGTAAATGTGCTGTGATGTGTTATATTTGCGCTTCAAAGTTTATGAAAACTGTAACTCGTCGGTTCATCCTAGAGTTGATAGCAGCTGGTTTCATTGATAGAACGCTTTTGCAATATATTTAACTAACTTTGGCGTAGAGGTTTGAATCCAGTGTTGGAACAAATATTTGCGTGAACTGCAAATGTTTGTTTCGGTGTTTACTGTGTATGTATATAGGTATTTATAAATATGTTTATTTCAAATACTGTTAGCACAAACTTAGATTAGTTTAATTTAGATGTGACGGTATAGTGGGAGATGTCCTAAAAAAATTCATAGACTACAATAGCGATGGTAGCCTAGCGCTTAAGGTATCATCAGACTTATCGGAATTGTTTTATGATGAGAATATGTTTTTAAAATTGCTATCTACAAATAAACTAATGATAGCAAAAGCGAGTTCCAGGACACTGTAAATATACATACATACATATGGTCACGCCTTTATCCCCGAAGGGGTAGGCAGAGGCATACTATACGCCCACATTTCACAGTATGTATTTTTGTCCCACGTAACAGGCTCACCGCCCATTTCCGTGTTGAAATGGAGAGGCGCAGGCAGCAGCAACCTGCTGTTGAAACTTTTCAAGCCGCCCATAACTGGGTTAAATGACTGTCTTTTTACTAGCAACCGGAACCAATTGCTTAACGTGCTTTCCGAAGCACGGAAACGCTAGCAAATGTAAATTAAGCTATAGCGAAAGTTGCTTAACGCATTGATCGTTTAAAGACCACTGAGTTTGCGGGGCTACAAGTGCATATGTGTATATATGTATCTTAAATATAATTATATGAAAAACAGATGCAAGCTCCGAAACAAACACTTACGGATCCCACATACATATGTTTCACCGATTCGGACCACAAGTTGTACGGAGTCGCATACATTTTTTTACTATGCCACCGATGCAGTCAAATATTATTCATTGCCCAGTTTTTGTTATTGCACTATTATACAGTTCGGAAGCCCAAATATAGAAAGTCTGACGTCAGAGACAATGTATAGTATCCGATCTTAGTAGTGAGATGTGCAGTCAGTCTTGTCCTACCACTTTCTTTATTATACAAACGATCCTTTAGTGAGGGTGTAATGCCTAATATCTCGAAATCAGCCTTTATTACACCAATTCACAAAAAGAGTTCCAAGAACATGGTTGAAAATTATAGACCCATTTCAAAACTGTGTATATTTGCAAAAAATTTTGAAAGAATAATTTACAGACAAGTATACAGCTCTCTCAAACATAGTTTGAGTGAAAACCAACACGGCTTTTTAAGTGGTCGATCCACTACTACAAACCTCCTTGCCTGCAGTGATTATATTTCTAGATATATGGACAAGAGACATCAGGTGGACGTTATATACACGGATTACAGCAAGGCGTTTGATCGAATTGATCACGAACTGCTTCTACGTAAGCTGGTAGCGGCTGGCATTAGGAGTAATCTTTTTAGATGGTTCTCTTCCTATGTATGGAATAGATGCCAAAACGTCGTTCTTAATGGGTTCAAATCAAGAGCGTCCGTTGCTCCATCTGGTATTCCACAAGGTTCCTTATTAGCGCCGTTATTGTTTACCATCTTTGTAAACGACATCTCTGAATGTTTTGTTTACTCAATACAGATTCTTCTGTATGCCGACGATATGAAAATCTTATGTCCCATCACTACAGCAGAAGACGCTATGGCACTTCAGGCGGATATTGATAGTTTTGAAGATTATTGCAGACTTAATAAATTAGATCTTAACATATCCAAATGCTATACATGTACATTTACGCGAAAACTAACACCTATTCTTTTCAATTACAAACTAAGCGGAATCAACATCAAAGGATGAACTCAGTTAGAGACTTAGGTATAACATTCGATTCGAAATTAACTTTTGATGAACATGTTGAGAATATTATCAAGAGGGCTTCTAGGGCAATGGGGTTTGTCATGCGATTGTCAGCTGAATTTAAAAACATCAAAACTCGAATATTCTTCTCAGGTTTGGAACCCCATGTACCAGGTTTATATTGATCTGATAGAAGGTGTTCAGAAGAAATTTGTAAGGTATATTCAATACCGATGTAAATTACGCCTAAAAAATTATACTCTCCGGTGCAAGAAATTTCATTTGTTGCCACTATACAAACGGAGACAAGTGGCTGATCAAGTTTTTCTTTTCGGCATCGTAAGTGGCTCTATTGACTGTCCGGAACTACTGGCTGAAGTTGGGTTACATGTACATAAAGCATTACTAAGGAGACCAAGATTACTACATATCCCTTCGGTTCATACTAACTATCGTCAAAATTAATTTCTTATTAGAGCCAGTAGGGAATTTAATTCAATAAGTAGGAAGTTTAGTGATATTGACCTATTTACTACCAATTCTCGGAAACTAAAAAAAGTACTTAGTGATGCTTTCTTTGAGAGATAGACTGTAAGTAAAGTGTACTGTAACTATGTATTTACTTTATATTTAGAACTCTTGTGAGCTGTCTGTCCTTTTTATTTATTGCTAGTCACATTAATAAGTGTGAAAACTTGTAATTGGCCTTCAAGCACTACAGTATGTAGGCCTATCTTATGTATTAGCTGTAAGTTTTCTAACTAAAAACTAACTAACTATCTTCACGCTGTATCCCTGACGGGGTAGTCAGAGAGGACAGATCGCCAGGCTTCGCGATCCATGCATACTTCTTTCGCTTCTTCGAGATTCATCAATCGCTTCATACACGCACGTCTGGGTATCCGAGTACTTTTGACCTTTCCGTTTTTGAGCAATCTGCTCACGTGGTCTTATGTAAGTCTCGGCCTTCCCTGACTCCTTCTACCCTCTACTTTTGAACAATATATATTCTTCGTCAATCGTTCCTCACTCATTCGTTGGACGTGTCCAAACCAACGGAGCACGCCCTTTTCCAGCGTATTTCATATTGCGTATCACTTCGTTACGTATTCGGTCGGCCAAGGTAACGCCGCAAAATTTTCGAAGTGATCGCATCTCCACAGCATTCAATTTACTTTCATGCATCTGCTGACATACCCAGGTTTCACTACCGTAAAGCATAGTTGGCACTAGCACTGCGTTATGAATCGCCATTCGTGCTTCTTTTACGATGCTTTGTCGCTTTACTAACTGGGACAAAGCACCGTTAACTTTGTTTCCGGCAGCTACTCGCCGTTCTACATCCGAATCACATCTTCCATCCGCGCTAAACATACTTCCTAAATACACAATTTCATTCACTTGCTCTAGACGTTCCTGGTTTACCCTAATCTCGCATATAGTTCTTACGTCACCTCTTTCAAATACTAGAACCTTAGTTTTACTTGCATTCAAGCGGAGACCCTTACTTTCACACCCCTCTTTCATATTAAGTAAGAAGAAAAGTAAGGATAAGTAAGTAAGTTGAAAGTTTTAAGTTTAAGTAAAAAATAAATAAAAATAGTGGTATAGGTCTACGGAGTCTACGGAGCGTAGTAATTTCGTAGCAATGTAGCACTACAGTTACGAATTTACAAAGTAAGCGCTATGAAAAATATCAACCATTTTTATTTTTCTTTCTCAATTTCTTAATGAAAATAATTTCATTTACTTTTTAGTACAATCTAAAAAGCTTATGATATAATTTTTATCACTTAACAAACTTTTTGAATTATATCCTTATAAATTTAATAATAAATCATGAAAATTCATTAAAAAAAATGTGAAACTCTTTTATACTCGTATTTTAATTGCTTCAAAACTGTGAGGCTTATAATTTTGCTTTAAAAATGCGTTGAACAGATGATAAAAGTATTATTTATCACACTATGCAGTACATTGAATTACGCCTGTTTACTTAAAAGGGTAAGTAGTAGTATACCCATAGATCAGGTCTCACTAAATGTCTAAATTAATATCTTGCGGTTGAAGTGATCTTGGTTCCACTGTCTCAGTGTTCTGAAAATGTTCAGTCTTTTTTTTATACCACTGAGGTGGCAGACAAGCGTACGGCCCACCTGATGGAAAGTGGTCATTGTAGCCTATGGACCCTTTATCAACCTTCTAAGACCCTTTTTGAAGAACCCCATACTGTAGATGTTCGGGAAATCCCAGTTTGCTAAGCACATTATGCTATAGTCAGTTTTAGATGACTTACCGATTGTGGCATTTTCATTGTTAGAAATGTTTCATGCTCCGGAAGGTATATTATGCCGTTTGAATAATAACTTCCGTGAGCGATGTTCATTATTACAAAATAAACGGTTTTACTCACGTGTAAATTTCGGGATAACCCGACAAGTTTCGGCCCTAACGGAGGTCCTTTTTCAAGAGGAGCGTCAAGCCACGTCGGTAGCACCTGGCACCAGCTCACCAGCGAAACTAGTCGGGCTATCCCGAAATTTACGCGTGAGTAAAACCGTTTATTTAGTAATAATATTATGCCGTTGTTTGCGGCTGCTAGTCTTATGGATGTTTCTTTTCTAGGCCCTACCTGGATCGGAAATTTAGGATCCTGTTTTATTGACTTTCAACTTCGCAAGGAGCTAGTATAGCTGCTTCATCTTTCGGTCAACAGGATGACCGTTGGCTTGACTGTCTTCTATAATATGTTGTAAGGTTGTATGGATACCTAATTAGCGTGTTCTTGTTACCCAACAGATTCCAGGCGGTATAGATTGAAGCGCTCGTGGCCCCGTCAAATGATTACTGTGTTCAGTAACTTTGAAATGGACAAGCGCAGGTTGTGGTGATCTAATCCTAATATTCGCTCGTGGCCCCGCGGTCTCAGTGTTCGGTAAACGATCACTGAGGTACGCAACTTTCACTATGGCTGGTCGTCGGATGGGTGACCACTTTGTGGAATTTACATTTGCGAGCGTTTCCGTGCTTCGGAAGGCACGTTAAGCCGTTGGTCCCGGTTGCCAGTAAAATGGCAGTCGTTAAGCCTGGTTGAAAGCCTTATAGGCGGCTTAAAAAATTTCAACAGCAGGTAGCCACAACCTGCGTCTGTCTATTTCAACACGGCAATGGGCTCACCACCTATTACGTGGGACAGGAATCCACACGGTGAAAAGTGGGCATATAATATGCCTCTGCCACCCCTTCGGGGATAAGGCGTGATGGATATATATATATATAATCTTAATATTTTAAAAACCGCCCATATAACCTTCAACTTAGCTTAGAACGCTTGGCTTGGCGTAAAGCAAAAAAAATCAGAAGATCACACAAACACAGCGCTAATAAACATTCTATTAGGTCATTGTTCTCCTTGAATATTCTTACCAAGTTGTTTAATTTACACGGCATTGTCTGTTTACTTGTAATATAACTTAATTATAAACGAGCAAAGGCACAACAAGCAGCACTTCGAACGCTGACGAGCTCTTAGTGACGGCCATTTGTAAAAGATGGTGGCCAAAATGATTTATAGGTAAATGTGCTGTGATGTGTTATATTTGCGCTTCAAAGTTTATGAAAACTGTAACTCGTCGGTTCATCCTAGAGTTGATAGCAGCTGGTTTCATTGATAGAACGCTTTTGCAATATATTTAACTAACTTTGGCGTAGAGGTTTGAATCCAGTGTTGGAACAAATATTTGCGTGAACTGCAAATGTTTGTTTCGGTGTTTACTGTGTATGTATATATTATTTCAAATACTGTTAGCACAAACTTAGATTAGTTTAATTTAGATGTGACGGTATAGTGGGAGATGTCCTAAAAAAATTCATAGACTACAATAGCGATGGTAGCCTAGCGCTTAAGGTATCAAAATTTCGGGATAACCCGACAAGTTTCGGCCCTAACGGAGGTCCCTTTTCAAGAGGAGCGTCAAGCCACGTCGGTAGCACCTGGCACCAGCTCACCAGCGAAACTAGTCGGGCTATCCCGAAATTTACACGTGAGTAAAACCGTTTATTTAGTAATAATATTATGCCGTTGTTTGCGGCTGCTAGTCTTATGGATGTTTCTTTTCTAGGCCCTACCTGGATCGGAAATTTAGGATCCTGTTTTATTGACTTTCAACTTCGCAAGGAGCTAGTATAGCTGCTTCATCTTTCGGTCAACAGAATGACCTTTAGCAGTAGAGGTTCCTCGGGTCACGCAGCTGTTGGTAGATGCTCGTGAACACTAACATAACTGACTCATGCCTATTTGCACTAAAGTTAGGCGTATCATAAGTTCATGACTACCTCTGTGGCGCGGTGGGAGTGTTTCCGACTGCTACACAAGTGGTCGTGTGTTCAATTCCCACCCAGGATAAAACATTGTGTCATGAGCACGATGGTTTATTCTGTGTCTGGATGTTATTTATCTATAATATGTATGTATTTAGAAATATAGTTACTACAGTTATCTGGTTACTATAGTACAAGCTCTGCTTAGTTTGGAATGAGGTGGCGTTGTGTGAGTTGTCCCAACTTGATTTATTTATATTTTATTTATTTGTTCTTATGACAGTTCAGATGAAAAGATACATTGCACCAACCCTACGTGTTTATTAAACTAGGTGACTCCCTCCCCGGCTTCGCCCGTGACATACTTCGAACTCCCGTTGCACCTATTTAATCGCGTCTCTTATAAACTCATTTGAAAAAGGGGAAAGTATTACGGATTGCTCGTTTTTTGTGGAAGGAAATACAGTAGAGCAGTGAAAGAATTTGTATATTTGGGTTCAACATTTGCGAGAGATGGAAACTGTGACTATGATATTGAGAGAAGAGTTTTGGCAGGAAATCAAGTGAATGGACCCATGTACACCTTTATCAGCAGTCAGAACGTGTCTAAGAAAGAAAGACTGGCTGTACTTAGAGGTGGTTCTCCTTACGCTTATGTATGGCAGTGCAAGATGGGTATGGCAGAAGATGCATAGAAGTAAAATAAATGCAGTGGAAATGAGAATTCTACGAGGTATATCTGGAGTAAAGTTAATGGATAAAGAAAGAAACAGCGTGATTAGGGAACGTTGTGGTATGACAGAAGATGTAGTGACTAAGATGGAAAAAGGAATGCTTACATGGTTCGGACACGTGGAGAGAATGGATGAAAAGAGACTGACTAAGCAGATTTACGTAGCGAGAATGAATGGGCAAACTGGTAGGGGTCGACCTCGCCGTATGTATGTCAATCAAATTGATGACTGGACCTTATGAAAAAGGCCAGGTCAAGAGCACCTTTGACCGACAGGCGTGTATGAAAACACTTATGAAAGTTGGAATAGCGAAAGTTGTATGCCAGTATCGTAGTAAGTGGAAATCCATAGTTTCTGCCTACCCCAATGGAAAACAGGCGTAATGATATGTATGTATGTATAAACTCTACAACTAAAAATTTCCCCGATTTGTCAGTAGAGTTCCGCAGTAGTGATAAACGTTGAGAAATCGGGAAAATTTGTGTGACTCTCCAAAGTATTAGCGTGATGGTATATTAGCCTATAGCCTTCCTAGATAAATGGGCTATCTAACAAAAAAAGATTTTTTTAAATCCTATGAGTAGCTCCTGAGATTAGCGCGTTTAACCAAACAAACAAACTCAGCAAACTTCAGCTTTATAATATTTACGAGTAGATACGCTACGTCAATGCAAATGAAATGTCAACATAGGCGATGCTTAGACCAAAGAGTTTTATAGTTAGGATTGACTTAAAGTGTATTTAGTGCAAATGGGCATCATTCTTCCAGCCATTTTCCAGCGTAAGGTGATAGACTTATCTTCACAAGTGGTTACAGTATGTTCCCTGGGTATTATACTACCAGCGTGGACCTACTCAAAACATAATCAATTAAGCGTAGCTTGGTGGTAACAGAAAGATTAAACATTAGGGTCAATATATATTTTGAAAAAAAAAACTACTTATATTAGTTTCATTAATGAACCAGCAGGAAGCGAAAGAAGTATATTTGGATCGCGAAGCTTGTCGATTTGTCCTCTCTGACTACCTTGTACATCGTAGAGATAGTTAAATTTTATTCATATCAATTTATAATTAGTGAGGAACGATTGACGAAGAATATATATTATGCGAAAGTAGAGGGTAGAAGAAGTCAGGGTATGCCAAAACTTACATATGAAGACTACGTGAGCAGATTGCAGCAGATTCATTAATCGCTTCATACATGCACGTCGGAGTATCCGAGTAATTTTGACCTTTTGTTTTCGAGTAATCTGCTTACGTGGTCTTCATTATGTAAGTCTCGGTCTACCCTGAATCCTTGAAAGTATAGGATAGAAACCCTCTAATTTCGCACAATATATCTTTAATTTATCATTCAATTTATCTTATCTCATATTCAACCCGAAGTTATAAATACTAACGATAAATTATCTACAAACTTAATTAAGTACACGTTCAGCTATGAGTATTAAAATTACCTTCGTGACGTCATCGCGCAGGTGCTGAAGGGTGGGGGGAAGCTTAAGGGGAGGCTGTGGTCTACTGCGGTTCCGAACTTGTTGAATGCACATATCAGCTTTGTAAATAAACCAGCCCTTTTAGTTAAGTACTTTTGGTAAGTGTTACCACATCATTTTGGTGAGTAACTTTTTAATCACTATTATTGAAGTGAAACTTATTTATTGACTTTGAGATAAATTTTATAACTGTAAAAAAAACGTCAGGTTTTTTTGGCTACGCGCCATGTTGTTTTGAAGTAAAACTTCTTTATCATAAGTCAAACTTCTTTATCGATGTATGAAAACATATTAGCTGTAAAAAATCGTCACTTTTTTCGTTTACGCGTTATGATATTTTGAAGTGAAACTTCTTTATCATAAGTAACTTCTTTATCGACGTATAAAATTAGTATTAAAGAAGTTTCACTTCTTACCTGTGTTCTCTAGTACACACATATATTTTTTTAATTAACTTTACGTGTATATTAACGTAATTAATAGTAGGGTGGGCTCCGGAGATCTTGGTGGGGCACACCATTTCCGGCGTCCCATCGACCTCATCCTAGCGGTGCACCTGCTGAATAACGGGCGAGGCAACGACGCAGCCTTTCTGATGGGGGAGCTAAACGATTTTTGATGCTAGCAGTATAGCTGTAGGCTCCAGCCTTGGGTCCACTTAAATTTGGCTGCTGCTTCCAAACTCTATCTATATCAGGAGATCTCAACAGGTTTGGAAGCACTTCGGGGATTTGGTAAAATCGTAAAAAATTAAATACTTATAATACTTATAATCGACTGCCTCTGTGGCGCGGTGGGAGTGTATCCGACTGCCACGCAAAAGGTCGTGGGTTCGATTCCCACCCAGGATAAAACTTTGTGTGATGGGCACGATGGTTTATTCTGTGTCTGGGTGTTATTTATCTATAATATGTATGTATTTAGAAATATATAAGTATGTTTATTAGTTATCTGGTTACCATAGTACAAGCTCTATTTAGTTTGGAATCAGATGGCATTGTGTGAGTTGCCCCAGCGATATTTATATTTATTTATTTATATTCAATGTCCGAGACTACCAGGACTTTAATTGATCGTGCTATTTAGTGTCTAGCACATAAGACCTTTTAGCCTTTTTGTTAACACCTTACTAAAAAGGCAACGAGTTCAACATTTCTTCCAAATTTAACATCTAAAATAGACACATTTCATTAAATTTATTTAGGTATTTAGACCCACCCTAGTTCCGTGCTTCAGAAGGCACGTTAAGCCGTTGGTCCCGGTTGCCAATAAAATAGCAGACGTTAAGCCAAGTTGAAGGCCTTATTTATTTATTTTATATTTATTTTTATTTATTATTAAAGCAACTAACCACTGCACCACTCCTCCCGCTATAAGAGAGGGCGCTACTGTGCTTGTGTTAACTTCGGCTCTGAGTATTTTGCGATTTTAAATATATATTCAGTGTACTAATAACCAGTTACAATACGAAAATCAACAAATAAACTACTGATTAACAACATAAATTGTGGACACAGTGATAAATTATGCAAATAATCTACAAAAGCTAAGTAAACTCGTGTGTAACAAAGTGCTGCAGTGTGCTAATAATTGAGATTTTCGGTGTAAATACTCCTATAAGACGACGAACTAATAGTGTGCATTATATGAAGTGCTAATTAGTAAACAAATCTAAGACTTTAATGGAATATATTTATATATATAAAAAAAAATAACCTAAAAGTGTACTGGATGAATATGCAAAAAAGATACAATTTCAAACAAACTAACGCCATCTACTGACACTTGAGCTTACCAAGTAATTAGATGCTTAATGCATTCACTTATTCAGTTAAAAGTTTCAAAATTCTCACTAGAGGGCAAAACCAACACCAAAGAATAGTAACCAATACATAAAACAATAATTCAAAGGAAAGTTACTAGAGGGAACGACCAGTACCATAACAAACTAAATAACCTTAAAGTACTACTATATTGATAAGTTTACAAAACATGGAAGAAGTTATGAATGCACTTCGTAAGATTCAAAAGGAGCTAGATGTACAAAAAATTACAATTCTAGAGAGTAGTGAAAAGGTGACTGAACAAGTTACCCAAAATATTAATATGCTATTGGAAGATAAGTTACAATGTTTGGAAGACAAATATGACAACCTCAAGATAAAATTAGAAAACCAAGAAAAGAGACTCTACTTCCTGGAAAAGCATGCTAGACAGAGAAATGCCGTCTTTTTTGGCATACATGAAACTGAAACATCTTATCAAAACATGGAAAGTAACATGGTCAAGTTTATAAACAAATACTTTACTCTAAATATAGACAGAAGAGATATACAAGAGCTCAAGAGAATAGGAAGAAAGGGGGAAATACCTAGACCTATAATTGTCACATTTTCTACTCTTGGCATAAAAATACGTTTATTCAAACAGAAAGGAACACTGAGAGATACTACATATTATATTACAGAAAATTACCCACCGAATATTTTAGAAAAAAGAAAACAACTACAAGAGCAAGTAAAGATCGAGAAAGAGAAAGGAAATACAGCAATAATAAGATACGACAAATTAGTAATAATAGCCAAAGATACGAATGCAATAAACAACGAAAAAAGAATGCTCTCAATATCTCCGGAAAACAGCCGTACATCTCCCAGTGAAAAAGAAACGCGGGCCAGCAAGAAAAACAAAACTCAGGCACCTATTAAAAGAACCGCCAGTCTATCAGAAGGAGTATTGAAACCAGGTATGTTAAACTTCTTGACTAACAAGAAGCTGGTTAGTACGTCTAAACAACAAGAGAACAAGACCGAGCATAAATAGCAATTACCATCCCCCTCTCACATAGATTATGAAGAAGACACATCAGCAAAAGTAAAAACACATCTTCCAAGCCGGCTGGTCACCGTGGAAGATTATGACCACAACCCACCAAAGAATCAAACAAATTCACTAAAAAACTCTACATAATTACGTCATCATCATCCGAGCGTCTGTCCCAGTTGCGTCTCGCGACGCCCGGGGTCCGCTTTCCTACATTTTCTCCTCCACTTCGCACGGTCGTCGGCATCCCCAGTAGTGAGACCATTGGCACGCATGTCATCCCTTACGACGTCAAGCCAGCACTTCTTGGGCCTTCCCCTCTTACCGGGACCCGGCGGGGCTGACATGGCCAGACATTTGTTACCTACGTAGCCCGGCGGTTGCCGCAAGACGTGACCATACCAACGAAGGCGACACTCTTGCAACTTGTCTGCAATGTCACGGACGTGAAGGCTGCCGCGGATGCGAGAGTTCCTCACGCGGTCCATCCGCGTGACTCCACACATCCACCGCAGCATCTTCATTTCCGTGACACGCAGCTCCTGCTTGTGTCGCTCCAATATCGGCCACGTCTCACTGCCATGTAAAAGGACAGGTCTAATAATGGTTTTGTAGACCTGTCCCTTCAACCGGATCGGCATTTTAGGATCACAAATGACACCGGTCATCTCCCGCCATTTGGCCCACGCGGCAGCAATGCGTGACTTGACATCGCAATCGATGTCACTGGACGTGTGAAAAACAGATCCCAGGTATTTAACCTGGTCCGTGCGCTCGACCAAATCACCGCCTATGCGGACGGATGTGGGATCTGTCGAGTTTAGTGCCAAGTACTCGGTCTTCGCCACATTTAGTTTCAGACCGCCGTTCTCAAGCGTCTCCTTCCACGCCTTTACACGCCGCACCAATCTGCCCCTGTCCGCGTCTGCCAGCGCAATATCGTCAGCATACATGAGCAACCATGGAGGCTGCTCATGTGGGTTTCTGATGCTGTCCGACAATTCGTCTAATATTACACTGAACAGAAGCGGACTAAGGACAGAACCCTGGTGTACCCCGACGGTGATGGGGAAGGGATTCGTGTCGCCAACAGCAGTCCGAACCATTGAATCGGAGTCACAGTACATGTCCCGGATAGTGTCAATATAGACCTCTGGAACCCCTTTGGACCGCAGTGCCCACCAGATCATCGCACGAGGAACACAGTCGAAGGCCTTCTGCATGTCTAGAAACAAACAGTGCAGAGGCGTGTTCTTCGACCTGTATTTCTCTGCGACAACCCTCAGGGCAAAAACAGGGTCCGTGGTCCCATGACCAGGGCGAAACCCATATTGACACTCCGAGAGAGTACACTCCTGCCGGATCCGAGAGTCTATAATCCTCTCGAAGATCTTCATGGTGTGGGACATCACCTTTATACCGCGGTAGCTCCCGCACTCCTGCACTGACCCCTAACCTTTGAAGACTGGAGTAATAATACTCAGTCTCCATTGGTTTGGAATCTGCCCGCTGAGGAGTATGCGGTTAAAAAGGTTTACTAAGATGCCCACACCGCGAGGACCCATCGCCTTCCAGGCTTCGATGGGGACTCCGTCGGGTCCGACAGCTTTCCGATTCTTCATGCGGCGAAGCGCAGTCAGGACTTCTCCAGGCGTTACCGGTGGCACTAGTCCCTGATTCGGAGGGAGATCCGGAGGCTGCACCTCTTTATGCTGTTTATTAAACAGCTCGTGGAAGTACGAGCGCCATCTCTCCTTTACCGCGAGGTCTTCGCTTAACAGGTTGCCCTCAGGGTCTTTTACACAGCGACACTTGGATATATCCTGTGCCGCTTTGACCCTGGAGCGCGCCAGCTTATAGATGAGCTTCTGCCCCTCAGACGACTCCAGCGTATCATACAAAGGTTGTAAGTGGTCTCGTCTGGCTCTGGCTACAGCTCTCTTTGTGGCGCGCTTGGCAGACCTGTACGCGTCGTGGTCTTCGGGAGAACCGGTCGCTTGCCACTTTTTAAAGAGGGCTTTCTTCTCCCTAGTCTCCCTCAGGACTGCGTCGTTCCACCACCAAGTTTCCTTGTCACATTTGCGTCCACCCTTAGACTCACCGAGCACCACCTTCGCCGCTCCAAGGATGGCCGCCTGAACTTTGTCCCAGTAATCTTGAACTGGTTCGCCTTCAGTGTCGGTGCACTTGTCACCGACAGCTGAGACGAACTCCTGGGACCTAGTTTCATCAAGCAGCCACCATCTGATGCGGCGCTGGCACCGCTCGATGCGTTTGCCTTTAGGCTTCACGCACAGGTCCATGATAAGGAGACGGTGTTCTGCAGTAAGACTCTCTCCGGGTATGACCTTGCAGTTGGCCACCTTGCCGATGCTGTGTCTCTACATAATTACGTATAAAGTCAAAACGCTTTCATCATATGAGCGTCTTCTCGAACTCAATGAAGCACTGAAAGATGTTAAATACGATATTATAGGGCTAGCTGAAACAAGGTGCTTAGGAAACAAAATAAAGGAATACGATGACTTTATATTCTGTCACACAGGATGTACACCTGGGCTGTATGGAATAGGGTCCTTATAAGCAAACGTCACAAAAACTGCATAGACGGCTACATCGGTCTTACAGATTACTTACCTTTGAAAATTCTCGCCTATCTATTATACAAGTCTATGCTCCTACAGAAAAAGCAAACGAGGAGGAAATAATACTCTTCTACCAGACAGTCGACCAAGCAATAGACAAAGCATACAAAAACTACATGTTAATGGGAGATTTCAACGCAAAATTAGGAAAACCAAAAGCGGAGGAATTCCTTGTCATGAAACAAAACGGCTATGGTGTAAGAAACAAAAGAGGACAAAAATTAATAGATTTTGCTATCGAAAACAAACTATCAATTTTGAACACATTTTTCAAGAAAAAAGCAAAACATAAATGGACTTGGAGATCATCAGATGGAAAATACAAAAATGAAATCGACTTTGTGTTATCAAACCAACCGCAATTGTTTAAAAATATCGAAGTAATAAACATAAATCATCCATCCGACCACACACCTGTCAGAGCAACTATCACATTAGCAGAAAAAAATAGGAGCAGGAAAAAGTTTTAAAAATATCATAACACCTCCTTAAAAAACGATAACGAAATCTCCATTTTCAAACATAGTCTCAATCTTCACGCATTAGAAGGCCATTTGGATATGACAGAAAGCTCAACAGTACAAGAATGTTATAATAAATAAAATAAATAAAAAATAACTTCATCAAAATCATAACAAAAAGTCTACAAACTGCTCAAAATGCACAGATACAAGGCAATACTCATAAAATAATTACAGAACGCACACTAAGACTTTTACAGAGAAGACAAGAGCTCCAGAAGACAAAAAACAAAACGAGAGCTATTAAAAACGCACTTTCCGCCCTATACAAGCTGTGTAGTAAATATATAAAAAAAGATTATGCCAATCACAGGTATAATATAATTGAAAAACATTTAAATCAAACAGTTAGTACGAAAAAGTCATATAAAGAGCTAAGATCAAACAAAGCATGGATCGACGGGCTAAAGCACGGCGGGAAAACTCTACATAATCGCAGCGAGATCATCACCGTAGCAACGGAGTACTACAAAAAGCTATACAGCGCTACAGACCCCATAAACACCAGCAACAGAGTTCAAAACCCCATGAAAACGAACGCCTTGCCAAATATACCACAGATCAAAGTGAGCGAAGTCATAAGACAAATAAAGCAACTTAAAACAGATAAGAGTCCTGGATCAGACAGTATCACTAATGAAACCTTAAAAATAGCATCAGCAACGCTCGCAGGGCCTCTGACTGACTTGTTCAACCTCATTCTGAAAACTGGAGTAACACCCACCCAATGGTCAGAATCTAATATAATCCTGATTTACAAAAAAGGCGACCCACACGATGTTGGAAATTACAGACCCATAAGCTTACTACCGTGTTTATACAAGCTCTTGTCGTGTATTATAAACCAGAGGCTTAACGTTATACTAGAGGAAAAGCAACCGGTAGAACAAGCGGGCTTTAGGAAAGGCTTTTCCACAATTGACCATATTTATTCGATAGAGCTTATCATCGAGAAATATCAAGAGAAAAGAAGACCTTTATATATATCCTTCATAGATTACCAAAAAGCATTTGATACCATATCACAGGAAAGGTTATGTGAAACCCTGACAACACAGAAAGTTGAAAATGAGTACATACAGGTACTCAAAAGCATCTATGACAATAGTAAGAGCAGAGTTAAACTAGAAACATACGGCCCATGGTTTCATGTAAAAAGAGGAGTTAGACAAGGAGACCCAATATCCCCAATACTTTTTATAGCTATGCTAGATTCCATAATTAGCCAACTAAACTGGAAAGGATACGGAATAAGGATTGGTGAAAAGTACCTTACCCACCTACGGTTTACAGATGACCTGGTGATTCTGTCAGAGTCAGGGTCAGAACTTCAATTCATGATAGAGTCATTAAACACGGCTAGCAGACTTAATGGCTTGGAAATGAACTTCTCAAAAACGATGATGATGACAAATAGCATAAAGACACCAATTTCGATTGATAACGAATCTCTTAAGTATACGGACCAATATATATACCTCGGAAAACATTTAAGCTTTGATTACCAAAATAATGAACGAGAAGTAGATCGCCGGATTCAGCTAACGTGGAATAAATATTGGAGTCTAAAAGATTTGTTTAAAAGCAAACTTCCAATAAACATATAAACAAAATTACTGAACACGTGTCTTATTCCTTGTCTGACATACGGTTGCCAAACCTGGAAGTTCACTAATAAAGTAAAACAAAAAATTCTAACCTGTCAACGAGGAATAGTACGCAGCATGTTGAACGTCAATAAAATGCAAAAAAAAAGACATACAAAAATAAGAAAGATCACAAAAGCGACAGACGGTCTATCACATGCTTTATCCTTAAAATGGAAGTGGGCCGGACACGTGGCCAGGCTCCGAGACCAGAGATGGACTAAACTAGTGACGGCTTGGAGTGGCCCACACGGCATTAGAAAGAAAGGAAGACCATACACTAGATGGGAAGACGAGATTATAAGGACAGCCGGCGCTAACTGGCTCCTTAAAGCTCAATCGAGAGAAGACTGGCTATCATTGGAGGAGGCCTTTACCTGTAGAGGGGTTCTTGCAGAGGTATCATGGTGAGAGAAATTAATATTATTAAATTTCAGTTAGTAATTATAGTCCTAAAACCTTAGTACTTAATTATATTTTTTTATGTATTTTTTCTGTCTGCAAAGAAATAAAAGGCTTTTTTTATTTTTTTTTAATACTAATAATACTTATAATCGACTCCCTCTGTGGCGCGGTGGGAGTGTATCCGACTGCCACGCAAGAGGTCGTGGGTTCGATTCCCACCCAGGATAAAACTTTGTGTGATGGGCACGATGGTTTATTCTGTGTCTGGGTGTTATTTATCTATAATATGTATATATTTATAAATATATAAGTATATTTATCAGTTATCTGGTTACCATAGTACAAGCTCTATTTAGTTTGGAATCAGATGGCATTGTGTGAGTTGCCCCAGCGATATTTATATTTATTTATTTATATTCAATGTCCGAGACTACCAGGACTTTAATTGATCGTGCTAATTAGTGTCTAGCACATAAGACCTTTTAGCCTTTTTGTTACCACCACACTAAAAAGGCAACGAGTTCAACATTTCTTCCAAATTTAACATCTAAAATAGACACATTTCATTAAATGTATTAAGGTATTTAGACCCACCCTAGTTCCGTGCTTCAGAAGGCACGTTAAGCCGTTGGTCCCGGTTGCCAATAAAATGGCCGACGTTGAGCCAAGTTGAAGGCCTTATTTATTTATTTTATATTTATTTTTATTTATTATTAAAGCAATGCAAATGCAGTCCGAGACTACCAGGACTTTAATTGGTCGTGCTAATTAGTGTCTAGCACATAAGCCACATAATTTTAGCGTTTTTGTTACCACCTCACTAAAAAGATAACGGGTTCAAAATTTCTTCCAAATTTAACATCTTAAATAGACACATTTTATTAAATTTATTCGGCCCTTTAGACCCACCCCAGTTCCGTGCTTCGGAAGGCACGTTAAGCCGTTGGTCCCGGTTTCCAATAAAATGGCAGTCGTTAAGCCAAGTTGGAGGCCATATGGGCGGCTTAAAAAATTTCAACAGCAGGTCGATGCAGCCTGCGCCTGTCCATTTCAACACGGCAAAGGACTCACCACCTGTTACGTGGGACAGAAATAAAAAAAAAATAAACAAAAAAAAAAAATTTCCTCATAAATGTCCCTGTGGCAGTGATGTCGACAAGCTTGGACATCACGGACTGTCATGCCAAAAAAGTGCAGGCCGCTTCTCGAGACATGCCGCACTAAACGATATCATTCGCCGGTCTCTTGCCACTGTCAACGTGCCAAGTCTACTTGAGCCGACTGGTATTGCAAGAGACGATGGCAAGAGACCGGACGGTATGAGTTTGATTCCATGGAAGATGGGCCGGGTGCTGGTATGGGATGCAACCTGTTCAGACACGCTGGCCCCTTCCCATCTACATGGAACCAACAACAGAGCTGGTGCGGCTTGTGAAGCGGCTGAAAAAGCTAAAGCATGCAAATACAGGAGTCTAGGCTCCGAATATGATTTTGTCCCATTCGGTGTCGAGACCCTTGGTCCGTGGGGTCCTAGGGCTACAAGGCTTTTTAAAGAAATAGCAAAAAGGTTAGTCGACATCACAGGAGACCGAAGAGCTGGCAGCTACCTCGGCCAAAGAATTAGTTTAGCTATTCAAAGGGGGAACGCTGCCAGTATTTTCGGAACCTTGCCTAAAGGGACTCCTTATATTAATATATTTTAAATTTTCATATTTTAAGGTTATTTAATAATTTGTTGTAAATACAGGTGTTAAAATTTTTTATATATAAATACATATTCAAGTTATATTTTGCAATGTATGTAGAATGTTCACTTCATTAAATGACAGAAATGCATACGGTGAAACGTGGGCGTTAAATATGCCTCTGCCTACCCCTTCGGGGATAAAGGCGTGACAATATGTATGTATGTATGTATTAAAGCAACTAAGGCTCAAAGTTTGTTAGTAATACTTATATCTAAGTTAGTAAATTTGATTAACATAATTATATTATATTTAAATGATTAACAATTGTTTTCATTAAAAAGGCCATTCCTGCACATCCCGCTATGGCACAACAATGGTTTTCGAGAACGCTGTCCAGCCTTCGTGCGATCATATTCAGAATGCTGTTGCAGCTTTCCCGCACCCTGCGCACCCTGCGCACCAGGGACCCACACCTCTTGCGCATAGTGGCATAAAAACAATCCATACGGGCCTCAGCGAACATCCCTGATGCGCTACAGAAACGCGGCAGCCCCAGCAGCACCCTGAACGCGTTGTTGTATTGCCCGCGAAGGGCGCTGTAAGCTTTTTGAGTGTATTTAGCCCACAGGCTGCACTTGTAAAACGAAGTGCAAAAAGCTCTAAAAAGTGTTATCTTGACCTCTCGTGAACAACGTGCAAACCTGCGAGCCAGCATATTCGCTCTCACTGACCACGCCCTCCGTTCCCTCTCAATGTCATTGTCGTCCTTAAGGTCGGAAGTCAACACATGGCCAAGGTATTTAAAGTTATAAACACGTTGTAAATTTTGACCATTTAGTGTAACCGGTGGTATTTGGTCATATCATTTACCTCCGGTCTCAAAGACCACAATTTGACTCTTTTTCACATTATAAATTAAGCCATGTGAGAGTGCGTACGATTTACATTTGGCCAACAAAGTTTGCAGACCACAGACAAACGCACTCAGCAGCGCCATGTCGTCCGCGTAACTGATGTTATTGACGCAGAACCCGTCTATATAGCAACCAACACTGGCGCGACTGAGCTCCTCTATCAAATCATTCACATACAGATTGAAGAGCGTTGGTGAAGATAACCCCCCCTGCCTTACCCCCACTCCAATCCGTATCTATTGATCCAGGAAGCATGCGAAGACCGGCGTCCGGCGTTCCGTATAATAAGAGACAGTGTGCTTAAGACACAGTATAGCACTATCAGTTGACAACTTGGGTCTAAATCCAAACTGATTGTCATGCAGTTTAACAAAATTATTTAACTGTGTATTAAGCACACTATCAATTTACTTATATGCGGCTTCAAAAAATTTCAACAGCAGATCGCCGCAGCCTGCGCCTGTCCATTTCAACACGGCAATGGGCTCACCACCTGTTACGTGAGACAAAAATGCATACGGTCAGGGGGTACCAATGGGAACAAAATATTTTTAATGACATTAAATAATCCCTAGATGGCAGTAATGGTATCAAATTCAAGATTACAAAAATAAAAATCTTATTTAGCCGTTTAAAGTCCGGTAATTAATTTCTAAAATAAAAACCGTATTATAATCTGTAATATTAACATATTAAACTCGTTGGTAATACAATTAATGTAGATTGCGTGAATAATTAGTTCTCACTATTGTACGTTTATGATAATAGATGGCGACGTAATAAGTTGAACAGTTTTCCACCAACATTGGTCTCTCTATGCCAATGGTACCTGTAAAAAAAAGAGATAGAACGTGTGTGCGCAAGCGGGTCGCTCGCGCACGTCACAGCAGCGATGCACGGTAGAATTATAAAATATAATTCGATTTTTGTAAAAATATTGTGATATCGACGAAGATTGCGCTGCAAAAATCAAGCACATGATAAATTCATCAAATTGTGTAACCGTGTGTGTGGTCTGGTGTCTGATCGCGAGAAGTAGACATAGGATAATCGATACTGAGTCTCAAGTTCGAATCCTAATTGTTTGGTTTTTGTTTTTGCATTTTAAAATCAATATTTTAATAACAATTATGAATACAAAACACCGTAAATATACTCTTACTTTTTTTGATAAAAATTTACTAAATATAGTGTTTATTACATACCAGTTTGGTAAAGTTTCATTAAAAAAATGACTATCATCGCCTTTCTGGCCCAAAATATTGTTTCTTTTTTATTGCAGAAATTAAACATTTTTTTATACCAAAACGCGATGTAGCGTCTAAACTTTATCGTAATCAAAACAAATCCAGTGATCCGATACGCCAAAGTATCAACGGCTATACAGCGCGGACTGAGCGACGTTATGTCAATAAAAACAAGGTGGAAAATAGAAGCGCGTAAAACTGTCGATCTCTCTGATAATAAGGTTCAAAGTGGTCTGACCGCCGGCACTACTCTTACGTCATAATATTATTAGCGCTGCATCGTATACGATACATTGCGCTTTGAAAAGTTAAAAATATAAAATAACTAGTTGACGGCCGCGGCTCCGCTCGCGTGAAGTGAACTTGTTCCGGAAGATAAAAAGTAGCCTATATGTTGTAAATCCATTCAGCACTTTTACGTGAAAGAGTAAACAAACATATTATTTACTTTCTTTTATTTTGTTTTATTAATTATAAATTTCACGTTCAAAGGCCTGATACAATAGATTATCTATACTTATACTATATAATTTAAGTTTTTTCGTTTAGTTTAACGCGCTAATCTCGGGAATTATTGGTCGGTTTTAAAAAAATATTTTTGTGTTGAATAGCCTATTTATCGAGAAAGGCTGTAAGCTATACATATATCACGCTACTACGCTGGGGAGCGGAGCAGTAATAATAAATGTCGATAAATCGGGCAAGTTTTTATGCATTATTGCATGATTTATAAGCGACGGGATTAAATAGGTGCGTCAGGAGTTCGAGTTCGACGTATGTCACTGGCAAGGCGTGGAGGGTCCTCTTGTTATTTATTTATTTATTTTTTGGTAGACCAACAGCTAATAACAACACCAATAGACTTGTATAATAAATACCTGAAAGCCAATTATAGGTCTCCACGCATGAAAATTAATGACTGTGGCCTACACTCCAGGACGATCATGAATCCTCAACTCTGGAGCTTGTAGACTTTAGTCCCGGATACTGTGCCCTGGACTCTGGTCCCCAGGTCCTGGAATCTAAATTGAGGACCCTAGACAAGGCTGAACCTCAACCCTTAGAGCCTGGTCAGTGGACCTTAGGCCTTGAACTGAGGACCCCAGACCCCTGGGTTTGGTCTCTGTAGACAATAGGTATATCTTACAACCTAAACCCACAGATCTCGACCATAGACTTATCTACGCCGGAGCCAGGGACTATAGACATCCATTGACTCTAGACAGTTGACTTTAAACTCAGGATCTAAGGTCTTGGAGTCTTACCGGCTCTAATCCCACAAACTCAGATTCTAGCCCAGAAACCTGGACTTTGGACACTGGATTCTTGACTCAGAACCGTGGATCTCGGGAATAGGATCATGAACCCTAGGTCCTTAACCTTGGATCCTAGCCCCTATACTGTGAGGTATCTACAGCCTCTACTCCAAACCCTCGGTAGAGAACCCAAACCTAAGACCCAACCCTTGACTCTAAACAGAGGATCTGGAGAAGCTGACCTTGGACTCTTGATCTAAGACACAGAAGCCGTAATTCGGGATCCCAGACCCCGGGTCGGGAATCGGAGCCCTATGGGCTCTACGTCCTCGAACTTGGAACCTGGCCCCTGAACATTCATGAACCCTGGAATAGGTTTATCATGTTTATTTTTGAAGTTCCTATGGCCACCTCCCGGTGTCCTCAACAAACAATCTCCATGAAAATTACAAATGGTCACTTACTAGTACCTACGTAACTAAAAAAACACGGTATAAAAAAAATTGTTTTATAGTAATGTGATTTTACTTGATTACAACTCTACGCGGGCGAAGCCACAGGCGCCAACTAGTTGATAATAATTATATCATAACAAATATATAATTTTTTAATTCAACCCAGTACTTGCTGAGATTAGCGCTTCAATTAAACAAACAAACAAAACAAATGAATTAACTCTAATTTTATAATATTAGTACCTTTAGTTAAAATATCCACATAATATGACTTTTATATTTCTCGTACCCCAAAGTGCAGAATATGGATAACGTCGATTAGCTAGAAAAAACATTCGGCACAGTATTTTTGTTAATTGTGACATCTAGTGTAGTGTAGTAGATAATAAGAAAAGTGTGCCAAAACATTGTCGCCATCTATATACAAACTCCCGTAGTGCCTGCCTGCTTGGAAAGTTAAGACCGTGACCATTTTTTGTTCCTTTTCGTGCATCTGTATAAGAATTATATTATATTATCTGTGGTACGGTGAAATGTGGGCGTCTAGTGTTGCCTCTGTCTACCCCTTCGGGGATAGAGGCGTGTCAATATGTATGTATGTATTTATATTTAAAATCCCTTTCATTATCCGGGTGTCTGTCCCAGTTGTATCATCATCCAACTATGGATATGCCCGCCTGCATGCAGGTGATAAGGTTTCAACATACTCTACGGCTATTTTTTTCATTTTTTTTTCTTCGCAGTTACAACTCATACAACGCCATCTGATTCCAAACTAAGCAGAGTTGTACTATGGTAACCAGATAACTAATAAACCTACTTATATATTTCTAAATACATATATATTATAAATAAATCACACATAAACACCCAGACACAGAATAAACCATCGTGCTCATCACACAAAGTTTTATCCTGGGTGGGAATCAAACCCACGACCTCTTGCGTAGCAGTCGGATGCACTCCCACCGCGCCACAGAGGCAGATAAAAGTTGTAAGGTTAGCTTGCACTTCAAAATCTTTCATGTACACGCCGGCGTTTTAGAACTCAACCAGCAGTCATTTACATCATTGCTACCGGGACTTTACGTGAATATAACAGAAACGACCTTGTAGACGACGCAAGTAATAATAAAATTAATTTTTGTGTTAAGTTTAAATTTAAGGTAATTTTATATTGAGTATTGGTATCACCGCCTGCGTGCGGTTCAAAAGTTTAGAGCGCGAGCGATATATGTAGTGGGGCGTCGATCAAATTTTGAATTCGTTTTTTGAAAAACGAACAGTCGCAACATAGGATGGGGAATAAGTAAATTACATTCATTACCTAACGATTACCACACTCAGATAGTGCAATTTTCAATAAAAATAAAGAACTACGTTGCAGCTGTGAACGCGCTTAACCGCAGTGAGTACCTTCAAGATATAAATTTAACAAAAAATATTTTATCTAAGATGCCTATAGTTCTGTTATCTAAATGGATGTATTATTTTCATATGAACTACAATAGTTCTCAGCCGAAACTCGTGTTGCTATCTGAGTTTTTAAGCAACGAAGCCGAGAAAACTAGTACATCTAACGTAAATTTAGTAAACATTCGTCACGAGTCGTACAAGCGCAATCAGTTCGTAAATAACAATAACACAGTGCAGTCGGAAGTAGCTTTAGTGCAAGTGCAAAGTGAAAAAAGTTATAACGAAAAGTGTAAATACTGTCGTGTGTCTGCTCATACCCTACCGAACTGTAATAAGTTTAAAAAATCTTTACGTAAGGACAGATGGTCATTTGTTAAACGTGTAGGTATTTGTTACAAATGTTTAGCCCACCGCCACGATCGCAATACCTGCCCTGCGCCTTTGTGTGATAAGAATGAATGTGGTCAGCCACACCACCGATTGTTGCATTACGAGAGTATATCTATAAAACCTAAATTATTTAATGTTAGTGATAGTGAGCCCGTAAAGCAAGGTTCAAACGTTGCGTTTGAGCCGCCGTCGGACACACAACGGGAGACTGTTACTAATTTACACATTAAATCGTTTCAAGTCTTATTGAAAGTAGTACCTGTTACTATCCGAGGGCCCAAAGGTACCTTACAGACTACAGCCCTTTTAGACGATGGCTCAAGCGTATCGCTCATATCTGCGTCCCTCGCGCAGAAGTTAGGTGTGGCCGGCGAAAAAGAAACGTTGCGTGTGAGCGGGGCGTGGAATAACAGCGAGGTCGTTTGCGACTCGCAAGTAGTAAACATAGAAGTGAGTGGTACTTCAATGAATTGTAAACCTTATCACATTAGAGTTAGGAGAGTTAATCAACTTGACCTACCTTGTCAAGATTTATCAGCTGTTAACTGTGATGATTTTGTGCATTTACAGAAATTTAAAAATTGTTTTTCTACAAGATATTGTAAACCCGAGGTATTGATTGGGCAAGACAATAATCATTTACTTTTACCTATAGATGTTATCGTGGGGAAACCGACTGAACCATGTGCTACTCGGACACCGTTAGGATGGTGCGTCCACGGTAGGGTTCCTCATTGTACCTCAGGGCCAGCAAATCCCTATGGTGCAGGGATTTGCTGGCCCTGAGGTATGGCCAGGCTGATATGTTCCAGTGAGGAGTGCCAGCGAGCACTGCGGGAGGTTCATGATAACGTACGTAATTTTTATTCTTTTGAGTCTAAAACTCAGATCACGTTCGTGCCGTTACTCATTTTGATCGAACATCATCTCTTATCGAAGGTCGGTGGCATGTAGGTTTACCCTGGAAAAATCCTGATGTCGTGATGCCTGACTCCTATTCGCACGCCTTGTCACGGTTACGTAACGTCGAAAAGAAAATGAAGTTGGATAATAGTTATGCGCTAAGATATGCAGACCGTATAAGACACTTAATTGATAATGATTTTGCCGAGGAGTTACTTAATACTAGTACATCAGCAAAAACGTGGTATTTACCACATTTCGGGGTAGACAATCCTAACAAAAAAAAGTTACGTTTAGTTTTTGATGCGGCTGCTAAGTCTAGTGGCATCTCTCTTAACGAGTGTTTATTAACAGGTCCGGACCTTCTAGTGTCTCTGTTTGGCATCATGTTGCGGTTCCGTGAGTATCCCATAGCCGTAACGGGTGATATAAAAGACATGTTTTTGCGAATTAAGATCCGACCTGAGGACCAAGATGCCTTTAGATTTCTTTGGAAAGACACATCCGATGAATCACTGAAAACATTTGTTATGACTTCATTGATTTTCGGTGCGAATTGTTCACCTTTTATAGCACAATATATAAAAAATAAAAACGCGCAGCCGTATGTGTCAACCATGCCTTCTGCTGTTAAAGCTATAACAAAACAACATTACATGGACGATTATATCGATAGTTTACCTGATATCAGTTGTGCAACCACTTTGGTAAAAGAAATTACTTTTATCCATGAAGAAGGTGGCTTTCATTTATGTAATTTTAATAGTAATAATAGTGCTGTATTAGACAGTATTCCAAAAGAATCTCTCAGAAATGCTGCGGTAAGGTTCAAATTCGATCAGCAGAATAATACTTAACGTACGCTAGGCTTGTTGTGGGAACCTGTGAGCGACAATTTAATGTTCGACTTATCTTTTAAAAATATACCTAAACAACTTATCGACGGCTCTCAACGGCCTACTAAGAGAGAAGTCTTACGTATTGTGATGTCTATATTTGATGTTTTCGGTTTTTTAACACCGTTTACACTAAAAGGAAAACTTATATTACAAGAAACATGGAAATGTAATATTAAGTGGGATGATGAATTAAATGATAATTTGTTTAATAAATGGTGCTTGTGGATAAATCAATTACGTTACGCTGGTCAAATTCGTATACCGTGTTATTACAATACCTGCCGTAGTATACCGCATTCGGAGGTTTCGGTAAATCCGGAACTCGGTGTAGTCACGCCCCCTGTTCCGATTTGTTCTACACCAGGTTCTACGGATTATAGAAACCTGCAGTTGCATGTGTTTAGCGACGCGTCTACCAAAGCTATGTGTGCGGTAGCATACTGGCGATGGAATAGCGACAATGGTGTTCAAGTTGCCTTTGTGGCCGCTAGATGTCGTCTTGCTCCCGTTAAACATGTGTCAGTACCTAGACTGGAGCTTCAAGCTAGTCTATTAGCAGCACGGCTGGCAGATTCGGTTACAAAAGAGCATAGGCTAACTGCAAAACGTAGATATTTTTGGTGCGATTCGACAACCGTGTTGTACTGGATAAGGCATGACGCGCGTAATTATAAAGTGTTTGATGCTCACCGCTTAGGCGAAATCGACGAATTGACCCGTGCGTCCGAATGGCGGTACGTACCTACCTATATGAATGCCGCTGATATAGGTACTAGGGATTCGTATGACGGCCCGTTCATGGCTACCGAATGGCTCAGTGGGCCTTCTTTCCTTCGCGAGAGTGAGGGTTCATGGCCTGAAAATATTTTGGTATCTGAAATAGATAAAAATAAATTAGAAATTGTTTCAATAATTCAATTTAAAGGTTTAAACTTACCTGTGCCGGAAGTTATTCGTTTTTCGAGTTGGTTACGCCTTCTAAAATCTACATACACAGTGCTTAACTTTATAAGTAAATGTAGGAAACAAATAGTCGATAGCATTGTTTTGATGGAACAAGCGGAAATTTTGTTATTGCGTCACGCACAGGGGCAATCCTTCAGTACAGAAGTGACGGCGCTGATTAATGGTAAATGTCTAGATAAAAAGAGTAAGTTACTTACCTTGTCGCCATTTCTAGATGATCAGGGTGTAGTGCGCCTGGGCGGCCGCGTCGATGCTGCTGTAGGAATTTCATATGACGTTAAAAATCCTATAATATTAGATGGCCATCATCATTTGTCAAAATTGATTATTATGCATTTTCATATAAGATTTGCTCACTCCAATCAGGAAACTATAGTTAATGAGTTGAAGCAGAAATATTGGACAGTTCGATTACGACCTACTGTAAAAAATGTTATTTCCAAATGCATGTATTGTAGAATTAGAAAGTTAAATCCAAGTATACCTAGGATGGGTGACTTACCAGAGTCTCGTGTGGCTCATGGCCAGCGACCTTTTACCTTTTGCGGCTTAGACCTTTTTGGTCCGATGGAGTTGACTATAGGTAGACGTAGGGAGAAGAGATACGGCGTGTTATTTACATACCTCACCGTAAGAGCGGTGCATGTGGAAGTGGTTAATACGCTCACCTCTAGCTCACTTATAATGGCTTTACGACGTATGGCCTCCAGACGTGGATGGCCCCGCTTCTTGTATTCAGATAACGGAACCAATCTTAGAGGAGCCGATATCGAACTCAGAAAATCCATTGAAAGTCTTGACCAGAGTGTATTAGCGTCGGAAGCTTTAAATTACGGCACGAAATGGTCTTTCACACCACCTGCAAGCCCACACTGGGGCGGGGCTTGGGAACGCCTTATTCGCTCGGTTAAGGTGGCTCTTGGGGTTACTCTTAGGGAACGAGCTCCTAGAGACGAAGTATTAAATACCCTTTTAGCAGAAGTGGAGGGAATGATTAACAGTAGACATGTATCCGTTGAACCGGGTAGTACAGAGTCGCTCACACCGAACCATTTTCTTCTCGGCTCGACCTCTAACCTTCCCACTATAGGTGTCTTCGATGATTCTGACTTGGCATTGCGTAAGCAGTGGCGGATCTCCCAACGTTTAGCTGATATGTTTTGGAGGCGTTGGATACGAGAGGTGTTACCGACGTTACTTCCCAGGCAAAAGTGGAATAAAGAGTCGGCGCCGCTGCGTGTAGGAGATTTGGTTCTAATGGTTGACCCTAACAACCCCAGAAATATGTGGCCGAGAGGCGTGGTACAGTCGGTTTACCCCGGAAAGGATGGTCGTATAAGAATGGTTGAGGTAAGAACAAGAACTGGCAAGGTTTTTAAAAGGTCAGTTGCACGCGTCGTCTTTATACCGACAGTAGGTGAGTGCTGGTAGCCTAGCACTAGGGTGGGGCGTGTAGACGACGCAAGTAATAATAAAATTAATTTTTGTGTTAAGTTTAAATTTAAGGTAATTTTATATTGAGTATTGGTATCACCGCCTGCGTGCGGTTCAAAAGTTTAGAGCGCGAGCGATATATGTAGTGGGGCGTCGATCAAATTTTGAATTCGTTTTTTGAAAAATGAACAGTCGCAACCGTCCGCTCGCCGCTCGATCCGCGTCTATGCTACCTATATGTATTTTTGTAAAACATCGATTAAATTCTGTGATTTATCGTAAACCAGTGTTTATCTTCTACAGACCTATTATATTAAAATCTCAACCTCTCGTATTATTTGCGCTTTATACAAAGCTCTTTATTGCAATTTCCGGTTGAACCGCCATGTTTATTCATTCATTCGTTCATTTAATGGACCAGTGAATGAAAGTTGGTGAACAAAACGTGGATATTTTAATTAATAGTTTAAATTTAAATGGATTTTAAAATGAACTGCTGATTGAATGAGTGTTTATTTATTAGGGTTTAATTATTTCCTGTATTAATTAAGTTGTGTGCCCCTGCGTTCATTAATTATTTGTGGAATTGCTTTTCCCGCCTAGTGAGATGTCGTGAGACTTGAGTCGACTCCGTTTCCCCTTGCCTTCCAAAGCACGGAAATCCTCGTAAATGGAAATGCTTCACAAAGGTCACCATTTCAGGACTAATCGTAGAGTTTGATGCTTAGGCATTAATTCTTTATAGATTCTTTATCACAAATTTGTGTGGTTCAAAAATAAAAAAATAAATAAAATGAAAGTGTTCGTTTGTAATACATAATTAACAGTTTTTAACTAAATATATTTATGGTACTTGCATAAAAATCTATTTTAAATAAATCGCTATCTGTCTGTTTGTTTCGACTATTCACTGAAACGGCTGGACCAATTTTAACAAGACTTTCACTAGCAGATAACATTTTATCCGTATATTCTCATGGGAACGGCCACAACGTAAGTGAAACCGCGGGACGTCAATAGTAAAATATAAATTGGATAATAACGAAACACTATAGACAAAAGTTTTATTTAGTTTGTTTACACTGTTGATTGATGGCACTTGCAACACATCTTGAACAAAAACACATTTACTGTTCCACTTATTTTTTATATTTAAACCCGACCGGTTTTGCCTTACGGCATTTTCAAAGGTTAGCACATATTTTATACTTTGAAAATGCCGTAAAGCGAAACCTTTGAAAAATAATAAGTGGAACAGTACAAGTGTTTTTGTTCCACATTTTATTAAGTTTATTCGTTTAGTATAGTTTTCAACTGTAGAGCATCTGGCATCCAATTATAAATATCAAGTAAAAAAAAAATCCTACTAATATTATAAAAGCGAAAATTGTTAATATGGATGGATGTTTGTTATTCTTTCACACAAAATCCAGCAATTGGATTTTGATGAAACTTTTGAATAATATAGCTTACACATCAGAATAGCACATAGGCTACTTTTTATCCCAGGAACAAGTTCTTGTGGGAAACGGGAACAGAAAAACTTCACCACGCGTCGTGGGCGTCATCTAGTAAAGAATAAGGGGCTTCACCAAAATATCTAAACCCCAATCGACCTCATCTGCTGGCGGTGCACCTGCTGACTATCGGACGAGGAAACAACGGCTCTTACGAGGTTCTGAGGTCAGATGGCAGTCGCTTCCAATGCCGAAAATAAAAGCCAAAAGATAGCTGCTGCTAGCAACTAAATAAAAGTAAACCCCAAGCTCCAAATCCACGTGGGGTTATGGGGTTATTGTTACTCATACGCAAATTAATTACTACAGACCTAAAGAGCAGTGTCGATAATTTTAGAAACCAAAAAAATGAATTTACACTCAAACTATGCTAAAATAATGATTATATTAGGCTACTGATGGATAGTTATTTGCTACGAGTGCACGCGGTTTGCTGTCCGTAAAGGCACTGATGGTGCCGCGCACCCAAATCGGCTTTACTGTTAGTTGTTGGATCAGCAAAACGTGTTCGATCGTATTGATTCGAACAAGTAGGATAAAACCCATTGGAAAAGGAGGACAACATTATAAAAATGACAGTAAAAATAATTTACGGGGCGATCTAAGGTCGGCAAGGGTAAGTTTGTGAGATTTAAACGGTTTATTTCGATTTCCGGCAAAACTACAAGTCCTATGGAAAAAAAGTCTAATAGCAAAGTTGTATGTAATTATTTTTCCTTTCGATTTTATAATATTCTCTTCCTTTTCCGATGGATTTCACTGTATTATTTTTTCACTTTTTACTATTTTTAAAGGCTTCTACCCTGGTCTAATGGCAGGCAGCGAAGAGACCGAGTATTCTTATTCGCCTACAACCGGAGGTAACCTTAGCATGAGGTATAATAATTATTGTTGTCTCTACAAAGACGCAAGCGAGAAGGTTCAAGCTACATGCCCTGCTCGGTGCTTTAAACGTAATATAGTTATAAATATGTAAAAAGAAATATTTTGTTTGTATGTATTATCTGAACGCTTTAGTATTAAAATAATAATCCTTTACTTATAAAGACGATTAGGAGCGTACCGCTTGTTTTATTTAAACGATTTTCGCAAGTGGTTTTATAAACCAGATGAAAGTATCTGAGAAGCTAAGCAGCAGGATTTCAAACCGGATTAAGGTTATGGTTTGTTTTGAATAGAAAGATGAGAGGCAGAAGATTAAGTTCTTACGTATTTTGTAACAAAATATGTTACACACATCTATTTATGTTTTAAACATAACAGGAGTTCAGAATGTTTTTAAACAGAAATGGCCATGTAGTTAATGTTGCTATTTGTTAAAAAGTAGTATCTTTGGGTAGTTTTCCAAATGACTACTTTTTGAATAGAAGAGCGCATATTGCAGCCATAGATATACTCGTAGATGGGGTAAAGCACCCACAAATACATTATTATGTCCCACCTCAACTACACCAGGCCGCAAGTTAGACCAGAGACAAGCCCCGAAATGGAGTTCCTCGGGAACTATTAATAATTGATGAAGTTTAAACATTCAATTTTTTTTTTAATATTCATGGATATAGCAAAAAAGAATACCGTTTTTATATTGCACACATTTAAAATTGTCAAAAAATAAATACACCGTAAGAAACGAATGTTTAAAAATACAGTAGGTATGCAACCAAAATGGCCGCCATCTTAGCATAAATGCTAACCTACAAAGCTAGGCAGCACTGAATAAGAAAATGTAAATAAACTTTGTAAGCGTACTGTACTAGATGCGGTTAAAACCTGAAAACTCTTGCAATACAAATGTCTCTTTTGAATAATAACATTTGCATTACTTAAAGAACTGTATTTCATTCTCCACCATAACCTACAAATTAAAAAAAAAAAAAAAAAAAAAGGCTAAAAAATTAACTACAAGAGCCATTAAATAGGTCCCATGTTAGACTTAAAAAATATATTCAAATGTTTATGGACGTACACGTGCATTTCAAAATAAGAATGACGTTGCCTAAGTCTGCACAGACTACACACAGAAAAATACATTTCGATTCGTGACCTTTGCCTAACCAGGGCAATGTTGTCGCCACCTGAGCTACCCGAACCGTATCGAATCAAGTTAAAATTCTCCACCATATTTTAAGCATCATTTTAAGAGTATGACCAGAGCCATCTATCGAGCTAATGAACAACTCGATACCAATGAAGAGTGTTACAACCATTTTTAAACATTGATGCAATGGACTCCACTAAGTGTATGGATAAATTATTAAAGCAATCATTTTGCTAAATTTCTCATACATTTTTAATAAAGTGGAAAAAGACAATTCGATTCGAGACGGGGATTGAACCCGAATCGAATTGTCTTTTTTCACTTTATTAAAAATTTAAGATATAATACATACAAGAATAACCTTAAAATGTAATATATAAGTAACTTAAAATATTATTAAAAGGAGTCCCTTCAGTCAAGGTACCGAAAATACTGGCAGCGTTCTCCCTATAAATAGCTAGGCTAATTCTTTGTCAGAGGTACCTGCCTGCTCTTCGGTCTCCTGTGATGTCGACTAACCTTTTTGCTATTTCCTTAAAAAGCCTTATAAGGCTTATAAGGCGCTATACGCTAGGACCCCACGGATCAAGGGTCTCTACACTGAATGGGACAAAATCATATAGCGCAAATGCATGTTAATTAGTTTGTTTATCAATCACGTCTTATCCGAAGGGCTGGCAGAGGCATATTATAAGACCAAATTTTACCGTGTACATTGCTGTCCCACGTAATAGGTTGGGAGCACATTGTCCTGTAAGAATAGACAGACGCAGGTTGAAAATATGAAAGCCGTCTATAAAACCTTTAACTTGGTTTAACGACTGCCATGTTACTGGACCGGGACCAATAGCTTAATGTATCTTCCGAAGTACGGAAACGCTCGCAAAAGGAAATACTACAAAGCGGTCACCTATCCGTAGCCAGCCATAGCGAAACGCAGTGATCGTTTATAAAAGTTCAAATGTATAAATACCATTGTTATTTGTATTTATTACGTTGCATTGGGGCCCAAGATACCTCACCTGCTTGTAATAATGGTGCACCTTCTGACAACCTTACGAGACAGTGACATAAGCGTCCTTAGTAGGTTGAGAGTCAGTCGCTTCGAAATATGCCGTAAAAAAATTAAATCATAACGGTACCTAGCAGTTAATAAAAGAGGTACCCATGCTTCAACTCCGTATGGTTGGAAAGGAATTGGAAAGTGAAAACGCTAAGACGGAATAGCTTTTTTCATCCATAATTTATTAAATCAAATCGTACCCGTACGTGTTGTTTAAGCTTGAAAAAAAGAATCGAGAATGTAAAGTGTTGTAAGTAAAAAAGTGTGAAAAGAAAAGCAACTGTATCACTGTTACAATAAGAACTATTATAGCTAACGTTACGGAATTTTCTGGTTAAGATCCACTTAATACAAGTCCGAACACTAGCACTTACTTGGGCTTACGTCAAGAGTTATTTCTACGGCAAAGGAAGGGTAATAAACTAAGCTGTCTAAGTTTATTTGCAGACTAGCTGCTTTTAAAATAAGCAACCCGCAATTTTGCATCTGTGTTGAGGCTGTATTGCGTTTTGGCGACTCTCTCTTAATGTTGGTTGTTGGTTAGTGGGGAATGAGCATGGACCCTCCATACTCGTTCCTCACTTATTTTTGTTGAGTTGTATTGCTTTATACACTAGGTAGCCGCAGTCGCAAAGGTGTAACCTATGCTAGCAGCATAAATTTGAGCGAAGCGTTAAATCAAACTAAGTATTTTCCCATAGACAACATGATTTTTGCGGATAACTTTTTTATTAGATCGAATTTTGAAATTCGGGCTTCGTCACGACCTGCATAATTTGAATAGATTTCCGTAGTAGAAAAAAATGGCGAAGTTCTGCCCGGTGTTACAAACGCCATTGAAGTCGCTACATGGGAGCTTCGCTTCGCATCGCTCAATAAGACTGTATCCGAGTATTTTGACAACTTAATACCAAGTATGCTACTTAAAATCTTACTTAATTGCTGAACTTTTTAACCGATTGTTGTGAAATGTAAATGGAACATTGACATATTGTCACGCCTTTATCCCCGAAGGGACAGGCAGAGGCATACTATACACCAACATTTAACCGTATGCACTTTTGTCTCACGTAACAGGTGGTGAGCCCATTGCCGTGTTGAAATTGACAGGCGCAGGATGTGGCGACCTGCTGTTGAAATTTTTCAAGCCGCCCATAAGGCCTTCAACTGGGCTTAACGACTGCCATGTTACTGTCAACCGCGACCAACGGCATAACGTCCGTTCCGAAGCACGGACACGGTCGCAAATATCAATGCCACATAGTGGTCACTCATCTGAGGACCAGCCATAGTGAAATTTGCCTAACGTAATGATTGTTTACAGAACACTGAGTCCGCGGGGCCACGAGTGCTTCAAAATGTAAATGGGACTGTCCTATATAACACGTGGTTCAATAAGTCCCGAGACTAAGTACAAGGCAAGGTATATTTAAAAAAAATATTTTTTATTCATCAACGTAGTCTCCTCCAAGAGCGATACAGTCCCTCCAACGCTTTTCTAACTTTTCTATCCCATGCGTGTAGAACGATTTGTCTTTGGCTTCAAAATAAGCCTCCGTTGCTGTGATAACTTCACTATTTGAGTCAAATTTCTTACTCTGGAGAATTTTTTTGAGATCTGCAAACAGCCAGTAATCGCTGGAGGCCAAGTCTGGCGAATAAGGGGGATGAGGAATCAATTCAAAGCCCAATTCATTAATTTTGGCCATCGTTCTCACAGACTTATGATTGGATTCCGGAGTAATATGGTGTATCCATGTTATATCCATTGTTACATACCGATGTAAAACATCCTTTTTAATAAGATTCATCAGCGTCAAACATTGCTCTGAATCATTGAAACGTTGTTCCTTTTGATCAGTTGTAAGCAAACGCGGCACCCAATTGGAAAAAAGGCCAAATTTTTATGTAAAATAGCGAAAATGCTACCAGTTGAAATCTTCACTATCTCTGCTATCTCTTGCATTTATCTTCCATTACGATTTTGAGGAATTGGTAAATATTTTGTTGAGTCACTGCTTCATTTGGACGACCCGAGCGTTCCCCATCATTTGTGTCCATGCGACCGCGTTTGAAGTCGGCATACCACCGACAAATGGTTGCTTTAGAGGGAGCTGATTCCGCATAACATTTTATAAAATTGCTGTGCTTCAACGGTATTTTTTCCCATTAAAAAACAATGTTTAATCAACACGTGAAACTCGTTGTTTTCCATTGTATCGAAACTTTATACAACCGTAGCGTCACTTAAATGTCTGTAAAATCAATATTTTAATGTTCCATTTTTTTAAATTTTACACATGTATTTTATTGAAGGCCAGTACTTTTTAAAAATCAAAAGAGTTTTTAGTACATACGACATTTCCAAGTTAGTCTCGGGACTTATTGAACGATCTAGTATAAGCTATGACCCACGATTTTGTCCATGACATAGTCGGACCACCGTCGTACCAATATACACCAGTAATTAAATATTTTTGCAATGAAAGGCTGTCTGTTTTATTGACATTTATAGTAGCGTGATATATGATTATAACCAAGGGCTATCAAAAAAATAATTATTGTGGGTCATTTTTTACACAGCACCATATAACCCAAACTAAGCTATAAGTATGTACTATGGGATTTAGACAACTGATAAATATACTTACATATTTCTAAAAACATACATATTATACATATAATAGGAAACATTCAAACTCTGAAACAAACATTTGGGAGCACACAAATATTTGTTCCGACCCGTGAATCGAACGCGAGACCTCAACGTGGCGTCGCATTCACTCTCACATACGCCACCGAGGCAGTCAATGCAGATAGATTTTTTAAAACAGGATTACTAGTTCCTGAGCTCAGTGCCTTGAAACATACAGTCTCCTTCTAAATGTAAACATTACTAGAATTATATTTACATTAGTTACGTAATAATGTATTTAAAAAAAATAGCACATGGAAATTTACAAATATTTCCAAGAAGTCAAATATATAAACATACAGTCAAACTACATACATAAGTCAACTTCAGGAACACATTCTTTATAATCTCAATATCGGTGTTAGAATAATAATAACTCTGGTGTTGCAAACATCCATAGGCTAAGGTGACCACTTTCCATCAGGTGGACCTTATGCTTGTCTTCCACCGCAGTAGTATATATAAATTAAATAACTTTAGAGTGAGTTAAATGTGTAGTACATTTTATAAATATTGTAGTACCTACATGTTTCTTCGCGGCCCCATTAGCTCAAATTAGGCTTATGCGAGCTTTTTTTTGATTTAGACTATTGATAAACATACTTATATATTTCTAAATATAAAAATTCCCAAAATCCACAAATATATGTGGTATAAAGAAAAATCTATGTAAAACCACTTCGAGAGTTACTTGCGATCTTACTGCTATTGTTACCGATCGATCTGACATTTCCTAGTCAGACTATCCAGAAATGTACACTGGAATTTATACTAAGGCGAATAAAATAATTTCAATAATATTATTACAAATTTACTCACGTGCGTAAGAGAAAGGCAGCCCATCAGACCATCGGAACTCCCCTTCATGGACGGCGTCGGTTGCTCCGATCCAGTACACGTCATCCACACCAGCACCAGGACTGTTAAGAAGATTACAAGAGAAATTTAGAACTGATGTGTACTTACGACCTTATAGGCCTTTGCAAAACAACTTACTACAATGCTCGATTTTATAAGTCCAGCAGTTTCCAGCAGCTTATAGAGATCGACAGTCTGCCACATCAGTAGTATAAAAAAAAAACCATTTCCAAATTTTCAAACCCCTATAGTCGAACCCCTGTTTGTTGTTTTCAAATACTATTCAGACAAAACACATATTGTCACACCTTTTATTCCCGAAGGGGTAGGCAGAGGCATTCTATACGCCCACATTTCACCGTATGCATTTTGTGCAGGTGGTGAGCCCATTGCCGAGTTGATAATGGACAAGACACGACTGGCGATTCATAACGCAGTGCTAGTGCCAACTTTGCTTTACGGTAGTGAAACCTGGGTATGTCAGCAGATGCATGAAAGTAAATTGAATGCTGTGGAGATGCGATCACTTCGAAAGTTGTGCGGCGTTACCTTGGCTGGCCGAATACGTAACGAAGTGATACGCAATTTGGCAGGTTTGAATGAAAGTGTCAGCGTTAAGCTGGAAAAGGGCGTGCTCCGTTGGTTTGGACACGTCCAACGAATGAGTGAGGAACGATTGACGAAGAATATATATTGTTCAAAAGTAGAGGGTAGAAGGAGTCAGGGTAGGCCGAGATTTACATATGAAGACCACGTGAGCAGATTGCTCAAAAACGGAAAGGTCAAAAGTACTCGGATACCCAGACGTGCGTGTATGAAGCGATTGATGAATTTCGAAGAAGCGAAAGAAGTATGCATGGATCGCGAAGCCTGGCGATCTGTCCTCTCTGACTACCCCGTCAGGGATACAGCGTGAAGATAGTTATAATGGACAAGCGCAGGCTGTGGCGACGTGCTGTAGATTTTTTTTAAGACACCCATATAAGTCCTTCAACCAGGCTTAACGACTGTCATTTTACTGGCAACCGGCACCAACGGCTTATCGTGCCTTATAAACGCTCGCAAATGTAAATTCCACAAAGTGGTCACCAATCCAAGGACCACCTCTAGCGAATGTTGCTTAACGCAGTGATCGTTTACAGAACACTGAGTCAGCGGGGCCACGTGCGCTTCACTCACTCTCAACTAAGACAAAAGCTGTTAAAAATAAATTAAATATTGTTGGATACTTTTTACACAACGCCATCTAGCCCAAACTAAGCTATAAGCTTGTACTATAGGATCTAGACAACTGATATACATACTCATATATTTCTAAATATATACGTATACATAGGAAACGCCCAAACTCCGAAAGCAACATTTGTGAATCACACAAATATTTATTTCGATCCGGGACGTCAGCGCGGCACTCGCATACATTACCACTGCTTTTATTAACAAAATTACACTATATTAAGGGTTTAGTAATTAATATGAAGCTATGCGCTTGTTGCCCGCTAACTGAGTGTTCTGTAAACGATCACTACTCAGTTTTCACTATGATTAGTCCTCAGATAGGTGACTGCTTTGTAACATTTACATTTACGAGCGTTTCCGTGCTTCAGAAGGCACGGTATACCAGGTCCCGATTAATTTAGTTAATATAAACTAAAATATTCAGCCAGAAAAGTTACATTAAATAATTTATTACATTTTTAGTTCCAACGACCGTTGACCTAGATGTGCAAGAAATATGATTATTAGACAAGTCTCAAGACAAATACTAGCCATCTGTTATGTAACTTAGTTTAGTTGGTTTGGTGACATATTTTTCGCTCTTGTTTATACTAGCAATAATAAAATAATACTGTTGGAGAGCTTTGAATGTTAATCCAGTATGACAAATGCTCACCAAACTGACGGCCCTGGAGTGACAACCATTATCTATAAGTTTTTGCTTACCAATATATAAAGCTGAAGAGTTTGTTTGGTTGAATGCGCTAATCTCAGGAATTGGTTCAAACTGAAATATTATTTTTGTCTTGGATAGCCCATTTATGTCGGAAAGCTATAGCTTATATATCATCACGCTACACGCGTCAACAAATCGGGCCTATTTGGATAAATATAAATTTATGAACTACGGGATTTAATGAATGAATGCCACGAAGTTTTAAAATATTTCTCGAGTAAAGCCACGGCGAAAGCTAATATTAAGGGTGAGTGAGTCGGTATAATATTAAGGGTAAATAAGTAACGTGGTAGGAGTCAAACTCGGTGTATCTTCTACATTTTGTCGATCAAATAGAAAATATTTTAAGATGAGGCCAGGTCAGAAAACCCCAAGAGTGGGTACGAAAAGAGACCAGGAACGCAGCAACTGGAAAACCGGGATCATGGCTACTAAACATTTTGGCATTTTAAGCTATACTATATCGAAAATATACTTACACGTGTATTAGCATTTGGTCCATAATTTGCTGCTGTCTCTCGTTGAGCACACTGGCGAGGTGACCCCCTAATCTGACACATTCAGCCTCAGCCTGCCTCCATGCCTTCTTAGCTTCTCTTACTGCTGATATGCAAAAATCACCTGAGAGTACCCATCCATAGTCACAATGACCTACAACCTCTTCAACAGCTTTATCCATCCACCATACTTGCAGCCACATAGCTGATGTGTTCTTCTTTGCAACTATACTAATATTCAAACGAACAGAACTCTTTTCAGATACTATTTGGACACTTCTCAAAGGATCTCCGGGTTGAGAACAATGTCTCCAACTTGAATCTCCATCTTCAAGACTTAGTTCCATTCCTCTACATAACGCTTGGACATCCTCGTGAATAATACTTGAAAGATCATTCTCTTTCACATTCATTGGCCCCGTGCCCATTTGTAGCCGCAGAGCGACGCGGTTTCCATACGGAAGGTAGATTTTATAAGAACACGTTAGTTTAACAGTCGGACCAACTTCGAACGAGCCGTTTCTAGCCGTCAGAAGAACATCATGACAATGGTCTACGAGACGGTATACTGCGGCGAACGTGGGTCGGCCGTGGAGTTCTATTGCTGGGTTTTTAGAAGAAAAAGAGTAGAGAAATTTTCTGTTGGGCATTGGTATTTGGTCCAGTTTGCCACAGAGTGTGGGCTTATTTGGAGCGAAGCGGATGAAGCCGCTGGAGCAGGGTACGTTGAGCTTATGGAGTTCCACTAGTAAGGCGTTGCGGAGAGGTGTCGGAGGGATCAAAAGGCGGCAGCCACGTGTTCGTGGTAAATGCCCAGAGTTTACGCGCCCGCAGCGCGTTGCACGTAATTGTATAGCACAATCTGTAACAAAGAAATGAAATTGGTTAGAATTTAGCCACTTTAAATATTGTATTAAACTATTGCACGCCTCATAAGCGAAGCTTTGAGGTGGGTACTACTGTCACTTCGCGCAAAACATCTGATTTTTCAAACTTAAAATGTCTCTATTTACCATATATTGCACTTGTAAAATAATATATACACACACATATCAAGAAAAAAACACTATTTTTAACACTCATTATATTTTTGATGCCATTTTTGTTATTAAAACTAGTTAAAAAAGTTCCTTCTTGGACGTCCGTGTGTCTGTATGTTACGGATTATTTTCTTGTTAACACGATAACCACCGAAATACTTTACTAATCGAGTCTTATTTTTTCTCTTACGCTTCAGTATAATTAGGAATAGAAACCTTACAATTTTCACGGTCTGATTCGATGTGGTTTAATTGTTATTAAATATTAAATAAACAATTTTAGCACAACGCCATCTAGCACAATTAAAGCTAACTAGTCCTTCATTTTTTTTTTGTTAGATGGTGGTTGTGCAAAATATTTTTAAAACTTTTAAGCCATTGGTCGAAATTTAAATTAAAACGAAACCATATTTTTTATAATATAATTAAAGCGCGTGAGGCGTGCACTTTTGGATTTTCCAAACTTTTTAAGAATACTGTGAGTACGTTAGAAGCAACCCTCAAACTCTCCCGGAAATGAGTCCTATCCTGGGGAATTATTTTGCCGGTCCTTAGTGAATTAGTGTACATTAGGCCGAAGCAATCAATAGTCTTACTAAAGGGGATGCCGACGACCGTGCGAAGTGGAGGAGAAAAAGTAGAAAAGCGAACCCCGGGCGTCGCGAGACGCAACTGGAATAGACGCTCGGATGATGAGACCAAAGCGAGACTCTACTTCATATGGTGGAGCAGCTGGTTATTGGACAAGGCCCTGATAGGAAGAAGGGAAAACTCTAAATACCAACCCATCTTGCCAGCGTGGTATTATAAGGCTAAACACATCTCCACCGCCAAATTAAAAAAGGCATTCGTCTATTAGAGGAATGCCGCAGCTTGATTTGATTGATTGACTGAAACTATTCCGCCATGAAATACTTGGATGAAACTGATAGATTTTTTTTATACGAGGAGAGGCCCGCTTACATAGTACCCACTGCTGGCTAGTACTGGGCTTGTGTGGGGGTCGCCCAGCACCTGGTGGTACTGGGAATACCCACTAAAACTCCTCGGCTAGCTTTCTACCCTGATGGAGGTGTTTTGGGACCTGTTAAACTCATCAAAACATACTAAAATTAATTAAATGAGTCATCACTTGAATATTATATGCAAATTTATGTATAATTTAAACTTTAGTGTAAATAATGTTGGTTTGATATGTACTTTAGTGTGTACAATAAGGAATATCTGCAGTGTACTATGTATACGAGAGGCCATACCTTTCATACAAAGACGTGCGTTTAACACAAAGACTATATAAATGAGACAAGTTCTCAAGGACGTTGTCTACATTGAGACAATGTGGATGTCCCAAGTTATGTTGTATCTGGACTTCTGTTCTACCAGTTATTGCTCAATATACAATTACATTATCTTAACTTAATATTAACATTAAATATAACCATAAAAATATGAAACAGAACTAAAATATATTATTAAAAGAGGTCCCTTTAGGCAAGGTTCCGAAGATACTGGCAACGTTCCCCCTTTGAATAGCTAGACTAATTCTTTGTCCGAGGTAGCTACCAGCTCTTCGGTCTCCTGTGATGTCGACTAACCTTTCGCAATTTCCTTAAAAAGCCTTATAGCGCTAGGACCCCACGGGCCAAGAGTCTCGACACCGAATGGGACAAAATCATGTTCGGAGCCTAGACCCATAGAATATAGGGGTATTTGAATGCTTTAGCTTTTTCAGCCGCTTCACAAGCCGCACCAGCTCTGTTGTTGGTTCCATGTATAGGTAGATGGGAAGGGGCCAGCGTGTCTGAACAGGTTGCATCCCATACCAGCACCCAGCCTATCTTCCATGGAATCAAACACATACCGTCCAGTCTCTAATTACATTATAGTTTTAAGTAGCTGTAATGAAGTGTAAACTCAATAGACAAGTCATAAAATTGTGATAGAAAACATTAGAACAAAAATTTACCCGCCGAAAAAACTGAAAGCAAAATATAATAAACCTTTTTTTATGTAACCTTAATAACTAACTTCTTAAAGTAATGAAACTATATCTAAGTATGTATTTTTGCAAATAGTTGAGTTTTAAATTAACCTTAATAACTAAGTTCTTTAACTAATGTAAGTATAGGTAAGTAATTTTGAGTCTGCGCCAAACAATTATTTTCTAAAGATCACTAAATTACCTTCAATTTAACGAAATAATCGAATCTAATTAACAATGCAACATGAAATCTCCAGCGATAAACATTAACATTCCAAAATATGCGCTCTCCGCTCGCAACGACGTAGCTCTTTCCAATAAAAAAAGAATTACAAATTTGGACTCCTCTGTAAAAAGTTATGCGTGGTCATACATTAAAGAATATACGCGTCGACTTGAGAATCTCATCCATTTTTTCGTCGGTTTAAAATCTGTATTCATGCAGTCTCAATCTTTATTAAAATATGATTTTCCTTATTATCTGAGCGTTAATCCACTCGTTTAGGAGATCATGGACGGCAGCACATCTGGTCTCCTGACGAGGAGACTCGTGTTGGTGCATTCCCTGACCGTGTCGGTATGAATAGCCTTCAGGCCTATTCTACGTCCTGATAGGAAAATAAGGCGAATTCCTTGGGGTTTAGCATTTAGTTCTGCTGCCCTCGCAGCGGGGATGACGGCGCGTAAAGGCAATCCCTCGTCAACAAAAAAAGCGTTATAATATATAGTTCAATTCATTATACACAAAAGTTCAAGTATTAACTAGATTAACTTATTACATAAAGTTTATAAAACTTTCAGAAAATGTAAAACAGGTTTAAACTCCCATTTTGGAGCGCGTTCCAAGCACTAAACATATTAGACAAAATTGCATCAAATTCTTTTATCTTGCTCTAAAATGGTAATTTGGCTATAAAGCGGTGCAAAGCTTAAAATTGCATTAAAATCGCTGAAGCGAGGTACTCGAACAATTATATTGCTTTAGCCATGCTTGTTTATGTGCTGTTACGAAAAAGACGGTCCCAGAGTGATAGAAGATAAAAATAACACTAAAATAAACAGCTCAATATTAATGCTGTTGAGTCAACTTTTTTCTTCATCTTAATGTATTTCCAGTTTGTTGCTGGTATTTTAAACATAGTTAAAATTAAAATATTATTAACCGTCTTGTACACAGTACAAACTGAAAAATAACTATTGTGGAAGAGTGGAATTTCCTACTGAAATAACACGTCCGTGCTTCGGAAGGCACGTTAGCTAGTAAATTGGCAGTCGTTAAGCCTAGTTGAAGGCCTTATGGGAGGTATGAAAAATTTCAACAGCCTGTTCATTTCAATACGGCAATGGGCTCACCACCTGTTACGTGGGACATAAGTGCATACGATTAAATGTGGGCGTATAGTATGCCTCTGCCTACCCTTCGGGAATAAAGGCGTGACAATATGTCTATGTCTATGTCCTACTGAAACATATTGTAACAAAATTTGTGATATGAAACATACATTTATTTTTTATTTATAAATGATCTTTTATAACAAAAATGGCGGTACGTAATATTATAATGTTTTATTTTCGTTGTACTCAAACGATATCTCCTTTGTTTTCATGTTAGTTTTATGAAAAGCAAAAACGTGTTTATTATTTTTTCTTTTATGTAGGATTTTCGCTGTATATAGACACGGATAATCCGCTCAGATCCTTTCCGAGGGTGTCACACAATGGGACAAAGGCATGTCTTTAAGTTATTATTTGATTCAGCAAAAAAAATTGATGACGCTTACTCGAAAGCAGGGGTCGGTACGTCTTAGGATTTTCCTAGCTGCTTTCAAACCCAACCTTGATTTGTAGCTTGGTCCTTTTCAAATTGGCTGCTAGGAGCTGTAAGGTCAAATGGCAAGGTGGAACACGCCAAGGTTTTTGATTGCCGTGTAGCAAGCAGACAGACGGACGTGAACAAGCGCAGGTTGAATATTTCCAAGCTTTGAACGTTTACGATTACTATGTTATGTTGGCATAACGTACCTTCCGAAGCACGGAAACACTCGTGAATAGATTTTTTATACCACTGAGGTGGCAGACAAGCATACGGCCCACCTGATGGAAAGTGGTCACCGTAGTCAATGGACGTTTGCAACACCAGAGGTGCAGCACTCGCGCTGCCGACCCTTTATAAACCTTCTAAGAAATGAAATGCCAAAAAGCGGTCACCAATCCGAGGACTATCCATAGCCAAAGTCGTTTAACACAGAGATCGTTTAAGAACACTGAGTACCTATGAAAATAAACTATGAAGTTTAAAAAATAATGTCGCTAGACACTTGGGTCACACCATGCACTCACTTTCAGCAGCGACAGAACAAGCAGAGGAGAAAAATAGAATTTGCCGAGATGCATAGTCAATCGCTGTGGAAACTATGGAATGTTGGAGATCCGAGGCAAAAATTCGAATTGGGGAATTATGACGTAGAATAAGGGAGAAATCAGGTGACTCCCGCTGAAGATCGTTCCTGGTGCAAATGTTGACTATAGCTATTCAACGTGGTAACGCGGCTGGTGTTTGTGACCGGGAACTTTGATCCAGAAGCGGTTAGGGGTAGGTTATTTTATAAACACACTAGTTGACACCAGCGCGCGCGTATAGAAGTTTTCCTGTTCCCGTTTCCCACAGGAACTTGTTCCCGGCATAAAAAGTAGCCTATGTGTTATTCTGATGTATAAGCTATATTTTTATAAAGTTTCATTAAAATCCATTTAGTAGTAAAAAATACTGAATGGATTTTAATGAAACTTTGAAGTTTGTAATAATGGATGGAACGTGAAAGAGTAGCAAACATCCATTAATACAATCTTTCGTGTTTATAATTAGTAGGATTTTAATTTGTCATGTGAATGTGTATTAACATCTATTGGAATTAGGCAGTTCCGTGCTTCGGAAGGCACATTAAGCCGTTGGTCTCGGTTGCCAATAAAGTGGCAGTCGTTAAGCCAGGCTGTAGGACTTTTAGGCGGTTTAAAAAATTACAACAGCAGGTCGCCGCAGCCTGCTCCTGTCCATTTCAACACGGCAATGGGCTCACCACCTGTTACGTGGAACAAAAATGCATACGGTGAAATGTGGGCGTTTAATTTGCCTCTGTCTACCCCTTCGGGGATAAAGATGTGATGTTACACGCACAATCTTCAGTCCGGTCTTTTTACATCGGGGGTTAAAAACCAAAACAATATCTAACCACACCACGTAAAAACGGTATTCATTCATTCTTTTTAGTAGTATGTAACACGGATTTTCATCTTGCTTCGTGAATATGGCTCGCTGTCTTGAATAATGCATGCATAGATATGAGCACTCCAATCTGTGTATTTGCATCGTCGTATGGAAATATTCGTCACAGATGTAAGTAACGTCATAGTCAGTCCTATTACAGTCCATTACTGGACTTAGACTTCACCAATTAACACCATAACACACAATTCAAAGGCACGTTAAGCCGTTGGTCCCGGTTGGCAATAAAATGGCAGTCGTTAAGCCAAGTTGAAGGTCTTATGGACGGCTTAAAAAATCAATAGCAGGTCACCACAGCCTACATCTGTCCATTTTAACACGGCAATGGGCTCAACACCTGTTGCGTGAGAAAGAAATATATACGGTGAAATGTGGAAGTTTAATATGCCCCTGCCTACCCCTTCGGGGATGGAGGCGTGACAGTATGTATGTATGCAACACACAATTCTGTGTGTTATGGTGTATCCCATGTCCCTTATTAAATTTTTTCGTAGGTTACTTGGCTTGAGCATTTGAGCTTGGCATACATTAGGAGATATAGCAATTCTACGCGGCATTCTCATGGGAACGGGAACTAAAATTGAAACCGCGGGGCGTCCCCTTGTAAAGCAATAAAATATTTACAGGTTTGTATTTCTTACTAATATTAAAAACGCGAAAGTGTGTAAGAATGGATGTTTATTACTCTTTTACGCAAAATCTACTTTATTTTGATAAAACTTTACAATAATATAGCTTACACATCAGAATAACACATAGGCTACTTTTTATCAAGGGAACAAGTTCCTGTGGGAATCGGGAACGAGACATCTTTACCACGCGTACGAAGCCGCGAGCGTCAATATATATATATACTAGCTGTCCCGCCCGGCTTCGCCCGTGGCATACTTCGAACCCCGTGGCACCCATTTAATCCCGTCGTTTACAAATTTTATAATCTTCATAAAATGCTGAAGCCAACTAACTTATTAAAAATTATAAGGACTAATAACATATTTGTGTAAATAGCCTTCAAATTACTGCCTGTTTTTTAAAGTATAAACATGGATATAGTATGTTATTCTTAAGAGATAGACAGATACCGTCGTGAACTTTTTTGTAGACCTATATTAGATACACAATTCCACAATACATTATTTTGTTATATCTCAAAGGGTTTAGGCAGCGTTTTCGTTAAAAGCTCCCAGATGGCTCATTTTTTCCGACGCCCCCATCATATATCGTTATAATTAAGTTAATGTATGCAAAAACTTAACAAATTATACATAAAAACCTTCTATGAGAATCAGTCTAACTATTAAAAAAAAACTGCATCGAAATTCATTGAGTAGTTTTAAAGATCTAAGCATACATAGGGACAGACAGCGAAAAACGACTTTGTTTTATAATATGTAGTGATGATGATATAGCGTAGATTTAGCTACTCCATATAAAAAATAGTTTTAAAAGTAATGTGGTATACACAGAAAGTTGAAAAAGAACAAATTGGATATAATTACCTACGTTTGCTGTCTAGTTTTCATTAGCTAATTAAATTCCCCACCTCCGTGGGGATTCCCTTCGTGTCAGTTGTGGAATGTGCCGGTACAATCACAAACAAGGGAAAAGTAAACTACTTGTACAAAGTTTCGGTATAAATAATGAACTTAATTATAAATGTAAATATACACGACTAATTAAATTACATATTTAACTAGATGACCCCCACGGCTTCGCCCGTGGCATAGTTTGAACTCCCGTCGCAATTAAAAATCCACAATAATGCATAAAAATTTGCCCTATTGGTCGACATTTATGATTACTGCTCCGCTCTCCAGGGTATTAGCGTGATGATATATACCCTACCTTTCAAGTTGGACCAAACTGCACACGGTGTGCAATTTTGATTAAAATCGGTTAAGTAGTTTAGGAGTCCATCGCGAACAAACAACGTGACACGTAATTTGTATATATTATGATTGATAGATGTATTTATGTAGTGCCCGTGCCCGTTAGAATACGGGGATAAAATGTAACCGAAGTTACGTGAGTGAGACTCCCATTAAAATCGGTCAAGTCCTTTCGGAGATTAACCGAAACATAAAATCTAATCTAATCTCTGAAACGGCTTGACCAACCGTAAATGAATGAATTTTTTTTATCAGTCACTGCCACCCCTTTGGGGATTAAGGCCGACATTTAACCTTAGCATTTCTGTCCCACTCAACAGGTGGTAATCCGTATCGCCGTTTTGAATAAGACAGACGCAGGTTGTGGCGACCTACTGTTAAAATTTTGTAGACACTAATAAGTCCTTCAATTTGTCTTAACGACTGCCATTATGTCAACCGGGACTAACGGCTTTATGTGCCTTCCAAAGCACGGAATCGTTTGAAAATCGAAATACCACAAAGCGATCTACCTGAGGACCAGCCGTAGAGAATTTTTGCAGCATATTTTCATATTTCTAAAAATAATAAAATAATTTTATTAAAACTCACGCACATGGTAAATATTTAAAAACATAAACGGGATTCTTGCGTAAAAACACTTACCTGTTGTCTATGTCGATCGACAATTGTTGAAGAACACTGATAGCAGTCATTCAGCTATCGCAGAGGACGCCCTGACCTCCAATTCGACACACTACATGAGGTTCGATAAAGCCCGGATCTTAGCGAGAGAGAAGTTGTTCGTGCCGCGTAAGATTCGTGAGGCTATAGAGATTAGTAGGCGTCCTAATTTCAATCGGGACGGGAGGGTGGGCGCTGTCACAGAGCTGGAGGACATGTTTTCATGGGAGCCTGGGAAGTACTCTGACGGAAGACAAAAGTGACACGGTTAGTTTCGCTGCTATGGCTTCGGGCTATGAGGGAGTCATCAAGCAGCAGTGATGAAGATGATGCCTCGGAGCCGGTCACGATGCTGCGATGTCAAGTCACGCATTTCTGCCACGTGGGCCAAATGGCAAGAGGGGAAGACCCAAGAAGTGGGCTTGACGTCGTAAGGGATGACATGCGTGCCAATGGTCATATTACACGGGACGCCGACTACCGTGCGAAGTGGAGGAGAAAATGTAGAAAAGCGGACCCCGGGCGTCGCGAGAAGCAACTGGGACCGACGCTCGAATGATGATGATGCTTGGCAGCCAATGAGCTTGTCGCGAAGTGCTCAGCCTTTTACAAATAAATAATATATGCACCTCCAACCGCCAGTTAGGTGCCGGAAATGACACCAATATTACAAGTGCTCGGTTCCCACTCGTAACGGATACTCTCGGTAGAAATGCTTTAAGAGTTTTTCAAGAACATTTAAGAGAATATTTGTTATAAATTGCAAGGCGATACTATTTTAAACTGCTGGAATGAAATCATAACAAGACCATAGACCTATTATAAAATACACAATTCCACGGTACATTACATTTTGTTATATCTCAAAAGGCTTAGGCAGCGTTTTCGTTGAAAGCTCCCAGACGGTATATTTTTTTTACGACACCTTTAACGGTATCGTTATATTTTATCCAATATATACAAAAAAGGTAACAAATTGTATATCTTTGTTTTATAATATGTACAGATGAAAATAGTGCTTATTGTCCATTGAACAGGGGTACATTCTGTCTCATCTATTAAATATTATTTGATAATATTAGTTTCATGGTCTCTTACCCAGAGACATACTATGCGGTTATATTTCACCAGTTGTTTCGGGCCACGTAATAACTGGTGAGAAGTAGCTTGATATAAAGAAAACACTTCTTTACTCATATTTTTATTTCTTTATTAGTTGACGCCCGCGGCTCCGCACGCGTGATTAAGTTTTCTCGTTTCCGTTTCCCACAGGAACTTGTTACCGAGATAAAAAGTAGTCGTATTCTAATAAGCAGTATTAGTATTCAGATATGTAAGCTATAATATTGTAAGTTTCATCAACATCCATTCATTAGATTTTGCGTGAAAGAGTAACAAACATCCATTCTTAGGAACTTTCGCGTTTATAATATTAGTAGGATTTAACAAAATCAGTCTATGGTAGTCCACTGCTGGACGTATACTTCTCCCAATTCACGCCACAATAAAAGGTCTAGTGCCTAACACAGTCATTTTTTATTACTAGCTGACCCCTGCAGGTTCATTTGCAACTTGCAAATTTTCAAAAACAAATTTGCAGTTTGCCCGTGACATACTTTAAACTTCCGTCGCACCCATTTATCACTATTACAATTCTCTCGATATTTTGAATTTTTTTTCGTTTTATTGATATTTATGATAACTATTCCGCTCTCAAGGGTAGTAGCATGATGATACATAGCCTATAGCCTTCGTCGATAGACGAACTATCCAACACAAAAAATACATGTGACACTCGTGGACTGCCGCGGTAAAGCTAATGTTATATCGTTATTCTTAATATGTCCTGAATTGATTGTGTTGAAACCACAAGTAAGACACGCATAGTAACCACTACGTACACTTTGCAATTAATGCAAAGTCAGAAATATTACCATAAATCCTTTCACAGGGCTCATCCATTGTATCAACAAAATAAATCATCGTATTTCATACTACAATACAAGTTATGGTTCACTGTGAACGTTACAAATCTCATAGCCAAACTCTTTGAATACGTAACAAATAAGTATTATGAACTTGATATTATTAATATTAGTAAAAGAAATACGCCTCGCGATTTATAACGCTGTGATAGGCAATGTTGCTTTTCGGTAGTGAAACCTTGGTATATCAGAAGATGCATCAAAGTAAATTGAATGCTGTCCAGATGCGATCACTTCGTAACAAAGTTATATGAAAGTTGCGAGGATTGAATAAAAGTGTTAGTGTTAACCATTTTTCTATAACTTGCTTCAGTGTGTGCATATGGTCTGTTGTTGCTAATACAGATATGAATCCTGCCTTTACTACTGTTTGGTAAAAGTCAAATGTTTATTATATACAATTTAGAATTACTTTTTTGAACACCTTATATACATCTTGAAGAAAAACCTTATATACATTTGACATTAGATTGGTAGTTTTCTACATTCGTATTTGTCTCCATTTTAGTATAATACTAGCTGGTGCCCGCGAGGTGAAGTTTGGGCAATAAAGTAAGCTAGTATGTTATCCTAGAGATAGACATATGCTATCGCGGAGTTTTCTGTAGACCTATTATAAGATACACAATTCCACGGTACATTACATTTTGTTATATCTCAAAAGGCTTAGGCAGCGTTTTCGTTGAAAGCTCCCAGACGGTATATTTTTTTTACGACACCTTTAACGGTATCGTTATATTTTATCCAATATATACAAAAAAGGTAACAAATTGTATACTAAAACATCTTTGTTTTATAATATGTACAGATGAAAATAGTGCTTATTGTCCATTGAACAGGGGTACATTCTGTCTCATCTATTAAATATTATTTGATAATATTAGTTTCACGGTCTCTTACCCAGAGACATACTATGCGGTTATATTTCACCAGTTTTTCGGGCCACGTAATAACTGGTGAGAAGTAGCTTGATATAAAGAAAACACTTCTTTATTGCATCATTACTCATCTTTGGGCTTTTTTTTTAATCTAGTTCGACTGATGGGAGCCCATAGCGATAACTAGCGAATTAAGGTCTACTGACACAGTCACACACACACATGTCACAGGGTTGAAGTCATAAAGTATTTAAGACTTCAATACGCTTCGTTGGAAGGATTGATGTAATACGCTTAAGTACGTGAGCTTTTACTGTCACCTGTATATTGGGATTGAAACGGGATTGAACGTCGATATTGACAACTGCCTTGGAGACTATAGCTGTCTCCACCCAGGCCTGTTATTTGGCCGGTGGTTTTAAATTTCTTTAAACCCAAATATTGAGCCGTCGATTCAGTCACAAAAGAAGCCTGTGACCCTTGATCCAAAAGCGCCCGAATAGCACATAATTCTCCGCTTTTTGCCCTTGCATTTACCAGAGCCGTAGCAAGTAATACTTGCTGCTGTGTCTTGTTAGCGGCTGTGCACGACGCCACTAGTGCTGTCGTACTTGAAGATGCTTAAACGCATGATTCATCATTGGAAATTGCGGGTGTCTTGGTACACGGGTTGCTTACAGAATTGGGCGATGCGGGATGAAGAAGGGAATGATGATGCTTTCTACAAATTCGACATTTCAAATTAGTTCTACACTCATTGGCTGTAGATGCTGGGTCTCAGCTACGTTGATGAGCCTTCGTCCGACTATGTTGGGTCTCAACTCCGTCGAATCTTCCTCCTGTCGGTGCCACATACACCAACTATCTACGTTTCCTGACAAATTTCTGTCGGAAGCACAACACTTATGCACTGCACGCATAAATCGCCGTGGCTTCCTGGCAAGCGGTTTCGACGGCGATCCACCGTCCGCAAGCCCTATTGTAGACAAAAACGTGGTGATTTCACTGATATCCGGCTCGAGGGACCATAATGTACACACTCTCACGCACCACTTTCGCAGAGTTGTATACCTGATTTAGCGGCCTCGCGGAGGGTAATAAAGTCTACATTGATACTTGCAATGAAACACCTACCAACCGTTCGAAGCTTTTAAGCAAAGCTAAGCGTTTAATAAAGATAAATCAAATAGTAGTGATAGCGTTGCGGAGAATCTTAACACCGACTTCTATAACTTATACAAGCGCCATCTAATTTCAAAATAATAATCATAATTTGCTTGAACACCTACCGTAACCCAAGAAGTCAAAAATGTAAGAATTGGTGAAATATTATTGTGTTTTTATTTGGTGATTTTACTTTTTTCTATGATATAATGCGTTAGATAACTTTCTAAAACTAAAGAGGATTGATAATCGGTATTTTTTGTTATAATTATGTTGTTTAGGCATCAGTTGTGTATGATTTCCTTTAGAATTCAGGAGATATTACATAAAACACAAACGAAATGTCACGCGCGGAGCCGTGAGGGTCAGCTAGTCATCCATAAAAGTAACCAAGCAAGAAAACATTGACATCGGTGATATAATGGACACGCCACATAAGGTCACCACACTTTAGGACTGACCTCAGTGATCGTTTACCAAACACATTGCACGCGTGACTACACGCGTGCGTGAAAAAATATATAATTCAAACATTTCTTACAGCGGTGTGTGGACCCAAAATAAATCACGCGTGTTATTAAAACTAACTGAACTTAGAGCTTTGCCCGTGACGAAATTAAAAAAATTCACTGTAAGTATTTCTGTCCCATGGCAGAAATACTTACAGTGGAATGTGGGCGTAAAGGCTCTGCAATAGTATACCTCTGCTACCCCTTCGGGGGAAGAGGCGTGAATGAATGATACAATTTTTCATGATTGATCACTACCAATAGGTAGTGCTGAAATAGACAAATCAAGCGCAGGTTCTGACAGCCTCCTGAATAGTAGCGTGATTATATATATAGCCTATATTGTTCCTCGAAAAAAGCCTATTGGAACTACACTGAATGTCACTGTCACTGAAGAGTGCGGATAGCGTCGTACAAAATGTATGCAACAACATAATTTTTCACTGACACTGAAGTATATGATATTGATTAGATGCAGTGCACAAGTGTTGTGCTTCTGAAACGTAGATAGTTGGTGTATGTGGCACCGACAGGAGGAAGATTTGACGGAGTTGAGACCCAACATAGTCGGACGAAGGCTCATCAACGAAGCTGAGACTCAGCATCGGAAGAGTCGCATCAATTAAGCTGAGACCCAGCATCTAAGCAGTCTGATTAACCAAGCTAAGACCCAGCAACGGAGGAGTAGTCTGATCAATCAAGCTGTGACCCAGCATCGAAGTTATGGCACGTGTCGGCACTGTGCCGGCACTGTTGTGTATTCGCACACGGCCTTAAATGGGCTATCCAATACATAATGAATTTTTCGATGCAAAAAATTTCCTGAGATTAGCGCGTTCAACTAAACAAACAAACCAACTTTACAGTTTTATAATATTAGTAGGTATACATAGTTAATGCTCATTCATGGTAATAATTCATTCGCTGTGTTTTTTCTAAACTCAGCTAATATAAGACTTACTAATTAACAGCTTAATTAGGCGCTTTTCAACTCAGAGATTCAGTGATTCATAACCGTTGTATGTGCTTTTCTTTTTGGAAATATAAATGAATAAAGAATCCTTATTCATATTATAAAACAATGTCGTCTGTTGCGTCCGTCGGTTCATAGTAAATATAAAAGCTACTGAATGGATATCATGTAAGTTTATCACCAATAGATAGAGGTTATCAGGAAGGTAAAAGATAAGTATATTTTGGGAAAGTTTTGAGCAAATTAATTATATTATACTAGTTGACGCACGCAGCTCCGCACGCGTGGTAAAGTTTTCCCGTTCCCCTTTCCCACAGAAACTAGTTCCCAGGATAAAAAGTAGCCTATGTGTTATTCTGATGTGTAAGCTAGTTATTGAATGGATTTCGATGAAACTTTACAATAATGTAAAGTTTCATCGAAATCCATTCAATAGATTTTGTGTGAAAGAGTAACGGACATCCATTCTTACAAACTTCCGCGTTTATTATATAAGTAGGATGTTCTAAATATCGGAATTATGTCAAGCCAACTGAGGATTTACAGAAAACGCCTAAACCCTAAGGGATAGAACAAAACAATATATTATTTAATTCCTTTTAAAATAAACGCTCGTGGCCCCGCGGTCTCAGTGTTCTGTAAACGATCACTGAGTTACGCAACTTTCACTATGGCTGGTCCTCGGATGGGTGACCACTTTGTCATGCGCAAGAACTGAATTGCTCGTTTTAATCTACCTACTTCTTTTGTACTTTATATATATATTGTATATATAAGTGTTAACATTTTGAACTTCAGTATAGTGACTATCGACATTTATAATCAGTGGGCATTTCAATCTCAGACAGGCCAAGCTAAGATATAATAATATGTACTCGTTAACATTATGGTATTCTATATGTATGACTTGTAATCTTTATGCGAGAGTCAGTGAGGTGCCAATAATGTTATGATTAGTAATCGTTATTGTAGTTTTATGCGGGTATATCATTATTATAAAGAAGTTATGGGAAAATAAAGTATGCCTAATGATTTATTCTGTTTGAACGTTATGCGAAACGAAGAGTATGCCAAAAAACGTTATGCAGTTTTAATTTATGCCTCAAAAATTTATGTAACCCAATACGGACCCACTGAATACTTTCGTATACAGTAGAATTGCTACTTCGAAAGTAACAATGTAAAGTTGAAGTTGTATTTTATTTATTTATCTATCACGCCTTATCCCCGAAAGGCTGGCAGAGGCATACACATTATATACCCACTTTTCACCATGTGTATTCCTTTGCCACGTAATAGGGTGGTGATCCCATTGCCGTGTTGAAATAGACAGACGCAGGTTGTGGCTACCTGCTGTTGAAATTTCTCATGCCGCCCATAAGGCCTTCAACTTGACTTTACGACTGCCATGTTACTGGCAACCGGGACCAACGGCTTAACTTGCCCTCCGAAGCACGTAAACGCTCGCAAATGTAAATGCCACAAAGTTGTCACCCATCCCAGGACCAGCCATAGTGAAAGTTGTTTAACGCAGTGATCGTTTACAGAACACTGAGTACACGGGGCCACGAGCGCTTCTATGCTTTGTAAAGTTGAAATAATATAAAAGTAAATTTAACCAGATATACCCGTGGCAACAATTAGAACTTTTAATTGATCTAATTTTGAGTACATTTCTAAGTAAGAAGTGTACTTAAAGTACATTTCTAAGTAAGAAGTGTACTAAAGTGCATTATCTAATTACGTTAGTAGCAAGAAGCAAGTGTCTTGTATAACTTAGAAAATAAATATGTAAAACTAGCTGTAATCCGCGGTTTGTCCGGTGTAACCAAGTTATCAAGAGGAGGTATCGATTAGTTGTATGTATTTAAAAAATATATAAGCATGTATATCAGTTAAATCCCCCTAAGCTAAGTTTAGGCTAGATGGCGCTGTGTAAAAAGTGTCCCACGATATTTATTTATTTATTTATTTCACATGTCATGTCTTGCGCCAACCGCCGGACTACGTGGGAAACAAATGTCTGGTCATGTTAGCCCCGCTGGGTCCCGGTAAAAGGGGAAGACCCAAGAAGTGCTGGCTTGACGTCGTAAGGGGTGACATGCGTGCCAATGGTCTTACTACAGGAGATTCCGACGACCGTGCGAAATGGAGGAGAAAAAGTAGAAAGACGGACCCCGGGCGTCGTGGCGGGTGGGTTATATACCTCTCTAGCTAATACTATTATATTGCCTTTGCTACAATTCCTATTTATGAAAAAAATAATGATCGAGCCTAACGTAGTCATTAGGATTAGGAGGTGTAACATCTGGAATGTTATTCTACCATAAAATTGAGATGAAATGAATGTGATTATTTATACCGAGATAGGTAGACATATAAGTGCAGACCCAAACATTATTCTAAATCAACAGTTGCATTTAAATCGTTCACCCTTATTACATTATTACAAGTGATGACATCTATATATTTATACTATTAACGCAGAATATGTAAATTTTAATTTTTAGCTAACCAAAAAATGTTTGTAATTTGTCTAGTTAATGACTTAGTTCAATATGGCAAATCATAGTAATTTAGTTATTTAATAATTGTGACAATTTAATATCTTGACATTTAATACTTTTGACATTTTAATTTCTTGACATTGAATAATATGACACTTTGACATTTGCAATTCTAATATTATAAATAGAATTATGATTCGTAGTATTCAATTTTTTTTTCAAATGTTAAACTGTATTCTCCCTAATTTTGGGGTAATTTTCTAAACTGGTAACTTGTAATGTCGATATACCTACATTGTACGGTTATTAGTTTTAGTATACTTTCTAGGTCCAGTCGTCATATTGTGTACCTTTGAGAATGCCGTGAGGCAAACCGGTCAGGTTTACAAAGTAAATGTTAGTACAAGTGGTGTTATTTAATATAAGAAATGTATGTGAATTAAAAAGGTAGATTAACAAAAAATCGTTGAAATGATCTACTCGCTACCTCCAAAAAACCCTCGTTGAAGCGCTCGTGGCCCCGCAGTCTCAGTGTTCTGTAAACGATCACTGAGTTACGCAACTTTCACTATGGCTGGTCCTCGGATGGGTGACCACTTTGTGGCATTTATATTTGCGAGCGTTTCCGTGCTTCGGAAGGCACGTTAAGCCGTTGGTCCCGGTTGCCAGTAAAATGGCAGTCGTTAAGCCTGGTTGAAGGCCTTATAGGCGGCTTGAAAATTTCAACAGCAGGTAGCCACAACCTGCGTCTGTCTATTCCAACACGGCAATGGGCTCACCACCTATTACGTGGGACAGGAATCCACACGGTGAAAAGTGGGCATATAATATGCCTCTGCCACACGGCGTGATGGATATTTTTATTTAAAATATTTTAAAAAAACCCTCTTTTTTTAAGCGCTCGTGGCCCCGTTAGCTCAGTGTTCCGTAAATGATAACTGCGTTAAGCACCTTTTACTATGGCTGGTACCCGGATGGGTAACCACTTTGTGGCATTTACATTTGCAAGCGTTTCCGTACTTCGGAAGGCACGTTAAGCCGTTGGTCCCGGTTGCCAGTAAAATGACAGACGCCACGACTTGCGCCTGTCCATTTTAAGTGGGCCGCGTTCCAAACCGGTGGTCATTCATTTCAAACTCCGAAACCAACATCTGTAGATTTGAACCCGGTAATCGAACCCGGGACCTCAGTCGCGGAGGTCACATACACTATCACTGCGCCACCGAGGCAGCACATACATTAATTAATTTAATTCAGGCTGTATCTCTGACTACCCCATCAGGGATACAACGTGTAGATAGTTAGTAGGTTTAGTTATTTTTTATATGTCATGAAACGTTTGCCGGGTCAGCTAGTCTTCATAAATGTTTTTTTTACAAAATATTAATATTTTTTTGAAGTTACCCGAGATGCCCTCCTCTAGATAGATAGTACAGCATAACATGCATGGGTATTTCTTCACTTAAAAAAAAGTAGTACCAAATTATATAAATCTAATCATAATACAACTTGGAATATTGGAGCTTTAGTTTTTTTTTAAATATGCAGAATAGAAATCAACTAAAAATAATGTATGAAACTGTTTATCTTTTTGCTTCTAGCCTTATTTTGCGACGTGTCTCATTTGCCAAGTAGATCATAACGTAGCTAAAACAAGTTTCGAACATATCTGTGAACCGATCAACAAACTAGTAACTAGATTCTATCGAGATTCCAAAGTTAGCCCAAGTAATTCGGTTCTTTGATGGACTCGGTCAACCATGTGTAACTTGTCTACACAAAGAGTCGTTTTTATGAGAATACAACTTTAAGTGCCTAGGGAAGTTGTTGGTTTCCAAGTAAATAAATCATTATTGTTATAATTTCTTATCGTCTATTCTCTATACTAATATTTACAACTTACAGCTACTATAAACTTTACACATATTACAAAAGGAAGGTAAGGAATATTTACAAACTTATATCAAAAATAAAAGAAATATTTAGGCATCAAAAAACTCTTCCACATCGCTGTCAGCCACAACCGTACCCAGAATGCTGGCAGCATTGCCACGTTGAATTGTAATGCTGAGCCTTTGACCCAAGTACAAGCCAGCTTTCTGATCATGAGAACCATCGAGAATCATCATCCATATATCTATACTAATATATAAAGCTGAAGAGTTTCTATCTATTTATCTTTTTTGTTTTCTGTTTGTTTATTAACCCCTAGTAATATGCTTAGGCCCACTTGCGCGATCTTGGGTTAATGTGTATAACTCGGAGGTATGGACTAACCCCGTGTTAAATCATTAATTTGTCTCGCATCACCCCGAGTTAAGGGTATACCTAGGGTTAAATCGCTAAAATTTTAACTCACCGATTTCTGAGGGTTAATTCGTCAAACGTTGGGTTAGAAGCTGACAGACAATGTAGTGGCACTTGACATGCGTGACACGGACTTCTCAAAGTGACACGCCGCGCAAACATAATACGGTAAAAATATAATGCACTCGGCTGTCATGTTACATTCATTCGTGTAAGAAAAAGTCTTATGTGGCAAACTGTAGTGTAAAAGAGGTAAACATACCTGTTTCATTCTTTGTTCAAAAATTAATGTTTCGTTGGATGACATAGAGTGACATAAAACACTGGGTTAGTTAACCCGATGATTTTTTTCTATGGTGCAAGACCTGATTAGGGTTAAAAAGTTATTTACTTAATTCCGAGTTAACTAACTCTATAATTAATTATTTAACCCCAGCATTCACGCAAGTGGGCTTTAGTGTATAATGAAAATGCTATTTGTTAGAGCACTGAACTGTATTTTATATAATTAATTATAAGTGATTAAAACTTGACCGTGCAAAGTACATTTTGAAAGAGAGAGAAAACAGTGTTGCCATTACACATATTTAAATACAACATTGCCATATGCAGAAACTTAAAAAGTTAATTCTACTGAATGACTTTAAGGTTGAGATATTTCTCGAACAATTAGGAAATCATTTTTAAGGCCCAAAATACAATTATTGTAATAACTAACAATGCTACACTTGCGGATCGCGTTGTGTATTCTGGTTTTTGAAAATAATTGTGATTTTTTTGACGCGTGAGGAATGTATTTACGCGCCGTCATTCCTGCTGCAGGAACGGTGTGTATCTTGGCCCTTTAGGGGTCGTTTTACCCACTAAAACCCGTGGTATTCCGCCTTCTTTCCAACCGGGTTGCAGGATGGGTCTAAGGGCTATTGGCGACGACCCGGCTAGGGGTATGCCCCAATATGAGGCTCCCTTCAAGGGGCCAAATGTGCTGCCATCCACAACCTTCCAGAGGAGATTAGCATGTGCCTGCTTTGAGCCATCCTAGACACGGTAACCCTTCAAAATAACAGCTTACTATTCATTAGCGCAACGGAATGTGTACTTTCTATCAATGGTTTAAAGTTGTTATTACTTGACTGCTACGCAAGAGGTCGTGGGTTCGATTCCCACCCAGGATAAAACTTTGTGTGATGAGCACGATGGTTTATTCTGTGTCTGGGTGTTATTTATCTATAATATGTATGTATTTAGAAATATATAAGTATGTTTATCAGTTATCTAGATCCCATAACACAAGCTAATATTAGCTTACTTTGGGCTAGATGGCGCTGTGTGAAAAGTGTCCCACAATATTTATATTTATATTTATTTGTAAGTATGTTTTTGGGGAAATATGGACAAAGACTGTGAATAGATCGAGGGTTGTCAAGATACATATATATGTTTATGACTCTGTTTGAATGTATATTGGCATTGATCCAGTTAGCATTTTGTTATTACTCGTTTGTGTATTGGGATAGGTTGTTATTGTTATATTTCTTTGCAAATGTTACTACCGAATCGGACCGGCTTTGCAATATACTCGTAGATACCATACTAGCGGCACGCTATGATGGCTATGATGGAATACAATTGTGATGTGAAATGTCACCAAAACGGTCTCTGCGTCTCTGCGTACGTTCGGCCATATCGACCAAATCCACAACAAAGGCCGTAAACAGAATTCTAATTGACGAGCAACGGTCAACAGTAATGCAGTATCAATATCCGAAATCCAAAGTTAGGTCAAAACCATATCACAATCGCAGTGCACTCACAGTTTGTACTTTTTGAAGCAACTTTAAGTCGAAACTGCTTTATTTTGCATTGAGCATTGACGCGAGTTTGCCGGAGGTAGTAGTTGTGGCACTGGCCAGTGATCCTATGTGACGATTGCATTAGATTTCATTTTTAAAAATTATGTATTTCGAATAACAAATTCCGAGTTGTGTGGTAAATAAGTACACCAATAATTATAATCTTATAAAAATAAAAAATAAATCTATTCTATTCTACTATTCCATTCTTGTTGCTCTTAGCAGCCAAATAAAATTGGACCTCAGGTTAAAGTTTTAAAGCAATTGGGTATATACTTAAGATAAAGAGAAAAAAGGAGAAGATGTTTTTCTGAACTGTTCTTAAATTATTTCTAATTGAATCGGGCGTTACATGGCGCAAATCAATCGTAGAACGATAATAAAGAAGGGGGGGGGGGACGATCCTCCCATCCCCATTTACGTTGTAAAGCGTAGTATTGCACATTTTTGACAACCTGGAGGGTAAGGTTTCCTCTTACCTAATATACACCTTTCCTTGAGGAGTTCGGTTCGTCATTCCTCCGTTACAATGGGTAGAGGTTATTCTTGACTATTCTGCATAAGGATTGACGAGACGAATCGAGGGTGTGTAGGTGGGATCATCCTCCATTCTTTTATATTGATCTGATGTGTTATTAGTTTCTCTCCTTTTACATCCACAACAATCCTATATAATGGGAATATTTATTCAAAAATAGGTATCGTGAATTTGGACAGCCATATTTTATAACTTCAATATCATATAACTAGGTTATTTCCGAAGGAAATCTAATGGTTGATGAAAGAAAATATTATAGTAGGTACTTACCTAATCTTAAATTTTTAGTAAAGAACACTTGGTATACGGTGGCACTCGTTGTCTTCCTATAACGTAACCTGTAACAAACAGACATACATTTTAAATTATATTTTGTATATAAATAATTGAAAAGTTAAAAATTGGGGAACATTCTGAGCCAGCGTCGGATCTAGACAACTGATCAACATGCTTATACACATACATACATATATATTGTCACGCCTTTATCCCCGCAGGGGTAGGCAGAGGCATATTAAACGCCCAACTTTCACCGTATGCATTTTTGTCCCACGTAACAGGTGGTGAGTCCATTGCCGTGTTAAAATGGACAGGCGAAGACTGCGGCGACTTGCTGTTGAAATTTTTTTAAGCCGCCCATAAGGCCTTCAACTTGGCTTAACGACTGCCATTTTATTGGCAACCGGGATCAACGGCTTAACGTGCCTTCCGAAGCACGGAACTGGGGTGGGTCTAAAGGGCCGAATAAATTTAATAAAATGTGTCTATTTTAGATGTTAAATTTGGAAGAAATTTTGAACCCGTTGCCCTTTTTAGTGAGGTGGTAACAAAAAGCCTAAAAGGTCTTATGTGCTAGACACTAATTAGCACGACCAATTAAAGTCCTGGTAGTCTCGGACTAGACATACTTATATATTTTTAAATATATACAAATACTCAAACTTCGAAACATACATTTGCGGGTCGGAACAAATATTTGTGTGATCCTGAAGATATTCTTATTTTTGAAACTGAACTGTTTTCAAACACCCTGAAGTTAGCTTTAGTCAACATTTTAGTTTTTTTGTACAAACGTTGGATAAGGCGAAAGGCAAAAATAAAAAATATATTTTATCTTGTTACGCCAAAGAAGTAAAACTTCCAAGGAGTGTACAAAACACACATTTTTATAATTAACACAAAAGATATTCTCCACAAACAGATCTCAGGCAAGTGAATGCTACGAGCTACATTTAAGTTTAATGAGTTTTATCGCAAAGTGACCGTATGATAGGATGTTTATTTTCTGTCATATAAAATAACAAGGGTATTGTACGATGTTTATTGTGGATATTTATTGCCCTTAAATGGTCTCTGGAGGTATAAAAGCATAAAAAGTGGGGTAAAGAGATGTGGTTCGTTTTATAACACTAATGTTAGTGTCCTGACTTTTTTTTTATTCCACTGAGGTGGCAGACAAGCATACGGTCCACCTGATGGAATGTGGTCACCGTAGCCAATGGACGTTTGCAACACCAGAGGTGCAGCACTCGCGCTGCCGGCCACAAGTGCTATGTAAAGTTATAAAATAAATTCTTGTGAAATACGTTAAACTTCTTTCTGTTGATAACAGAAAAATGGTTGTTGAAATCACTTGTTTTCTTGACTGGCAATGCCCACGGTATATTAATCGCATATTTTATTAATGTGTTTATTTGTAACGGATTTTTAGAATTTGTAACCTTACATGGTGAATGAAGTTTATTTTTTCAAAACTTACTTTATAATTAAATTAATAGGTACTACTAGAAACTTCACCCGGAATCTCTCGGAACTTCGGAAGCCCGTGGTAGCGGCTGGCGTATAGTTCCGAGTAGTATATAAAATATTTTATTTACACGCTGTATCGGAAATTCAATAAAATTGCCAAATAACTGAACCGATTTAAAATCACGCCTATATCCCGAAGGGGTAGGCAGAGGATTACTGTACGCCCACATTTCACCGTATGCACTTTTATCGCACGTAACAGGTGGTGAGCCCATCTTGGTAAATTCTAATAATATAAATGTGAAAGTTTGTATGGATGTTTGTTACTCTTTCACGTAAAAACTACTGAACGGATTTTAATGAAACTTTACAACAATATAGCTTATATATCAGAATAACACATAGGCTACTTTTTATCCCGGGAACAAGTTCCTGTAAGCAAACGGGAAGGCGAAGCTGCGGGCGTCAACTAGTATATAATATTAATAAGTTTCTGGAAATATTATAAAAGCTTTTAATAGAATACGTTTAGGAAATAAAAGGTGTCCTTTTAAAACAATATTAGCTCAATTGGTTAAACACTTAAAAGGGTAAAAACGACTTTTGCAAGTGACGCCTTTTGTTTGCTTAGGGCGAGTTCACATCAGTAGAAGCCTGTCTATATTTCTGTGTCATTAACGGATCATGCCACGTTACTTGCATTATAAATATTATAAGGCCAAAAATATTGTGTAACGTTAACTATAAGAATTTAAACTATCATGGTCATTCACATAATTTTCGAGATATTTATACACTTTCACACGCGAGTATCCGATATATCGGCACTGTTGCAAGCGCCATGATAACGGAGTTACTCCGAGATATCCCGAAATTCAATATTTAACTTAAACTATTTTCACGCTGTATCCATGACGGGGTAGTCAGAAAGGACAGATCGCCGGGCTTTGCGATCCATGCATACTTCTTTCACTTCTTGCAGACTCATCAATCGCTTCATACATCGTCTGGGTATCCGAGTACTTTTGACTTTTCCGTTTTTGAGCAATCTGCTGACTAACGAGTCAGCAGGTGCACCGCTACATCGCGAAGTCTCTAAACAAGCCCGGGCTCCATACACCCTATAACCTTGTCTTCTACTATCCTACTAATAAGTGTGAACGTTTGTGAATTTGGTATACAGATAGCTAACACATTAACATGTAGAGGAATAGATGGAGATGTTCCTCCAACATAAAGGGAGGATCCTGCGGCCAGGCAAGGTGATCACCCCTGGCGAGCCGCGGCCCAACGGTTGATGTTGGGCTGTTGTATATATCATTTTTCAGCGCGAGAACTCTCATAGCGCGATGTAGGATTTTTATTTATATTTATTATACATTAAAGTTCATATTAGTATCTTAATAATACTATTTGATGTCTGTTTATTAAACAAATTACGCCTTCTAGCGTTTCACACTGTTCGCACAAAATTTTATTATTCCAAATACTTTTATTTATTAAATCCTCATCAAATATATAAGTAGATATATCAGTTGTCTAGACCCATAGTACAAGCTTATAGCTTAGTTTGGACTAGATGGCGCTGTGTGAAAAGTGTCCCACAGTATTCTTATTTACAATATATTTACTTTATCATACTAAATTATACCTGCATTAATATTTTGTTGTTGCCTGTTTGCTCGTAGACCCTAGTTTTCCCATGAAAACGTCTTCTACGATATGGCTGCCGGAGAGATCTCTCATTGCCTCAAGGCCCTGCTAGTACTGGGACTCTTGTCCTAGTTCAAACGCTCGCCGCAAGGCTCTCCAAGAACTGGGGAGCACGGTATGGTTTAGCTGTCACTCTACCGGAATCAAGTCGATATTGTATTCCGGCTCTCGTCTGTCAATACAGGATGAGGATTTTTTTCTTGGTTACCATCTAAAAGTTAATATCACTACTCCTAAATTATGGCTATATTCAGAGCAGTGAAAAAGTATGGAGAGAGCTGTATGTACTCGCTGTAAGCCACAGCAAACACTCAAAGTGTTTACAATCCTTCGAGCAAATATTTGCAGATCTCAAAAATCAACCAAGACCCTCTTTATTATATGAATAATTTACGAAGTGGGTACACAAATGTGAGTGAAATACAATCTAAGGCTGAGGTCACAACCAACAGTGATTTGTGCAGTGGTGAGAAAGGTGCGATCTTGTTCTAAGGGATCTTGATATATTTCTGAACACACACAAGTTACACCTATACCCTTGGTTGAAACAAATATTTGTATATTTGTTCCGACTTTCAATCCCCAGACTTCGGTGTTCGCACCGACTTTATACCACTAAGGGCCACCGCACACTAGCTTCTTTTAGAAGCCGAAACCGGCAACTTTGTAGCTTTGCGGAAGCTCGAAACCGCAACTTGTTGCCGCTCCCCGCACACTACTAGATGCCGGCGAGTCGTCGAAACCCAAAACAGTTTCAAAGTTACCGGTTTCAGCTTCTAAAAGAAGCTAGTGTGCGGAGGCGCTACGGTGGCAGACAAGCTTACGGCAATGCCAAAGGTGGAGCACTCGCGCTGCCGACCCTGTGACGTCATGGCTAATACCTGCAGTTCTGCGCGAGCTAGAAGCGGTGCCTTGCCACCGCGACCATACGTCCTCCGCAGTGCTATGTATAAAGGGCCGAGAAAACAATCCTCAGCCCTTACTATTTTATTTTCGTACCATATCATTTTAGCTTTTCTAAAACATAAAAATCTATTGCTTTGTACAATATTTAATTACCACAATAAGTACCTATGTTCTTGCAAGTACATTTTTCGTTGACCTCTGTGCGTAAATCACCCTAAATTCCCCCCCATTTCAATCCTTAACATCACATACTTACGCTGCCGAGGCAGTGGTAGACAAGTATACGGCCTACCTGATTGAAAGTGGTCACCGTAGCCTATAGTAATTAGCAACACCAGAGATGTGGCATTTGCGCTGACAATCCTAGAAAATAACTCCTTTTGAAGTACCTCATACTGATGATCGGAAAAACCTATACAAGAAATTCATTCTACAATCTAAGCGCACGCGGAAGAAAGCCCAAGTAACAGATAATATTTTTAAACTTATAAAAAAAATTGGAAAAATTCATTTCGTAAATATACCCATATCTTATTTTACAAACGACTCTATGTTGGTAAGGTATATTATTAATACATCGAGTTTCATAAAGTTTAAAGTTATGAAAAATTTTGATAATTTGCAAGATGACTTCAAAATGGCAGTGCTTCCCCTCTGTCGCTCGCAATGTGTCACAGTTTTTACTTGACGTAATAAGTTCTTTGATCTTTTACTCTTAGCTACTCAGTGTAATTGAGGCCTGTATTCCAGAACGTTTCTCAAGACTCAATCAACGCTTGAGAGTAGTATTTATAAGGCAAAAACTAGCCTCAAGCGTTGATTGAGTATTGAGAAACGTTCTGGAATACGGGCCTTAATTTTAGATGGAGATCATAGATATGTAGCTTCAACACCAAACTGTATCTCCCGATTTTCTTAATTTTCGATGTTAACTTCCTATAGAAGCAACTTTAAAGACATATTCATGTCAATAGAAAGAGATGACGATAATATACTTATAAAAATCTATACTAATATTATAAAGCTGAATAGTTTGTTTGTTCGGTTGAACGCGCTAATCTCAAGATCTACGGGTCGGATTTAAAAAAATCTTTTTGTGTTAGATAGCCCATTATAGAGGAAGGTTATAGGCTATATATCATCACGCATGAAGAACGGAGCAGTAGCCATAAATGTCGACAAATCCGGCAAATTTTTATGCAATAATAATAATAATAATAATAATAAATCTTTATTCATTTAGGTCACAAAGTAACACTTATGAACGTCAAGAATATTGCTTCTACATTTACATTTACTGCCAGATTCGCAAAGCAATAGGTAGAGCCTGAGGAAGAACCTGGCAATAAAACTCATGGCCACTCTTTTCTAAACGCCAGTAATTACATTAAATTGATTAACATGATATTTGACCAATTATATAGTAATGAATTTATACAAACAAAAAAAACAAAATCAATGTTGTGTTTAAATCATATCAAAATTAGAGCGATTATAGTTGCCGGTTCTAAGGGCAGCCTACCCTTGAAGAAGAAGAATCTGGCAAGAAAGTCAATGGATGCCATTTTAAAATGTAGGAATGGCTTACAACATTAAAATTACACTTACATTGTTCCTTTGGATTTATGTGAGAACAGTCGACTAAACTTAAGTTTACCTTAAATATAAATAAGATTATTTTTAATAATTGCTATAACAGCTATGAGCTGACCAGTCCCAACAGACGGCACCCGTTCACGGGCATGACGCATTATATCAGCCATCGCCCTACTCAACCATATTATAGGGAATAAGGCGACCTGATACATACGCCACCACTGCCAGGACACTTAGGCGAGCATGACATACTCAAAAACTGCACAGCAACTATCATGTCAATTTCAAAGAAATAAATAAGTCTACATGGTGCTCACACAATAATAAACTCAAATTACATTGTATACCGGGACTAAACGCAGCCAATTTAGAAACCTTTAGTTGTCAGATGTTTCAAATTATTAATAATGTAGAGATGTAAAAATACAACATATATATGCAGATTCAAGGCATATCACAAGATTCATTCGAATCCTAAATAGCTCAAGCGAAGAGCAAGCAACTCATTTCCATTTATTTTTATCGTTCAAATAATCATTAGTTGTGTAATAGGCCCTTTTCAAGAGGTGCCTCTTAATTTCCGCTTTAAATTTATGTAACGGCAGGTTCATAATGTTTAAAGGAATTTTATTATATAGTCGTACGCCAATTCCTGCAAAAGAGTCGTGAACCTTTTGTAAACGATGATGCGTTCCAATTAATTTATGCTTATTTCTAGTATTTATCGAATGTATGTCACTGTGTCTATTGTATAAATGTGTTGTATGTTCTGTTTAACTAACATAATATTTGCAAATATATACTGTGATGCAACCGTTAAAATGCCAGTTTCTTTAAATTTTTCTCTAAGAGACACTCTAGCACTCAATTTATATATTGCACGTATAGCTCTCTTCTGGAGTACAAAAATTACTTGTAGATCAGCTGCTTTGCCCCACAGCAAAATGCCGTAAGACATGACACTATGAAAATAACTAAAGTATACCAGCCTGGCAGTTGCCACATCAATAAGCTGCCTGACTTTACTAACGGCAAAGGCTGCCGAGCTGAGTTTACCTGCAAGACACGTTATTTGGGCATTCCACTGCAGTTTGCTATCTAAAATGATCCCCAAAAATACAGTTGATTCTACAAGATTAAGGGTATCACTGTTCAATGTTATATTTGTACCGCAATTCCTGACATTAGGCATGCTGAATCTGATACATTTTGTCTTCTTAGCGTTTAGTAGCAAATTATTGGTCGTAAACCAATCTACAATTTGGGCAAGTGAACTATTTACGCCGTTAAAATTACTAAGCGTGCGATCAACTTTAAAAATAAGTGACGTATCATCAGCAAATAGAACAATGTCGCACAAGTTCTGTATATAGAATGGCAGATCGTTAATATAAATTAAAAATAGAAACGGACCCAGAATTGATCCCTGCGGTACGCCCATAGCAACAGATGCTCCAGGGGAGCGAATTCCATTGACATCAACATGTTGTATTCGATCATTTAGGTAGGAGGCAACAAGGTTCAGTGCAGAGTCTTTGATACCATAATAAAAGAGTTTTCCCAATAGTGTTTTATGGTCAACGCAATCAAATGCTTTGGAGAGATCGCAGAATACACCAATAGCATCTTGTCTATTCTCCCAGGCGTCATATATATGATTCAGAAGTGTCACACCTGCATTAATGGTAGAACGACCCCTTCTGAACCCATACTGCTCTTTATGTAATAGCATATTTAAATTAAAATGAGCTTGTAATTGTTGCAATATAATTTTTTCAAAAATTTTGCTAATGACTGGTAATATTGAAATTGGTCTGAAATTACCAGGGTCGGTTTTGGATCCACATTTAAATAGAGGTATTACTTTACTGTGTTTCATTAAATCTGGAAACACTCCTTTATCAACACATTTATTAAATATTTCAGCTAGATGTGGTGATATACTAACAATGATAGACTCAATCAATTTTACAGAAATACCCCACAAGTCAGCTGTCTTTTTTGAGTTAAGTGACTTGAATACTTTAATGATATCATTTGGGTTTACATATTTGAAGCCAAATAAGACACTACACTGATCCACGCTGCCCCCAAGCATGCGTTGAGCTTTTATTGGACAAGAATTTAAGGAGCTAGTTGTTTTCGCGGGTATGTCTATAAAATAGTTGTTAAAAGTTTGTGCTATATCTAATTTATTATTACACACTTCGTTATTTATAATTAACTCAATGTTATTATCACGGGGTAGTAATCGACCGGTTTCAGTATTGATTACATTCCAAGTCATTTTTGCCTTGTTTCAATATTGTTTAACTCATAAGCGACGGGATTAAATAGGTTCGATGGCAGTTCGAAGTATGTCACGGGCGAAGCCCGGGAGGTCACCTAGTCATTAATACTCATCAAAAAACAAATACGTCATGCCAAGGGAAATATCAAATCTACCGCAAATCTTATGCTCTATATGAACTAACTAACTATCTTCACGCTGTATCCCTGACGGGGTAGTCAGAGAGGACAGGACGCCAGGCTTCGCGATCCATGCATACTTCTTTCGCTTCTTCAAGATTCATCAATCGCTTCATACACGCACGTCTGGGTATCCGAGTACTTTTGACTTTTCCGTTTTTGAGTTATCTGCTCACGTGGTCTTCATATGTAAGTCTCGGTCTACCCTGACTCCTTCTACCCTCTTCTTTCGCACAAACCAACGTTGGACGTGTCCAAACCAACGGAGCACGCCCTTTTCTAGCTTAACGCTGACACTTTCATTCAAACCTGCCACATTGCGTATCACTTCGTTACGTATTCGGTCGGCCAAAGTTACGCCGCACAATTTACGAAGTGATCGCATCTCCACAGCATTCAATTTACTTTCATGCATCTGCTGACATACCCAGGTTTCGCTACCGTAATGCAAAGTTGGCACTAGCACTGCGTTATAAATCGCCAGTCGTGCTTCTTTTACGATGCTTTGTCGCTTTACTAATTCGGACAAAGCACCATTAACTCTGTTTCCGGAAGCTACTCGCCATTCTACATCCGAATCACATCTTCCATCCGCGCTAAACATACTCCCTAAATACACAATTTCATATGAACGTGCCCTAAAGCGAGCGATTCTTTCATACACTGATTACCAACCTGTCTTCGTAAGTTAAATAAATTATGTTGTTGCGTGGTTATATTTTCTTCAATAGATATATAACAACATACTTTGTGTTATGTTAAGGAGATTAAGTAAAGTGAGATGTGCACACGTTTGAATTTTGATGATTACCTTTCGTAGCAATTACAGAGGTGTTTACTTGATTAAAATGAAAAAAAGCGGGTAGTAGCGCTAAAATACTATTTTGCTTCCTATAAAATATAAATATGTTAATATAATTAGGACATTTCCTTCAAGGAGTAGGCAACTGTCATGTAAATGTAGTAGATAAATATTTATTAAGAATCTATAGTAATTTTATAAAGCTAAAGAGTGTATGTTTGGTTATACGCGCTAATGTTAGAAACAACCTACTAGTCGAATAGCAAAATTCTTATCATCGCGCTACTATATCAAGGAGAGCGGAGTAGTACTCATAACGTTAAATATCAGACAAATTTCCATAGTTTATAAAACAATTTGTAAATTTCGAGATGCAGGGGTTTAATGAGTTTTGCAAGTATGTCACGGACAAAACTATTATACGAAGTACAACCAGTACTTTATAAAACAACTTTTAAACACGCCAGTTATTAGCGAATATTTTAACCGCACAAACTAACTTCATGAGTCAAGGTTATTTATGATAACGCAGGCGTACCAAACAGTACCCGGCGCTAATTTGCTTTAAAATAACGTGGTCCCGAAACTCTACCTGCGTCTGTGATTCTCCTAAGTCCAACACACTGAGCAACAGTACCCGGTGCCACTAATTTGTTTTAAACTAGTGTGGTCCCGCAACTCTATCTGCGTCTGTGATTCTCGTAAGTCCAACACACAGAGCAAGAAATCAATTACTTCCGCCCTACGTAAGACGCCTTACTCTACTTATTTCATACAAACCAAGCGTGTCAGGTTACTTGTACGGTTACACTAATTACTACCGACGAAAAGAGCTAGAAAACTGATAAACATACTTCCAAATTTCTATATGATATATATATATATATATATATATATAATATCATATATTATATATACACACATCAACACGGTCTAGGGATATTTCATACTCAATTAAATAACTCGAAAAGTACTGGCCGCATTGGGATCTTTTATACACCGATTTGTTTGTAATTTATCTCAGACTAATTCCATTTTCAAATTTTTGAAAATTCTTTTGTTTCGGTGGCATAAAAATGTCTTGATGTGTAGGAGAGGGAATTTTCATTTGTGCGAAATTTAGAAAACAATGCGAATTACGTTTAGTTACAGTTTTTTTTTTTCATTTTTAAACGAAAGATAAAGTTAAAATTGAGGTATTGTAGCCATGCAACGCCAACATTTGACGAGGGCGGAGATGTTACGAGCTGTGGGAATGCTGGAAGCTGGGTCTGTTCAGCGTAATGTTGCTGAGGCCATAGGGACCCACCAAAATGTAATTTCAAGATTGTGGACACGCTATCGTGCCACAGGTGAAGTAGCGGAGAGGCACCGGGGGCCAAGTCGCATCACTACCCCCAGACAAGACCGATTTTTGCAAATTACTGCGCGAGCTCAACCAAATGCAACGGCGACTCAATTGGTCCAAAGGCTGCGAGTGGAACACCAAGTGCTTGTGAGTGACCAAACTGTAAGAAGGCGACTGCATGAAAGCAATCTACGCTCTCGTAGACCACTCCGGGTCCCACCTTTAAGGAGAGGCAATCGTGGACGACGATTAGAATGGGTTTGGAACCACGTGGCCTGGGGCCGTGAGCAATGGTCCAATGTGCTGTTCACGGATGAATCCAGGTTCGGCTTCCATCCAGATTCACGAAGGACGCGTGTTTGGCGAGTTCCTGGACGATGGAGCCGTCTTCAGAACCCTCAGGAAGTTCACCCATACCAAGGAGGAACAATTATGGTTTGGGCAGGAATTCGTCTTGGAGGACGGACGGATCTCGTTTGGGTGCGGGGCAATATGACGGCAGAACGATACATCCAACAGGTGCTGGGGCCCGTAATCTTGCCCCACAGAACACAAATGGGGCAAGATTTCCTGCTCATGCACGACAATGCCCGGGCACACACGGCGAGAACGGTAGCAGCTTGGTTACATACACACAATGTTAGGGCCTTAGACTGGCCTGCTCAATCGCCAGATCTAAATCCCATTGAGCATGCGTGGGATATGCTGCAAAGAAGAGCTCTGAAGGTAGTTCCTGAAAATCTGGCTACAGAAGATCAACTTTTTGCGCACCTCAGAAGGACATGGGACAATATTCCGCAGCAAGACATTGACAACCTTGTTCTGAGCATGCCGAATCGTTGCCGATGTGTTATGAACATCATGGGCGCTTTCTCAGACTACTAACTTCAAGTTTATAAACACAAATTAAATGATTTTTCTATTTTTTTCAGTTTTTACTCATAAATTAAAAGTTAATTCAGGTACGGTTTCCGTCTATGCTTCATTTTTTTCCATAAAATCCTGAAATTTTATTCGAAGTACCTTAACCATTATTAAAAAATGGTAGAATATTAAATAACGTATCTTTTAAATATATACATGTCATATAAATAATTAACACATTGATAGTAATTTAAAAATATCCCTAGACCGTGTTGATGTGTGTAAAAACACTTAAACTCCGAAACAAACATTTGTGGAGCACACAAATATTTTATCTGGCATGGGAATCGCATCCAGGACCTCAGCATGGCAGTCGCCACTTACGCCACAGAGGCAGTCATAGTCAATAATGCTAGTATATTGATTTTAAACCTTCGTTTACTGTGCGTGGTAGTCACGGTTTGCCATTATAACTTATTCATTTTAAATGATACCTGCATTTGTACCTAGCGTGCTTATAAATGTTTTTACTGCCATCCAATAACTAATCATTTTGTCCTTCATGAAAATGTTATATTACTCACCCACCTTTTTTCTAGGTCCAAACACACGACTTGTCAATATGATCTATTCTAAAAGGTCATATTTGATATATGAGTTAAATCATATAATCATCGATAACTAGTATTCGCCCGCGGCTCATGTTGTATGTAATAATACTAGCTGTTGCCCGCGACTTCGTTCGCGTCGAAATTATGACATGACGCAAAATTTGTATTACTCTCTATGGTGCCCCTGGGCAAAGCAGTGTTTGTTAATACATATAGTTAAATTCGGACCATTGGTTTTTGAAAACCAAATTTAACACACAAACAAATAGAAAATTTAAAAAGGTATTGTTTTGAGGTTTAATATAAAAAACTCAATGTAGGTATAAATATATTTCCGTGCTTCGGAAGGCACGTTAAGCCGTTGGTCCCGGTTGCCAGTAAAATGGCAGTCGTTAAGCCTGGTTGAAGGCCTTATGGGCGGCTTAAAAATTTCAACAGCAGGTAGCCACAACCTGCGTCTGTCTATTTCAACACGGCAATGGGCTCACCACCTATTACGTGGGACAGGAATCCACACGGTGAAAAGTGGGCATATAATATGCCTCTGCCACCCCTTCGGGGATAAGGCGTGATGGATATTTATTTAGGTATAGATATATAATACATACAACAAACTTTCATCAAAAATATTCAATGTATATTTAATATCATATTTAAATACCATATACTTAGCCCAGATATGGTTTAATATAATTAAATGACTAAATCATATTCAAAAATCATGAAGTCGATTGTGTTCAAGCTAAAACGTTCTCAAATATCTAAATCAAAGACAGGGTTTTCTAATAAAAATCCCCTACTACTCTGGCCGTACTGTGTCGGCTACGCTGTGTTAAATAGCATTATACATTTCGTAGCCAATTTTGAGATAGTCGAACATTCAGTAGCCTTAAAGCCTTAGCTATAAAGGTTGTTATACCTAGAATTATAGCGCCTTTAGTAAATCCTAATGGATTTTCATTCATCTTACATTTATGGAAATGGGATTGCAACTGATCTAAGATTAGTTTTTCAAATATTGTGCACAAAGTTCGTAATTTGAATTGAAGATTTTTTTTTTTCATTTCAACAAAAAGGTTTTCGTTTTAAGTAAAAAAGGGCAATTACATATGTTTTTCTACCAACTTTCTTCTTTTGAAAATCCATTTTGAACCCTATGATTATTAAATATTAGGTACTTAATACAATGTCTTGAGAAATCATTGCGGTTCGAAAAGGCTACCTTTGTGGAAATGATTTATCGCCCGAGGGAAAGCCTTTTCAATTCGTGAATTGTTTTAGGGATAGTTAAGTACTTTTGGGAGCCTTATGGTACTTATTTGAAATGTTAAAACATTGATGACTTTTAAAAATAGAATTTCATTAATGTGTTTAATTCACATAGTTTGTTTTTTTTTTCTATTTATATACGTCGGAGGAAGGGTTGGTTGGTTAGGCAAAACAATAATGGAATTCACAAAAATCTATAGTTTAAGATGAATACACAATTCTGGTGCACCTGAATACCAGCTTCAAGCTTCGATTCGGTGGAAGGACGTGCTATGAGGATTGTCAACGATCCCCTACTAGCGGACCCCTACTCGAACCCCATCGCGACAGGAGAGACTTTGCCTCCTCATGCGTGTTCTATCGCCTGTACAACGGTCTGTGCTCTGAGGAGCTGTTTGATATAATGCCCACGGCTACAGGTCGCGCGGCGAATGATGAGCTCTGACAAAAATTAGTGGGGATAGTTTGCGCATGTATAATCGCGCACAATATATTTACACAAAGAATCAAGTTTAATACGACTCTGCTTTGAACCATAAAACATTTTTTTTTATAACTTAGGTGGGTACGTAAGTAGGTTTATATTATTTACAACAAGTGAGTTCAAAGTGTTTTGCGTTAAAATATTAAACCATGATAGATATTTAATTTATTTTTCAGTGATCGTATTAAAAAAAAGCATTTTTATTGTAATATTTAAATGTAGAAATGGGTATAAAATGTGTGTGACACTGACAATACTTATTTAAAGTAAAAGAAATGCAAGAAGTCTCTGCTTACCCCGGTGAATGATTGGCGTGATTTTAATTTTTTTTATGTATTAAACAAATGAAATTGTCGAAAATGTATAACTCTCTGACTACCCCGTCAGGGATACAGCGGGCCAGGCTTCGTGATCCATGCATACTGATTTCGCTTCCTTAAGATTTATCAACCGCTTCATACACGCACGTCTGGGTGGGTATCCGAGTACTTTAGACTTTTCCGTTTTTGAGCAATCTGCTCACGTGATCTTCATATGCAAATCTCGACCTTCCCTGATTCCTTCTACCCTCTACTTTCGCACAATATATATTCTTCGTCAATCGTTCCCCACTCCTTCGTTGGACGTGTCCAAACCAACGAAGCACGCCTTTTTCCAGCTTAATGCTGACACTTTCATTCAAACCTGTCATATTGCGTATCACTTCGTTACGTATTCGGTCGGCCAAAGTTACGCCGCACAATTTTCGAAGTGATCGTATCTCCACAGCATGTAATTTACTTTCATGCATCTGCTGACATACCCAGATTTCGCTACCGTAAAGCAACGTTGGTTGGTTGTGATCGTCAAGATTATTACCGTTACATTTACTGCCAGATTCGCAATGCAATAGGTAGAGCCTGAGGAAGAACCTGGCAATAAAACTCATGATCACTCAGCCACTCTTTTTAAATTGCCAGCAATTACATTAGTTCTCATTTACATAATTAAAAGGATTTTATTTCTATATCTCTGCTTCGTGTGTGGAAACAGTCTACTGCGACGGTTTATCTAATTAATGTCTACACTCTTAATTTCTTCAAATGGGGTCTCAACAGGTTTTTACAAGATTATAAACCCGAGTATCGCAATATTCCATTATATACTTTCTTGTTGGGGACGCCGGTACAGCCGGACCAACGATCCGACCACATGGTTTGCTACCTACTTCGTTCAAACGCAAAATACTAAGTCTTAGGTGATTACTATTGATCAATTGTGTCGTATGTTTGTAATTAAATAAACTTAAAACAAAATGTATAATATAAATAACCTAAGTGCTTACACATGTATGTATGTGGTACGAGCTTACCAGGGATTGAAAATTATACATTTTCTTTTTGACTTTTACGTTTTACCAACAAATTAATCTTTCTTTCTTTCTTAGAGGCGCGACGTCATCAATTTATTAAACTTTGCAACAACCTTCAACTTTTTTAATACACGTCGCTATAAGTCACACGGATCATTGAACAAGAGATTTGAGCTTCAAGTGCTTTTTTGTTTTTTTTTTCAAAGTTGGTGTAAATAATTTTGTTTTTATTTTCAAAGTTTATGGCGCGTTTAATATGCGTTAATTCACTAGATAAGTATTTATCTACACGCTGTATCCCTGACGGAGTTGAAATTTACGATAACCTTTAGAAATATCCACTATGGCGATTAAAAGTCCAGTTTTAGGGTTTTGCTGTTGTTATAAATGTTAAGTCAAAGATAAGTGGCAGGAAGAGTCCGAGACTACCAGGACTTTAATGGGCCGTGTTAATTAGTGTCTAGCACATAAGACCTTTTAGCCTTTTTGTTACCACCTCACTAAAAAGGCAACGGGTTCAAAATTTCTTCCGAATTTAACATCTAAAATAGACACATTTCATTTTATTAAATTTATTCGGCCCTTTAGACCCACCCCAGTTCCGTGCTTCGGAAGGCACGTTAAGCCGTTGGTCCTGGTTGCTAATAAAATAGCAGTCGTTAAGCAAAGTTGAATGCCTTATGGGCGGCTTAAAAAATTTCAACAGCAGGTCGATGCAGCCTGCGCCTGTCCATATCAACACGGCAATGAGCTCACCACCTGTTACGTGGGACGAAAGTGCATACGGTGAAACGTGGGCGTTTAATATGCCTCTGCCTACCCCTTCGGGGATAAAGGCGTGACAATATGTATGTATGTATGTATAAATGTTGTCCAAATTTTGGAAGTTTATGTTTACTCTCGGTTGCTGGATAAATTTATATATATCCAGCAAAATTAAGAGTGTGTGCTTAGGACCGCACGGCAAAAGTGAAAACTTAATTGGCAATCGCAATCAATTATTACTTATGAATTGAATATACTAAACACAGCGACACAACAGCAAAGAGCAGCTTAGAAAGATACAGTCATCTTTCTCGCTCGGATACACTCGACGTTCCCGAGTTCACGCGATCGAGCCTTTCGCCTCAGAGCATGACGGATCAGCCTAACTTACTACCTACGGAAAAATCGGTGTGCGGTGCGCCAAAAGAAGCTTTCACTTCAAAAATACGCATCATATTAGTTATGCACATAAATTATATTACTGTGAAGCCAGCTTGTTATTTTTAAATATTTATTTTATAAAGTGTATTAGACACCGTAATTACAAACACTGTGGATGAGGAGAATTTGACAAGCAAAACTGGCTTGAAAGCGGCCCTTTTAAAAAACTAAATTTTAGACGACACACAGACAGACGTTAGTCTGACGAAATATTACGGATCTGATGATCAAAGCAAATTATTCTTACTTTAACCTGGCAAAAAATAATAATCCGAGGAACCCAGTAAGTTTTGTATTGTATTATATACTAGCTGAGGCCCGCAGGTTTGCCCGCGTGGCGTGGCTGTTTTCCCGTCCCCGTTACTCCAGTGTTACTTTTACGTAGACCTATATAAGATATACAATTCAACTAAACATTTATTTGTTGTTTTTAAAAGGTTTAACCACCTTGTTGTTGAAAACTGAAAGACGGTATATATTTTTTTTCGACACCTTAAACAAATAGCGTTATATTTTAGCCAATTTATACAAAAACTTAACAAATTTTATAATAAAACATATCTTCAGAACCACTCTATCCACTGGTGAAACAGCAAAAAAATCGGTGCCATACTATATTAGTTTATTGCCTACAGACAAACAGACGCGGTGAAGGACTTTGTTTTATAAAATGTAGTGAAGTTTTGTATTAAGTAAACAGTATTTAGAGTAAACACTGCATGCAATAAGTAATCCTACTATCGACATCTTTTCAACCCAAGCTAGCCTCATGTGCAAGTGGTGCACCAGGGGGCCGAGTCTACTATTGACAATCCGTAGAATAGAACCAGAATCGCTTTTTTTAGCTGGCAAAATGTTAGTAGACTATCAAAAATGCAACTGACTAGCGGCCACAGGCGCGGTACGTGTTAGTAGAATTCTATCGGCCGACCGACGGAAGTCTATTGGAGGACGATTGTAATAATAACTACGAAATCTATAAAAATTTTACTGGTGGCTTTCTATTGAGCGATGATTTCGATTCTATTTCGACACGATTGAAATAGCAGACTTGGCCCCCTGCTAACTAACAGACAAGGTCATAAAACTCATGACTGCAAATTTGATAAATTCATTGAATGCATCGCTTTAAATGACCTAACTAAACTTTGATTATAGAAACATGGATTTCATAAAAATATACGCAAACACATTCACAATATGCATTGTTGTTCCACGTAATAGCTGGTATTGCCGTGTTGGCATAACGACCTTCCATATTACTGACAACCGGGAACAACAGCATTTTGTAGGAAATTTCATTTACGAGTGTTATCTATGAACGGATACGTTATTTTCGAGTCTGTACCGCGCTGCACCTCTGGTGTCGTCTATAGGCTACGATGACCACTTTCCATCAGGTGGGCCGTATGCTTGTCTGCCACCTCAGTGGTATATAAAAGAAAAGTGTGTATGTTCTTATGTACATGCGTTAGAAGTTATACTGCTTTAGTCTAATAAGATTTCATCACATATACCACAACTCTTTGTTTGTAACAGGAATGATGGGAATGATATATTAGTAAGAAAATTAAACATCAAAAGAATGAGTTTTTATTCTTTTAATGTTTTTTTTTACTTTCAATGAAGTTATAAGTTGTTATGGAAACACTTATCAGCTAACTTCAACAAACAGGACACTCAGCAAGGTAACGCCACTTAACACAGTCAAGAATTATAAAACTAACTAACTATCTTTGGGCTGTATGCCTGACGGGGAGTTAGACAGGACAGATCACCAGGCTTCAGGATCCATGCATACTTCTTTCGCTTCTTCACTGTCGATTGGCGAGGTTGGGGAGTTATAAAATGGTGGTGAACCGGAGAGTTGTCTTGTGAATAGTGATAAAGTAATGGTGAAGAAATAAGAGTAAGATTGGTACCACGAACCCAATGCTCATGTATTGTTATGGTTCTAATGTAACGGAATGACTTGAAGATTGCATAGTACGAAGATACCTACGTAGCTTTAGATTAGTACGTACAATATTTGTGCTAGTGCCAACTTTGCTTTACGGTAGCGAAACCTGGGTATGTCAGCAGATGCATGAAAGTAAATTGAATGCTGTGGAGATGCGATCACTTCGAAAATTGTGCGGCGTTACCTTGGCCGACCGAATACGTAACGAAGTGATACGCAATATGGCAGGTTTGAATTAAAGTTTCAGCGTTAAGCTGGAAAAGGGCGTGCTCCGTTTGTTTGGACACGTCCAACGAATGAGTGAGGAACGATTGACAAAGAATATATATTGTGCGAAAGCAGAGGGTAAAAGAGGTCAGGGAAGGCCGAGACTTACATATGAAGCCCACGTGAGCAGATTGCTCAAAAACGGAAAGGTCAAAAGTACTCGGATACCCAGACGTGCGTGTATGAAACGATTGATGAATTACGAAGAAGCGAAAGAAGTATGCATGGATCGCGAAGCCTGACGATCTGTCCTCTCTGACTACCCCGTCAGGGATACAGCGTGAAGATAGTACAATATTTGTGTTATTAATTTGTTTGTTGACATGTTTTGTTAAATTGTCTTTTTGTTGATTTTATATTTTTTAAAGTTTTATTTAGTACTACACCAATCCCAGTCATAGTACCCACCAAACTACAGATGTGCCCTGCTGTACACTATATAATATTATCAGTATTCTGAAAATTACACCTGTAGAAGACAAATAAAAGTGTATTTCTGAGTTTATTGAAAATTAAAATAATAATCAAAATATCTTTTTTCATGTAGGTCACAAAGTAACACTTGTGATCGTCAAGATTATTACCGTTACATTTACTGCCAGATTCGCAAAGCAATAGGTAGAGCCTGAGGAAGAACCTGGCAATAAAACTCATGATCACTCAGGCACTCTTTTTAAATTGCCAGCAATTACATTAGTTCTCGTTTACATAATTAAAAGTATTTTATTTCTATATCTCTGCTTCGTGTGTGGAATCAGTCTCCTGCGTCGGTTTATCTAATTAATGTCTACACTCTAAATTTCTTCAAATGGGGTTTCAACAAGTTTTTACAAGATTATAAACCTGAATATCGCAAAATTCCATTATTTACTTTCTTGTTGGGGACGCCGGTACAGCCGGACCAACGATCCGACCGCATGGTTTGCCACCTACTTCGTTCAAACGCAAAATACTAAGGCTTTGGTGATTACTTTTGATCAAGTGTGTCGTATGTTTGTAATTAATTAAACTTAAAACAAAGTTTATAATATAAATAACCTAAGTGCTTACACATGTATGTATGTGGTACGAGCTTACCAGGGATTGAAATTTATACATTTTCTTTTTGACTTTTACGTTTTACCAACAAATTAATCTTTCTTTCTTTCTTAGAGGCGCGACCTCATCAATTTATTAAACTTTGCAACAACCTTCAACTTTTTTAATACACGTCGCTTTAAGTCACACGGATCATTGAACAAGAGATTTGAGCTTCAAGTGCTTTTTGTGTTTTTTTTTCAAAGTTGGTGTAAATATTTTTGTTTTTATTTTCAAAGTTTATGGCGCGTTTAATATGAGTTAATTCACTAGATAAGTATTTATCTTCACGCTGTATCCCTGACGGAGTTGAAATTTACGATAACTTTTAGAAATATCCACTATGGCGATTAAAAGTCCAGTTTTAGGGTTTTGCTGTTGTTATAAATGTTAAGTCAAAGATAAGTGGCAGGAAGAGTCCGAGACTACCAGGACTTTAATGGGCCGTGTTAATTAGTGTCTAGCACATAAGACCTTTTAGCCTTTTTATTACCACCTCACTAAAAAGGCAACGGGTTCAAAATTTCTTCCGAATTTAACATCTAAAATAGACACATTTCATTTTATTAAATTTATTCGGCCCTTTAGACCCACCCCAGTTCCGTGCTTCGGAAGGCACGTTAAGCCGTTGGTCCTGGTTGCTAATAAAATAGCAGTCGTTAAGCCAAGTTGAATGCCTTATGGGCGGCTTAAAAAATTTCAACAGCAGGTCGATGCAGCCTGCGCCTGTCCATATCAACACGGCAATGAGCTCACCACCTGTTACGTGGGACGAAAGTGCATACGGTGAAACGTGGGCGTTTAATATGCCTCTGCCTACCCCTTCGGGGATAAAGGCGTGACAATATGTATGTATGTATGTATAAATGTTGTCCAAATTTTGGAAGTTTATGTTTACTCTCGGTTGCTGGATAAATTTATATATATCCAGCAAAATTAAGAGTGTGTGCTTAGGACCGCACGGCAAAAGTGAAAACTTAATTGGCAATCGCAATCAATTATTACTTATGAATTGAATATACTAAACACAGCGACACAACAGCAAAGAGCAGCTTAGAAAGATACAGTCATCTTTCTCGCTCGGATACACTCGACGTTCCCGAGTTCACGCGATCGAGCCTTTCGCCTCAGAGCATGACGGATCAGCCTAACTTACTACCTACGGAAAAATCGGTGTGCGGTGCGCCAAAAGAAGCTTTCACTTCAAAAATACGCATCATATTAGTTATGCACATAAATTATATTACTGTGAAGCCAGCTTGTTATTTTTAAATATTTATTTTATAAAGTGTATTAGACACCGTAATTACAAACACTGTGGATGAGGAGAATTTGACAAGCAAAACTGGCTTGAAAGCGGCCCTTTTAAAAAACTAAATTTTAGACGACACACAGACAGACGTTAGTCTGACGAAATATTACGGATCTGATGATCAAAGCAAATTATTCTTACTTTAACCTGGCAAAAAATAATAATCCGAGGAACCCAGTAAGTTTTGTATTGTATTATATACTAGCTGAGGCCCGCAGGTTTGCCCGCGTGGCGTGGCTGTTTTCCCGTCCCCGTTACTCCAGTGTTACTTTTACGTAGACCTATATAAGATATACAATTCAACTAAACATTTATTTGTTGTTTTTAAAAGGTTTAACCACCTTGTTGTTGAAAACTGAAAGACGGTATATATTTTTTTTCGACACCTTAAACAAATAGCGTTATATTTTAGCCAATTTATACAAAAACTTAACAAATTTTATAATAAAACATATCTTCAGAACCACTCTATCCACTGGTGAAACAGCAAAAAAATCGGTGCCATACTATATTAGTTTATTGCCTACAGACAAACAGACGCGGTGAAGGACTTTGTTTTATAAAATGTAGTGAAGTTTTGTATTAAGTAAACAGTATTTAGAGTAAACACTGCATGCAATAAGTAATCCTACTATCGACATCTTTTCAACCCAAGCTAGCCTCATGTGCAAGTGGTGCACCAGGGGGCCGAGTCTACTATTGACAATCCGTAGAATAGAACCAGAATCGCTTTTTTTAGCTGGCAAAATGTTAGTAGACTATCAAAAATGCAACTGACTAGCGGCCACAGGCGCGGTACGTGTTAGTAGAATTCTATCGGCCGACCGACGGAAGTCTATTGGAGGACGATTGTAATAATAACTACGAAATCTATCAAAATTGTACTGGTGGCTTTCTATTGAGCGATGATTTCGATTCTATTTCGACACGATTTAAATAGCAGACTTGGCCCCCTGCTAACTAACAGACAAGGTCATAAAACTCATGACTGCAAATTTGATAAATTCATTGAATGCATCGCTTTAAATGACCTAACTAAACTTTGATTATAAAAACATGGATTTCATAAAAATTTACGCAAACACATTCACAATATGCATTGTTGTTCCACGTAATAGCTGGTATTGCCGTGTTGGCATAACGACCTTCCATATTACTGACAACCGGGACCAACAGCATTTTGTAGGAAATTTCATTTACGAGTGTTACCTATGAACGGATACGTTATTTTCGAGTCTGTACCGCGCTGCACCTCTGGTGTCGTCTATAGGCTACGATGACCACTTTCCATCAGGTGGGCCGTATGCTTGTCTGCCACCTCAGTGGTATATAAAAGAAAAGTGTGTATGTTCTTATGTACACGCGTTAGAAGTTATACTGCTTTAGTCTAATAAGATTTCATCACATATACCACAACTCTTTGTTTGTAACAGGAATGATGGGAATGATATATTAGTAAGAAAATTAAACATCAAAAGAATGAGTTTTTATTCTTTTAATGTTTTTTTTTACTTTCAATGAAGTTATAAGTTGTTATGGAAACACTTATCAGCTAACTTCAGGGTGTTTATAATTTGTCATGGAAATACTTATCAGCTTCATATCAAAATTTACGCTTATCATTTTCCCTAACTCGCCAAAAGAAGTATTAATTCAAAACGAAAACGCTCAAAATGGATTTTCCACATAGCGATCACCCATGTGAGGACCGGTCATCGCGATAGACGCTTAACGTAGTGACCGTTTACAGGACACTCAGCAAGGTAAAGCCACTTAACACAGTCAAGAATTATAAAACTAACTAACTATCTTTGGGCTGTATGCCTGACGGGGTAGTTAGACAGGACAGATCACCAGGCTTCAGGATCCATGCATACTTCTTTCGCTTCTTGCAGATTTATCAATCGCTACATACATGCACATCTGGGTATCCAAGTACATTTGTATATTATTATTTATTTTTTCATAAAAATATACGCCAGAAGCCTATTAAAATACCATGCCTCTATACCTACAATTTCTAGTAAGAGCAGCATTAAATCAGGTGATTATAGATTCAACATTGTTCTGAAGTTATTATATGGGTACATTACTCTTTAATAGTGACACAATTCAATCTCGTATGGCTGACATTTCATTATACCTATTGGGTAATAAATTTTAGTGTAGTGTTGGGTGTAAGAAAAGAAAATATAATTATGGGTTGCACTCCGCGACTGCCGACAGAAGTGAAAACTAAATTTATTAAGAATTTATTTATCTAGACGCGTTCGCGGTCTGCTATATGGACATGCATATATGCACATACTATAGCTGCGTCTCGTAACGGTGTCGCGAGTCCAGAGATTTTATCTCATCTAAAAATATGCGTACCGCGATAAAAGATGTATTCACTTCAAAAATCCAAGATCTCCAGAGCACAAGTAAACACCTGTTTATTAAATAATTAAATAGTGTGAGATACTTTTTTCACAGCGCCATCTAGCCCAAACTAAGCTTGTACTATGAGATCTAGACAACTGATAGACATATTTATATATTTCTAAATATGTGTATGCATTATAAATAAAAAACACCCAAACTCCGAAACCAACATTTGCAGATCCCACAAATATTTATTCCGACCCGGGAATAGAACCCAGCACCTCGGCGCGGCAGCCGCATACGCTACCACTGCCCCACCGTGGAAGCGACCAGGTGTCCTTAGGGAGTTCAGAGGTCAGAGGGCTTCCAATGATGCCGAAAATCAAAACCAAATGATAGTTGCTCTTTGCATTCTACAGATGACCGTGGAATTCGAATACAGATAGGGTTTGCAAACAACTAATTCACTATGATGAGGAGAGAAGTTTTACTATAGTTTACCACTGCATTACGTATTAATACCGAGCTAAAAACTAATGATACATTCTGTAACACCATGCGCTAAGACACGTCCTTATCGCGAATGAGTTTCTCCTCAAAGGGGGCTGGTGATATCCAAAAGAAATACCCGAGATTCTGTCCATCAGTATTATAATAGGACTTACATACATGGTATAATAAACTTTATTATAATAGGACTTACATACATGGTACAATAAACTTTATTATAATAGGACTTACATACATGGTACAATAAACTTTATTATAATAGGATTTACATACATGGTACAATAAACTTTATTATAATAGGACTTACATACATGGTACAATAAACTTTATTAAAATAGGACTTACATACATGGTACAATAAACTTTATTATAATAGGACTTACATACATGGTACAATAAACTTTATTATAATAGGACTTACATACATGGTACAATAACCTTTATTATAATAGGACTTACATACATGGTACAATAAACTTTATTAAAATAGGACTTACATACATGCTACAATAAACTTTATTATAATAGGACTTACATACATGGTACAATAAACTTTATTAAATTAGGAGCTAGGACTCTCGCTAGTTCCACTTCTCTTGTTTCAATCTTACGCTAATCTACCTCTTTTACGCGTGGAAACCTTTCTTTTAGTGGTTATACTGAAGACTTCTATCATATGATGCCCACGGCAACCTTCTATCATCGCACCGCTTGCCATAGACAGGGTGTTAACTCTCACAGCTTGCGTCCGAAGCGCTTGCATACGGTGTCAGATATAGGCTTTATTCCATGTACGCTTAGATTGTGAACTTCCTGGCTGGGTTTTTCCGAAAGTCTACAGAATGGGTTCATCAAAAGGGGTCTTCGAAATTTAATAAAGAGTCGGCAGCGCGAGTGCTGCTCCTCTGGTGTTTCTATCGTCCATAGGCTGCGAAGACCACGTTCCAACGGGTGAGCCGAACGCTCATCTGCCACATGAGTGGTATAAAAAAAAATAAGGCTTATAGACACTTCCAGTTCCTTAAAAAATACCATGATTATGTTGTCCACACAGGGCTGCAGTGTGTCACAGTGTCGGTAAAAACAATCATTAGTCTTCGTCAAGAGACCGTTTTAAACTATGTTCAACGCTCTAGATACTTAATGATGCGTCACCTCATTGATGAAGGTATTAAGGCTTTTGTAACTAACATCGGCACTTCCTGAGCTTTATTCAAAGTCACTAAACGCTGGGTTCTATTCATGCGTGCGGTAGCTCTCGTAGTTTTAGGGATGGGGCTTGATTAAGTTTCTGTGCAGGCATATTATTAAATCCATTTATTATGAGTTTAAAATTAGCATAAAATAAAGGTATTAATGCGATCATGAGTCAGTCTGCTTGTGACCTGTGTGTTAATTTAAGGTAAATTAGCATGGTCGCGTTAATACCTGTATTTTATACAAATTTTATTCATGCAACGCGAAAGTTTAAAAGTAATTATGAGTTTGCCTTTAGAAGAATGAGGATTTTTTAACACTCTGGCAGACGATAATTTAACACAACCCACCGTGGTTATCGTAGTATATGGATGTTTGCAACACCAGAGATGGATGGTAGGATAATGTTGCCGATACTGTTAGAAAACCATTGACGAATTCCGAATTCCATTTTTTTTACATAAGTTTTTTTTTATATTTATTAATTAATTTTTATTATTTTTTTTTGTTTTTTCTACATTCGTTTTTTCGAAAGTTCGAACTTCGTTCCTGCCTGGTGTCCCACGACACCGTCGCATTTTTATTTTTATATTTGACACTTTATGGCCCAGAAATATACCTTTTCACGATTCTCTTAAAGGACACAGAGGGAAACACGTGTGCTGGCAAGAGTTCCATGCTTTTATGGTGCGATATAAGAAAGACCGGCGGAATCCTTCGGTTCTGGGCGCAATTGTGTCCACAGTGTGAGGATGACATCTCTGCCCCGCCCATGTTGTTCGGAGACGGAAAGGAGAGGGTGGAATAAAGTGGCAGAGTTCTACAGAACACTCACCATTACATTGAAGATTGTTTAAGTAATAGAATGATGGTAATGGGCCCCCACCAAAATATTGGGGGACCAAAAAACCTCACTTACCGGTGCATCTGCCGGCTAACGGACACTGCAACATTGTACTGTACACAATGCCTCTCTTATGGGGTTGAAAATCAGACAGGAGTCCCTCCCAATGGCAAAAATAAAAAATCTAACTTAGCCAATAAAAGTGTAGGTTGTACTTCTAGAAGAATAATTTGAAGGCAATGAATTTTATTTCGAAATAAATCAATGAAAAGTTTATTGAAAAATTAATATCTCGAGACAGTATTCCTAGTGACATGAAGCTACTAAGTTTATCTATCTTCACGCTGTATCCCTGACAGGGTAGTCGGAGAGGACAGATCGCCGGGCTTAGCGATCCATGCGTCCTTCTACTCGTATCGCTTTCTGCAGATTCATTAATCGTTACATACATGTCTCTGAATATCCCAATATGAAAATGAAATGAAATGAATGTATCGAATTTTGACCACTCTGTTTTTAAATAATCTGTTCACGTGGTTTTGGATATAAGTCTTGGTCTACCCTACTTAGATTTTAAATTTTATTTACGAGTAACAATGACAAACATCCACACCCAATCTTCAAAAACTTTCATGTAATTGTATGTAATTTTAGTAGAATGCGTTTGTATAAAAACATACACAATCTAAACTTAACCTAATCGCAAATTATCAAAATACATTTTATTTCAGATACCTTACATTTAACTAGCGAACATAAAATCCAATCCGTCGGCAATAGAAGTTATCTCACACATTTTAAGACCATTTCGTACCTCCCCTCTCATTTCCTTTTGATTGCAGTTATAATATTTTATTATAATAACAGTCATTTGCTCTAAATGGGGGTCGACCCGTACCTTTAAACTCAGATGGGGCCGTTTTCAAATTTATTTTTAAGTGCCCTGTACGCGTGGATTTTCTATATAAACAACAGTATATAAGCTTATATACACATACACATGCACAAAATTTCATTAAAATCTGTCCAGCCTATGTTTTGCACTTGCTAACACTTTTGGCGATTCATTTTTATTTTTATAGAACAATTACTCGAAAATTTTACTTATTATTTACTATTTGTTGATTGTTGGGTAATATTATAATTTGTTGGCAAGTCTGATACGAACTGTTTGTTAAAGAATATTTTGCGCAGCAGTGTGTTTTATAATTAAAAGTCAACTTTGCCATACTAATTATAAGATTTAATATTTGAAATAGCGTTTTTTAACTACACACGGAATAATGAACATGCTGTGTCTACTTTTATATAACTCGCAAATAATTTTTGACAGTAGGGTTTACTTACTGTCAACAATTACTAGCGAGTTTTAATGTCTCTTGCCCATATTTCAAGTCATACCCTTAATTTATTGGTAATATGGCATTTCCTGAAGTTGGACGTGATAACATAATATTATTTAGAAATAATAAAATATTGTGACTGTCCACCACAAGATTTTTCATTCATACAATTCGCTTACATGCACACTTCCTAAATTGCATCATACGAGTACAATGGGCAGAGGATTGAGATGCTCCTGTTTCGTTATATTGATGTTTTTATTACATTATTTCTGCTTTACGCTTTTGATGAATCTATTTTAATGAATATTGATACAGAGAATATCGATGAAAACACGAAGATATTTATTAATTTATATAATATAATTATATAATTAAAGATATCCACGAAGATATTTATATAATTGAATGAAATAAAAATAAATATTGTAGGGCATTTTTTTTACACAGCGTCGTCTAACCCAAAGTAAGTTAATATAAGATTGTGATATAGGATCTAGACAACTGATAAACATCAGTTTATATGTTTAATACGTATTTCTAAATAAATACGTATTAAACATAGGAAATACCCAAACTCCGAACAAACATTTGTGGATCACACAAATATTTTTTCCGACCCGGGAATCGAACCCTAGATCTTAATAGAGGCAGTCGCATACACTACCACTTTGCCACCGAGGCAGTTAATTGGGAGAAGTGTAGGCGCGTTTATGTACCCCTTAAATGTTAGCTAAGTATGTCCTTATGTTTGTAATAATATTATGTACATAGAAATGGTTTATCACCAAGCGAACACATGAGTTAAGTTTTACGATTTTTATGAGGTGCTCGTAAATACCGCCTAACTTAGAGGGGAATAAGGAAACAGAATAAAGAGAAGACGTGTTATTGATGATATTAGTTTTTGGATTTGGTTTGACTATGTTTTGCGGTAACCACAAGACTATTTGGGAAAAAGTACCCTGCTAGGCCTTTTTAGTTTAGGTCTGTAAAATGACTCGAAATGCTATGGCTTGAAGTCAAAGAAGATAATCTCACTATCGAAAATACTGAAGATGATCCTGAACTGTGAAAGTGATCTGATTTTGATTTAAGTAGAATCTAATATATTTCACTTTGCATATGTATGTCTATAAAATTGAAGACTTTTTGAGGACAAGGGTGTAAATTGTTTTGATCCGGGGCGGTAATACCATGCAGCCAGTTCAGGGTTCAGCGACTGCAGGGCGAGCTTTTGTGAAAAGGCGTCCTCAATCACGGTACGTCTTTTTTGCTTTCCATCAGGCGATCGGCGCTATTTTGACGTGCCAAATTTAGAAAAAAAATACGTAAGAAGTGTAGCATTGTTGTCTAATAAGAATTTCGTGAAACTAAATAAATATTGTGGGACACTTTATATTAAAAAACTCATCATTTTAAGAAATGTCTTGCCGAAGAAACGCTATGTGATGTTGTCAAAATAAAATACTGTCGTAGAACGATTTGTCGGAATTCAGTTTAGGTGACGATAACATTCAACTACATTGTTAGAAAAAAATTCCGAGAAAAACTAAATTTGTATGTCAGCACGTAAAAAGCCGTGACCTTTGCCTAGCCCGATGGAAAAGAAATGTGATGCTAATAATAAATTCAAAGCAAAACTGGAAGATAAAAAAAACGAACACTGTGTAGACAAAGGACCTTTTTTCGCCGAACCTATCAATAAGAAAACAAAATATTAAGTTTCTTGGTATCGCACAGATGAAAGAAGCACAGCAAAGAAAATACCAAAAAGGACCGCGGCCGCGGTCACAAGTTAACCAATAAAATATTTTGTACTCTGTATAAATTTAGAAGATATTGTGCTAGTATTTTAGAATCCATTATATTATAATGGAAAAGTAAAGATATCTCGAAATTTTTCTATTCGTGATTGTCTTGAAATTGGATGTAACCTTCTATTCAAGCTTGTATTAGTGATATGTGTTATATCTATAAAATTAAACTATTATATAAGAAAGCTGAAGAGCTTGTTTGTTCGGTTGAACGCCCTAATCTCAGAAACTACTGATGTATTGGATAGCCCATCGGAGAGCGGAGGAGTATACATAAATGTCGACGAATCGGGATCATTTTTATACATTCGAGCTGATTCGAGCACATTTTTATAAGTTTGAAATATGTCACAGACGAAACCGTGGGGGTCACCTAGTGTTTTATAAGTTAGGAGACATATTGACCTTGATACAATTATTCTAGAGGTATATAGGGCACACCAAAAAAACTTTCTGTAGTTACTTGGCATCGGAAATCATTGGCATACACAACAACAGAAACTGGAAGGTTTATTATTTGTAACGGAGACAAAACATGCCAACGTATGACACAAATAGGTATTAAGGTTCTAGGTACTTTTTCCGATTTCTATGGGACGGACCGTATAGCAAAGAACTGGGGGCCGAGTCTGCTATTTCAATCGTGTCGAAATCATCGCTCAATAAATAGCCACCGGTACAATTTCGACAGTTTTTTGTAGTCTTTTTTTACAATCGTACTCCAATGGACTTCTATCGGTCATCCGATAGAATTCTACTAACACGTACCGCGCCAGTTCTACTGTTTCCCTGTTTGTACTTTTCTGTGACTACTTGTCGCGCACTGACGGACACACAATTAAAAGTAAGTAGCAAAGCAAAGCAAAGTATTATCCTGTGGGACCTAGTTAATGCACATCATACTCGATGTATTCTCATATAGTTTTGTATGATTCGCCTTGCAAAAAGTACACTGTGACGGGGTCGATTCCGACGAAATCCTTCACGCAATTATTCGAACTGTAGCGTCGCCCTTAAGTGTACGGTGCACTAAATGAATAATCGAATATTCATTTGACCATATTCTCAAAGATTAGTAACCTATTTTATGATTTGAAAATTTTTGGACCTGGTCATTTTGAAACCGTTGGACATTATAACAATTGGACGTTTAGACCTTGAACACCACGGCGTAGTGTGCAATAATTTAATTAAGTAAAATGTTTCGGATCTATGCGGATTTATGTGATACGCTACGAATATTGTTTGATAGTTTCTTTAGACAGAAGAAAAGGCAGCCTCGGCCCTCACCCGAGGCAAATGGCGAAGATTTGCAAAATCTTTGTAAATGATTATATTTAGCTACTGCTGTACGTAGTACGTATTGTAATCTATGGCTACTACGGTGTTGGGATGTAAGACGGCAGTACCCTTCAACAATGTCAAAAATCTAATCATACAATAGCTGGTCTTAAGCACCTAACGTAAGTAACGCATTGAATATGACAAAAAATGAAAGTATGATTGCCAGTGACCACCCCTAACGAATTCAGAAAAAAAAATTGCTATTAAAATTTTTATTCGGGTTTGCACCATCAATAAACTAAAATACGATTATGCAAAAAAAAAAGTAATCTAGAAGATTAAATATAGTGTTGATTAAAGAATCTCAAGTATTTCAGATATTTTCTAAATTTAAAATACCTGTCAATTTGATCTTTTCAAATTTTGTAATTTAAAAAAAATAGAATGTAGATTTCCAAATCTATATATTTGAATAAAATAAAGGATAAACATTGCGGTTTCTGCTGAAACCTATAAAGTTAAGGAGCTATGAATTCGGGTAAATTATTATGATAAAAAGCGGTTCCTTTGGATTATACTTCGATAAGATCTGTGGTCAGGGATGCCCGATAAAGGTTCAGGATAAAATATTAATAAAATCACTTGGGATTTACAAACGATAAGCTGTGTATTTTGTGGAATGTGTTTTCTTGAGGCGTCAGAAAAAATTGAAGTCTGTAATATTCGTTTAAGAAATGAGGTGTGTTTATGTAGGCACAAAAATGAGAACAGTGTATTAGGAAATATGTCTTTGGAGAGAAATGTTTCAAAAGAGCAGATGATATAGACGATAATTTGTGGACTTTATGTTTTGTTTTACAAAGCGCCATCTTGAACCATATTATGCAATATTTTCTAAATGCTCAAACTATACAAGGATTTTTTTTTAATCCGTTTTTTTTTGGAGCTTTGTCAATTCTGACAATGTCGCCCCAGGAATACTTGCGGATCACATTTTTTTCCCGCCCAGGAATTACACAAGTCCTCAGGAACGGCAGTTTTATACACTACCATTGATACACTGAGACATTTACCTACTTATTTGCCACGCCTCTTATCCCCGAAAGATTAGGCAAAGGTATTCTATATGCCCGCATTTAATTATATGCCTTTTGATCACGTAACAGTACAGTAGTGTGTCCATCACCGTGTTGAAATGGACAAGTGGATACCGTGGTTAACTACTACTGTAGAAATGAAAAAAAAAATACTGAAAATCTTTATTTTGCATAGACCATTTTAACGGCGCTTACAAAATGTCATACACTATATAAAATATTTAAAGCACCGGTTCGGAACGCGGCCCACCTGAGAAGAACCGGCAAGAAACTTAGGAAGGCTTGGATACATTTATTAAAGCAATTATTTTGCTAAATTTCTCATAAATTTTTAATAAAGTGGAAATGACAATCCGATTCGAGACGGAGATTGAACCCGTGACCTTTGACTAACCAGGGCAATGTTCTAGCCACCTGAACTAACCGTATCGAATCAAGTTGAAATTCTCCACTATATTTTAACCGCCATTTTAAGAGTATGACCAGAGCCATCTATCGAGCTAATTAACAATTTTATACCAATGAACAGTGTTACAACCATTTTTAAACATTGATGCAATGAACTCCACTTAGTCTATGGATAATTTTTTTAAAGCAATTATTTAGCTAAATTCTCATAAATTTTTAATAAAGTGGAAAAAGACAATCCGATTCGAGACGGGGATTGAACCCGTGACCTATTTTTTTTGATGGCCTATTTACAATTTAATATTATTTCACTTTGGCAGCAGATCATTTCCAGGCATCCCTGTCCTGCAAATAGTCTTTAACAGAGTAATAACCTTTTTCACAAAGCTTATTTTTTATAAACTTAAATTTATTTAATGGTAAATTTCTCAGGTCACAGGGAAACTAAAACTACCCACCCATAAAGTCTTCGATTTGGTTTAACGACTTACTTTACTGGTAACCGAAATCAATGGTTTATCGCGCCTTTTGAAGCTCGGAAAAGCTCGTAAATAGAAATGTCACCAAGTGTTCACCTATCTGAGGTCCCGGGTTCGATTCTCGGTCCGGAAAAAACATTTGTGTGATCAATTTGTTGATCACACTAATATTTTTTCCATTTTTTGTTTTTGTGTTTGGGTGTTTCCTATGTATACTATGTATGTTTTTTGAAATATTTAAGTACCATCCCATAACACAAGCTTATATTAGCTTACTTTAGGCTAGACGGCGGTGTGTAAAAAATGTCCCACAATATTAATTTATTTGTAGCAAACTTACCATATTTATTGATAATGTGTGTATATATTGCCTATAGCCTTCCTCCATAATTGGGTTATCTAATACAAAAACAATTTTTCAAGTTGAACCAGTTGTTCCTGAGTGCGTTCTACAAAACAAACAAACATGCCAACTCTTCGGTTTTATATGTTATTGGTATACATTAGTCATTTTATATGCTCATAAAAAAAATACGTGAGAATCTCACGCATCGGCAGCAGCCTTCACGTCCGTGATATTGCCGATAAGTTGCAAGAGTGTCGCTTTCGTTGGTATGGTCATGTATTGCGGCAACCGCCGGGCTACGTGGGAAACAAATGTCTGGGTATGTCAGCCCCGCCGGGTCCCGGTAAGAGGGGAAGACCCAAGAAGTACTGGCTTGACGTCGTAAGGGATGACATGCGTGCCAATAGTCTCACTACAGGGGACGCCGACGACCGTGACAAGTGGAAGAGAAAAAGTAGGAGGGCTAACCCCGATCGTCGCGAGACGCAACTGGTACAAGCGCTCGGATGACGATGATGATGAAAGAATACTTATATGATAGAGAAAAGAAAAATTTACACTTACCTAAATACAACACTAGTAGCTTCGCTATCTAAATGCACACCATCACTGAGCGACCACTGCAGCAGCACCGCACTCCGACCTGCCAATGGACCACTCACCACCTTCGCAGGCAGAAACCTCCTTCTCATTCTTAAAGTCTTAGCATACCTTCTATACACAGACCTTTCATCTCTACTATATCTACGATACTTTGGTCTGAAATAGTACCCATCTACGTCTAAACTATCATATATCCTGTATGAGTCTTCATATTTCTTGGACTTTTTGACATGTTTGGACCTTTCTGGTCTGGTGTGCTTTGGGAGGAAGTACGGGAGGACTTCGTCTCTGCAAGGCCGTTCTGTGAAGGCGGTTGGAGTGAAGTTCCCTCTGATGAAGTTGTCGACTACTGAATGGAGAACGTAGTCTCTTAGCGTCACCTCCTCGTATTGAAGATGCACTGGAACAAAGAAAATATTTTGTTTTTTGAATTGTTAAATGATTTTACAAATCCTCAACGACCATTTATTCATAATTATTTGCAATTATCGAGTTTTACAAAATATCGTGATTAAATTTAATTTTTTTTGTTCTCGTACAATCAAAAATCCATTTTTTAAACAAAAATGGCTTACAATATTAAATTTTATTTCTTGAAAAAAAAACCTATTCCACATTATTTACTTTTTAACTTGACCGGTTTCGCCTTACGGCATTTTTAAAGATTTACACATATTTATACATCTGAGTAACATAAAATACGTGTCAACCTTTGAAAATGCCGTAAGGCGAAACCAGTCAGGTTAAAAAGTAAATAATGTGGAATAGTTCTAGGTGTTTTTATTCGAGACTAGCTGAGCCCGCGCCTGCGCTCGTGACATACTTTGAACTCCCGTCGCACACATTTAATCACGTGCTTCGTTTATTATTTTTATTTACAAAACCTGCAAACCAATGAAGCACTAGGTGACCCCCACGGCTTTGCCTGTGATATACTTCGAACTCTCGTCACACCTATTTAATCTAGTCGTTTATAAATTCTACAATAATGTATATGAAAATTTGCCCGATTCCTCGACATTTATGTTTACTGCTCCGTTTTCCAGGGTAGTACCGTGATGATATATAGACTATAGCCTTTCTCGATAAATGGGCTATCCAACACAAAAAAATCAATACGAACCAGTAGTTCCTGAGATTAGCGCGTTCAACCAAACTAACAAACAAACTCCTCAGAAGCTTTATATATTAGTATCAATATAGAAACAGATGTTTCGCACGTTGCACGCATGCACGTTTCTCCAAGTGCCATCAATCAACAGTCTACATCAAATTATTACAAGTTTTAAGTCGAATACTCGTAGTACACGATTGTACGTCTTTATTTATAACCACCTTCAATTAACGGCTCCTTCATTAATGGACACCGATGGACGCTTCCAGGCGTGAAATCGTCGGAATAATGAAGTGATTAATATTAATGTTTGGCAGAGTTAAAGAAAAGATTCGCTCCATTATTAGACAGAGCACAAGAGACTGCCTCTGTGGCGCGGTGGGAGTGTATCCGACTGCTATGCAAGAGGTCGTGGGTTCGATTCCCACCCAGGTTAAAACTTTGTGTGATGAGCACGATGGTTTATTCTGTGTCTTGGTGTTATTTATCTATAATATGTATAAATTTAGAAATATATAAGTTTGTTTATCAGTTATCTGGTTACCATAGTACAAGCTCTGCTTAGTTAGTGAGTTGTCCCAACGATATTTATTTATTTATTATTGGTGGAAGAGATCTTGTATATCTTAAACGTCAAACAATCCATTTTCAGGGATCCGTAGTAAACACTGAACCTATCCGTCCGTCTGTCTGTCTGTCCACAGTCTAACTCAGAGATAATAATATGTCAGAGAAAGGGTTAGTTGCTTAGGCAACACAATAATCGAGTCATGTGATTGGTCGAAAGCATTTTTGTACTAAAGTCTTAGAATCATTATATTCACAAGTAATATCTTGTTAAATCTTCATTTAATTTCAATTGATTTATCGACTACTAATATTGTGTAAAATCTCTGTCAACTAATGACTTAAAAGAATACAATGAGGAATCAAACATGTAAGGTGCATCAACATTACATTAAATGAAATATATTATTATTATCAATCACGCCTTATCCCCGAAGTGGTGGCAGAGGCATATTTAGGTACATATTTCATCGTGTGTATTCATGTCCCACGTAATAGGTAGTGAGCCCATTGCTATGTTTGAAATAGACAGATGGCAGGTTGTGGCTACCTGCTGTTAAAAATTTTTAAGCCTCCATAAGGCTTAACGACTGCAATGTTACTGAAAACAAAGACCAACGGTGCCTTCCGAAGCACGGAAACGCTTGGAAATGTAAATGCCACAAAGTGGTCACCCATCCGTGGCCAGAGTTAAAGTTGCTTAAAGCAGTGATCGCCTACAGAACACTCGGTCAGCGGAGCCATGAGCGCTTCTGAAAAATATCATTATCTATAACTAGCTGTTGCATCAGCTAGTTATTGATAGTGGTACGGAACCCTTCGTGGGTGATTTCCGACTCCCCTACAGTTTTATTTTATGTCAATTCCATTGCGGTTCATCCAAAACTAGGCACTTCACAAGCCGAAGAATAAAACCATTTTTCTGTTTTATTTGTCAAAAGATTATTAGACTACCAAAACTGCAACTTACGAGCGGCCACTGGCGGGTCACGCGTCATGCTCACGCTTCAATAGAATTCTATTGGAGCGTGATTTTAATAGTGTACTACGTTTACTGACAAATTGTGCCGTCGGCTTTCGATTGTGCGACAATTTCGATTTGTTCCTGACACGATTGAAATAGTAGACTGGGGCTCGCTGACGCAGCGCTGGTTTTCTAATGGCACCTATTAATATTACTCATCAAGTACTGCATAAAACGCGCTAAATATTTGTTCTTTCAATTGTTGACCTAGAGTTCAATAGTTGTTTCTAAACTTACGGTTCAAAGACCTCGCTGCAGGTCAAAGGGGCGGCAAAATTGCTTTACCTTAAGATATAATTATTTTTCACATGCAACCCTATTTACTATTGCCGGGTTCGTATGGGGTTTATAGGGCACTTAGAATAAACCCATAGTTCAGCCCTACAAAATTCCTTTTGCAGTCAAAATAGTGTCTTTCAATCTCTGGACAAATATCATTAAAAAGTTTTAATAAATAATGTAAGTATTTTTTTTTATTATTTTAGTTGGTTAAGTTTAATAATAAAGTCATTAACATGTGTCGTTTTCCTTTCAATTCCTTTCCAATGTCAGGCTAATTAGTAAAAATGATTAATATTAATTACTAAAATAATTGATTTCAATTAACTATTAAAATATAAATGTTTGTAAAAAAAACTAATTGAGGACATTCTCACACAACGCCTTATAGCCTAAATTAGGCTAATATAAGCTTGTGTTATGCGATCTAGATAACTTATAAACTTAGATTCAAACTCCGAAGCAACCATTTGTGGATTACATAAATATTAGTTTCGACTCAGGATTCGAACACGAGATCTCAGTGTGGCAGTCAAATACACAACCACTCAACTCACCGAGGCAATCAAACAAATACGAATGACACTGATAATATAAATACAAAGAATACTGAAATAGAAGCATAATATTTCTCCCACAGTTCATAAATAAATTAAATTGTTTGTACAACTACAACATTTGTTTGTAGTTTGAAATATCGCCCATCCCTTATCCAATTAAATGTTAAACTTAATTACTTGAAAATACACTAGGCGCACACAAAAATGTACTGCTAAATTAAACTAATGGGGATAGCGAGGCCTTTAATTAATTAATATCGGACCTTTCCTTGTGAAACCGGACCTCTTTACAAATTTGTACTGGGACTTTATGCGTGTTTTTAGTTAATTTGAATAAATTATACTAGCTGACGCGGCAAACTTTCTTATGTCACATAAATTATTAAATAAATCTCATAAAACAGTCCGAATATAATCTATCCTCTCTTAATTTTTTTTATTGGGACTAATCCCACCCACATTCCCATTACTGTGACTCCTGTCTGGTTTACAGGAGTCACAGTAATGGGAATGTGATGATCTACTGCAATGACCAATACACCAGAAAAGTTACACCGAGCTCGATCTCGGTGATGTCCCAGGAGAGGTTAGTATGTTTTGGAACCCGCAACGAAATTAATCAGAAGATAATGTGAGGAAGTAAGAAAAGAACGTAATGCCTCTTCCCTCCTTTGCAAAGCGGGAGACCTGGAAAGCAACTAGGTGTAAATCCTATAGAAATAGGCAAGCACCACGGTAATAGTATATTACGGGTCCTATGTGAGCTATGTTTGATTCCGGTAATATGTATGGCAGAAACGTTAAAAAGCACGAAAATTCACCCTCGATGCCACGAGATCCGCATAGTAAACTACTCCTGACGTTACTTGTAAACAATTAAGCATATTATATCGCTCATTTTGCCAAAAGCTACACTCCCAAAGTATATGATAGGCGGTCTGATCATATTTGGCGTCATCAGTTGAACACTGACAGAACGGTGACTCAACTAGCTTAAACGAATGTAATTTGCTCCTAAAGTTACCATATCCCGTAAGAAATTGAGCAACACAGTGATCAACCTCCAGCCAGGACATTCCCAGGCGTTCACGAACGTCTGGGAAAAACTGGTAGAGGTGGCGCCCTTTGATGGAAGTGTTCCAACGCAGCTGCCATTCGTCTAAAAGTTCTTCACGTACATTATCACGATACAGTCTTGCAATTCTATGGCGATCTTTTTCTAACAAAAACCTATCATCCATGCCTATCCTCTCTTAATGGTTAAGAAATCTTTTATTTATTGGGACTAATCCCACCCGCATTCCTATTACTGTGACTCCTATTAACCAGAATCTACAGCAATGACCAAGACAACAAAAGTTACACCGAGCTCGAACTCTGTGAAGTCCCAGGAGAAGTCATGCTAACTTCTCCTGGGACTTCACAGACAGACTTCTTGGGGAATTAAAGGAGGAACTTTCCAGGAGAAGTTAGTCAAATGTCAAATGTTCATTGTAGAGGGCGCCAAATGTTTGTTACACAGTAACTGTGAATCTTCATACTATTTCGTTCGAAATACGCGTCACAGGCAAGTTGCTCCTAAAAGCACAAAGGCCTTAAAAAAATACGCGTAATTAATTATGTACTGAAGAATGGGTCGCTGTGTGAATTGTAAATGTGAATCTCTTTATTCCTTTTTTTTTAAATCCTCCTAATTTATCGACTCGCCAAGTAGAATACATGTTGTTAAGCTTTTTCCCACCACAAAAAAAACCCTAGAGCAAAAACAAAACGCAAGGCGACTATAGGTTATACTATGAAACTTGACGTTTTCTGTGTAACAAACACACAGCGCCCTCTACATAAAAGTTTTGCGTTTTTGTACCCTATTTAAACTCTGGCGACGTACAGCATACATACATACTCCAGGGGGCAAATTCTACTATTGACAAGCCGTAGAATTGAACCATCGCTGTTTTTACATGTCAAAATATTAGTAGACTATTGAAAATTTAACTGACTAGCGGTTATTAGCGCTATTAGCGAATAGTGGGGACACCCAATATTAAGTACACTGTCCCAGCTGGAAAAGAATTTAAGTAAAAAAAACGCATGAACAAAGTTTTTAACAGACTAGGTGACCCCCACGACTTCGCCAGAGACATACTTCGATCTCGCGTCGCATCTATTTAATCCCGTCTCTTATAAATTTTACAATAATGAGAAAAAAAAAACCGTTTTGTCGACTTTTGGGTTTACTGCTCCGCTCTCCAAAGTAGTAGCGTGATGATATATAGCCTATATTCTTGCTCGATAAACAGGCTGTCCAATTTTAAATTATTTTTCATATAAAACACTATACTTTCTGAGATTAGCGCCTTCAAACAAACAAACTAACTTTTTAGCTTTATATACTAGTATATACTAATATACTAGTAGCTTTATATATTATATAGAAGTAAGATTTTAACAATTATTTATCGTAACAGTCATTTGTACTTATATTCATTTTTAATATTTTATTTTATTCAACCTCACCGGTTTTATGCGAAAATTAAGCTTGAAATGAGAAGAATATACACATCTCCCTCGGATTTATTATTTTAACTGCCGTAATTCTGTTCATTAATTTAATATAAATTTCCGGGTATTACAGGTGGAGCATGAAAAGGCTTGAGAGTTACCATCACCAGCCTTTCAGAGTGTGATACGGGTCATCAATCTTCACATGTTTAAACATCCACAGGGTCGTGCAATTTTATTTTGGTTAATTATTAATAGATTCCTGCCTACCCTTTAAGTAAAATCTTGTTGCTTAGAGGTAAGAAAACTCACCAACAGTGATTACGTTCACCGTGGAGCTTCGTTTCTTTAACTATTCGGTTTTTAGGTCAATCGATAGAATGTTACTTTTGCCGGCCGATACTTTATTTATATTTGGTTACTGAACTTTAAGTTCTAAGCAAAAAATAAGTGTAAAAAAGTACCTTCTGTGTCCTAACTCCAATTTTTTGTGGAAGATTGTGAAACTTCTTTATCGACGTCGAGAGAAATTTTATAGCTGTAATAAAAATTGACACGTTTTTTGGGTACGCGCCATGTTGTTTTAAAGTAAAACTTCTTTATCATAAGTGAAACTTATTTATCGACGTATAATCGAAATTTTATAGCTGTAAAAAATGTCGTAAAGAAGTTTCACTTCTTACCTGTGTACTCTGGTCACAGGGAGGGACTAGAGGTGAATGGCGCAGGACCGTGTGTTGTGGCGTAAATTGGTAGAGGCAGCAGACTGCAGGCTGATTACATTGATTGAATGATAGTAAGGTTGTATAGACTGAATTTGGAGTTGCTTCCAAAGCATACCTGCATTTGAAGCATGGGGTTCTTTTTGAAGTGGAAACTTCTTTCACACAGATTTTTCTGTAGGTAGTAAGTTAGGCTGATCCGTCACGTTCTGCGGTGAATGGCTCGATCGGGTGTCCTCGGGAACGCCGAGAGTCCCCGAGCAAGAAAGGTACAGTCAGCTGCTTTTCGCTGTTGTGTCGCTGTGTTTAGTATATTCATAACAAAATATCCATCACGCCTTATCCCCGAAGGGGTAGCAGAGACATATTATATGCCCACTTTTCACCGTGTGGATTCCTGTCCCACGTAATAGGTGGTGAGCCCATTGCCGTGTTGAAATAGACAGACGCAGGTTTTGGCTACCTGCTGTTGAAATTTTCAAGCCGCCCATAAGGCCTTCAACCAGGCTTAACGACTGCCATTTTACTGGCAACCGGGACCAACGGCTTAATGTGCCTTCCGAAGCACGGAAACGCTCGCAAATGTAAATACCACAAAGTGGTCACTCATCCGAGGACCAGCCATAGTGAAAGTTGCGTAACTCAGTGATCGTTTACAGGACACTGAGACCGCGGGGCCACGAGCGCTTTATTCATACGTAATAATTAATTGTGATTACCAATGAAGTTTTCACTTCTGCCGTGTGGTCTTAAGCACACACTTTTTATTTTTTTACTGTTAGGACTATCTATCGTTTGACTGTTGATGTTTAGGCTCAGAGGATCTAGAAGGGGGTTTACAGTCTTAATCATCTATATGAAACTCTTAAAAGTAAAAAAAAACTCTTTAATGTACTCGGATACCCAGACGTGGATGTATGAAGCGATTAATGAATATGCACGAAGCGAAAGAAGTATGCATGGATCGCGAAGACTAGTGATCTGTCCTCTCTGACTATCCTGTCAGGGATACAGCATGAAGAAAGTTAGTTAATTAAAAGTAAACCCAAATGAAAATAAAATCTCGTGTTGTAAAATGTCCACTATCGCCATCAACTGACACCTCCCCAGCCTTTTCCTTTTCAATTTCCTGAGAGCTAATAATTAAAAGGGGCTGTGAAAACACTTGCAGGATATTGGCGTACTTATCAGCGAAGGGGTTAATTGGTAGGCGTTATAAACTTTTAATTATAGACCGATGAGAAATTTATAGTGCCTCTAATATAAAAAATACGATCAATATTTTCACAAATAACTAGCAAGTTGCCTCGGTTTCGTTTTATTATATTTTATTTACTTAATAAATTGACTGATCATTCTAAATATTGGTAGGAACAGTGTAAAAATCCATTTGGTTCTTCCTAAGGTCAACCTTTATAAAAAAAATCTGCTAATTGTGAAATAATATATGTTATCTTACGTTGAGGGTTTCGTATGTATTTGTATGTAGGTACATATATTATTAATAATTTCCATTTTATTTTTTATTTATGGGGTGGCAGAGGCATATTATTTGCCCACTTTTCACCATGTGTATTCCTGTCCCATTGGTCTCGGATGCCAGTAAAATAGCAGTCATTAATCAAGTTAAAGGCGTTACAGGCGGCCCAAATAATGTCAACTACAGGTAGCCACAACATGCGTCTATCTATTTCAACTCACCAATTATGAGCTACGACAAAAATACTTACGGTAGAATGTGGGCTTACACTATGCCTCTGCCACCCTTTCGGGGATAAGGACGTGACTAATATATATAAACTGATTTATATGTATATCACTGACCATCTAGTTCTAAATTTCCACGACCTCCTAGATTATTTCATGCAATTGGAAATTTAATACTTTGCAAGCATTCTGAAGATGAAGCTCCCGTGACCCCGCTGCATGACTCGTTGTTCTGTAAACGATCACTGCGTTAAGCAACATTAGCTATAGGTGGTCCTTGGATGGGTGACCATTTTGTGGTATTTACATTAGCGAGCGTTTCCGTGCTTCGAAAGGTACGTTAAGCCGTTGGTCCCGGTTGCCAGTAAAATAGCAGTCGTTAAGTCAAGTTAAAAGCCTTATAGGCGACTGGAAACAGGTCACGACAGCCTGCGCTTTTCCATTTCAACGCGGCCACCTGTTACGTGGGACAAAAATGCATACGGCGAAATGTGGGCGTATGGTATGTCTCTGCCTACCCCTTCGGGGATAAAGCCGTGACAATATGTATGCATGTATGTAAGCATTCTAAAGAAACTGCACACATATTTCTCCATAAATCCTAAACTCGCCGTTTGGCAAATGGCTGAAATCCATTCTTTATTGCGTATTATTCTCTATGTTCCAAAACATCTGGACATGTTCCAGCATGAATAAATCATTTACCTACATGTCTTCTAAAATATAGAACATGTTTCTGATACAAATGCTTCTTGCATCGAGGTAGGTACATGTTCAACAATATTTATTGGTGAATATTTTACCATACAGAAGGGGGTAGCAAAATTTACTCGTAGTAATATTGACTCCTCACATTGGTAATTTAAATAGTAAGCCTATCGTATGTATGTATATATGTATGTATGTATGTATGTATGTGATATCGATAGATATCCAGTTTGTAATTGAAAAATACTCCAAAGCTGCGAAGGTTATCCTGGGACATTCTTTTGAGGAGTTACCCGGGGCCTCCAGCGCTAGTGTTTCTTAAGAAATTAGACTTTCGGGTAGTAACCAGCTTCACCTGTAAATTAGTAAACTATAAAGAATTTGAAATCTCCAAATTGGGACCAGATTTTGGGGACAATACATGAATATGACATCATATTGGCTGCGCAACATAACTAGAGTGAACTTACAAGATGTATACGTACCAGTACGCGTTACTGTGTTTTTGCAATCATTGTAACATTATAAATCGCTTGTCCCCTATCTTTTATTTAGTAAACTAAAGCCTAAATAGTAAGTAGGCGACCTTTGTTACTAACTGAGTAACAAAGGTCGCCTAGCGTAGCTTCGGCTATTTATGTAGAAAATATTCATATTTTCTACATAATTCTTAATATAAAATATAACATAACATATCCATCACGCCTAATCCCCGAAGGGGTGGCAGAGGCATATTATATGCCCACTTTTCACCGTGTGGATTTCTGTTTTTTTCTGAAATATACACAATAATCTTAAAACAATATAACATAAAAACAAACATGCAACGTTTCAATTACAATTCTATGCCGTTTGAATTGTGTTAATCCACTTCTGAGGCCGAGTGTACCTACTTTATATTTTACTACATCCACCCTTACAAATATACAGAATATTTATCAGACCGTATTTAGGTGACTTTTGGGAGGCTGTGAACCTTTGCAACTATTACTACATACATACATATTATGACGCCTGTTTCCCATCGGGGTAGGCAAAGACTATGGTTTTACACTTGCTACGATCCTGACATACCACTTTCGCTTCTTCTACTTTCATAAGTGTTTTCGTATACGCTCGCCGGTTAAGGGTACTCTTGACCTGGCCTTTTTCCAAAAGGTCTTCGATTTGATTGACATACGTACGCCGAGGTCAACACCTACCAGTTTGCCCATTTACTCTCGCGACATAAATCTGCTTCGTCAGTCTACTTTCATCCATCCTCTCTACGTGTCCGAACCATCTAAGCATTCCTTTTTCTATCTACTAAGATACACTACATCTTCTGTCATACCCCAATGTTCCCTTATCGCGCTGTTCCTTTCTTTATCCATCAACTTCACTCCAGATATACTTCGCTACTATTACTAAGATATTATTTTTCTTTCTACTATAATTCATGCAGTCGTAAATAATATTGGATGTAGCTAACGGATACTAAATTAGACCATTACAGAAAAGTGAAGACCCGAAAAGATTGTCTAGTCTATTATGGACATAAAGTTGTTTTTCTCGAGCCAATGATGCATATTCTACCCTATTTTTGGAGCCAATAGAAGGAATATAGTAAATAATATAGGGATTATTGGATATTTTTTCATGTATTTCATGCCTTTTTTTTGTTGGATAGGTACTAATAAGAACGAAGGTTATTTTATTTAAAATTGTAAATTTCATAACTAACGAACTAACTATCTTCTTTACGCTATATCCCTGTCGGAGTAGCCAGAGAGAACAGAAAGCGAGGCTTTGCGATCAATGCATACTTCTTTCGCTATCTGCAGATTCATCAATCGCTTCAGACTTTTCCGTTTTTGAGCAATCTGCTCACGTGGTCTTCATATGTAAGTATCGGCCTACCCTTAATCCTCCTACCCACTATTTTCTCATAATATATCTTCTTCGTCAATAGTTCCTCACTCATTCGTTAAACGTGTCCAAACCAATGAAGCACGCCCTTTTCCAGCTTAACGCTGACATTCCAACCAGCTATATTGCGTATCACTTCACGTATTCGGTCGGCCAAGGTTACGCCGCACAATTTTCTAAGTGATCGCATCTCCGCAGCATTCACCTTACTTTCATGCATCTTCTGACATAGCCAGGTTTCGCTGCCGAAAAGCAACGTAGGCACTAGCACTGCGTTATGAATCGCGAGTCGTGCTTCTTTTACGATACTTTATCGCTTTACTAATTGGGACAAAGCACCGTTAACTTTGTTTCCGGCAGCTACTCGCCGTTCTACATCCGAATCACATCTTACGTCTGCGCTAAGCATACTCCCTAAAAAACAATTTCTTATAGAAAATAATATGTACCTAGATGTAAATTAGATAACATCTTCAATTAATTAACAATCAATCAGTTGTAGTACTTATTTTTTTTTAAAGAATTAGAAAATTTAATAATTCATGATGATTAAGAGAATGCCCTTGAAATGAAATACTTGTTTTCCAACTTTGTAACACAAATAAAGAATAAAGAAATAATTAAATTTGCAACATTCTGACACAAGGCGCCATGCTGCCTATCTAGCCAAAGTAAGCTTGATGTAAAGGATTAGACGACAGATAAATATAATTTTTATAAATAGAAAATACTGAAACTCCGAAAAATTAATTTGCGGATCACACAAATATTTATTGACACGACCCGGGACTTGAACCTGAGCCCTTAGCAGTCGTATACCCTTCCTGCAATACCCAGAGGCAGTAAAAGAATGCGTCTGGAAACGCAATTCCTATCGTTAAATTTCAAACCACCTTTTTATAAAGGTTGTATTTTACTAGCCCGTAAGTAAAATGCTCGTGTCTCACCTTGACATTTCGGGGTGCGCCCTTTGTGTAATACATTGTATAGCTGTATAGGATACGCGCCTACTAGAAAGGATCTATGTTTGTGGTTTTTTTTTGTTTGACTTCTGCTAAAGGTCGTAATACACTTATGCTTTTTGGGTGACTAAAGCGGGATTATAGATATTGTTATAGTTTGACCACGACCGCTGTGCCGTAGTGGTCAAACTATAACGAATCATATTTTTGAAAATCTACAAGTCGTGGGCCCTAGCGTTGATTGAAGTAACTATAATGGGTCTGCCAAACGTTTTATACTTTAAATGGAAAATAAAACTACATAAAAATACGAGAAAAACGGAGATTTACTTTTTTTAATAATTTGGACAAGAATTCCATTTTTTCTAAATTTAATTCTTAAATCTTGGTATCAAAATTGTCGGAAAAACTCTGAAGATGCCTACAATAATTTTATAGCACGGAAAATTCAAGATTTTTGTGATATTTCAGATCGCCTCCTCAAAATTAACATTCATTCTGCTTTCACCATTCTCCGGTTTTGTTTATTTGTACCAAAATTTACTAATGTTCTCAGATCAACTCAATTTTGGAAACACTGTGGTCTTTTAGCTAAAATAATATTATTATTAACACTCTCAGTAAAATGTTTAACGTGGCTTTGAATGACCGTTCGTCACTGCAAGCGACTCTGCCAATACATTTGGGTGGCCTCGGCATTCGCAAAATTTCCGATATTAATTTACCAGCGTTCTTGTCTTCAGTCCACAGTACGGAGGCGTTAACTAGGAAAATTCTCGCACCTACACTAGTTAATTCCGAAATACTGTCTAAGAATTATGCAGTTAATGCTTGGAAAGATACCTGTCCGAACTCCGACTTGCCAAGGAATCTTTTCTCACAGCGCCAGTGGGACGGGCCGCTTTGCAGTTAAGTAAGAATCAATTTATTAAACTCAAGTACGACAGCTCCTGAGCGAGTCCGTTTACTGGCAGTAGGCACGTGGGAATCGGGTTTTTGGCTACAAGCTCTTCCTTCGACGATACTACCTTTCGCATTGCTTCTTGTCTTCGTTTGGGTGCGCCATGTGTTTCTCCGCACCAGTGCCATTGTGGAGTAGTCGTCGATCGCCTTGGACATCATGGCTTGTCTTGCAGCAGGAGTACTGGGCGAATTCCACGGCATGCGAGCCTTAACGATTTAATTCGACGTGCTCTTGTCACCGCCGGTGTGCCAGCTAAACTTGAACCGACTGGTTTGACGCGCGATGACGGCAAGAGACCGGACGGTATGTCTTTAATGCCTTGGAAGATGGGTAGGTGCCTAGTGTGGGACGCTACGTGCGTCGACACTCTTGCTTCCGATACTGGTGGCTATGCCGGTGCCGCCGCCGCTTCTGCGGAGACCCTTAAACGGCAAAAATATATGCAATTTACTAGTAACTACGTTTTTGAGCCGTTTGGGGTCGAGATCTTAGGGTCATAGGGTCCAAGCGCTCATAACCTTTTTCGAAATATTGTAAAGCGTCTGATTGACACTACTCGTGACCAGAAGGCTGGTTTCTTTTTCGCACAAAGGTTAAGCATTGCCATACAACGAGGCAATGCTGCCAGTCTTCTGGGAATGCTACCGCATGAGGACTGCGATGCGGAGAAATTTTATGACGCATGTTAAGATTCAGGTTTTTAGTTATTTTTAGTTAGCTTAGTTTAGAATTAATTATTTAACTAACTTGGATATTAATTTTTAGCAAATAAATCTATGTTTTTTTTTTAGTTTTCAAATACATCTTTCAACACTGTTTATATATTTCAAAAAATGTCTGAAATTTTTACGATCAAAGTGCGTATAACGTCGTGCGCATACGTCACAACCCTGCTCATTCAACAGTCGCGCTCTCGTTCGCACCCGAATGCCGCGCCGCGCCTTGTCGCAGTCTGTGCGAGACTGTGACGTCATAATGGGCGCGCCTAATCTCGGAAATTCAATAAAAGACTAAAACTTCTCGTCGTTATATCTTCGGAAAAACCACATGTATTGAACTGAAATAAAAACCAATGTAATGTACATGAGCTACACTCCAAATTTAGCTGTATTTAACAGTAATATTTTGAACATTTTGTGTTCTCCATTCAAAATCACACAATCATTCTCTCGCTTGTTTTACTTTTATTTTTTATTACCTTAAGTATTGTGGTAGTCGGTACACCACATGTATTTACTCGTATATTTTCAAATATACTATATAATAAAATATTATATAGTAAATTTATTATATATATAATAAATTTACTATATAATAACGAATAGGTTTCGTATTTTCAAGTTTGTAATTATATTTGGGGGTTACATCGTTATACGCAAAAATCAAAAGTACCAGTCATTGAATGCTAATGTTAAAAATAGCCTTTTAATCATAGATGGAGATAAGAGACTTACGTTGACAGATGAAAAACGCTATCATGCGAAACACCAATAAAGGCAGGAAAATAGATACGGCTGTAAGTTGAACGCTTTAGTTGATACCAGAAGTTAAGATGTAGCACAGATTGGAAAAGTAGGTTAGTTAGTTTATCTGTCACACCTTATCCCGGAAGAGGTCATCATCATCCGAGCGTCTGTCCCAGTTGCGTCTCGCGACGCCCGGGGTCCGCCTTCCTACATTTTCTCCTCCACTTCGCTTGGTAGTTGGCATCCCCTGTAGTGAGACCTTATCCCGGAAGAGGTGGCAGAGGCATATTATTTGCCCAATTTTCACCATGTGTAATCCTGTCCAACGTAAGATGCAGGTTGTGGCTACCTGCTATTGAAATGTTTCAAGCCGCACTTTCCTGAAAACTATAAATATAAAGTGTCTATCTAACAAATGTTTAGCGTGTTTTCTTTGCTGAACCATTTCACTGAATGCTATACAATTTGAATTGGTCTAAATGAAAAGTTCTCTAAAAATTATGAAATCAATTTTATAGTAATGTTTTTAATGCGTTACATCGCGAAGAAGACCCGAAATATCATATTAATGTCAGTTTAATAGTGACAGAGTAACATAATAGTTTTAAACTCACACGACTTATACTATGCATTTTATGTTCATCGGGTCTTTTTCGCGTAACATTCAAACTTTTCCTCACAACTCAGTCAGACAAAATAACGTCAAGAGTAGGCGAAAAAGACCCGAATAACATAAAGAGTCTACTCGTGACCACGGTTATGGCAATATAGCCGAAACGTCGAAAGGTCAGAAAAAGTTAAAATATTACGCGAAAAAGACCCGAATAAATAAATAAATAAATATCATTGGGACAACTCACACAACCATCTGATTCCAAACTAAGCAGAGCTTGTACTATGGTAACCAGATAACTGATAAACATACTAATATATTTCTAAATACATACAATTATAGATAAACAACACCCAGACACAGAATAAACCATCATGGGAATCGAACCCACGACCACTTGCTTAGCAGTCGGATACACTCCCACCGCGCCACAGAGGCAGTCAAAACAATAACAAAAATGATTGAGTAACAAACAAGTTAAATATAATGGAGACAAAGTTGAGAGACTTTTCCTTTTTTCTTACCAATCACACTCACCTTCGCTCATATTACACACCACTGAATTCGGTTATTGGTGTCAATAGTCATAACATTATCAATAAAAATGGACACTACCTCGAAAAGTTTGATAGCCTTTGCCATGTCCGCATGAGTCGATCATCAATTGTTGACTCTTGGGAGTCAACGCATCGTTTATTCACAAGTACTGTCCATAAAGAAACTTGTGTCGTAAAAATACGATCAAAAGATATATTGTTCAACGACAATATTATAGAAAGGTTTTCCATAAATGAATTTGTCAGTTTTGGGATCGTACTCGTTAAAAGTCATTGTTGAGCGAAAGAATAATTCCAAAAAATAGCGATACTTTTTTTTAAAAACTTTAAATTTATTTCGTTTGAAAATTAAAAAGTAATTATATTATTATTATGAAATTGCATGATTTCAAATAATTTAAATTTGAAGAAGTGTTATTCTAACAAAGTATTATTCTTTACTTCAATAAAGTATTATTCTTCAATTTAATAGAAAGAAGTGAAGAATAATACCATAATAATATTAATTTTACTCGTTCAATTAAAAATATTGTCAATATAATTTTAACATTCAAAATATTTGTAAATATTATGCCTAGCATAATATTTTTCATAGGAGGCAATATTTTACTATCGCTTTACTTTCGGGACATTTGGCGGGAAGAGTGACAAGTGCGGACGCTTGCTTTATATTATTTTCTAAAACTAGTGCATTTATCTTGTTTTATGTGCGGGAGTGGTGGTTTCTTGGACATAAAAGTTGTGTTAACGTGCTATAGTGAAAGACAATGATATATATATATGCCAACCTTAGTATAAGAATCACCATTATTCTGAGGGCAAGGACCAGGACGTAGCCTGAGGACACGACATCGACTGGACAGGACTAATTAGAAGATAAGATTGAAGAAAAATGATATAAAAAATAAGATTTGGCTAAGAGGTCTTAGAAACCAGGCCATTAAATAATTATTAAAAGCTTTACTTTCGCTATCACATTTACATTTACATTTATTAGATTAATAACTTTCGTCAGCGTTGTTCATTATTAAAAACTAAACGGTTATACTGACGTGTGAATTTCGGGATAGCCAACTAGTTTCGGATCTAACAGAGGTCTTTTTTTAAAAAGAAGAGAACTATCCCGAAATTGACACGTGAGTATAACAGATTAGTTTGTAATAATTTATATTTAAGTTTGGAATACTCAAAATGAAGTTTACAAAGCTCGTAATGAGTTCAAAAGATTTCATGCGGTACCTCAACTACACAGTTCAACTATTAGCATTGTTACAAGCGATTAGATATAATTTCTTACCGTTAGACACAAAGTCCAATATTAATTATATTTGCTTTCTGGCTAACGTTACACATGGCTCGATACATTGTTCGGAATTGCTAAGCAAAATATATCTACGTACCGATTTAAACAACTATTGTCAACATTGCATCCTACATGCACAATTTGCATCTATGGATAATTTTTTAAAGCAATTAGTATTCCAACTTTCACATATTTTTTATTAACGTGAAATAGGACAACCTGGTTCGAGACGGGGATTGAACCCGTGACATTTGTTGCCAAACCAGAGCAATGTTCAAGCCAGTGAGCTACCCGAACCGTTTCGAAACAAGTTGAAATTCTTAACTATAATTTAATCGTCATTTAATAGTATGATCAGAGCCATCTATCGAGTTACTTAGCAACTCTGATACCAATGAACAGTGTTACAACCAATTTTAAACATTAATGCGATGGACTCCACTCAACCTTATACATTTTTATAGCAATTAGTATGCTAACTTTCACATAAATGTTCGAGACGGGGATTGAACCCGTGACCTTTGCCTAACCCCCGTCTCGAACCAGGTAGTCTTTTTCACTTTAATAAAAATTTGCATCTACAAATTTCAGACGCAATACGTTTAGTATACGTAGAGTATGAACTTTTAGTTATATGTTTGCGAAATTAATCGCTTCGGTAGTGTATGTCGCGGTGCACCTGCTGATAAACATACTAGACAACGGAGGTTAGACGGCAGGAGCTCCTAACAATGCTGTTAATGAAAACCCAAACGTTAGCTGGTCATAGCAGCCATCATAAAAGTGGATCCCATGCTCCTAAAAGCTAAAATAAGGAGGATGAAACATAAATGAAACACTTGTTTCTACCTAGTTCTCTTTCACACTTCTACCTTTTTCAATTAAATCAATTCTTACTCTCCTCTCGCCGGCCTGCTGGAAGAGATTTTTTTAGAAATAAGCAGTGCCATTGTACTGTTTTTTTCCTAATTAAGCTTTATTGTATTGTGAACGTGTGTCCATAAACTGTTAAATGAAATAAATAAATAAAGATGATAAACGATTGAATTTGCTTAACGTTTCGACTAGGTTGCATCAGCAGAGTAAGCTTGTGACCATGGAAGGTGCAACCCAGTCAAAACTTTAAGCTATAGGGGAATGCTTACCTCGCATACAAATGCGTCAGTCGAACTGTACACTACATCGTTTGGGAATTCAATTATGACGTGTTTGATAATAATTCATTCAATATATCGAAACTACTTTATCGACTCCTAATTGACGCCCGCGGCTCCACAGGCGTGATGTAGTTTTCCCGTTCCCGTTTCCCACCGGAACTTGTTCCCGGGATAAAAATTAGCCTATGGGTTATTCTGATGTAAAGTTTCATCAAAATCCATTTAGTAGATTTTGAATTAAAAAGTAACAAACATCCATTTTCACAAACTTTCGCATTTATAATATTTGTAGGATAATTTCTACAAAGGAAACCCACGAAGTTCAATTATTATATACCGTTTGGGACCTTTATTACATTGATTACAAATTTTCTGTGTTTGTAAAGGCTGGCATGTTATATTACAATTTGAACGTAATAATAATAATTAAATAAGTTTTGCAGTTCAACGAAGCCATATGAATTTAAATGAGTGAATATTAAACAGCAATGAATTGATTATATTTATTGATAATTTATTTATACCTTACCAATTTATTTAGCTTGATGACGTGGTAGTCAGAAAGGATAGATCGCCAAGCTTCACGTACGTTGCATACTTCTTTAGCTTCCTGCAGATTTATTAATCGTTGTATACACGCACGTCTAAGACATATTTCTAGAACTAATCCAAACATTTTTACATAGCCTAGGATATACATTCGTACATAATACAGTATATATGTTTCACATTTTCTAATATGTGTTACCATAAGGACCATAAGGAACCAATGGATTGAAGTGATTTTGTAGATTTAGTTTTTTTTATAATTATTTTATGGCCTGCTTACGAAGACCTTTTAGCCAAATATTTTTATAACATATTTCTTCAATCTTATCTTCTAATTTAGTCCTGTCCAGTCCTTTGTCGATGTCATGTCCAGTCATAGGTCCTGTGTCCTTGCCCCATTAACGTGGTAGAGTGTTTTTGAGGCTTTCAGAGGAATTTGCACGACAAGTTGTAAAATAGCTTTTCACTGCAATATATCACTGTCTTTCACTATAGCACGTTTACACAACTTTTATGTCTAAGAAACTACCATTTTTACACATAATACAAGGTTAATGCACTAGTTTTGGAAAATAATATACAGCAAGCGTCCGCCATTTACCAAGATCCCGCGCAAATTCCGTTGTAGATGTAGGTCTGAATAGTGTAATAGACTACTTTGTTTCCTAGAAAAATAATTTTCTTCAATTTAATAAATGATTTTTCTGGAATACAAAGTATTCGCGATAATCTCTTTTCACACAGGATAAACCACTGACATCCCAAGTCATATAATAACGTTGTTTGAAACCAAACTTTAATTACTTTCTAAGCCTGTTTAATTAACTTTTAACAAACCTTCAATACTTGACTGCTCAAGTCATTTCTTATTAAATATATACTCTTTAGTAACTTTACTCATTAATTATAATATTGTGGTGAATAAAAGAATCATCGCAATTGTGAAAGGCCTTCCACTTTCCATAGCTTCAACGAGCATAAAAGTGACTTACAATCTTTTTGAAGTTACACTTCTTTTAGCTTGCAGACCGTCACCAAAAACGCCATGAAAACTTATAAACAGCTTGAAGTTATCAAATAAATGTTTACATGACAACTTATAACTACATTCCAAGTATTGATAAATTTTTAAAGCAATTATTTTGCTAATATTCTCTTTTTTTTTAAATAAAGTGGAAAAAGACAATTCGATTCGAGACAGGGATTGAACCTGTGACCTTTGCCTAACCAGGGCAATGTTCTAGCCACCTGAACTACCCGAACCGTATCGAACGAAATTCTCCACCATATTTTAGTCATCATTTTAAGAGTATGACCAGTACATTCCAAGTAGTTTTCAAACACCCTGAAGTTAGCTATACTCAACATTTTAGTTTTTTCTACAAACGTAGGATACGTTCGTTTCTTTTTTGTCTATCTATAATATATATTTAGAAATATATAAATATGTTTATCAGTTGTCTAGATCCCATACTACAAGTTTCTATTACCTAAATTTGGGCTTGACGGCGTTGTGTGAGAAGTAAATCTTCAGCTGTATCGTCAGCAAAATTTACTCAGAATCGTACAAAATATCGACAAATGAATGACAAAACCTTTTATCCACGTTTATAAAAAAATTCAACTGACACAAAGCATAAACTATCCAAATATGTAGCGCTCCATGAATATATATCATTCCTCTCAACTCAACCGGACCCGAAAACTTTTCCGTCCGTTTACAATTTGACGTTATAATATTCCTTTGAAACAATTTCCCTCTTAACACTTAACATATGCTCAAATAAAAAAATTAAGGTGCAAAAGTTTTCCTTTAACATATTCTATTGCGGACAGCAAAATATTCGACACATTTCCAATGAATTATTTATCATTTTTGTTCAGAAAACAGTGGTACATTAGTATTGGAGTTCACGGGATATTTTCCATGGTGTTTATATGTTTCAGATTTCCGATATTTCAGTACTGTTTCAAACGCCAATTAAAATTATAGTTCGATATTTTTTATGCTCAGAGTCCCATTTGCATTCGGAGTCCTAGCTCTGATCCTAAAGTTCTCTTTTCTCTTAGCTTCATCTCTGACATCCCACGGAGGAACTCCGTGATCATGGTACTTATAACAGTGCGCGGAAATACTGAAAATACCAAAATAACACATGATAAATATTCCGTAAACTTGAATACTAATGGTAGTTGTCAAAAATGTACCAAGAAATGATACATTTTATCCGGCTTCAAAAAAGAGAAGTTTCTCAAATCAACTAAATATTGTTATGTATTTTTTTCACCTATATCCTTCACCTATATTTATGTTTGTACTGATTTTGTACGTTCTTTGATTCGACTCTTTTTTTTTATAGAGGCTTACCCTATATTAATATGAGTTAGCCCAAAAATCAATACTAATAGCTTTACGTAGTGACGTGGTTTAAAAAATGAGTGAAGGTTAAAATAAATGGGAACGTTTTCGTGTCTCATTTGTCACAGTATTAAATGACCCACTCAGTTCTACCCGAACTACGATAATCAAACTGTAAAAAAATGTTTATTACAAATTGCACTTAATACCGGAGATAAAGTAGGCCAAGCCATTCTCAACGATACTCCAGCATCAAGAACGACGATACGAATTCAGAAAACGGCAATACATACTCTGCTCCAATTGGCGGCGATGTCTGGCAGACCTCCAAATGTCACGTCGTAATGATACCAAGTAGGCAATAACTAAGGGATCTCTCTTATTAAGCCCAACAATTAAGATATACTACCAAGAAACATGAAGGCCATATTATAGCACTTAACGATGATGTCTTAAATGAATCAGACTGTCATGATCGTTCACAGAATAATACTAACTAACTATCTTCACGCTGTATCACTGACGGGGTAGTCAGAGAGAACAGATCGCCAGGCTTCGCGATCCATGCATAGTTTCGCTTCTTCGAGATTTATCAATCGCTACATACACGCACGTCTGGGTATCTGAGTACTTTTGACCTTTCCGGTTTTTAGCAATTTGCTCACGTGGTCTTCATATGTAAGTCTCGGCCTACCCTGACTCCTTCTACCCTCTACTTTTGAACAATATATATTCTTCGTCAATCGTTCCTCAGTCATTCGTTGAACGTGTCCAAACCAACGGAGCACGCCCTTTTCCAGCTTAACGCTGACACTTTCATTCAAACCTGCCATATTGCGTATCACTTTGTTACGTATTCGGTCGGCCAAAGTTACGCCGGCCGCACAATTTTCGAAGTGATTGCATCTCCACAGCATTCAATTTACTTTCATGCATCTGCTGACATACCAAGGTATCACTGCCAAAAGTAAAGTAAAGCAAAGTTGGAATAATAATAGTGAGTAATAATAAAAACCGAATAATAATAATAATTATATTTGTATAAATTTATTTATTTATCTATCACGCCCCGAAGGGGTGGCAGAGGCACATTATATGCCCACTTTTCACCATGTGTATTCCTGTCCCACGTAATTGGTGGTGAGCCCATTGCCGTGTTGAAATACACAAACGCAGGTTGTGGCTACCTGCTGTTGAAATTTTTCAAGCCGCCCATAAGGACTTCAACTTGACTTAACGACTGCCATGTTACTGGCTACCGAGATCAACGGCTTAACGTGCCTTCCGAAGCACGGAAACGCTTGTAAATGTAAATGGCACAAAGTAGTAGCCCTCCGAGGACCAGCCGAAGCCGCATAGTGAAAGTTGCGTAACTCAGTGATCGTTTACAGAACACCGAGTCCGCGGGGCCACGAGCGCTTCTATATAATAATGATTATAAGGTTATTTATATAATTATTTATGCGCCTGTCCATTTCAACACGGCAATGGGCTCACCCCCTGTTACGTGGGACAAAAATGCATACGGGGAAATGTGGGTGTATAGTGTATGCCTCTGCCTACCCCTTCGGGGATAAAGGCGTGACAATATGTATGTATGTATATTATATGGAAGAGCTCATAGCTGCGATAACTCAGTGTTATTCCCTGGGGGCCGAATCTACTATTGACAAGCCGTAAAATAGAACCAGTATCGCTGTTTTTAGCTGTCACAATGTTCGTAGACTATAAAAAATGCAACTGACTAGCGGCCTCTGGCGCGGTACGTGTTACTAGAATTCTATTGGCCGACCGATAGAAGTCTATTGGAGTACTACGAGACTACAAAAATCTGTCCAAATTGTACCAGTGGTTTTCTATTGAGCGACGATTTCGATTCTATTTCGACACGATTAAAATAGCAGACTCGGTCCCCTGGTCCTTGATGGATGAGTAACCGCTTTGCGGCATTTCTGTTCACGAGCGTTTACGTGCTTCAGAAGGCATGTAAGGCATTGGTTCCGGTTGCCAGTAACATAGCAGTCTTTAAGTCCAGTAAAAGGCCATACGGGGGGCTTAAAAAATAGCAACAGTAGGTCGCCATTACCTGCGCCTGCCCATTTCAACACGGTAATAAGCTCGCCACCTGTTACGTAGGACAAAAATGCTTCCGGGATGATGTAAGTATACAGTATGCCTCTACCGTCCCTTCAGATATAAAAGCGTGAATGATAAGTAATAAGGTTACAACTTTCAGGGGTCTTAGAAAGTTGTTACAGAGTCGGCAGCGCGAGTGCATCACCTCTGTCTGGTGTTGCAAATGTCAATAGGCTACGGCGAGACCACTTTCCATCAGGGGACCGAGTCTGCTATTTCAATCGTGTCGAAATCGTCGCTCATCAGAAAGCCACCGGTACAATTTTGACAGTTTTTCGTAGTCTACTATTAGAATCGTACTTCAATAGACTTCTATCGGTCGGCCGATAGAATTTTACTAACAAGTACCGCGGCAGTGGCCGCTTGACAGGTGCATTTTTGATAGTCTACTAACATTTTGACAGCTAAAAACAGCGATTCTGGTTCTATTCTACGGCTTGTCAATAGTAGACTCGGCCCCCAGGTGCGTCGTATGTTTGTCTATGAAATCAGTGGTATAAAAAATGACTTCCTTTATTTTTATGAAAATTACTTGACGGAAATGGGTTGGGTTAAGAGTGTGGGGTGTAACGGGACTTCAACATATTTAGCATGCAAATCCGGGGGAACATCTAGTTATAAGTAAAGTATATTATAAAATCTTTTTTACTTGTATATCTCGACCACATGCTCACGTAAAGTAAAAGGCTCCTTCAACAGAACAAACTGACAGTAACTTGATGAAAGGGGTACAATGGTCATACTCTTAAAATGACGGTTAAAATATGGTGGAGAATTTCAGCTTGATTCGATACGGTTCGGGTAGTTCAGGTGGCTAGAGCATTGCTCTGGTTAGGCAAAGGTCACGGGTTCATTCCCCGTCTCGTATCGAATTGTCTCTTTTTCATTCCTTTTTCCCCTCGGACCGCCATAAGGTGTTGACGTGCAGTGGACCTGTTACATTGATAAATTAAACCCAATATTTAAAATAATAATTTATTTAATAAATAAATAATAATATTTATTTATTATTTATTTATTTAATTAGTAAATAATAATCGGAACGCAGAAGTGCATAACAGTTCGACGATTCAAGGATTATAAGTGAGTGACAACTTTATGCATTCTAATTACCAGCCACTTCTAAACATCTGTTATCCTGGTACCTGAAATAATCATCAACAAATCAGCGCACGCGCATACATACGCCCGTTAGAAACTGGCCCACCCCTGTTAATTGCTATTGGCATATCATCCACGCCCACTGGCAGCCCTCACAAGCTACTGTGCAGCGATTGGCTATCAGCTCATTGAGGCCCACTACCACTGGTCATAACAAAAATATTAAACTACCCTCATGGCATCATCGCAATTAAACAAGTCTTTATCTGATACAAATGTATACGAAAAAGGGTTGGATAGTACTCCACCCAACTATGTCGCTGTACGAAGTAAAAGAATAAGAGAAGAAGATTTACCTTCAGAGTTTTCAAAATTCAAGGCGGAGATAAAAGTATTGTTGTCTTCTTTCATGGCCTCACAAAAAAGGGAACTTACGATAATAACTGAAAATCTTAAGGGAATTCAGCAGACTAGCATCAGTATTGAAGCAGCTATCACACATCTATCCAGCCAACAAGAAGATTTTTGTAAAAAACTGGAATTGCTTGAATTGCAGGCCAAAAAAGATCGCGAATATATTGTTATTTTGGAAGATAGATTGGAGGATCTTCAAAGACATGCACGTAAGTGCTGTATTGAATTAAAAAATGTCCCAAAGAAACCTCAAGAGACTAGAAATGATTTGCTTAATATGATACTTTGTCTTACGAAGAATATAGGTCTCGAAATGTCTACTTCCGACGTAAAGGATATTTATAGAATTAAGGGTAAGAAAATGGGAGTAACTAATACCCCCCTTGTTGTTGAGTTGGGGTCATCGTTGCAAAAGATAGACATCCTACAAAAAACCAAATCATACAATATTAAAAACAAAACAAAACTTCAAGCAAAACACCTCGGGTTTGCCTCTTATGAGGATACTCCCATTTTTATATCAGAACAACTGACTGCAAAAGGCGCCCGTCTTTTCTTCTTGGCTCGAGATTTGGCAAAAGCGAAGCAGTTTAAATTTTGCTGGACAGCGTTTAGGAGAGTTTTCGTGAGGAAAGATGAAAATTCTAGCGTTATACTCATACGCGGTGAAGCACAGGTGCATAGCATGCTGCAGGATGACTGACTAGCTTTGTTTTTGAATTGTTGCTCTGCCTTTCCTTTATCAAAGCTTTGTGACTCTTTATATTATATTTGTACCGTAGGGTGCTATTTGAATGGTTGTACTTATATGTTGGTAGGGTTTATCAATTATCATCCTACTCTTAAAACAATAATCATGCATGCTCTGCAAAATTATATTGTAATAAAAACTCCTATTTACATACCTTATATACTATATCATAAACTTATTACATACACTAATCTGCCTAAATACACGCACACAAATCAATATGGATCTAATATACCATACTATTCTCACAATTTACATAGATTACATCTTACTCATACCTCACACACATATCTACAATAATTACAGATCTGACTGTCTACATTTTATTTTATACCCGTTCTACACATACATTGTTCCACTCATATCCTATGTACGTAATTTCAATAAACTGGCATTTACTTATGACACATGCAAAAGCATATGTATAACTCAACACCTGATAGCGATTTCCAAGCAGCGCCAACTACTCTATGGAAATGTTAATGGATACTAACTTCAATACATTACGGGAACTAGATGGCGCTGAAATTGCTAGCTCCGCACTAATTAATATAGAACAATTTCAATTTTTATTTACAATTTCATAATTATCTACACCCACAATACACAAATTTTACAGTAATGACACAAAATATTAGGAGTATTTATAGCAACTTCGACGATTTGAACTGCATGCGAACTGCAACGAGTCTTATCTCCAACAATTTCCATCTCTATGCTGATGATCTGCAGCTATACCGACATTTTTCGGCTACAGACGCCCTCTCTGGGATATCATCTATAAACAGGGATTTGGATAGACTTAGCGACTGGGCCAATTCGGTCGGATTGCGCATTAACCCGACGAAGTCACAAGCTATAGTTATTGGAAGTAAATACCAATGTAGTAATCTTCCGGTGTCTGGACTGAATCCTGTACTTTTGGCTGGTACTCAGATACCATACTCAGACACCGTGAGGAATTTAGGGGTGATTATGGACACCACGCTATCTTGGAGCGCCCATATCAACAATGTCAGCAAGAAGGTGCATTTTTCCTTTCATTCTTTGAGATGCCTCCAGGGCTTCTTGCCTTTACGGACGAAAATCAATCTTGCTCAAGCCATTATTCAACCCATTATTGACTACGCTGATGCTTGCTATTTGGACGCCACTGAGGAGCTTCTAGATAAACTTGAGAGGTTGCAAAATTTATGTATACGCTTTATTTTCAATCTTAGAAAGTATGATCACGTTTCTCATCTTCGCAAAGAACTCAAGTGGCTCCCGATCCGTCTTCGCCGGAACACTCGAATTCTCAGCCTCCTTTTTAATATACTTTACAATCCATCTTCACCTTCGTATCTGAGGGAGCGGTTCTCGTTTGTTCGTTCTCCTGACGCTCCCTGCAGATCAAACCTACGCACGAATCTCAAATTTCCTAAACACAAAACCGATTTCTACTCCTACTCCTTCACAGTACATGCGGTCAGATTGTGGAACTCTCTTCCGCCTGCTATCAGAGACAGTAAAACTATTACTACGTTTAAAAGGAAAGTCCGTGAACACTATATCTCTTCACTGTAAACCTAATTATTTATATATGTAAGTTTATTGATGTTTTATATATTTGTAAGTGTGTAATTTTATTGATATTTTATATTTTTGTAAGTATGTAAGTTTATTGATAAATTATTTTTTTATACTACGCTCTTAGGTATGTGTGTTAATTAAATCCTATCCTACTCTTCTATTGACACACTTTTACTTGACTGTTTTTTTTATATTTTCACGTTCTCCTCTCGCCGGTCTGCTGGGAGATATTTCTTTTAGAAATAAGCAGTACCATTGTACTTATGTCTCCTCATACTGTTATTTTCTTTATTATTAGTGTGTACATGAACAAATAAATAAATTTACAACTGAACCTCTCACATATGAAACATGAAGTCGATGTACTAATCCTAACTGAATGTAGGCTTGACTATAATAAACAATTGCCCTACTTGTACGACTACACCTGTTATTACACTTCCAGGCAGCTCAATCAGAATGATGGTGTAGTAGCATATATTAAAAACAACCATATTGCCAAGGTTTGTGAAATTAATTTTACACATGCCTCCGCTTTGCAGATAACTATGATATGTATATATGATAATATGTAATAAAACCATCATTGGTGTATATCGCTCTCCATCACATATACATGCTGACTGCTTTATAGACTCCTTAAACATACACCTAGAAACTATAACTTCGCACAAAAATATAATAATAATAGGTGACATAAACATTAATCTCAACCCAACAACAAAAGAAAAATCTCACGAATACCGTAACCGACAGAACTATTTAAATATGCTAGCAGGGCATGGTCTTCTTCCAGGGCACTGCTTACCTACAAGGAATCAAAATTGCTTGGACCATTGTATTTTAAAAATTGACAAAAATAATTTTTCAGCATTTGTAGCAGTTCTTACTACATCAATAACTGATCATGCTATGGTATTGCTCAACATAACCTATAAAATGAAACATAAAATGTGCCGTAAATATAAGACTGTTATAAATTTCGATGGCGCATATAGGAGCCTGGTTGAGAGTAATACAACATTCTGTGATGAACAAAGAGATCCGGATGCTTTAGCTGCAAAACTAATAATCGCTATAAGATCTGCATTGCTCTCAAATACTAAAACAAAGGCTATTATAAACAGCGTGTGACCACTTAAGCCGTGGATATCTTCAGGCACAATACGTTGTGCCTTCGTGACAAAATGCATTCACAATTAAAAAAAGATCCATACAACGATATATTAAAGATTACCTATCGACAATATCGTAACTTTTGCGTAAATTTAATTAAAAAACAAAAAAGACAATTCCAGAGAGATCAAATAAATAATTCCTCAAAAAATCCTAAACATTTATGGCAGAAAATAAATGAAATTAGTAATTTCAAAACTCCGAAATCTTCAAACAAAGCATCGTTGAGCATCAATCCGAATCCTCAAAACTCTTTAAATCGTGTTAATCAATTTTTTGTTGGAGTTGGTAAAGCCTTAGCCTCAGAAATCATTCATAGGCTTGGTACTCCCAAGAATACTTCTAACCTGGGCTCCCGTCTTACTTCCTTTGTGTTGCTCGCAACCGACCCGCAAGAAGTGGATGGCATATTAATGGGCCTTGATTCTGGGAGTGCAGCGGGTTGGGATGGTATACCAACCAGATTCTTAAGGGTTTCTAGAGATTTTCTTGTACCGATTATAACAGAGTTAGCTAATAAATGCTTTGAAACTGGTAAGTTTCCTACCGTTTTCAAACGTTCGATTGTAACTCCAGTACATAAGGGTGGGGATGTGAATGAAGTCAACAATTATCGACCGATCTCCGTTCTACCATGCATCTCCAAAATTTTGGAGAAACTTTTGAACACCAGACTTATTAACTATTTAAATAAATATAACATTTTGTCACATTCCCAGTATGGGTTTAGAAAAGGACTCTCAACACAAGACGCAGCTATTGCACTGGTTAAAGAGATCACAACAAAGGTGGATAGTGGATATAAGTGTTTAACAGTGTTTTTAGACATGAAAAAGGCCTTTGACGCCGTTTCTGTTCCCATCCTTTTGCAGAGACTTCAGGACATTGGCATAAGAGGAATAGAATTCTCTCTTTTTAAAAGCTACTTAGAAGATAGAAAACAACAAATAAAAATTGAAAATCTTTATAGTGAAGAAGAAGATGTAACATACGGTGTTCCGCAAGGAAGTGTGCTCGGTCCGACGCTGTTTCTCATTTATATTAATGAATTATGTAGAGTTGGAAGCAGCCGCGGGTGCGTATTCTCATATGTCGACGATACCGCAGTTGTTTATTCAGGAGTGTATTGGAGCGCTGTACGGTCTAGAGCTGAGTATGGTCTAGCAAAAACAGCTGACTGGTTGAATGCAAACCTGCTAACCCTTAATATTAATAAAACCAACTACGTCTGTTTCACTCCAAGTGCAAGATCGCAGTTAAGCCCCGATTTCGGTGTCGTTATACATGGGTGTGACGACTCGTCAGACTTAAACTGCAACTGTCAGAGTTTGCAGCAAGTAACTTCGGTTAAATATCTGGGTGTGATTGTTGATCAAAGGTTGTCATGGCACTCTCACTTAGAAACAACCATGACTAGAGTAAGAAAGCTCATATGGATATTTAAAACCTTGAGACACGTTATGAATCCACCATTACTAAACAAAATTTATATGGCCCTGGCACAATCTATTATAACATACTGCATTCCCGTATGGGGTGGTGCTACTAAAATGAAATTTTTGGAATTAGAAAGAGCCCAGAGAGCGTTAATTAAGGTTATGTATTTTAAGCCCTATAGGTATCCCACTGAGTATCTATATAGAGACAGTGATTTGCTGACAGTTATACCGTAACCGACAGAACTATTTAAATATGCTAGCAGGGCATGGTCTTCTTCCAGGGCACTGCTTACCTACAAGGAATCAAAATTGCTTGGACCATTGTATTTTAAAAATTGACAAAAATAATTTTTCAGCATTTGTAGCAGTTCTTACTACATCAATAACTGATCATGCTATGGTATTGCTCAACATAACCTATAAAATGAAACATAAAATGTGCCTTAAATATAAGACTGTTATAAATTTCGATGGCGCATATAGGAGCCTGGTTGAGAGTAATACAACATTCTGTGATGAACAAAGAGATCCGGATGCTTTAGCTGCAAAACTAATAATCGCTATAAGATCTGCATTGCTCTCAAATACTAAAACAAAGGCTATTATAAACAGCGTGTGACCACTTAAGCCGTGGATATCTTCAGGCACAATACGTTGTATTAGACTTCGTGACAAAATGCATTCACAATTAAAAAAAGATCCATACAACGATATATTAAAGATTACCTATCGACAATATCGTAACTTTTGCGTAAATTTAATTAAAAAACAAAAAAGACAATTCCAGAGAGATCAAATAAATAATTCCTCAAAAAATCCTAAACATTTATGGCAGAAAATAAATGAAATTAGTAATTTCAAAACTCCGAAATCTTCAAACAAAGCATCTTTGAGCATCAATCCGAATCCTCAAAACTCTTTAAATCGTGTTAATCAATTTTTTGTTGGAGTTGGTAAAGCCTTAGCCTCAGAAATCATTCATAGGCTTGGTACTCCCAAGAATACTTCTAACCTGGGCTCCCGTCTTACTTCCTTTGTGTTGCTCGCAACCGACCCGCAAGAAGTGGATGGCATATTAATGGGCCTTGATTCTGGGAGTGCAGCGGGTTGGGATGGTATACCAACCAGATTCTTAAGGGTTTCTAGAGATTTTCTTGTACCGATTATAACAGAGTTAGCTAATAAATGCTTTGAAACTGGTAAGTTTCCTACCGTTTTCAAACGTTCGATTGTAACTCCAGTACATAAGGGTGGGGATGTGAATGAAGTCAACAATTATCGACCGATCTCCGTTCTACCATGCATCTCCAAAATTTTGGAGAAACTTTTGAACACCAGACTTATTAACTATTTAAATAAATATAACATTTTGTCACATTCCCAGTATGGGTTTAGAAAAGGACTCTCAACACAAGACGCAGCTATTGCACTGGTTAAAGAGATCACAACAAAGGTGGATAGTGGATATAAGTGTTTAACAGTGTTTTTAGACATGAAAAAGGCCTTTGACGCCGTTTCTGTTCCCATCCTTTTGCAGAGACTTCAGGACATTGGCATAAGAGGAATAGAATTCTCTCTTTTTAAAAGCTACTTAGAAGATAGAAAACAACAAGTAAAAATTGAAAATCTTTATAGTGAAGAAGAAGATGTAACATACGGTGTTCCGCAAGGAAGTGTGCTCGGTCCGACGCTGTTTCTCATTTATATTAATGAATTATGTAGAGTTGGAAGCAGCCGCGGGTGCGTATTCTCATATGTCGACGATACCGCAGTTGTTTATTCAGGAGTGTATTGGAGCGCTGTACGGTCTAGAGCTGAGTATGGTCTAGCAAAAACAGCTGACTGGTTGAATGCAAACCTGCTAACCCTTAATATTAATAAAACCAACTACGTCTGTTTCACTCCAAGTGCAAGATCGCAGTTAAGCCCCGATTTCGGTGTCGTTATACATGGGTGTGACGACTCGTCAGACTTAAACTGCAACTGTCAGAGTTTGCAGCAAGTAACTTCGGTTAAATATCTGGGTGTGATTGTTGATCAAAGGTTGTCATGGCACTCTCACTTAGAAACAACCATGACTAGAGTAAGAAAGCTCATATGGATATTTAAAACCTTGAGACACGTTATGAATCCACCATTACTAAACAAAATTTATATGGCCCTGGCACAATCTATTATAACATACTGCATTCCCGTATGGGGTGGTGCTACTAAAATGAAATTTTTGGAATTAGAAAGAGCCCAGAGAGCGTTAATTAAGGTTATGTATTTTAAGCCCTATAGGTATCCCACTGAGTATCTATATAGAGACAGTGATTTGCTGACAGTTAGGAAACTTTACCTTCTTAATTTAACTTTAACTCTGCACAAGACTCTCACTTTCGATTCCTCCATACTAAAGGAAAGAAGACGAAAAGGCAATGTAGCTATATCTTCAAATGTTCGCTCCGCTTTTGCCATGCGTCAGTATAACACTCAATCGGCATATATATATATAACAAAATAAATACAAAATTATGTATCTATCCTATGCTGCTTTACAACTGCAAACATTGTGGAATGGCTTAGGTCACTTACATATGATGATACTGAACACTTTTTAGTCAGGTAAACTTGAGTACATACATATGTTACGACTCAACACGCACGCAAACATACACACTTACACACATACCTTCACACACACACACAGACACACACAGTACACAGACATACACAAACACAAGATATACAAATTCCTACTAAAATTTTTAACCGTGTAGTTCTTATTAAATCAAATTGATTACTTAAGCTAAGACTATTTTATTAATATTAAGGTCTCGTCATTGTTAAATAGATATAATAAGGGAAGAAGCGAATCAACCCCGACACAAGTATTTTTATAACTTACAGGGGTTGTCTCAATGTTTAATTTGTATGACAATGTATGAGATGAATAAAAACTTTTTTTTTTTCCACTTTATTAAAAATTTAGGGGTACAATATCTCAATTTCTCTAGTCTCTCAGGTTTAACACGATGTGGATGAAGACTTAGAGCAATATTTTTTCAATGTTATAGGTCATTTTGTTTTTCATAAAATATGTAATTCTTTATAAGATAATTTTAACAAAATGCGTCTGGTATTTTTTTACATGTTTTATTATCGATTACAATTAATGGAACTTATAAATAAATTAAATTTTGCACACTTCTGAGCCGACGGTAGCCGCTCTGACAAAGTCAACCACTTAACTAATTTATAACTCGTATTCAAATAACCAATAGCTTGGTGAGCGTATCCGTCTGCGTTTGGGTTTATCTGATAAAGAGATAAAATTTAAAATGGATGATATAAAAAAGTATACCAATGAGTTATTGGCTTATCAGCCATCGACAAAGCTGCAGTTTCGTAACGTCTTTTTCGCGTAATATTTTAATTTTTTCTCACCTCTCAAAAATAACCGAACGGAGAATCTGCGACCGCGGAGTATCTGTTGCTTTAGGGTTCAAATCACTGGATTTACATGCACCAGAAGTTCTATCCACTGAACGCCGTTACTACCCTCGGATTGTTCGTGAAGCAGTTGAAATTAAGAAGCATCACAATTTCAACCGCGATGGTGTATGCATATTACGCGAACAAGACCCGAATAACATAAAATGCATAGTGAAAACTTATTTTAGCGCGGTACGCATAATTTCAGATAAGATAAAACCTCTGGACTCGCGACACCGTTACGAGACGCAGCTATTAGTGTGTGTAAATATGTATGTACATAAAATATAGCAGACCGCGAACGCGTCTAGATATTTTTTTTATTTGGTAGTTAATTGGTAGATTCAATACCTAGCTACTAAATAATTTAATAACATCATCATCTAAAGATGAAGCGCTCGTGGTCCCGCGGTCTCAGTGTTCTGTAAACGATCACTGAGTTACGCAACTTTCACTATGGCTGGTCCTCGGATGGGTGACCACTTTGTGGCATTTACATTTGCGAGCGTTTCCGTGCTTCGGAAGGCACGTTAAGCCGTTGGTCCCGGTTGCCAGTAAAATGGCAGTCGTTAAGCCTGGTTGAAGGCCTTATGGGCGGCTTGAAAAAGTTCAACAGCAGGTAGCCACAACCTGCGTCTGTCTATTTCAACACGGCAATGGGCTCACCACCTATTACGTGGGACAGGAATCCACACGGTGAAAAGTGGGCATATAATATGCCTCTGCCACCCCTTCGGGGATAAGGCGTGATGGATATTTATTTATTTATTTATTTATTTATCTAAAGATGATCCTGGTCATCTACAGGTCTTATTAAATAATATTGTCTAATCAATTAAGACTTTCAGTGTAGATTTTTGTTCATCATCATTATCATTAACGTCGATCCCGGTCATTTTTTTTAAGTGAAAACTTCGTTTAGCGCGGTAAACATATTTTTTATTGATTTATTCTGTCGGCATTCCCGGAGTACACCCCTTTTTTTTTATTAATTACTGCTGACTAACGAAGAAGTTATTAAAGCCGGCGCCCTTAAGGGGTCGGGAGGTCTAGTCATAGATATACTAGGCAGTCACTCCCGAACACACAATACCGAAAATTAATATCCATAATATTAATTAATTTAAAATTATATTATATAGCTACTCAGATCCAGATAAGATTTGGAAGTGAAGTGAAGTAAAGTGAAGTGAAGTGAAGATTTGAAAGGGCAAACACTTAAGAAAAATAATATTTTTTATTTACATGTCTTTACTATTTATTAGTTACTTTTTATTATTTACTGTCTATAGTATTCCGTATATTATTGCTTCATTGAAGTTGAACATTGTCAAATAAGAATAATGAAACTACTTGAAAAAAAATCACTGAACAAAAGATAACAAATAAAAATTTAATAAATGAATGTCTGTATTATTTGATGTTCATTTAGTATTTGCAATGTTCAGTTTTTTACTTATTCTTATGTTTATTTGGTTGAATAAATGAACATCAATTCTCATTTTTTTCCTTTTTTGGTGTCTCCTCAATCATTCAAGTTCAATTCAAGTCAAACATTCTTTCACATATCACTTTATAAACTAAAGCTCCTCAGCATATCAAGGTCCTACATATGCCTCTTTCGCTCTTTTTTCTTTAGATTTTACCATTTGTTTCATATTAATATTGTGGACATTTACAGAAAGGGAACAGTCGGATATCTCCCGTCATGGTTCTCGTCGTATTGTTCCAAATTGGCTCCGTTTAACAAAACAAAGACTATGTTTTAGATGTTGGAATGTGTCCAAGCTGGCAGTTGTAACTGGACTGTGTGTGTTCTAGATGTGGGTAGTTGGCAATTGGTATTGTTTCGGTATGTACGTTGTTTTACGATTCTTTAGATGAAATACGGCGCATCAGAGCCTAAATACAAGTTATGTAGTCAGATGGTCTGACGACCTAGATAAGATTGCAGGGCGAGTCTGGATGCAGAATTTGCAGGAACGTTACGTGAGCTACGATTTGATTAATGATGGATTCTGAAACATATCGCTGACAAATGTTTGTCTGCATAATGAGCCGCTGACAGAATGTTTCATTTATAATTAGTTCACTGGCATTTACATTTTCAGCTATGAACGTTACACTGACAGAGCGATTCGTTCTTAAGTGTATCATCGACAGAATCTTTCACCAATGATGTTTACATGTAAAAACCTTACTTTGGTATGATTCGCCCTACCAATTAAAATATTTGCAAATAAAAATAATAATACCAGCCTATAATAGTCCACTGGATATAGATGCAGGTATCTCCCAATTTACGCCACAACACACGGACCTTCGCCTTTCGCATCCAGTTCTTACCTACGACCTATTCCAGGTCGTCCGTCTAACTGGCCACGGGTCGCCCCCCCGTGAGTTTGCCCGAGTCGCAGTCTCCACTCCAGATGGGATATGGGCTCTCACCACCTATTACGTCAGACAGGAATACACATGGTGAAAAGTGTACGCCTCTGCCACCCGTTCGGGGATAAGGCGTGATTGATAAACTATTAGTGTCAAATCATAACAAGTAAGGTTTGTACATAGATGAATACTTCTTTGGTGAAAGTTTATGTCGATGATACACTCAAGAACGAATAGCTTTGTCGGCGAAACGTTCGTAGTAGAAAGGTTGTGTCGTCGATATACTAATTAATAAATCCTTTTGTCGGCAAATCGTTCGAAGTTGAATGTCGAACTTATAAACGAAACATTCTGTCGGCGGCTCATTATGCAGAGAAATATTTGTCGGAGATATGTTTCAGATTTAAATGTAACATTAAGGTTTCTTTTTAAAGAAGCGTTTAATATTGTTCTTTAAGATATAAAAATCCCAAATTACCCGAAACAAAAATTTACAATAATTCAATATTATTTAATTTTTGATGGTTTAATTAAAGTTAAAAGTTTCTATAACAACATTGGCAAAGAGTTTAATTTGTTTTGTAAAAGAGGAAGACCACTTTTATCTAAATTTTTCCTCACACTTTGGTGATTTGGGATAAAGTTAGGGTTGTCGATCAAATCCTCACTTATAGGTACGTAGCTGAACTTATCGAAACGTCTTTTAAGAGTAGGTGTGTAAGTACTAGAATGCACAGGTATTTCTTTATCATTTTTAAGTATAGTTATTTTAATACTTTTCAATTTTGCTTCATCTACTTTTTTCTTATGAGTTTTCTTTTTACCGTTGACTAATTTGATATTACCTTCCTTGTATACGGCTGTTGTTAAATCTGGATATGTATCTTCTTTCACATTTACTGTAACTTCTCTTACTTCATCAATAACTTTTGTTTGAGTGGAAAGTTCTCGTAATGTTTCATTTGTCTCCAGTATCTTTGAATTACAGGATGTGATGATAAAAAAAATATATATGACATTTAAATGGCCCATGTTCATCGAAATATCTACTTATTGTACAAATTTGAACAACGATTTACGTAGAAAATTGTCTTTACAGAGTAATTGAAAATTTCACGCGCAATAAATAACCTACTGTAGTTCGGAACAAATCACTTAAATGAAAATACCTCGGCGTGCGATCAATTGTCGATATTAAGCGCAATAGTGCTGAGATACTCGTACCTTTGAATCTATATTAGTTTTCTAGTATTCATGATATTTAATTTCTAACTTTATAAAGAATTGAATGGCTATGATGTGAATTAAACATTTTTTGTAGGAATTTGCAAATCATTGCCATAGCACTGAATTCAAAGAGTGAATGTTATTTTTAAACTTTCGCGGTTTATACTCATACTTTATATACTACTCGGGACTTCAAGCGATATTCGCCGACGTTTCGAACGCGTTAATTCAAATTAAATTCATTTATTTCATAAACATAGGTAAATTTTACAGATGTTATTGTGAGTGTGTTGACCTACTATATTTTACCTTAAGGCATACGAAACAATAAATAATTAATAATAATAATTACGACACACTTAAAGACACGCCAAAATAGTCAATAGCATATCTTTCCTAATTTACTGACACTTAGATTAATACTATTTGATATACTCTAATTTACGTTACAATGTCAGATAAATTTCACAATACAATTAAATGTCAACAATCAGTAGAAAATGTCAGAATACAAAAATGTCAATAATTTAAATACGTCATAATTATGTTACCACCACCATAACAGATACATGTTGCGGCTATGCAAGTATTTGTTAGATAGGATTAAGGAAGTCCCTTATTGAGTAATAGCATTTCTCCACCACATTTATTATCATTAGTAAACAGCACAGTACTATCATCCGCAAAAAGGGTCATGTCATGGTGTGTAATGGAAGGCATGTTATTTATATATATTAGAAATAATAGGGGTCCCAATATACTTCCTTGTGGAACACCAAATTTTGGTGTACCCTCTTTAGACCGACAAATTTCTTCAGATTTTGTAATTGAGTTAAACCATTTAACTTCGGTGAATTGTAGTCGATTTGAAAGGTATGATTGTAATAATTTATGTACATTACCTCTAACTCTATATTTTTCTTAGGAGAATATTATGATCAACACGGTCAAAAGCCTTTGACATATCCATGTATAATGCTACAGCTGGCAACCCTTTGTCTAAATTTGTCAGTACCTTAAATAAAAAATGATATAGAGCTACATTAATTGATTTATTATTTCTGAACCCATGTTGACAAGGGGTAAAAGTATTATATTTTTCTAAAAATGAATAAATGCATTTGTGTATCACTTTTTCCAATATTTTAGCAAAAATAAGTATTAATGCTATAGGCCTATAATTACTTCTATCTGTCTTGTTACCTTTTTTATAAACTGGTTTTATAACAGATTTCTTTAATTTATCTGGAAAAATACCTTGCTCTGTGCATAGATTTATAATATGGCTCAATGGGCAGGATATAATATGCGCTACATTCTTAATCACACTTGTAATAACGCTATCGTAACCAGTGCTATTAGTATTTTATGTTTATACCTCTTTGCATACGTTGTGAAAATATTTTTGTTAGTCTGGTTGGGTTCCTTTCGGTATTGTCACAACAGACAACTTTTGCGTTTGCTACATATTTTTAATCCACGCGATATCCACTTAGGTCTTGTATAATTATATATTTGCCTTTTACCAAAGGAAAGCAAAGATTATATAACAAAATAAAGTTATCGTAAAATTTATCATACGCACTGTTTGCATCAATAGAACTGTAAACATCATTATTTGTTAATTGTTTTAAATATTTAGTAAATGTTACTCTATTATCTGTAGAATAGTCTCTTATTATTTTATACCAAAACTTTAATGTGCAGGTTTTTTTTACTGTAAATTTTACAATCTGTGCATTGTGGTCAGATAATGCTAGCTCTTGTATAATACCTTTGCATGTTTTGAGGTTATGGGCAATATTGTCTATACATGTCCATAATTCAATTCAGTCATGTCTGTAATTTCGAGTTATCTCCTTGAACTGTAATTTTAAATTATAGGCATTCAGTAGTTCAATGAATTTTGAGCACATACGGGTTTGCTTTAGATTGTCAATATTAAAGTCTCCACACACGAAAATATTCTTACTATTTAAGGGTAAATTATTTAACATGTTTCTTAATGTTGTAAAAAAACCACTTAACGAACTGACACTGTAAATGCAGAGTAAAACTATTTGATGTTCCAGAATTTCAATTGCACAGCATTCTATGATGTTTACAATGGAGAGTTTTGAAATATCATGAAGTTACCTAAATTTTAAATGATTCCTTACTAATATACATGAACCTCCGTGTTTATAGTGTCTCATATAATAGGAGGCAAGCCTAAAATTTGGTAATTTGACATAGGCATCATCGCCATCTATCATGTTGTGCTCAGTAACGCATAGTACATCAACAGAAATGTTTTGTGTGATTAACTTAGTAATAGCAATAGTGAACTTGTCAGACTTATTGATTAATAGCTCTAGACTAGACTAGACTAGACTACTAATACAAACAATTTATTTCGTATTTAATTATGTAACAATCCTTCATCAAAAAATATTTTGATGAAGGATTGTTACATAATTAAATACGAAATAAATTGTTTGTATTAGTAGTTTTGTTCTTGCTAGAGTCATAGTCATTAAGGTTACCAGTGAGTTCACTCATAGAAAGGTCATTCTTTAATAGTAAGTTTTGATCTTGATCTAAGTTAACCTGAGTATATTTATCCACACAATTTTTAAACTTACACTGCAACTTAACAAATTTTTCATATTGTGACACTTGAAAGTGATAGTTTAAACAGAGTACTTCTTTTAGTAGTGACCTTGCTAAATTGAATACATAGTTATGTCTAATTGGAACTGTTCGAGAATAGTTCATATGCATATAAAATACGTTTTTATATTTCTAGCAAATAAATCTGAGCTGATTGTTTATTTTAAATTCACTTAGAAACCTGTTTTTGGGTATTTCACTTATAATTACGTTCGTATGAGCAGTCGATGACAGCCATCGATGGAGATTAATGTCAAAATTATAGGGATTTTTGTCACAACATCCGCCCAATACAATGATATAATCACTTTTTTTGAGGGTGTCAGTCTCTTCTTTAGCGCCTTGCAAGATATCATTTAGTGCAGCACCTGGTTTTAGATATGCAGACACAATATACCCTGTTCCTAGCAAATCTTGTAGTAGGTTACGAAGACCACGTCCCTGGCCGTCACCTAGGATAATAACCTTGGCTCTTTTTCGATGTACTATAGAAGCAGAATGAAACGGACCATAACGTTGTTCATGCCTGAGTGATTCATGATGCGGTTTAGTATTTAGTAGTGATTCGATAGGTGTACAGTATTCAGTCAGGGTATTTTTGTCGTATGTATTATGAGCCTGCGCAATCAAACCGTTTACGCATATACCTTTACTCAAATGCATAGGTGAGTGACGAGGAGTATTCATTTTCACGTTTAATAATTTATTTAAAACAGGCGATGAGCCGCCATTTTTGCGCTGCGGAGTGGTGCAAGTTACTTTTTTAAGTAAATCAATTTGTCGTTGCTGGGCCTGTATGTCTTGTTTTAACTGAGTATTTTCATAATTCAGATTTTCAATTTCCTGGTCAGCGATTTTCAATTGTTTTTTTAATTCTAAAATTTCCCGTTTTAATTCCTCTGCAATAGATTGCTCATTAGTCGAATAATTCATAGCAATCCTGACACTTACAATACTTGAATCCAGCATGGTGGAATTTAATATATCTTGGCTATTTGCATGATATAAATTTGATTCTGATTGAGCTCTTATTATTTTATTTCTGATTGTTATATTTTCCATTTTTATTATTCAATTTGTTTTTGTTGATTACTAAATAAAGTTAATTATAGTTTGAGCAAAAGTAGTTATTTATGTAGATAACATCCACTAATAGGCCACAAATAAAAATATTCCATACAAAAATAAATTTCCGTTTGTGAAGTTTGAACCCACAGCTCCTCTCAGCTACGAAAATCGACACTGTTATCTATTGTGCCACAGAAACATTTTTGATTTTGGTCGAAATAGTGCATTGGTTTGTTTTGGTTTTTATTTTCAACAAGAGGGTATCGTAAGATGTCTCACGAGAATTAATTTTGCACTATGTAAACAAAGAGAACTTATTAGAAATTTAACATCCCAGTTTTTTTATTTACACGCTTTTATAAATCAAGTGAATTAATGTTATTTACTGGGCTGAATCACTTTGGTTGTTGTTTTGATAACTTTTGACACTTATTTTACACTTTATATGTTCAGTACTATGGTTTTTTTTTGTCATTTATTACTACAACCCGTGTCACAATTCATTGAAAACATTACAGTAATAAATATTGGTTTATTTTCACTCATTTATAGGTCTATTACTCACTTTAGAGCACTATTTCTATTTTAAAAACATTAAATAACACACACTCGATGTAATTCGTAACGTTCGAATGAATGACGTTCGAATGATTGCGACCTATAGCGAATGTTGCTTAGCGCAGTGATCGTTTACAGAAAACGCGTTGCAGCGCCCGTGGTCGCGGCTGGTCACGGGGGCTGCAACGCGCTCGAAACGTCGGTGAAAGTAAGCACAAAATTGTTTTGCGTGAAGTCCCGAGTAGTCTATAAAAAATTAGAGAGTTATATTCAATAAGCAATAGACATAATAAAGCAATAATCTTTGAGTGCGTTTTTAACTGACTTCATATCAAGCAGGTAGCCCATTTAATGGTTCAAAGGGATTACAATAATTTATACAGGTTACATCAAGTTTATCAAGATTGTGAATTAGTCCATTAGCTTAGATTGAGCAACGTGATGACCTTCGTTGTAATCTAGGGGTGTGCCTATCGTGTACGACGTAAAGGTGTTTAGGGTTATCAGAAAATGAATAATGTTCTATAAAAGTTTTAAATGTGATCACAAAATTGTCCTAATCCAGATAGAACTCAAAACTCGTCCACTATCATATTCCCGATAGTGTCACATGAGACTACAAATTTCATCTAGCGTCTACGATAAGAATAAGGACACATAATCAATGCATAATCAGACTTTATGTCGGTCGTTGAGCCAGCACGTCTTTTACCAAATGATGCAGGACAGCCCCAACACTTATTGAGATTTACGTTTGTCATCACCGATATCTCGATTTATATCAGAGTCCTGGGACATCCTTTCTAAGATACCTTGAGCTTTTGGCCCGGCGCGGCGTTGGAAGTAGGTACCTATAGCTAAGAGTAGTTAGGCTGTACAGATTTAGTCAGTTCGAGACCGGCAAGAAATCCGTGGGGATTTACATCACGCGTTAAAAGAACTACGTCACTTTTTACTATTTGTTTTATTTATTACGGTAACAAGGTTTACTAAAAGTTTCTATGTTGTGTTTCTGTGTTTTATGTTAAATCTGTTTATGTTGTGATCTTTTATCAAAAAATAAACAAGATTTTCTCTATATAAACCGTTTTATGTTCGAAATTTAGAATAAACAAAAAGATTTTTGCAGTGAGTAATTTGCAAGCACGATTCTTTTTGTATTCAAATGAAAGATTTGCTTATAACCAGGTCGTATATTTTGGCAATGCGAATGATATAATGAGAATTCTTTTTCGAATGTAATTTGTATATTTCCATTATTTATTTGAGGAAAATAATATAAAATTGTCACGATGTAAAAAATATATGACAATGAAAACTAGTTTTTATTAAAGTATCCTTGTAGTTCTATATTTTATACATTGGATTTCTGACTTCTGAACGCTGTCGGGAGAGGAGTGATGGATGGTACCGATGCGGATGATAGATTCGCTTATGAAGTATTCACTCACAAATAACAAAGAATGTCAGTAAGAAAAAAAAATATAAAAAAAGCGTCGCCTATAGCAGGCAGATAAAGGTCCCCGAATGGGTGACCACTTTGTGGCATTTCTAACTTACCGCTAACTAAATTACAGAGTTTGCTGTTAATGTTTTAAAGTTTTGCTATTTTTTTACTTATATTTATATTTCGGGTCTCATTTTTTTTTATTTATTCACAAACAATCTGTTACAATTGTGTCGGAAAACATATACACAAAATCAAACACAAAAAATAGAGGTAATAATCTCACCAAGCGTGAAAACAAGTCGATCAACGCTCATTGCAAAAACAAACAAATCAGTCATAATCGCGACGTATATTATTAGGTACAATACCTACCTTATACTTCCCCACGTTTCGACCATGAGTCCACCCGTGGCCACAGCTGGTGTAATCCGGTCGAAATGTCGGGAAGTTATAGGTACCTAATAATATACCTCGCGAATAAGACCCGAAATATCATAAATATAAGCTACCGACGACATTTGAAATTGACGAATTGATCCACCTCTTACGTCTGCAGGTTACGTTTTACCTTTTATAATTCTCGTCATTCACAACTCGTTCAGCCTTCTTTTTCTGGGTTTTCTAACTATAACGAACTAACAAAAAAAATAGTCTTCCAATTTCGTACAGCTATCCTCAAGTTATGGCGTTGACCAAAAAAAATAAGGACTCATTTAACGTAGACTAGAAAATATCCTGCTGTCAATATTTAAATACTCAGAGCCTTGGGAAGCCTAATTTATTAAAAAAAGTAAATAAGTTAAACTCGATGTTGTGGTTTATTGGCTTAATAAGATGGAAAATGAAATTCATATTTAACGAGGGCAGCCCCTCGGCAATTCGTGTGCAAAATTAATGTTACAAGATAGTTTGTTTTTTCCTTGGACTTTTTCAGTACCCTACCCTAGATTTGAATAGATAAAATAAATTAGATTTCCAAATAACAGTTTTCAGATTTTTAAGCCCAAAGGTAAGAAAATTCCTATAAAATGGTTCAGCCTGTCCGATAAGAGATGGAGACAAACGGTTTACGACATTCAATTCAGGACACTATGAACACGTGCATGGGCGATTATGAAGTTAATGCTTCTGGTTTTGGTATTATTGCATAATCGATTCAGAAGTCGTCGGATACCTAAGCTACGATAGTAGATTTTTTGACACAGAGTTCTCTAGCCCAAAGTTATCTAATTTAAGCTTGTGTTATAGGATATAGAAAACTGATAAACATACTTATATATTTCTAAATACATAATATTATACAATAGCTGACCCGCGCGACTAATCTCTACTTTCGCACAACATACCTTATATTCTTCATCAATTGTTCAGCACTTATTTGTTGAGTCTAAACCTTTTCCAACTTAATGCTGACACTTTCATTCAAACCTGCCATATTTAGTATTACTTCGTTACTTATTTAGTAAAAAAAACTAAAAACTAAACTATCTTCACGCTGTATCCCTGACGGGGTAGTCAGAGAGGACAGATCGCCAGGCTTCGCGATCCATACATACTTCTTTCGCTTCAATCAATAATTCAAACAATACACTGAAATTCAATTAATCAAATAACAAATCCGACCCATCAGTTTCTAAAAACCCCATCAGCAAAGATAAACATACAGCACTCACAGAAACAACGAAATAAAACAAAAATTTCTAAAAAATTTATACAAAACAATAGCTGTAGTGAAAACAATGGACTTACTGTATTGTTCTCAAAAATTGGTTCATGTCACTTAAATAGATATGGCGAAAACTCGGAACGAATGGTAGAATCGGTTTTTAAAATACGGGATATGAATTTTTAAGTGGCGCTATCGATCGATTTCCTTACGCCACTACTGATGAAGATCACTTCAAGTTGAGAGTGTATTTATGTTGGCACTGAAAAGGTTTATCGTCTTTTTGTAGCTTAAAGATTTCTTTTCAAGTCCTAATTCAAATATCGACTGCCTCAGTGGCTCTGTATGCGACTGTTGCGACCGAGGTCCCGGGTCTGAAAAAATATTTGTGTGTTCCACTAATGTTTGTTTCGGAGTTTGGGTGTTTCCTATGTATAATATGTATGTATTTAGAAATATATAAGTATGTTTATCAGTCGTCTAGATCTCATAACACAAGCTTATATTAGCTAGACGGCAGTGTGTAAAAACAATGTCCTAAAAAATATATTAGGGGCTTTAAGTTAATTTTGCTCAATCTACACCTGATTTAGTTATATAGCTGCTTAATCAAAGGTAGATTGAACAAAATTGGTTTGTGAAATAAAATTATTAATTAAACTAGTTGACGGCCTTTTGGCTTCGCCCGCCTAGAGAAGTTTTCCCGTTCCCTTTTCTCACAGGAACTTGTTCCCGGGATAAAAAGTAGCATATGTCCTGTCCGTCTCCTGGCTCTAAGCTACCTCCCCACCAATTTTCAGCCAGTCGGTACAGCCGTTGTTGAGTTATACTCGTATGTAGTGTAATAAACACGACTTTCTTTTATATATATAGATTACAAAATAAGCTTACGTTATAATTTATGATCTAGGCGGCTGATAATAAAAAATAATATTTTATTAAAAGTCATGAGTGATGAACGATAGTACAAGGAGTCAGGGTAGACAGAAACTTACGAAAATCACGTGAGCTCAAAAACGGAAAGTTCAAATGTATTCGGATACCCAGATGTGCATGTATGAATTCATTAATGCGATCTGTTCTCTCTGACTACCACGTCATGGATATCGCGTGAAAATCATGAACAAGATTAATTGCGTTAGTAACAATTTTTGCAAAAATAAGGTTAATTAATATTTAATTAGGTTAGTAATATACAAATATTTACTTACCTAATTATTTATTTATTGACCTTAATTTCTAAATATTAAAAAATCTTTTGCTCCTAGTAGTAACTTAATATTGAAAAGTAAATTTTATTAATATTACCTCAAAATCATATCCTAAAAACATTTAGAAGAAATTCTCTTAGTGTGTTTGTTCATTTGGTTGAATGCGCTAACCTCAAGAACTTGTAAATTTTTAATAAAGTTGAAAAAGACAATTCGATTCGAGACAGGGATTGAACCTGTGACCTTTGCTTAACCAGGGCAATGTTCTAGCCACTCAAGAACCTGGTTCGAAAGGAAAATTAATTTGTTTCGGTAGTCGGTATAACGAGGAAAGCTATTGGATATAATATATCATCACGCAGTAGCAATAACCCAGGACAGCGGAGCAGATAGGATAAATATTAACAAATCTGGCAAGCTTTCACACTTATTTTTTATTTAATAAATTACCGGAATAAATTGTTGCCACTGGGGTATAAAGTATGTAACGAGCATAGCTGGGGGTCCAGTAATTATCAGTATAATATATCGACAAGAAAAGCAGTAATTATCTTTCAAGGAACCGTGGAAAAAAGACTTAGGCCCGTATTCCAGAACGCTTCTCAATACTCGATCGACGCTTGAGACTAGATTTTGCCTTATAAAATCTATCCTCAAGTGTTTCTTGAGTGTTGATAAACGTTCTTGAATACGGACCTTAAACTAATTCCAACTAGTAAAATTATATGTTCTCATGTAACTTAATAATTAAAATGAGTTCCTAGGCTCGATTCCCGGGTCGGAACAAATATTTGTGTGACCCACAAATGTTTGTTTCAGAGTTTGGGTGTTTCCTATGTATAATATGTATGTATTTAGAAATATATAAGTATGTTTATCAGTCGTCTAGATCCCATAACACAAGCTTATATTGGCTTATTTTGGGCAAGACGGTAAAGTGTAAAAAAATGTCCCACAATATTTAAAATAAGTAAATATTGGGCAAAAATATTGGGCAATAATAATCATAGTCCTAAAACTATTTATTACTTTAGAATTGTCGCTTTCATTTCGAACCCAGTTGTATTAAGTTACAATGTCCCGTTTATTAACAAAGAAGCAAATTTAATATTTAATAAGCACAAAAAAATAATTTATCATGAGCGCTTTCAAAACGTTACATTATGATTTAAATGCCTTTGTGAATAATATTTCACGTCCCATCTTGACATGTCCCGGAATGGTTCAAACGAACGGGTAATTAGGTCGTCCCGGACAAAATCGTTCCTTTCTCCAACACTTTTGTTTGTTTCTTGATTGAAAAAAGTACAACACGTTGATAATTATAAATATTTCCGGAATTAAATTTTTAATCGTGCTTTTCGAATCGTTCATTCTTACGAAATTAAAATGGCAGGTATTGAAAAAATAAGTAAGGTTGTAAGAATAAAAAATATTTATAGATACTTTTAAATTTTTTCGCCATAATGGAATGAGATCTAAGTTTCTAACTAACTAACTATCTTCATGCTGTATCCCTGACGGGGTAGTCAGAGAGGACAGATCGCCAGGCTTCGCAATCCATGCATACTTCTTTCGCTTCTTCGAGATTCATCAATCGCTTCATACACGCACGTCTGGGTATCCGAGTACTTTTGATATTTCCGTTTTTGAGCAATCTGCTCACGTGGTCTTCATATGTAAGTCTCGGCCTACCCTGACTCTTTCTACCCTCTACTTTTGAACATTATATATTCTTCGTCAATCGTTACGTTTCCGTCCATTCGTGCTTCTTAACTTAACTTTGTTTCCGGCAGCTACTCGCCGTTCTACATCCGAATCACATCTTCCATCCGCGCTAAACATACTTCCTAAATACACAATTTCATTCACTTGCTCTAGACGTTGCTGGTTTACCCTAATCTCGCATTTAGTTATTACGTCACCTCTTTCAAAAACTAGAACCTTAGTTTTACTTGCATTCAAGCGGAGACCCTTACTTTCACACCCCTCTTTCATATTAGTGACTAATGCCTGTAGGTCGGCTTCTGATGAGGCCATGAGCACCGCATCATCAGCGTACAGCAGACAGTTTACTGTAAAGTTACCCAAATTCACACCCATATTAAAATCTTTCAACTTCTGCAGGCTACTTCTTATCGCTTGTTCTATTTCTTTCATACTAATGACTTCAATGACATCGGGATCCGGAGCATCGAAGTGAGCTCCACTTCCCGATGTGGCATCTCTGTCTTTTCTTGCATACATGTTTCCATAATATTCACTCCATCTCTGCAGGACGTCAGTTTGGTCTGTTAGGACGTCATTGTTAACACTAAGCACTTTATTCATACTGCAGATTGCCGAACAACTCCGGGTCTTGCCTACCTCTTTTTAGAAGAGCTTGGCATTATCCCGGAAATTGGACGACAACCTTTCATCCGCTTTCATTCTGCACCTTTCACGAGCTTCTTCTATCAGTGCCTTCGTGTTAACTTTCTGCAGCTTGTATCTCTTTTTCATATTAAAATCATTCCGCAAGGCTAAGTAGTCTAGCCATGCTTTCTTCTTCATTCGAACTGCTTCTTTTACTTCCTCATTCCACAATGCATCACGCTTATTACTACTGCCTCTTTTCGTTTCTCCACACACTTCCACAGCGGCATTTATCATACTATCCCTAAGGTTCTGCCATACACTTTCCACATTCTCACTACTTACATTGACGTCGCCAAGCTTTTCGGCTACCCTTTCATTATATTTATCCCTAATGGATGCATCCTGCAGCTTCCAGCTTTTGATGCTATAAGTCGGCCCAGGTTCAGGACACTCGGTACGATGACGCCAACCCGCGAACAGACCCCTAATCCTAGTTATGACTAGGTAGTGGTCTGATCCCAGCTCAGCGCCTCGATAAACCCTTGTGTCCATCACCTGTTTACGGAGCCGACTATCCATTAGGAATAGATCTATCATGCTTCTCTTTGACTTACATCTCCTCGTATACATATGAATTTGTTTGTGGTTAAACATTGTGTTCGCCACAAACAAATCCTTTTCCTTACAAAATGCCAGTATTAGCTTGCCAGCGTCGTTCACCTTTTTATCCCCATACTTCCCGAGTACCGACTCAAACTCTCTCATACTCTCCCAGAAGTCCTCTAGCTCACTCGCGTTCGACGAAGATACTGGCGCGTAAGCAGCTACCAGGAAAATCTTCGTCAAACCAAGTTTTACAGAGGATTCTAGGACCTACCAGTTTGTACTCATACATACCGGAGGCCAATCGCGAGGACAGCAAAATTCCAACCCCCCGACTGCCATGCTCGCTCTCTGGTACTCCAGACCAAAGCGCGAGCATCCTACCCGGGAGCTCCAAGACTTCGCTGCCATTGCGCTTGGTCTCTGTCAAGCACACTGCATCTAACTTTCTCTCATTCATAACATCCATCAACTCATTCATCTTATCTGTCATTCCTCCCCTAACATTCCACGCAGCTACCCTGCACTCCATCCTCCACTTCCCGCCGTGTCGGGCCGCGCGTGTAGGGTGGCGGTCCCCTACGCCGCTCTGGCACACACTTTTCGCACCAGCGGGGACGAACTGGTGCGCGTCGCCTCGGGGGCCCGTCCTAGCATAGTTCGCCCTGATGGCACTCGTGTTGGAGTAGAATTGCAGCCGTAGCTGGCAGGGATGGCGACGTGCACGCTTCTACTCTTCATCCCCTAAGTTTCTATTACTTAAACGCAGTGTGGGACATTTTAGGTCCGTATTCCAGAAAGTCATACTCGAGAAACGCTTGAGAGTAGATTTTATAAGGCAAAATCTAGTCCCAAGCGTTGATCGAGTATTGAGTAACGTTCTGGAATACTGACCTAAGTGTCTTTATGTAATACTAGTTGACGAAATTAAGTAGAAAGGGTAAGCACTTGAAATATCTTCACTTAAAACATCTTAAAACTGCTGCGCCGAAAGACACTTAAAACTGCTTTTAATTAAATTTACATTATTTAATGAATGAAATATTGAGACAGACGCTTTTTGAAACCAAACTTCTTTTGTTACAACTCAAAGATTTCGAAAGGAAAGTAAAAAACATTCCACAAAAAAAAAAACCTAACCACTCCGGGAGTGCCGACAGAAGTGAAAACTCAATTTATTAATAATTTATTTATCTAGACGCGTTGGTACATGCATATATGCACACACTATAGCTGCGTATCGTAACGGGGTGTAGCGAGTCCAGAGATTTATCTCATCTAAAAAATTGCGTACCGCGCTAAAAGAAGTTTTTCCTTCAAAAATTGACCGGGATCGACGTTAATGATGATGATGATGAAAAATAAATCTACACTGAAATACTCCTAATTGATTACACAGCATTATTTAATAAGACCTGTAGATGACCGGAATCAACGTTAGATGATGATGATGATAATGGTCGCGAGTCCAGAGATTTTATCTCATCTAATAATATGCGTACCGCGCTAAAAGAAGTTTTTCCTTCAAAAATTGACCGGGATCGACGTAAAGATGATGATGATAAAAAATAATTCTACACTGAAAGAGTCCTAATTGATTACACAGCATTATTTAATAAGACCTGTAGATGACCGGAATCAACGTTTGATGATGATGATGATTATGGTCGCGAGTCCAGAGATTTTATCTCATCTAAAAATATGCGTACCGCGCTAAAAGAAGTTTTTCCTTCAAAAATTGACCGGGATCGACGTAAAGATGATGATGATAAAAAATAATTCTACACTGAAAGAGTCCTAATTGATTACACAGCATTATTTAATAAGACCTGTAGATGACCGGAATCAACGTTAGATGATGATGATGATTATGGTCGCGAGTCCAGAGATTTTATCTCATCTAAAAATATGCGTACCGCGCTAAAAGCAGTTTTTCCTTCAAAAATTGACCGGGATCGACGTAAAGATGATGATGATAAAAAATCTTACGCTTTTTCGATCAGGACACGTGACCCTGACGCGAGTTTAAGATTTTATACCCAACGCTGCTAAAGAAGTTTTCACTTCAAAAATCATCTTACGCATTTCATCTTACGCATCTCATCTTACGCTTTTTCGATCAGGACACGTGACCCTGACGCGAGTTAAAGATTTTATACCCAACGCCGCTAAAGAAGTTTTCACTTCAATAAAACACTAAAGTTATTGAAGTGGAGTCATGCTTGAAAACTCAAATCGTTCCCTCACGTGGTACCCCATTCTGTTCAGTTGACTTCTTTTAGTCTTACCTTAACTAGCAAGTGAAGTATAGTTACTAAGGACTCTTTTTTGCACACGCTGAAATGTGGGCGTTTAGCGAACAGATTTAGGAACACAGGTAAGAAATGTTGTTCATTGAGTGGCTATGAGTTTTATTGCCAGGTTCTTCCTCAGGCTCTACCTATTGATTAGCGAATCTGGCAGTAAATGTAAATGTAGAAGCAATAATCTTGACGATAAGTGTTTTTTTGTGACCTAATAAAGATATTTTCATTTCATTCATCTGTAGAAATAAGTGTAATCTTAGTGAAGAGTGACGCTGACGTCGATGTCAGGCGTCCTCTCAAGTAGTGCGCCATTGACGCTGATTCCTTGTTGTGTGTGATGACCTCACCTTAGCAGTGTACCGAGTGCAGACTTACTTATTGTCAGCTGTCCATAACTGGGTTGGGAATAAATAGATATCGTTAAGACAACTCACACAACGCCATTTGATTTCAAACTAAGCAGAGCTTGTACTATGGTAACCAGCTAACTGATAAACATACTTATATATTTGTAAATACATACATATTATATAAATAACACCCAGACACAGAATAAACCATTTTGCTCATCTTGCGTACAAATCGGATACACTCCCACCGCGCCACAGACAGTGAAAGTTAAGACCAACAATATTAAAATAAGAGGCAGAATTATCCGTTATTTTGTACTAAGTTAAGAATTGTGGAGGAATGGGTCGAGATTGTAGACTTTTATAAAAAAATATGAATCGTGTTGAAAGTTTTGATGATTATAATACTACAACTCGTGGAACAGGAGATGGGAGTGAGCCAACGCTGACACCTTTGAGCTTTACCTATATCAGTCGCATCAGTCGCGTCCTTTGTTCATCGAGGTATGCTGTACGTGACGAAATTGAGACTCAGGAGTACTTTGAAGTAAATCCAACAACGAGTACCTATTACACAGCTCGACAGTTCAAGGTATGAAAAGCAATTAATATGCAAACGTATGTAAGCGACGTAAAGCGCCATCGACCGGCACTTAGCAAAGTTGCACGGGTATGAATGTATAAAATTGCATCTATAATCAGTTGATTTGTGATGCCACCTGCCTAAACATTAGAAACAACTTCGTTCGCCTGAGCGCCTTAAGACGTAAATCTTGAACTAAAACACTTGTACTGTTCCACTTATTTATTATTTTAACCTGACCGGTTTCGCCTTACGGCATTTTCAAACGTTAGCACATATTTAGTTTTAGTTCAAGATGTGTAGCAAGTTCCACCAAGTGCCATCAATCAACAGTGTAAAGAGTCTTAAGACGTAAAGACGTGGATTAATTCGTCAGGTTCGAGTAGGTCTTGGTGGTGTAGTTGGTAAAGGCGTCTGGCGCGTTGAACCAGAAGACGCTGGTTCGAGTCCAGCTTGAGACTGAAAAATGTTTCCACTTTAAAATTCCAATTTATATATGATATAATTATGTACTCGTTTCTTAATGAATTCTCAAAAGTGGTAGCACAATCATTATTGGTTTTATGATCTTATCTTTCTACTCCTGGCAGAGTGTTCAACTTAAATTGCTATTCAGGGAATTTGCCCCTATGCAAATAAGTACATTTAAGCTATAACCATTGCATCAGACCAACTAGGTATATAATAAAGTGCTAGCCTTAGAATAGGTCATACGAACGCTTTCCTACTTCAAAAGTCGTTGACCCCGTATCGATGGCCACAGAGTTCGTTTACCTGTAGGTGTGACGTAAGCAGAATCTCCGGTAACCGGTTAAATATTTATTAGTTGCAACTTTAATAACTTTATTTGGGTCAGGACAAAAGAGTTCTATTGTTGAGAGTTCACTCGGTTTTCAACTGAAAATGTTTTGGGGTGAATGCTTTTAACGGATTTTCGTTGAGAGGTACATTTTATTAGCCGGGTATTTTATGAACGCATGTCGCTATATTTATGTAAAGTAAAATAGTGGAGTTTTTCTGTTGATGTTATAACTGATCACAACATTTGATGATGGTGTAGTATTTCTAGCATTCAAAAATTTCTTCTTCATAGAGTATTTCAAACTCCACCTGGATTTGCAACTTGGGATCAAGTTTCATTTGGCTGCTAGGAGTAGCTATCATTTATCTATTATGCCTTATCCCTGAAGGGGTGACAGAGGCATATTATATGCCCACTATTTACCATGTGTATTCCTGTCCCACGTAATAGGTGGTGAGCCCATTGCCGTGTTGAAATATACAGATGCAGGTTGTGACTACCTGCTGTTGAAAATTTTTAAGCCGCCAATAAGCCTTAGACTTGACTTAACGATTGCCATGTTACTGGCAACCGGGACCAACGGCTTAACGTGCCTTCCGAAGCACGGAAACGCTGGCAAATGTAAATGCAACAAAGTGGTCACCCATCCGAGGACCAGCCATAGTGAAAGTTGCGTAACTCAGTGATCATTTACAGAATACCTTAGTGGGTTCCCTTACATCCATGGACCCAATCATTCAGAGCACTCGTCGCAGTGTTATCGATCGAATGCAGCTGCTGAAGCAATGGACAGAGGTCATACATTTTTTATAGACAATCTATAATTTGAATGACAAATAAGATAATTAGGTATCCTGAATTCGTAAAGAATAAAGTAACGCGCTGTTCGCTTCCGTAGCGAAACAAGCGGACAAACTCTAAACCGAAACCTCTAAAATCTCATAAATTAAAAAAATAAATAAATATCGTTGGGACTACTCACACAACTCCATCTGATTCCAAACTAAGCAGGGCTTGTACAGTTAACTAGATTACTAATAAACATACTTACATATTTCTAAATACATACATATTATGGATAAATAACACCCAGACACAGAATAAACCATCGTGGTCATCACACTAAGTTTTGACCTCAGTGGGAATCTAACCCCGACCTCGCGTAGCAGTCGGATACACTCCCACCGCGCCACAGATGCAGTCACTGGAAGTGGTAGAAATTTCAAAATTGCCTATGCTAACTGCATAGGTATACTTCATGGTGTTTTGATAAACTATTTGTCTCTATGTCTTATTGTTTCAGAAATATACGCGTACAACGACGGACGGACGGACGAACAGACTGAGCCATTTTATAAGTATTTTCTAAACTTTAGTGTTTACAAGTCTAAAACTAGGCTATAAAATCAAGGCTAACCCCAAATTGCTCTTGTAATCTTTCAGTACTAGCTCTTGGCCTATCAACAAATGGTTTCACCTAATTTACCATATTCTCGAATGGACGACCATTATGTAAGTCACATTCAAACGTAACCAATCAATAAAAGTTGGAAGCAAGCCAGGACTTATGTACAAGGATGTCTGGTAAATGTATAATATCGCTTAGATTATAGTATTGTCCTATATTAGAGATTTGATGATGTTTTTATTCTGATTTGTTTTGTTTTGTGTGCTCTAAACCTAACCTGGATTTCAAATCTGAGAGTCTACTTCTATTTCTTGACTGCCTCTGTGGGGCGGTGGAAGAGTACCCGACGGCTACGCAAGAGTACGCAGTTATCCTGGGTGGAAAACGAAACCCCGACCTCTTGCCCGAGCTTTGTGTGATGAGCACGATGGTTTATTCTGTGTCTGGGTGTTATTTATATATAATATGTATGAAAACTTAACTTAACATTAAATTAAAACAAAAACCTTAAAAATATGATGAAGAAATATATATAAAATTAAAAAATATATATAAATATATTCGAATGTATGTATTTAGAAATATAAAAGTATGTTTATCAGTTATTTGGTTACCATTGTACAATCTGTGAGTTGTCCCAACGATATTTATTTATAAGTTGGTTGTAGAAGTTAGGATTTGGTTCTTTTGGTATTGTTGGGAGTCAGTCATCAGTATCGATTGGTGGGTGAGGAAAAAAGGGGACAAAACCAAGTATTGTAAATTATATAGACTTTTGGGCTTTTAGGAGTCTATTATATTATTGTGTATTTTTTTTTGTATCCAGTCGTGCATTCAAAAAAATAAATAAAAAACAAACCACTTCGTTTGTTGTTTTGAAGGTATGACTATGTCCATATGACAGTATGATTTTGGAACCATGCAGGCACAAATAATAAAGTGAATAATTCATGCATGTCTTGCTTTTGGTTTTACTAACTTACTTCTTGAGTTATAGACGGAATTGGTGTAAATTAATGACTGCATAGTTTCTCTTTAAAATGTGCATGCGATTGGTAAAATGCACAACATTTTGCACATTGCATTTTTGCTAATTTGCAACATTGAATTTAAAACTTGTTTCTTTATATTTCTCCATCTTGGTTGTTTAAGTTTTTTTTTTGGTATGTTTTGTAGAAAAAATAAATAAATAAAAGTAACGGGAAATGTCGAGTACCGATTCCAAAATGTAATTATTATTGGTGTTATATGGATTAAAGGGTGGATTGTAAACCAGCGTTGGGAGGTGCTATGCACATTCTCAACAATCGCTGAATCCAAAAAGAAGAGTAATTTGTACGATTTTAGTATTGTATTTGTGAGAAAGGCAATAAATAGTTTATTATTATTAGGTACATTGATTGCAGATGCTCCACTGGTCCAGCCACGACAATGCGCCCTTTAACGCGTTTAAAACTTCGGCGTATGTATGTAAGTAAATACAATTCGGCATAAAGTCCCAGTTAGTTTATAAAAAAAAATAGTGTGAAGCGAACTAATTAAGCCCAAATACTCAACACTTTTTGATTAAATTTGACCCATAATACGACAACTAGCCATAGATGGTTAAAAAAAAAATCGGACATACCATGGAGGAATAATCACTGAAATTTCGTGTTCGGAAATGGTGACGGCAAAACGCTTCGCTCCATTTAGATTTACCGGGGACGGCAAGTGCAACTAGTTATTTTTATGTATCTTTATCGCTGTATCCCTAACTGGGTAGTCAGAAAGAACATATCTTCAGGTTTCGCGATCCATACATACTTCTTTCGCTTCTTGCATATTCAGTAATCGTTTCATTTTCTAAAAAAAAAGTGTGTCTTACTGATAGAAGTCAATTTGAGACTTGATTTTAATAGACCATAGCTCAGCGCTTTAAGACATATCAGCACATAATCAATACTAACAATAAAAAGGTGAAAGTTATTAGTGTGAATATTTGTTAATTTTACACGTTGAAACAGCAAGACCATATTGGATACAATTTGGATTGGAAGTAGCTGACTCCATTGATTAACACATAAGGTTTTATAGTGAGAATAGGTTATTGTGAAACAGTTATTTAACATCACAAAGCAGGCGGAGCTGAAGGCGTCCTCTGGTACATTATATTTCCATAAAAAAAAATGGCAGTCTTATCGCAGTGTAGCAATTTCTTACAGACAAATTTCTTCAGTATGATAAATGAGTATTATATGAGTGATTACCCCATTTTTATGTTTGGATCGATATAAATGATATCATCGCTATGGTGACATCTAAGAGTTGAGAATCATTATCTCAGCCGGAAAGTCTATTAATTTATCATCAGAACACACGCTGTTGAAAATTCGATATGTATGTGAAGTTGTGTTTATGTCACCGTTATCTGATTGAATCTTCTATTTGATTGGATCACTAGCGCGTTCATTGAATGATGACATTCAATTGAATGACTAGACCGAACGCTGATTGAACAAGCGTCATTCAACGTCCAACTAGTTGCATGATGTGCACCCTGGAGCGACGACTACAAGCTTAAAGGTGCAGAGTCGGCAGAGCAAGCAGAGTATGAGTAATAAATATCTATAATATAAAGGCCTTGAATAACAAAACCCTAACGAAACATTGGCTATATTCTGTCTAACCACTATGCTAAATGCCGTTTAGTCAGGACGTTGAACGTTACATTAAAGAACTTGACGAGATTTCCTTTAGTCATACAATTAAAGGTCGTCATTCAATGAACGCGCTAATCATTCAATCAAATAGCAGATTGAATCAGATGACTGCGATATTTATACAGAGTTCTCCCACGATAATATTAGTCCCCCACCTCTTCTTTTTATATAATCCTTTCTTAGTGCCTATTCTCTTTTCTATTCTTAGTACCTATGTGCCATCAATTTAGCGGGTTGAGCTATGCGTCGATAAAAATATCTAGTAACTTATTTTTGAGTAGTTGTAGCATTCGTGGCTCACCAACACAGTGTTCTGTAAACGATCATTGCGTTAAGCAACTTCCGCTATGTCTAGTCCTCAGATGGGTGACCACTTTGTGGCATTTCTATTTACGAGCGTTTCTGTGGTTATTAGGCACGTTAAACCGTTGGCCCCATTGCCAATCCAACCAAACAGTCGTTAAGTCAAGTTGAAGGCCTCATGGGCAGCTTAAAAATTTTCATCAGCAGGTCGCCATAACCAGTTTTTGTCCATATCTACACGTCAATGGGCTCACCACATGGGACGAAAATGCTTACAGTGAAATGTGGGCGTATATATGCCTCTGCCACCTCTTCAGTTATAAAAGCGTGAATAAGCAAAATAAGGTATTCTTTTTCATTTTAAAGCTGGTTAATAAATGGAAATAAGCTTCCTAAAACAATTATACTTAAATTGACAAAAAAATAACGCCGTTTGATCATGGCTAAATAGTGAAAAATTCTGTTTGATAATAGCCTGGACTGTATCAATTAAGAATGGGCAGTCTCATCTCAAAATACACGTATCCCAAAGTCATGTGAGTCAAGCAAATATTTAGTTGATAAGTGTTAAAAATAGACCAAAGTCATAATCCATTTTGAAACTACTATTAAATGCATTGAATTAAAAATCTAAACCGGATGTACGATATGCGAATAAACACTGTGAAATCGTGAAATCCCAAATAAGCCCTAAAACAGACAGCTCGTGGATGTATTGCTCACCGGGTTCCTCGGGTAATCCATTGTAAAGAGCACTCAACTATAAAACAGCTTTTGTGGCTCTAAAGCGTTATACACACCGAATCTATCCGTTTATGTCGGTAACTTTTTGTCTTTAGATAAGTTGCAGATATGTCTCGTTGAGTCAGAGGTAGCAATTTTAGACTGACATGAGGAACTCCTTTGTTTGACCGTTAATTTGTAATCTTATTTGGTAAATGACAAAATGCAGTATTGAATATTTAATAATTTATCATTATATTGAATTCTTGACATTTAATCATTTTGACATATATATTCTTAACATTTAATAATTTGACACTTTGACATTTACTATTTGACACGTTGACATTTGAAATTCTAATATTTTAAATATAAATTGTATTAAGATAAAAATTTTGTATTCTCCCTAATTTTGGGGTAAATTTCGAAACTGGTATCTTGATGTGTTTGATATATCTACATAATAATGTGATTAATTTTGGTACACCTACTAGTTCCAGTTGTCATATTGTGTGCCTTTGAGAATGCCGTGAGGCGAAACCGGTTAGGTTTTTCAAGTAAATGTTGTGGAATAGTACAAGTGTTGTTATTGAAAATGAGAAATTCCATTCATCAAGGAGTGATGGCTATGTGTGGCGAGATCCTTATTGAGCAAGTTGCCGATATGCATAAGATCATCGCAGGCGTCTTTTGTCGACATGCCTTTTTTGTACCAGGTGCGGCTTTGTCACTGGTTTTTGGCTTAAGAGCCTTGAAAAGAGCAATAGGTAATAAAAATCAAACCCTTTAGCGGTACGCCAACTGACCACAACTGACAACGACGCCGGCGCCTCTGCAGGGATGGGAAGTCAAACCAGTTGCAACCAACAATGCCAAATTTCAGAATCCACACCATAGTTACTTCTAGCAGCCAAATGAAGTGGACCCAGGCTCCAAATCCAGGTAGAGTTTGGAAGCAACTAAGATGAAGAAGATTTAAGATGTATAAAAGGCAACCGTGACTGGCTGAACCATATTCGCACAGCTTAAACTAACTAATATCTAATATTGTTTATTCCTATCCTGATGGACCCATTCTCGTAATAGTGGACACAAAAGGATTATAAAATCTCGTTGGACCCATCAATGGAACTTTCCAATGAAACCAACAGCCCTAAATTGTTACAACAGATTATCACAACATCATTATCAGCATGTATGTGTGTGTATGTATGTTTGTGTGTGTATGCGCGAGTGTGTTTGTCTGGATATGATTGGATGAGCGACTATGTCTTATGTGGCATAAGTGAACAGGGATTCAGTTGAGTCATAACTTTGCCTTAGAAGCCATTCCGTCGCCTTGATTTTAATATCATGAGCGTTTAGGTTACTTATATGAAGATGCTTTGCTATGTGCTTGTATAAGTGTTTACTAATAACCTAATACTAATAACATAAAACTGGTAGAGATTTGGATCATTATCATCTATGGTATAAGTGTACGTTAAACGGTAGTTATTTTGACATGAAGATCTCGTGTCTCTAGCTTATTGTTCTGTAAACAGTCATTGCGTTAAGCATCTTTCTCTATAATTATATTATATAGACCACGTGAGCAGATTGCTGAAAAACGGAAAGGTCAAAAGTACTCGGATACCTAGACGTGCGTGTATGAAGCGATTGATGAATCTCGAAGAAGCGAAAGAAGTATTCATGGATCGCGAAGCCTGGCGATCTGTCCTCTCTGACTACCCCGTCAGGGATACAGCGTAAAGATAGTTAGTTAGTTTTTTTTATCTTTCTTTATGGCTAGCCCTCGGAAGGGTGACTGCTTTGTTGCATTCCTATTTATAAGCGTTCCCGTGCTTCTAAGGGCACGCTTAAACGTTGTTCCCGGTTAGAACCCGGTTCTCGGTTGTTCCTAAGGTGCATAATGTTACCTACCAAGGTACTGGACCTAGGTAGGCTGTTAAGTAACTTTATGGTACTGGTTTTTGTATTTTTATTGTTTATTATTTTTTAGTTGCATTTACTTATTTGTTTTTTATTTTCACTATGTGTATTTTTCGTTTTTATTCCGTGTGAAATTAACAATTTTTTTTATGAACTTGTAAATTTTCAGTAACAACATTTTATGTAACAGCCTGTCCTAATCCATTTCGACCCGATGATAGGGTAGACTTTTTATGTTACACTTTTAATGTTGCAAATGTGGCTAGGCTACGACAACTATTTACTATCAGGTTAGGAGTACGCTTGTTCTGTCACCTGAGTGGGCTAAAAAAATTAATATACAAAAATCGTTTTGAGAAACGAGATTTTATGTTATTTAGATATGATGAAACATAAATCTTAGCAAGTCCTTCCATTTGATATCCATATTGTAAAAAAACATAAGAACTCGTCTATAGTATTTCGCTGTGTCGATTTTGAGTGGTGTCGGTATTTATTTTCGCGACATCCTCAGAAAGCCCTTTAATTTGATACCAATATTGGATTTATGATGAAGTTCCACAGCTATCTAAAACTGTATACGAAATTTCAGTTCAATTGCTTGAAGATATCTGCTTCAAAATTGACTTGCAGAATTCCACGGAAACAAACAAACATACCTCCCACCTCGCAGGTCAATAAAAAGCTTGTTAAAAAACCCATTCATAACAAAAGGATTCGTGGACTAAGTCGTGTCTCAAAAGCATAAAATATATAGTCACGTTATTTTCCCCAAAGAGATAATGACTAATTTCCTCTAGTAGGCAGTAACCATAAATAGTAAAGTTGCTTCTAATATCAAAACTTTCTTCCACAGATATATTATGTATTGTCCCCGTATGCAAATTTATAAGAACACGTAGCTATTTGGACGCTTACGAAATTCAAAACAAGACAATTAAATGGTTACATGACCATGCTATAATTTTACGGTGTATTAAAACAACCAGTCATTAATAATATTTTATTGAGATCCTTTGCTAAGGGATAAATGCTAAACCCGTAAATATGTCCTATGCTCTGTTTAGATACATCTCTGATGAGATGCGCCATATTACCACGCCTTTATCCCCGAAGGGGAAGGCAAAGGCATACTATACACCCCCATTTCTTCGTACGCATTTTTGTTCCATTGTTGCGACCTGCTATTGAATATTTTCAAGCCGTCCGTAAGGCCTTAACGACTGCTACGTTACTGGCAATCGGGAATAACCAGATATAGCAAAATATTCTTAATGTAGTGATTATTTACAGAGCACTGATTTAGCGGGCCACCAGTGCTGTATGATGCTGATGAGGATAAGCATTTTATTGCCACTTGAGATGGGAGTCTGGAAACTGTTATGATATTCTATTTTTTTCCTTTTCTTTTTTTTATATCACTGAGGTGGCAAACAAGCATACGGCCTACCTGATGGAAAGTGGTCATATTAGCCTATGGACGTATGCAACACCAGTGGTGTAGCACACGTGCATATATTATATATATATGCACGTGTGCTACACCTTCAGGGCCCAAACATCCTCATTTTGAAAGTGGTGCACCCCTGCTGATATATGATGATCATGGCGAAAAGAAGGAAGTTTCAAAAATCAAGCACCAAACCGTCTGGTCACCGTGGAGCCGTATGAAAGTCATGAAATGAAATTGGTAAAGGTCTTCCTTCAAGAGTGGGCTGTGATAGGTTGATATGATTGATTGCATAATGTTAGCAATGAACTTCATTAAATAGAAGCTAATAGTACATCCTCTTTGATGGATTTTCTCCACCCCAAATAGCACAATAACTATTTATGATCTAATGAATCTATGGGCCGTATTCCAGAACGTTTCTTAATACTCAATCGACGCTTAAGAATAGTTTAGTCTTATAAATACTACTCTCAAGTGTCTCTTGAGTATTGATAAACGTTCTGGAATACGGCCCTATAACTGGCATATTTCGATAGAAACTACATGCTATCTAATGAAACCGATATTTGACCTTTAACCTTTTGTCTACGGGAGGGCAAAGGTGAAACTGTAATACAGATATGATTGAAAAACAACTTTAGGCATAATTTTATGTTACCATGTAAAATGTATCAAAGTTAATTTGTGATCAGAGAATAAAGGGTCTACGAATCTGGCAGTGAATGTAAATGTAGAAGCAATAATTTTGAAATTAATAAGTGTTACTTTGTGACCTACGTGAAAGTAGATATTTTCGTTTTCAATAAAATCATGCTTTTTTTTTTAAACTGCGTGAATCTGCGTCAGGCAGTTGTAAAAAATCGGCCAGTGCGTGACCACGAGCTATGTAAGATTCCGTACCAGTATTTTTTTTACTCCGTTAACACATTTTCTCCGTCAATCTTGTAAATCTGTGTTCTAAATTTCTTTTTTTCATACCGCTAAGGTGGCAGACAAGCATAATGCCACATGATGTAACGTAGTAACCAAAACCGATGTTACACTCGCGTTGCCCACCCTGCCAAACCTTCTTAGACCCCTTTTGCAAAGCCCCATACTGGATACCTTTGAGAAAACGGAGGTAGGTAGTTCCTTTCACAGTCCAAGCGCACGTGGAAAGGAGTCCTATCAGATCCGACCGTAAGTGACTGTACGAATTTTAAGTTAATTATGGCGGTAACAAATTAACGGTACGGTAACGGTTTTTGAATACCGCTCTTATTTGGTTTATTTATCTATCACGCCTTATCCCCGAAGGGGTGGCAGAGGCATACATATTGTATGCCCACTTTTCACCATAAGTATTCCTGTCCCATGTAATATGTGGTCAGCCCATTGCCGTATTGAAATAGACAGACGCAGGTTGTGGCTACCTGCTGTTGAAATTTTTCAAGCCGCTTATATAAGGCCCTCAACTTGACTTAACTTATTACTGGCAACCGGGACACACGGCTTAACGTGCCTTCTGAAGCACGGACACGCTCGCAAATGTAAATGCCACAAAGTGGTCACCCATCCGAGGACCAACCATAGTGAAAGATGCGTAACTCAGTGATCGTTTACAGAACACTGAGTCCGCGGGGCCACGAGCGCTTCTTATTTGATGCCCACATTATACCTCCAACGAGGCACAGCTACAGTATATAGTATTCGTTAAACGTTTACTCCCTATTTTACCCCCTAAGGTATGAAAATATAAAATTATAGTTTTAGTAGGAGCCGAATTGATTATGGTAAGGTAATGGATTAACCTAAAAAAATAAAGTTTTAAGTTTTCATCTGAGCATTAGTTAGTCAGTTAGTGTTGTCTGCAAAGTTATTAAAAAAAGAGTATTTTACACGTAAAGTGATAACTAGTTAAGTCACTGATCTTATATCATGACAGCTAATTTCGTTTCGCAGCGTGACTGCACTGTGAAATGATATTCCTCATACAAATTGAACGGTTATATGACATGCATGAGGGAGTCTAGTACAATACGCTCCTGAGTTTTGCAGAGTTGAAATAGAATTTAGTTTATATTGAGAACTGCCTCACTGGCGCAACGGTGATGTACACTGCTCGGTTCAATATGTAAATATGGAAGGAACAAACATATTTGAGTATAACAAAAATATTTGTTTCAACGGCAAACTACAAATACTTTATTTACAAACTGGTATATATGCACTACAGGGGATGCTGGTGACCGTGCGAAGTAGAAAAGTGAAACCCGAGCTTCACAAGACGCAACCGGCACAGATGTTCGGATGATGATGAAGATCAGTATCAGCAGTTAGTCAGCTAATATAAATCTACCCTTAAAAGTATTAATCGCGTTGATTCATAACAAAAACTTTGTTCCACAAACAAGATTGTAAAACCGTTACTTTACATTAACGTGTGCGATACTTATCTGCAGCATCGATGAACTTTCTTTGTAAATAAGGTCGTTGTCACGTAAGAGCATATACTTTGTGGACAAATTTTAAGAATTTAGCATTCATAAAGTTAGTTACAAAACTTTACTAAATAGTTTACAGAGTATCACTTTGTATAATGATTTTATTACTCATGGTAAACTCAGAAAATATTTATTTAAATAGAGCCGATGTTTCATAGTAACAATTTATTATTGGTTGCACTATACAAATTAAGTAATTATAACACATAGAACACGCTAGAACATTGCCCTGGATAGGCAAAGGTCACGGGTTCAATCCCCGTCTCGAATCGAATTGTCTTTTTCCACTTTATTTAAATATTTATAACTGGATCTATGTAGATTGCTCAAAAACCGAAAGGTCAAAAGTACTCGGATACCCAGACGTGCGTGTATGAAGCGATTGATGAATCTCGAAGAAGCGAAAGAAGTATGCATGGATCGCGAAGCCTGGCGATCTGTCCTCTCTGACTACCCCGTCAGGGATATACGTGAAGATAGTTAGTTAGTTTTTTGGTTCTATGTATAATATAAGTCTTTACGTTTATTTATTTTCTTTAATAAAAATTTAAAAAAATCATTTAAAACTGGGAAGATCAATAAATGGAAGCCACTTCGTTACCTTAAAGCTCTAAACTTGACGCCACACGTGGTGCATAAATTGGACCTATATCTAAATCCTATGATTTCACTATGATAAGTGTACCTAAGTGAATTTTCATGTGCTTCAAACTTATTATGAAATAAAAATTGATTTCATTATTTTTTTTTTAAACTTAGATATAACTTCTATCCTGCACGTATTGTTACTATGAACTTGAAAACCCCTCTCTAAAATCTTCCAAAACCTTTAACTAAAACTCTGCCGCAAAATATTAGTCGAATGTGACAACGAGCTTACTTTAAGCATGGTATGTTAATGTATTTTTAATGTACTTACGAGTATCTTCTAAGTTACCAAGACATACCTTTGCAATCTGTATTTTGAACTTTCTTTATCAAATTAGCAGCAAACATACTTTTATACTTTGAAAGTACGCAAGTAAGAATGAAGTTATTCTGAATGAATAGAATAACATATAAAGTTTATTTTTAAAGATTATGATTTAAATTTACTTTACCATACGGTATGATTGGGTCATTTCACACCACGAGCACCCACCCAATACTCATTAGTTGTACAGATTTGAACTGTTGACGGGAAGTAAAGAGATTCGTTATTTTTATCATGAACCTTCGGGGACCAGCAGAACGGTCGCCAACTTAGCTGCATTTTATCGTATCCACCACAGTGAGTGTTCTGAAGAACTCTTCTACTTGTTCCCACCCTTTTCTTTTGTTCCCAAACAACTTGTGGACTCTCTGCCGGCGCGCGTGTTTGTTTCCTCTTATAGTCCCGGGTCCTCGAAGAATAAAGATGTCCTCCTGGCATATATTATGCTGGATCATGAACCTAAGGGCCGCTATCGTAGCCCTGCTGGCTAAGGTAGCGGTTCTTTATCGTCGGTCGTTGTATCTACTTTCCATCAAGCAGTCGGAGCCATTTTGATATCTCTATAGTTATATAAAGCTGAAGAGTTTGTTTTTTTGGAACTACTGGTCTAAATTGTTTTTTTTGTGTTGGTTAGCCCATTTATGGAGGAAGGCTACAGGCTGAAAATCATCAAGCCATTACCCTGTAGAGCGGAGCAGTAACCATAAATGTCAGCAAATCGTGAAAACTTTCAGATATTATTATAAAAAAAATCTGATATTATTATGAAAGTAATAAACGACGGGATTAGATGGGTGCGACAGGGATTCAAATTATGTCACGAACAAAGCCGTGGGGGTCAGCTAGAGCCAATTAGAAAATAAATAGTTACACACACACATATACAGACGCACACGCACGTGCACACACATAAATGGTGGTGAAAGATATACACGGGGCGGGAAACAGCGAATGACGCGATCGCCGCCGCTCCGTTATTAATTTTTCAAACTAGTGTATTTTCGGGTGTTTATGTGTAAAATGATGGTGTTTTGAACATAAAAGCTTTGACAATGTGCACAAGTGTTGTGAAATTTGATAACTTAGTGGAACGCGGGATTTTCTGTTGCCTTCCAAAATCTACATATAACTGCAGTAAAATTTACCATCATTTTACTGCAGTAGAACTTTGAACAAACCTATACATCAATACGCTGCTATCAATAAGAATAATTAACTACTTTTGAATGAAGAAGATTAATTATCTACTTGAAAATTATCACTATAGAAGAAAAATTTAATACGTAATGGAAGATGGAAGATCAATAAATTTTGTTGTTGGCAATCGCGTCACCTAGAAATTAGAACTTTGTACAAACCTATACATGAATACGCTGCTATCAATAACAATAATTTACTACTTTTGAATGAAGAATATTCATTATTTACTTAAAAATTATCACTATAAGAAAAAGTTAATATAATATACGTCGTGGCTAAGTCCAAGCCGGACGTCACCAAAAAAAAACGTTGGGATTAAATGCACAAATCCATTTGTCAAGGCAATTGAAACCACACGGAATATAAGTTTTGTTTTGGCAGGCGATGATGGAGTCACTACGGTTTTATCTCGTCTCATGAATAACGGATCGCAATTTTGCAATCCATTCGACTGGCGCAAATGCTTCCAGGAAAACCGCAAAAGTTTGTTCACGAGGAAAACGTTATCAATCGACTTTTATTGCCGTTGAGCACATAAATACAGGAATAATGATACTGTTGATACTCTCTAAGGTCTGAATATTCATAGAAATCTTTAACATGCAATGGTATGTACTTAGGTATACAACAGCATGCCGCATGCGTATCTTCTAGACACCTCGGGGTTTTTTTTCTTTTTGGAAATCCTCATGGATGCTATGCCGGACTTTTACCGACTAAAACCACACGGTGCACTTCGATTTGTCTATGGCCAGGAGTTCCGGGTAAGCCCTTCGGGAGGATAGCCCCAGGGCTCCTAGCAGACCTCGGGGGGTATCACTTGGTGTAAGGGGAACTAATTTTATTCATGTAGGTCACAAAGTAACACTTATAAAAGTCAACATTTTTGCTTCTACATTGAAATGTAGAGCCTGAGAAGGGAACTGGCAATAAAACTCATGACCTCTATATCTAATCGCCAGTAATTACGTTCACTTGAAAGTGGACCCTAGGTAGAGTATCTCTAAAATCAGGTAGTGTACGTAGCCACACTAAAAGTTATGCGTAACTTAAAAAAACAACATTTTAACCAAAATATTATGTTTATTGCTTTTCAAAATACTCTCCTTAACATTTTTAACATTTTTTCATGCGATCGAACCATTTTTTAAAACAGGAGAACCACAGATCTGGAGACATGTTTTCTACGTTCTGATTGAACGCTATCACTGCCTCTTCGAAGTTGGTAAAAGTGAAACCTCTTATCACAACTTTGATTTTGCGGAAAATACAGAAATCACAGGGTGCTAGGTCGGGGCTATGCGCAGGATGGGTGACGAGTTGTACTTTTTCGGAAGCTAATAATGACTTTATTTTGTTAGCCGTGTGTGAATAAGAGTTGTCATGATGTAGGAGAACGCGGCTGTTTGGTCGTGTTTCGCGAACTTTTTCTAACACCCTGGTTAAACAAATGGTAGAATACCACTCGGCATTAACACTCTTTTGACAAATGATTTCCCGCAAATTGTTTTTTTCTTTGAGTTTCCTCTTAGACAATGTCAATAGAGTTTTTTCCATTTACCTAAAACAAGATCAACAACATAAAAGACTGAAACAGCAACTAAAGAAACAAATTTGTAAAATAAAAAAAATGTAATAAATATATTTTACCAGATGCATTTAGTTACGGCTTGTAAACCACAAGCATGAGGTACTTTTCATGGACGTAGCAGACGGGACACAGTTTGCAGCGGATTTTTTGTTTCCTGTTGATTGATTTATCTCTTTATTGAACACCAAAAAATTATCATAACAGTATTGGATTACAATTAAAAACTTATCGGTATACAATTGGCGGCCTTATCGCACAACACTTTAAAAGTGAAAGGTATACTAAAAAGAACTAAAAGTAGTAATAATATATAAAAAAACATAAGAATTGTCTTGAATAAAGACACTTGCACTGTTCGACTTATTGGTTATTTAAGCCGGTTTCGCCCTACTGCATTTTCAAAGGTTGGCACATATTGTATGTATTTCGCATATCATTAAGTACAATATGTACCGGTTTCGTTTCGGATGTCATTGAGTACATATTGTACTCAATGACATCCGAAACAAAACCGGTCAGGTTTAAATAATAAATAAGTGGAACTGTACAAGTGTTTTTATTCAAGATGTATAGCAAGTTCATATGTGTTCAGAAGAATCAAAATTATATGTGTTCAGAAGTATAAGAAACATTTTTGATTCAGATGCCCTACAAACTATTTATTATTCTCTTTGTCAATCGTTTCTTTCTTATTGTATTACATCCTGGGGAGGAGCCGTAAAAACACAAATGCTCCCATTGAAAAGAGCTCAGCGGGCTGTCCTTAAGACAATGTTGCGAAAGCCCATTAGATTTCCCACAACTGAACTCTTTTCCTTGTGCAGGGTTCTAAGTGTTCGGCAACTTTTTATTTTAAATACCACCCTCCGCAAACACACGGAAACATTTTATCAATCAACCTTTACCTCCTCAAAGAGAAGATCTGACAGAGTTTGTCCAGTATTACTTCGCCGAACTGCAGATGCCAGTAGACTTAATGCTTTATTAGCTCAAAATTATAAAATTTGATGAATAGGAAGCTAAATATATATCCACTATTAATGCATAATTGTAAAAAGAAATGGAGAGAATGGCTGCTTACTTTACGGTAAGATGACTCTAAATATCTGATTTGATTGAATTTGGTATGGTCACGTCTTGCGGCAACCGCCGGGCTACGTAGGTAACAAATGTCTGGCCATGTCAGCCCCGCCGGGTCCCGGTAAGAGGGGAAGACCGAAGAAGTGCTGGCTTGACGTCGTAAGGGATGACATGCGTGCCAATGGTCTCACTACAGGGGATGCCGAAGACCGTGCGAAGTGGAGGAGAAAATGTAGGAAAGCGGACCCCGGGCGTCGCGAGACGCAACTGGGACAGACGCTCGGATGATGATGATGATGATGATGATGACTCTGAATATCTGATTGATGGCTAACTGCTTAAACAATTAAACACATACACAAACACACTCATTACACACACACATACCCACATACACTCACACACACCCATACATACAACACATCTACACTACATGTTTTTCATATTATTTTTAGAGTCTTTAACTGTGCATGTAAATTGTTTCAATATTAGAATCAAACTGTTGTTCGGATAAGGGCGTTGATATCCGTGTCACAGTTTATAATATTGCGGAAAGCATCGTAATATTGTACTGTAAAGCTTGTTATCTGTTCCAAATAAATAAAAAAATAAAAATCAACAGTTTAAACAGATATAAGAGTGGTGTAAGGGTATCCTAGATTTCCGGGACCTGAACAACCACACCTGCAAGCGGTGCATCAGCTGATTTAAGGACGAATCAGCGATGCAGACGCCCTGATAGGGATGGGAGCTCAGACGGCAGTCTCTCCCAAGAATAACAAAAAAGAGCAGAACAACAATAGCTACTCTTAGCAGTAACATAACTGTGGACCCCAGGCTTTAAATCAAGTTAGAGGTAAGAAGCAATTGGGGATAAATTAAAAATGAAGAAAAGACTTTCTGATATTACATTTTTATTTGTCTTCCACGCCTTATCCACGAGGAGGTGGCAAAGGCCCACTTTTCACCATGTGTATTCCTGTCCCACGTAATAAGTGGTGAGGTGAGGCTACTAATTACTGATATTACTTCGATCAAAAACAGTCCTAGCAAACCACACATTACTAACAATTTCAAGGGTGAAGTATCTTCTACCTGTCCTAAATAGCTTCCCACAATAAAATTGCGCCAAAGGATTGACGGATCAAAGATATAATATGCATTTAAGCAATGTGACTCTCCATTTCTTAATAATATAATTCAATTATGGACATATTTTATTCCTTTTATACTTTGAAAGTGCTTTATTTTTGTAGTTGTATTCCAATTTATAAAAAAAACAGAAAAATTAAAATTTTGAAGTGTAGCCTTTTTACAAAAATTTTCTACGCACATTTGTTTAAATAAAATTTAATTTCAAATCATTAAATTAGCTTTGTGTACTTAATGTCGCAAAAAAAAACAAAGCAAATTACTATTCAAAAAGTGCGTTAAAAGAAATCTCTGCACTTTTTCACAGTTCAATGAATTTTGAATGTACGGACAATAAAGTTCCCCGTCTGCATAAGTTCTAAGACATTAAACATTAAAACTGAACGACCCTCAACTACTGCGAGGCACAAACAAGATTGCAAAATGCGGTTTACGACGTGCCCGCTATAAATGTGGGGGTAACTGCGATATTCGTTTTACGTATGGCTAATGTTTGAACATATCACACAGTCTAAAGTGGAGAATTTATTTATTTGCTTTGATAATGTTTACTAGAAGACACTCTTTTATTTGACGTAGTGGTGTTGAATATGACGGCCACGCTAAGGTCCCGGGTTCGATTCCTAGGTCGAAACAAATATTTATGAGATCCACAAATGTTGGTTTTGGAGTTAACGCTACGTAAAAAGTGACCCATAACTAACTATCTTAACGCTGTACCCCTGGGAAGTCAGAGCTAGAGGAAAGATCACCAGGCTTCATGAACACTTCTTTAGCTTTTTGCAGATTCATCAATCGCTTAATACATGTCACAGTTAATAAATGTTTTACTAAATGTCTGTAGTCCAATACCTTAATCTTTCACTACTTTCCGAGATTTTTCGAACCCAGGTCTTCGAGACAAGCGCTTATAGCCCCGCTGACTCAGTGTTCTGTAAACGATCACTCTCCGTAACCAACTTTCGCTATTATAGCTACTGGATAACCACTTTGTGGCATTTACATTAAGTATTTCCTTTTTCAGTAGTTTTATATACATCCTATTTTTTAATTCCATCAGATATTATTTTGTCAACAAGGAGTAAATTAAGCAGCCTGCTGTGAAGGATTCTAGCATAAAATTTCAGAACAGATAGGAAGAAAATAATGTTTTATTCTGTGTTATATCTACCATAAAAACTACCAAAACATACCAAAGTGTCTATTATCATTGGTATTGAAAAATTTCAGAACAGATAGGAAGAAAATAATGTTTTATTCTGTGTTATATCTACCATAAAAACTACCAAAACATACCAAAGTGTCTATTATCATTGGTATTGATTACTGTGACCTTCATAACTCGAGTTTGACCTCATGTATAGTAATCGTTAAATGTTCCATAATGACTTATTTTCTCTTGGACAAACCCACTAGCAATTAATGGTCGCTGGCAACATTAACTACTCGTGAATATTCTTATTACGTTGCTCGCAAAGTTACGAAACAGGAAAGTAGTTGGTAACTCGATTCTGAATCTATACTCATTTAAATAAGCTCTAAATAAATATTGTGATTTTTTCAAATTTATAAAACCTCTCGTTTTGCGTCGAGGGTTAAAAATAGTGGCATATCAGTACAAGCAAACTGAAGAAGAACAAAGAAGCAAACAAGACCGGTATTCGTGATGTAGAACTCGATACCTTTATAGACACCAATTTATAATCTCTTTAAATGGCCATGGCGGGCGTAATATGTAGGTACACATAAAATGTTACAAACTTAATAACACAGAATATAATAGTAAAATATAATCTTCCTTAAAATAGTACGTATTTTTGTTCGTTGAAGATTTATGTACTTTTTATTCGTGAAATAAAACGCAAATGAAACTGCGAAGCAACTAGTGCTAATAAAGGAAGATGGCAATATAGTTCTATCAATATGGTAAAGCTTTTTAACTTGATAAAACTATTCTATTTGGAAACTTTATGTACATGATTTTTAAAATGAAACTTCTTTATCGACATTGAGAGAAATTTTATAGATGTAACAAAAAAATCGTTACGTTATTCGGTTACGCGCCATATTGTTGTGAAGTGAAACTTCTTTATCATAAGCAAAACTTCCTTATCAGTAAATATTCTTATTCATACAACTCTTTATGAAATTTTAAATAAATATTTAAAATTTCATAAAGAATTTCACTTCTTACCTGTGTACTCGGGTACACACAAATATTTTTTTTAAGTCTATCTATATATCTTCACTCTGTATCCCTTACGGGGTAGTCAGAGAGGACAGACCGCCAGTCTTCGCGATCCATGCGAAATTCTTTCGCTTCCTGCAGATTCATTAATCGCTTCATACATGTACATCTGGGTATCCGAGTACTTTTGACTTTTGGGTTTTTGAGCAATCTGCTCACGTGGTCTTAAAATGTAAGTCTCGGCCTACCCTGACTCCTTCTACCCTCTACTTTCGCACAATATATATTCTTCGTCAATCGGTAATCGTTTTTTTTTTTTAAGTATTCTTTCATATTATTTTAGTGATAATATTATATTTGTCTTTAAGTACGTACCTACCACTTACTTAATATGTAAATTTCATACAACCAAACGAAAATACACTAATTACTTCCGACGAATAGTAGGCAATTGACAGATCGCGTATGCAATTTTGGCATACAATTTGACGTAAAATTGGCACGCGATAATGTTATTATTTCTTTGTCTCTATTAGGCGTGAGCGAGAGGGAACGAGCAACACTTCTTGCTCTGTGTCAAGTACTTTTTTAAACTGTGCTATTGAGTTTTCTCTATCAAAATTAGGTCATTTGGCGGGAAGAGTGACAAGTGCGGACGCTTGCTTTATATTATTTTCTAAAACTAGTGCATTTATCTTGTTTTATGTGCGGGAGTGGTGGTTTCTTGGACATAAAAGTTGTGTTAACGTGCTATAGTGAAAGACAATGATATATATGCAGTGAAATGCTATTTTCTCTCTTGCCGCGAAACCTCCACTGACAACCTTAGTATAAGAATTACCATTATACTGAGGGCAAGGACCACGACGTAGACTGAGGACACGACATCGACTGGACAGGACTAATTAGAAGATAAGATTGAAGAAAAAATAAGATTTGGCTAAAAGGTCTTAGAAACCAGGCCATTAGATAATTATTAAAAAAAAATCTTTCAAAATTATAATTGGAATAAGTGAGGAACGGTTAACGAAGTTACTGTGTGAAAGTAGATGGTAGAAGGAGTCAGGGCAGGTACTTACAAATGAAGACCACGTGAGCACATTGCTCAAAAACGGAAAAGACAAAAGTACTCGGATACCCAGACGTGAACAGAAGGACAGAAGCGATTGATGAATCTTCAAGAAGCGAAAGAAGTATGCATGGATCGCGAAGCCTGGCGATCTGTTCTCTCTGACTACCCCGTCAGGAATACAGCGTGAAGATAGATAGAAAATTATTATTTCCTTTTTCAGTAGTTTTATATACATCCTATTTTTTAATTCCATCAGTTAGATATTATTTTGTCAACAAGGAGCAAATTAAGCAGCCTGCTGTGAAGGATTCTAGCATAAAATTTCAGAACAGATAGGAAGAAAATAATGTTTTATTCTGTGTTATATCTACTATAAAAACTACCAAAACATACCAAAGTGTCTATTATCATTGGTATTGATTACTGTGACCTTCATAACTCGAGTTTGACCTCATGTATAGTAATCGTTAAATGTTCCATAATGACTTATTTTCTCTTGGACAAACCCACTAGCAATTAATGGTCGCTGGCAACATTAACTACTCGTGAATATTCTTATTACGTTGCTCGCAAAGTTACGAAACAGGAAAGTAGTTGGTAACTTGATTCTGAATCTATACTCATTTAAATAAGCTCTAAATAAATATTGTGATTTTTTCAAATTTATAAAACCTCTCGTTTTGCGTCGAGGGTTAAAAATAGTGGCATATCAGTACAAGCAAGCTGAAGAAGAACAAAGAAGCAAACAAGACCGGTATTCGTGATGTAGAACTCGATACCTTTATAGACACCAATTTATAATCTCTTTAAATGGCCATGGCGGGCGTAATATGTAGGTACACATAAAATGTTACAAATTTAATAACACAGAATATAATAGTAAAATATAATCTTCCTTAAAATAGTACGTATTTTTGTTCGTTGAAGATTTATGTACTTTTTATTCGCGATATAAAACGCAACTGAAACTGCGAAGCAACTAGTGCTAATAAAGGAGGATATCAATATTGTTCTATCAATATGGTAGAGCTTTTCAACTTGTTAATACTATTTTACTTGGATACTTCCTGTATATCATTATCATATATGTTATATGTTTGTGTGATAATATTTTGTTTTTCTTTAGGTACGTACCTATCACAGAGGAGCCTTACTCAATATGTAAACTTCATTCAACCAAGCGATATTTCTTTAATTACTACCACAGATAAAATAATATAATTCTTATATTACTACGGACGAATAGTAGGCAACTGACAGGTGGCAGATGCAATTTTCGGATACAATTTGACGTAAACTTGGCACGTGGCGACGTCTCTATTAGGCGCGAGCGAAAGGGAGCGAGCAATACTTCTTGCTGTGTGTTAAGTACTTTTTTATAATGGCAAGTCAGGTGCTATTGAGTTTTCTCTATTAAAAATATAATTTGAATAAATGATGAACGGTTAACAAAGAATATATTGTGTGAAAGTAGAGGGTAAAAGGTGTCAGGGTAGGCCGAGACATATGAAGACCACGTGAGCAGATTGCTCAAAAACGGATAAGTCAAAAGTACTCGGATACCCAGACGTGAACAGAAGGACAGAAGCGATTGATGAATCTTCAAGAAGCGAAAGAAGTATGCATGGATCGCGAAGCCTGGCGATCTGTTCTCTCTGACTAAGTCTGAGTAAGGGATACAGCGTGAAGATAGATAGATAGATAGAAAATTATTATTACCTTTTTCATCCCACTTTTTTATTTTCATCAGTTAGATATTATTTTGTCAACAAGGAGCAAATTAGGCAGCCTGCTATGAAGGATTCTAGCATAAATGTTCAGAACAGATGAATGATGAAAAAAAAAAGATTTATTCTGTGTTATTTCTACTATAAAAACAACCAAAAACATAAGAAAGAGTATTTATCATTGGTATTGATTACTGTGACCTTTATAACTCAAGTTTGACCTCATGTATAGTAACCGTTAAATAAATAAATATTGTGGGACACTTTTCACACAGCGCCATCTAGCCCAAAGTAAGCTAATATTAGATTGTGTTATGGCATCTAGATAACTGTTATAAATAAATAACATAACACATTTAACTGTGATAAATGTTCCACAATGCCTTATTTTCTCCTGGAATAACCCACTAGCAATGAAAAGTCGCTGGCAACATTAACTACTCGTGAATATTCTTATTACGTTGCTCGCAAAGTTACGAAACAGGAAAGTAGTTGGTAACGCGATTCTGAATCTATACTCATTTATATTAGCTAAAAAAAAATTGCGGAATATTTTTTTACATATATTAAATAACACCACTTGTACTGTTCCACAACATTTACTTTGTAAACCTGACCGGTTTCGCCTCACGGTATTCTCAAAGGTACACAATATGACGACCGTTGGATATTTTTTTGTTCTTTTTTTAACACAGCGCCGCCTATCCCAAAATAAGCTAATATAGGCTTGTGTTATGGGATCTAGCCAACTGATAAATATACTTATATATTTCTAAATACATACATAATATACATAGGGAACACCGTAAACACTCAAACTCCGAAACTAATATTTGTGGATCACACAATTTTTTTTACGACTCGCGAATCGAACCTGATGCCTCAGGCGCGGCAGACGCATGCACTACCACTGTGCCACCGAGGTAGTCACTAGCTTTTATAACTTTTGATAGGGAAGGTTTATTTTGATGAAATCTATATCTGTATCTTAATAATATTATAAACGCGAAAGTTAGTATGGATGTTTGTTATTCTATCACGTGACTCAAACTGCTGAGTGGATTTTAATGAAACTTTACAATAATATAGCTTATACATCAGAATAACACATAGGCTACTTTTTATCCCGGGAACAAGTTCCTGTGAGAAGCGGTAACGGGAAAACTTCTCTACGCGTCAACTATTTAATATTTAAAACTTAAAAGTTTGTTTGATTTGCTGAACGCAATAATCTCAAGTACTACGGGTTCGAAATGAAAAATTATTTTTGGGTTCGATAGCCCAATTACCCAGAGAGCGGAGCAATAATCATAAATGTCAACAAATCTGACACTTTTCATACATTATTGTAACATTCATAAACGACGGGATTAAATTGATGCGATGGGAGTTGACATACTTCGTGGTACGTAAAGAATAACTATCCCTCCAAGATATAAATAAATAATAAATAAATAATAAATATTGTGGGACATTTTTCACACAGCGCCATCTAGCCCAAAGTAAGCTAATATTACCTTGTGTTATGGGATCTAGATAACTGATAAACATACTTATATATTTCTAAATACATACATATTATAGATAAAATAACACCCAGACACAGAATAAACCATCGTGCTCATCACACAAAGTTTTATCCTGGGTGGGAGTCGAACCCACGACCTCTTGCGTAGCAATCGGATGCACTCCCACTGCGCCACAGAGGCAGTCAAAGATATGGAGCAAATATTCCTTGAAATCCAGTAGTTTTGATTTGGTGCTAGTTGGAAACATCGGCTTGAAAAATTTCAACAGCAGGTCGCCACAACCTGCTCTTGTTCACAAATGCACACGTGGAAATGAGGGTGTATAACATGCCTCTACCACCCCTTTGAGGACATAAGCGTGACTGGTACAGTTTTTAAACGTTATAACTTGTTTTTTTTTAATATTGTTTTATAGAAATTTCCTTTCAAACCCTTATTTCGTGTGTGCTCCTGAGGTCTCGTGTTCGATTTCTGGGTAGGAAAAGTTATTTGTGTAATTACAAAAGTTTGTTTCAGAGTTTGGGGATTACTAAGTATAAAACGTATATAACTAACTACTAGGCGCACACAATCTATACTAATATAGTAAAGAGGAAAGATTTGGAAGTTTGTTTGTAATGAATTAGCTCAGAAACTACTACGCCGAAAAATTCTTTCACCATTAGAAAGCTAAGCGCCGTCACGCGGGTGAAGCCGCGGGCATCAGCTAGTTTAAACCAAACATAAATGAAACTTAATTAAACCAAACATAATAATAACCTTTTATTACTCAACGGTATCTCGCCTCGCAATTTCGCTAATTAAAACATTTTGCTCATGCAAATAATAATTATTAGACATTATTTTTAGGGTCTACGAACCAAACTATTTGGCTGTGTGCACATGAATAATACTTATTGGTTTGGACACGTCCAACGAATGAGCGAGGAACGATTGACGAAGAATATATATTGTGCGAAAGTAGAGAGTAGAAGGAGTCAGGGTAGGCCGAGACTTACATATTAAGACCACGTGAGCAGATTGCTCAAAAACGGAAAAGTCAAAGGTACTCGGATACCCAGACGTGCATGTATGAAGCGATTAATGAATCTGCAGGTAGCGAAAGAGGTATGCATGGATGGTTCCTCTATGACTACCCCGTAAGGGATACAGCGTACATAATATATGCAATGTATTCTATATACCTGATCATGCGCTTTGAAAATCGATTTGATTTCAAATCAAATCAATTTTGTGTTTAAATTTGTTTTCAAACATTTGAAACTGTTGAATATCAAAACAGCAGACTTTCAAAATCTACTTTTACCCACGCGATAATCATACAGGGACGAAAAACAGAGTGCAGTTTACGCTGTAAAATAAATTCATATATACATTTGCCAATAGTCATGCATTTTGTCCCACGTAGCAGGTGGTGAACCCATTACCGTGTTGAAATGAACAGATGCCGGTTATGGATACCCGCTGTTAGTGGCAACTGGGACCAACTGCTTAACGTACCTTCGGAAGCACGGGAACGCTCGTTAATAGAAATGTCAAAAAACGGTCACCCATCTGAGAACCAGCCAGAACAAAAGATACTTAATACAGTGATCGTTTACAGAACAGTGAGCGAAATAAATCCATACCTTTTAAAATACAAGAGGTTTCATTAAAATTCAGCGTAATTATCGGCCAGTTTAATGGGCCGCTAAATCAAGAGCAGCTCCTAATTCATTATGATGCTGGTTTGTGACGTGGTGGGTTGACGAGTGTTCTTTTCTAACTAACTAACTAACTAACTATCTTCACGCTGTATCCCTGACGGGGTAGTCAGAGAGGACAGATCGCCAGGCTTCGCGATCCATGCATACTTCTTTCGCTTCTTCGAGATTCATCAATCGCTTCATACACGCACGTCTGGGTATCCGAGTACTTTTGACCATTCCGTTTTTGAGCAATCTGCTCACGTGGTCTTCATATGTAAGTCTCGGCCTACCCTGACTCCTTCTACCCTCTACTTTTGAACAATATATATTCTTCGTCAATCGTTCCTCACTCATTCGTTGGACGTGTCCAAACCAACGGAGCACGCCCTTTTCCAGCTTAACGCTGACACTTTCATTCAAACCTGCCAAATTGCGTATCACTTCGTTACGTATTCGGCCAGCCAAGGTAACGCCGCACAACTTTCGAAGTGATCGCATCTCCACAGCATTTATTAATGTATTGATGTATTGTTGTGTTTTCCATAATTACTTACGGTACTTTAGTAAATAAGAAAGTTAGTTTCTCCATGTTCGTTCATCCAGCCATCTTACAGAGAGAATAAACACTAAATTGAAAGTTATAATTTAGTATTTTAGTTATAAAAATAGGTATATAAAAATAGGTAGGTTTGGTATAATAGTTATATATAGATAAATTGGGTAGCTATATTTTACCAGTTTGCCCAAGGCAGCGCCCAAAACAAGTCAGGTCCAAGTCGACGGCGCGTGATGTAAAAATTTCACGCACGCCTCACGTTTCAAAAAGCAGAATAATATGTGAACCAATCCCCACGGAAGCGGGATAGCACCCAAACCCTCAGGCAAGTTCACGATGGTTGCCAATATCTGAAAGGAGCCTCTAGAATCCTTCCGAGGAACCCAGAGCCCCCGGCACTAGAGATATAGGTAGGGAGTAGTAATGGTTGGTTCGAATCTAGTCTCTTTTAAGCATCAGAGTTGAGATATCATCCGTGGGGATATTCAAACATTAAAAAAGTATCTACCATACCCGAAAATTAAAGATACATATTTACAATTCTCTCCTTTTTGATCCCCATGAACGCGTGTCAGGCATACAGTGAAGAGACGTCATTTTGGTGAGCTAAATATTTAAAGAAAAATATTTTAAATTAAAAAGTATGTTAAACAAAACCATTCTTCGATTACGAAATCTATAATATAAACCTATGTGAAATATTAATTTACAGATAATTTTTTATCTCAGTACAAATTTATATTTATTTTAAATTTTACAGTCGTAAATATGATGATATTAAAAGAAAAACTATCACAGATAAATATAGGCTATGATACTATAGATATTAAAACCTCACGAGCAATCGTCGAATGATTGTAAACAAACTTTTTGTAAAAAAAACGACGCTCTCCATACGCTTAAAGGGTATTCCAATCATATCCAATATCAAATAACGATCACAGTTTACCCAATAGTGGGTCAAAAATCAAACCCCAGGGTCTAAGAAATCATTACCAAAACTTACTGAATTCCCTAGGGTAAGTAAACATAATACGGGCCAAACTCATTACTGTTTAGCACCCTGCTCCTAAGTGCCGAATGAGATGTGCTAAGTATGCTATTGTCGATTCGAGGTCGAGAAACTAGATAGCGAACGATCGAACACTAGACTCTGCACAAATAGAAGACCTATTCGTAGCGATCGAGGACAGGAATAGAATTTTAACCAGTACATATCTACCTCATCGTATAGTTAATACTATAGCATACGCCCGAGGCTCAACTTACAAGTTTTGATTCTCATTTTCCCATAGACCCATAGAAACGATTAATAGGGACAAAATTGTACTTATATTATTATATTTATTTATTTATCTATCACGCCTTACCCCCGAAGGGGTGGCAGAGGTATATTAAATGCCCACTGTTCACCATGTGTATTCCTGTTGAATCCAGTGGTGTTGAATCCAGTTGGACTCAGTGTTCTGTAAACGATCACCGAGTTACGCAACTATGACTATGACGGTCCTCGGATGGGTGACCACTTTGTGGCATTTACCTTTCCGAGCGTTTCCGTGCTTCGGAAGGCATGTTAAGCCGTTGGTCCCGGTTGCTGTTAACATGGCAGTCGTTAAATCAAGTTGAAGGCCTTATGGGCGGCTTGAAAAATTTCAACAGCAGGTAGCCACAACCTGCGTCTGTCTATTTCAACACGGCAATGAGCTCACCACCTATTACTTGGGACAGGAATACATATTGTGAGAAGTGGGCATATAATATGCCTCTACCACCCCTTCGGGGATAAGGCGTGATAGATGAATAAATAAATAAATAGATAATAAAATATTTCGCCTTTGACAATCAGTTATATGAAAATTAATGGAACAAGCTTAAGTTGGCCGACAATTTCCCGGTCAAATTTATGTAAGAACCATAGGATAATTTTTGTATGTTTATGCGTAAATCTATAGGCCAAGGTCGTGCCTATCTGTGTCAACCTAGAATCATAAAAACATCCGCCACCTACTTGCGATTTGTCCAAAACAAAACAATATTTCAGCAGTGTGACGAAGCCCTAAATTTGATTGTGTCTTCATAAATCCTTGCCAAGCAGCCAAGTATTCTTGTGGGATTTACGCCAAGTTTTTTTGATTATTTTATCTAATTGGTTTTACGAGTTACTTGTAAAACCAATGTAAGAAGTTATTTTTGTATTCCTAAGTTATTTTCTTTCTCTCTTGTCATCTAAATTTCAAAGTGATAACATTGTACCCCCATTGTATAAATGCACTTTCGTTTGTTAAAATAAAGGTTATCATATTTTTTTTTATGATAGACTAATACTCGTAGTTTTAATAAATAATAATAATTAATTAAATACAATGTCAAGTCAATAAATATTAACATGTCAAATTCAAATAACCCGCCTCTGACCGCTCCCGGTCCAAAGCTGCTTATAGCACTAGCCGCGTTTCCACGTTGAATAGCTATAGCCAACCTTTGCACCAGAAACGATCTTGAGCGGGAGTCACCTGTTTTCTCCCTTATTCTGCGTCCTAATTCCCCAATTAAAATTTTTGCCTCAGATCCCCAGCATCCCATGGTTTCCACGGCAATGAGCACAAACGAATACCTAGCCTCCATCTCGGCATATTTCTTCTTTTTTTTCTCCTCTGATAAAGCTTTTCTGACTTACTTGCTTACGTCTGTGTCGTTGCCTCATCCCTTAATCAGTAGGTGCACCGCTATTAGGTTAGGTTGCTTGGGCCCCGGAGATTTTAATAGGCCCCTTACACCCATAGCTAAATAAAGTAGGTATATCCGGGTTCGTTTGAAATTGCGGTTACAATCCAATTCATAAAACATCAGTGACATTCAAAGTCAATAAGCATCGCAAGACAAAGGCCCTTATACACAGTGGGCGCAATTTAATGCTCGAAAACCCTACTTAATCCTAAAAATTACCGTCCGTCATAACTAGACCTATAAAACGTTAATGCCTTGAACGTTTTAGGGCTCAAGTCATCTGAAAATTTACGTCCGTGTAATGTTCTGTGGTTCTGTCATACATTTAATTATTAATGAAATTGTAAATGCTTTCTCTAGATATTAGTATTCCTATTGATGGGATTATTGTGGCAATTGTCTTCAAGGAATACAATGAGAAATAGGTAGGTACAGAAAAGCTGAGTACTTACTCCATATTTAATATTCTAAACCAAATTCAATGCTACATTTTCTAAAGAATACTGTAGCATTAAAATTATGCCGTAGATTTACGATTGTTAAGCGAAGCCCTACTTGTTCTCTGGTCTGTAAACGATCTTTACGTTAAATAACTTACGGCGGAATGAATTCGAAATGATTCTAAAATATTTGACAGTTTGTGGTGTTTCCAATTACGAACGTTTCCGTGCTTCGAAAGGCACGTCAAGCCGTTGGTCACGACTGCCAGTAACGTAATGTTGAAGCCAAGTTAAAAGCCCTATTAGCTTTAATTGATCAATAACTTGCTGTTGATTCTTTCAAGTAAAAAAGGCCCTACTTGCTACTGTTCGTTTCAACACTGCTATACCTGGGACATAAAAAAGTGCGTAATATGCCTCTTTCTAGTACGGTAGACAGGTTACAACCTGAGGAACTCGATAACTCTTTTGATTTTCTTTTGCTTTATATGTACGGAACCCTAAACACTTAAGATTTTATTTATCTTGTGGGCGAGATCTTCGGGGCGTGATTTATGGATGAGCTCATGGGGATGAGAAGAGACGGGAATCTCGAAATAATATTTGTAACGATCTGTCTGACCAGTGCTGTACTGTAAGAGCAATTAAACTCAAATTTATGAAAATTGGAAGAGATTTTTATGTCCAACAGTGAGTTGCAGACTGACATCATGATTTCGATCTAAGAGTTTCTCAGCTAAGCTGGAAATAGACAGAAAAATATGGTGCACATCTTCCATTTTGCTTACGATACCCTAAAAACGGTACATAAATATAATAGAAATCTTGGGTTGTCGTGTTAGAATGAGAAACATCGTCACGATCAAATTACCTACAACGACTGCGGAAATATGGAACCCAAAATATGGCACGCGATGCCATACCATTACTCGGAAATAAGTAAGTTAAAAACAATGTTATGTAGCAAATTATACTAAAGAGTAATTTCAAGGTCTTTCTGAAATAAACAAGAATATCACGTTCACGGCTAAGATATTTATTACCCGTTCAATCTTTAGTTGTCGAAAATCAAGCGTCCGGGATCATTTTTAAAAGTAGCATTTAGAATAATACTATAGCGGTATTGTACAATGGAAAGATCTTGTAGTGGAGTTCACTTGTATATTTGTAACTGCTTCTCTTACAGACATATTGAAGCCTAACTATAATTACAATACAAATGTATATTTATACCTAATTCTTAAGATAATTGTGGAGAGAATATTCGTGCTTTTTCCTAATACTATTTCATTATTTCTAAATAATATATTGTTATGACAATGAGAAGTGATCGGTTAAATATTAGTGTTAGAATCACATTCAACTATGACGCCATAAATACATTTTATTTCCTTGATAATTAATATGTCAACAATCTACCTTACAAGATATCAACTTCTGACATATCGGTTTGCCAACTCATTGACGTCCACGTCGCGAACGAACGATGCCAAAGTTTACATTACAAAACTACATCGGTTTCCCGTTCATGTCGTATTCTGTAAAGGTTATATAGCTTTGTTGACCTGGTTTATCGAACGCGAAACTTAGGCAGGGAGTCGTTTTCAATTTCCGTAAACTTCTCTAAGTCAGTTTACCCTCGGTAACGACCGCCGACGCTTGCTGCTTTCAGCGATAGATGATATAGCGGGTTTTGTTTGTAAATTGCTTTTGTATATGCATATATTCTCACCTGTATCTGTTTCTGTACTTAGTTCGCTTCCATTTTGAATACAACTTCGTCGTTCGAAAATATTGTTTTAATAGTCTATGTTGTCATAATACATAGAATACTAGCTGTGCCCTGGCTTCGCTCTTTGAACACCCGTTGCACGTCACACATTTGACCCATGCCCCTTATAAGTATTCATATACTTTCATAAGGATGTAAAACAGTATAATTTTTGGAAATCTAGAATCACACAATTTTAATCAGAAGCAGGCATAACAATTATTTACCAAGTTAATAAATAAATCGATCACATGAACTCCATTTGTCGTCCAATGGTTCATTACCCACCACCCTTTGTATTTACGCACGCCTCTGTACGCTCACAATCGTTAGCTAGGGATGTCAGTCATAGCTAAACAACCCTCGAAAACCAATTATCAGTGTAGTTTGCACTTCACGAGGTCAGCTTGTGAATAGTGGTTTTAATTTATTTTCAAGATAGTTAGTTTTAGTTTTTTTTTTAGTCTTGTACTGTAAACAGTAAACAGTCATTAAAAAAAGTGATCTCGTTAATGTTACAAATGAATTTTTTTTTTTGTTTTTAACAAATTTTTAACAATATTTTAGTTATTAACAAATATACTGATAGTATGCAACGCGATAGTTTAAAAGTTAGGAAAGACAAGGAGTACCCAAATGAAACAAAAAAAAACAATTTTGCTTGTGCACTATGGCCGCTGGAATCCGTCACATTTTAACGTAAAAGGAGAAAAAAAAGAAGAAAGCTTAGTAAAAAAAAAACAATTATATGACAGAATATTTTATACCTTTTTCACCTTGGGGTAAGCGTGCATCCAAATATCTTTCTAACCTTTTACTGTTAACGTTTTATAACGTTAACAGTTCAAGCTGTTAATGAGATCATAGGTATAATATAATACGTTTATTACATACTAACTGATACCCGATATGACTTCGCCCGTAAGATACTTCGAACCTCGTCGCACCCATTTCATTCCGTCGTTTACTACTCATACAATAATATACGAAAAATTACCCCATGTGTTGACATTTATGATTACTACTCTGCTCCTAGATAGTAGCGTAATATATAACCTTCCTTGATAAATGTGTTATCCAACACAAAAAGAATTTTTAATTTAATCAGTAGTTTCCGAGATTTGAATTGAAAAATTATTTATGTAACCCAACAAACAAACTCTTCAGTTTTATATATTAGTATAGATATATTTATTATTGAAGAGGTGGCCGAGGCATATTGTATGCACACTTTTCACCATGTGTATTTTTGTCCCACGTAATAGGTGGTAGCCCATTGCCGTGTTGAAATAGACAGACCTGCTGTTAAAATTTTTCAAGCCGCCCATAATGCATCAATTGGGTTTAACGACTGTCATGTTACGGGCAACCGAGACCAACGGCTTAACGTGCCTTCCGAAGCACGGAAACGCTCGCAAATGTAAATGCTACAAAGTGGTCACCCATCCGTGACCAGCCATAGCGAAAGTTGCTTAACGCAATTATTGTTTGAAAACTGAGCTTGAGGTCCACGAGCTCTTTATAGGATAAGTATAGGTATATACACTTAGTAACTCAGTGTTTCTTAGGTCCCCGGTGACCTCATCTGCTACCGGTGCACCTGGTGATTAATAGACGAGGCGCCGGCGCAGGCGCCCTCACAGGGCTGGAACGTCAGGTTACTGCAGTCGCTCTTAATAATGTAGAAAATTAAAAGCAAACGACAGTGCAGCCCCTCGCAGTCTTAAAAAAGCGGACCCCAGACTCCAAATACAGGTAGAAATTGGAAACAACTGGTAAAACACTTAAGATGATGATGAGGAATAAAAATCAACACACATATTATCACGCCTCCCATCGGCAACTTGCTACGATCCTGACAGACCTCTTTTGCTTCTTCTAAGTACTTTCATGAGTGTTTTCATACACGCTCGCCGGTTAAGGGTATTCTTGACCTGGCCTTTTGCCAAAAGGTCTTCGATTTGATTGACATACGTACGCCGAGGTCGACCTCTACCAGTTTGCCTATCCACTCTCGCCACATAAATCTGCTTCGTCAGTCTATTATCATCCATCCTCTCCACGTGTCCAAACCAACTAAGCATGCTTTTTTCTATCTTAGTCACTACATCTTCTGTCATACCGCAGCGTTCCTTTATCGCGCTGTTCCTTTCTTTATCCATCAAATTCACTCCAGCTATACTTCGCAGACTTTTCATTTCCACTGCATTAACTTTTATGCGTCTCCTGCCAGAAAATTCAAAGAAATCGTAAAAACAGAAGAAATGGCATCGAACGGATCGGTAGAAATTCTAATCGAATATTAACAAGATGCCTCGCAAAAGTTGTAAAGCCGCAAAGAAATTGGAAAAAGCACATCCAGACCTTCGTACCGTACATGAAGTTACGAAATAAAAAACAATAAAGGATTTATGAAACAACTTTTTGTGACTTTACAACCCAGTTTGTAGTACAACATAGTATTAATATATATATCTTTGGCATATGGTATAACCAGGGGGGTTTCACTCCGCGGTTTAGGTATAACCGAGCAGCGCACCGCTCGGAGCGGCTAATGACAGTGGGCTGACGCTGCCGCTCGGCTCACACGACATTCCCACTCTAAATAAATAAACTAGGTACAAAAACTTCTCAAGTGACAATCCCGCGCGAACTTCGCAGCTTGATCATAAAACTCTGGCGCGCAAAGAAAACTCAACGTTCGCGCGTAGTAATATGTTTCAATTTTGCTTGCAGGCGGCGAGTCTAGGTATGTTTTCATACCTAAAACTGACTGACATAGTACTATTACTTATTCTTTGATATAACCATATCTACTAATTTGCAAACGAGATTAATAGAAAAGAAACAAGTAACGGGTAATCGGTAACTAAACCGATTTTGCAATGATTCTAAAACCGCAAGTCATAGAAACTTCAAAATCCCCCATAAACGTACTCATGGTGTCCTGAATCGAATGCCGCAAACCGTTTGTCTCTGTCTCTGGTTCCTGAGAAATAGATGCGTACAGTCGGATGGATGGACAGACTGAGTCGCCTAATAAGACTTTTCTAAGCTTTAGGATCTAGAAGTCTAAAAATTGGTTGGGAAGTCATGTGATCACGCTTTTACCTCCAAAGGGATGGAAGAGGCATACTATACGACTACATTTTACCACGAGCATTTTTGTACCATAAAGCTACAAAGCATCGTAAAAAAAGCACGACTTGACTAGTGCCAAATTTGCTTTTTGCTAGCGAAACCTGGGTATGTCAGAAGATGCATGAAAGTAAGTTGAATGCTGTGGAAATGCGATCACTTCGAAAATTGTGCTGCGTAACCTTGACTGACCGAATACGCAACGAAGTGATACGCAATATGGCAGGTTTGAATTAAGTGTCAGCGTTAAGTTGAAAAAGGGCGTGCTCCGTTGGTTTGAACACGTCCAACGAATGAGTGAGGAACGATTGACGAAAAAGATATATTGTGCCAAAGGAGTAGGTAGAAGGAATCAGGGTAGGCTGAGACGTACATATGAAGATCACGTGAGCAGATTGCTCAAAAACGGAAAAGTCAATAGTACTCGGATACCCAGACGTGCATGTATGAAGCGATTGGTGAATCTGCAAGAAACAAAAGAAGTATGGATGGATCGCGAAGCCTGGCGATCTGGCTTCTCTGACTACCCCGTCAGGGGGATATAGCGTGAAGATAGTTAGTTAGTTAGTATCAGGTGGTGAGCAAATAACCGTGTTGAAATGAACATTACCGTTTGTGGCGACCTTATATTGAAAATTTTCAAACCGTTACTAAGGGCCGTATTCAAGAACGTTTATCAACACTCAAGAAACACTTGAGAGTAGATTTTATAAGGCAAAATCTAGTCGCAGGCGTTGATTGAGTATTAAGAAACGTTCTGGAATACGGACCTAAGACCTTCAACTGCGCCTATGCCTGCTGCTTTGATCACAGACTATGGCACTAGGTACCCTTTCTCTTCATATTAATATATTCCCAGTTGTTTCTAAACTCTACCTCGATTTAGAGCATGGGATTCACTAGACAGTATGTATGTATCTATGTCATATCAGTAACATAAACAAAAATGTTAAAAACTAACTTTAGAAGCGCTCGTGGCCCCGCGGTCTCAGTGTTCTGTAAACGATCACTGAGTTACGCAACATTCACTATGGCTGTTCCTCGGATGGGTGACTACTTTGTGGCATTTACATTTGTGAGCGTTTCCATGCTTCGGAAGGCACGTTAAGCCGTTGGTCCCGGTTGCCAGTAAAATGGCAGTCGTTAAGCCCGGTTGAAGGCCTTATGGGAGGCTTGAAAATTTCAAAAGCAGGTAGCCACAACCTGCGTCTGTCTAATTCAACACGGCAATGGGCTCACCACCTAATACGTGGGACAGGAATCCACACGGTGAAAAGTGGGCATATAATATGCCTCTGCCACCCCTTCGGGGATAAGGCGTGATGGATATTTATTTATTTTAAAAACTATCTTCCAAAATTTATAAAGCTATTTCCAGCATGTTTACTGGATAAAATAAGCAAGAAGAAATCAATTGTACCACTTACGTACTTATATAGAAAATGCGTACGCTAATAAATCAGGGCTCTATTCATCTTTCATTGGTACAAGGTTCATGGCATACTGATCCATCACGAAGTACAATGGATACCGCTGCGCCGCCCTACAATAGTCCAAATTGATTGTACTCTACCCCGAATAACTCAGCCTTAAATGTAGTGCTGATATTGAAGAGTATTTTACAAGCATTGTTGTATTTAATAAAATATACCTATAAATAACTAAATTTAAAAGTAAATTTACGGTCTGTAAGAGACTGAAATGGAGATGGGCTGGACATAGGTTACGGGAAGGAATAGAAAAATGGACGAGACTAGTAACAGAATGGTACCCGCGAGATAATAAAAGGAATAAAGGAAGTCAGACTAAACGTTAGGAAGATGATATGAAAAATATAGCTGGTCCAGAATGGACACGCACTGCAAAGGACATGACTACAAGATCGTTCAATAAGTCCCGAGACTAACTTGGAAATGGCGTATATATTAAAAACTCTTTAGATTTTTTAAATGTACTGGCCATCAATAAAAGATTTGTGTCAATTTTTTAAAAATGGAACATTAATATATTGATTCTGCAGACATTTAAGTGACGCTACGCTTGTAGTTTCGATACAATGGAAAAAACGAGTTTCGCGTGTTGATAAAACATTGTTTTTTAATGGAAAAAAATTCCGTTGAAGCACAGCAATGGCTTATAAAATGTTATGCGGGATCAGCTCCCTCTAAAGCAACCATTTGTCGGTGTTATGCCGACTTCAAAAGCGGTCGCATGGACACAAATGAAGGGGAACGCTCAGGTCGTCCAAATGAAGCAGTGACTTAACAAAATATTAACCAAGTCCACAAAATCATAATGGAAGATCGGAAGATAAAAGTGCGCGAGATAGCCAAGATAGTGAAGATTTCAGCTGGTAGTGTTTTCACTATTTTACATGAAAATTTGGCCATGAAAAGCTTTTTTCCAAGTGGGTGCCGCGTTTGCTTACAACTGATCAAAAGGAACAACGTATCAATGATTCAGAGCGATGTTTGGCGCCGATGAATCGTAATAAAAAGGATTTTTTACGTCGGTATGTGACAATGGATGAAACATGGATACACCATTTTACTCCGGAATCCAGTCGGCAGTCAGCGGAGTGGAGAGCGGCTTGTGAAAGCCGCCCGAAGCGGCCTAAGACTCAGAAATCGGCCGGTTAGATTATGGCGTCTATATTTTGGGATGCGCATGGAATACTTTTCATCGACTACCTTGAAAGTTGGCAAAATATAAATAGTGACTATTACATGTGCTTATTGGAGCGATTGAAGTACGAAATTGCGGATAAACGGCCTCAAATAAACAAAAAGAAAGTGGTGTTTCACCAGGACTGTCTGTGAGAGAAGTCTGTGAGAACGATGGCCAAAATTAATTAATTGGGCTTTGAATTGCTTCCTCATCCCCCTTATTCGCCAGACTTGGCCCCCAGCGATTACTGGCTGTTTGCAGATCTCAAAAAAATGCTCCATGGTAAGAATGGTCGCTTGGACCCCTGAGATTTTGGTAGTAAACTCATACTTGAAATCTATATGTTAGTTTGTTTAATAGATAGATAGATAGATAATTCTTTATTGCACACCATTACATACAGTATTTACAGGACTTAAAACTACAAGTGAGAGTACAATGGGCGGTCTTATAGCTAAAAGCGATCTCTTCCAGACAACCTTAGTATGGAAAGAGAATCTTCTCTTTCCATACTAAGGTCCAGGAAAACAAAGAAAGAGGTATATTTGTTAATAACTGGCTGACTCCTGAGTCAGCCTGTGACCACGGCCGGTGCAACCTGGTCGAAACGTCAGGCAGCAAAGGTATGTGGAATAACCGCGTTTAGCCCCGTTATTAACAAATATACTGATAGTATGCAACGCGATAGTTTAAAAGTTAGTAAAGAAAGAGGTAGTTGATGGCGTACTTACATAATATATAACTACAGATTAGTATGACAGCGAGGATAGAATAGTTAAGTTGTACACAATACAGAAGTAAAAGAAAAGAAATACTATAAGTAAAGTTAAGTACTTAGTTAGAGGACAGAAAGTGGTTTTTAACCTTGTCCTTAAAGATAGCGAGTGACTTCGCGCGATGTATATCTAATGGTAGCTCATTCCACCATCGTACGGTCAAGACATTATAGGATTTTCCTAAGAATGTTGTGGAATGTGACGGCATTTTTAGTATCAGGTTCTCCGATGATCTCAAGCACTTCGAATAAGTATCATGAAGGAACTCAAAACGTCCTTTGAGATAGGTAGGCGTAGAAGGGTTGAACAGTATACTGTATAACAAGAAAAGAATATGAGCATTCCGGCGAAGTCTTTTCCGAAAAATATTGTAATCATAGCGTAGTCCAAATATAAATCTGATACATAATTTCTAAAGACGCTCGAGTTTATCTAGCTGGCGTTCGGTGAGATCTGGATAGATGACGTCTGCATAGTTTGTTTGGTTGTTTAAACGCGCTAATCTGAAGAACTTCTGGTTTGAATGCAAAATTTGTTTTTGTATTGTATAGTCTATTTATCGAGGAAGGCTATATATCATCACGCTACTACCCAGGACAGGTGGAGCTGTAATCATAAATGTTAACAAATCAGGCAAATATTCATACATTTTTGTAAAAGTAATAACCGACGAGATCGAATATCAATTCAATGACGACGGGGAATAAAAGTATGTCTCGGGCGATGCCGCTAGTTATTTTATAAATATTGGTAGGTATATAAATATATAAAAGTGAAACGAAGTACATCAGCTCACGTAGTACTTAATTAAACATTATTTATTCATACTCATCTTAACCTTCCAACATTTTAGTGCAAACTAATTAATAATTACCAACATTCAGCACCCCAAACGGATCGCGAACTTGGGCATATACATATAAGGTTGAAATTCGGGTGCCGATTATAATAATTAATTATACCCTCTGTCAAGATTGGCCAGCTTTTGGAAAATAAGGATTTGCGGACAATGGATGAATTTTAAAGGTTATGGGTTACTACGCACTTACCACTGTACCCAAGGATAATATAGGTATTATTGAAGGCTACCAAGGGCAAAATCTAAGTATATGATAAACAGATAAATAATATTGAAATATAATGAAGTATTTTATTTTTTTATGGGGATGCTACTGGCTGTAGATGGCGCCTTAACACAGAAAGAGGTATACACATTCTAAAAAATTTAATAAAAAACTACTGAATGGATTTTAATGAAACTTTACAATAATATACTTACACATCAGAATAATACATAGGCTACTTTTTAACCCGGGAACCAGTTCCTGTGGAATACGGCAACGGGAAAACCTCTCTATGCGGGTGAAGTAGTAGTAGTAGCGTCAACTAGTAAATAAAACAAGTATTGCCAGAAATTTTAATACCCTACCATGTTCAATCGTAGAGATAAAACTTGACGGTCGAAAATCCTAATTCAAACAAAGAGAAAGTCTGTGTATTATAACTGAGTTTGAAATTGCTTCTTGGTGAATAAAATTCTTACTTAATGTCAGTACAGTGTACACATTGCGCGTGTTTAGTTGAAGTTAAACTCGAGAAATTTTAGATAATTATCAAGTGAAATAATATTAATAATCATAAAATATATAAATATAATATGAAATTGTAAATAGGCCCTTAAAAAAAAGACTTTCTAAGTTTATTGTCGGTTCTTCTCAGGTGGGCCGCGTTCCGAACCGGTGGTCACTTTAAATATATTAAATTTGCAATGGGCTCACTACCTATTAAGTGGAACAGATATGCACACTATGAAATGTGACAGCATAATATGCCTCCGTCACTCGCGTCGCATAGCTAAATAAAGTAGGTATATCCGGGTTCGTTTGAAATTGCGGTTACAATCCAATTCATAAAACATCAGTGACATTCAAAGTCAATAAGCACCGCAAGACAAAGGCCCTTATACACAGTGGGCGCAATTTAATGCTCGAAAACCCTACTTAAGCCTAAAAATTACCGTCCGTCATAACTAGACCTATAAAACGTTAAAATCTTGAACATTTTAGGACTCAAGTCATCTGGAAATTTACGTACGTGTAATGTTCTGTGGTTCTATCATACATTTAATTATTAATGAAATTGTAAATGCAAATACTGCTTTCTCTAGATATTAGTATTCCTATTGATAGGATTATTGTGGCAATTGTCTTCAAGGAATACAATGAGAAATAGGTAGGTACAGAAAAGCTGAGTACTTACTCCATATTTAATATTCTAAACCAAATTCAATGCTACATTTTCTAAACAATACTGTAGCATTAAAATTATGCCGTAGATTTACGATTGTGAAGCGAAGCCCTACTTGTTTTCTGGTCTGTAAACGATCTATACGTTAAATAACTTACGGCGGAATGAATACGAAATGATTCTAAAATATTTGACAGTTTGTGGTGTTTCCTATTACGAACGTTTCCGTTCTTCGAAAGGCACGTCAAGCCGTTGGTCACGACTGCCAGTGACGTAATATTGAAGCCAAGTTAAAAGCCCTATTAGCTTTAATTAATCAATAAGTTTCTGTTGATTCTTTCAAGTCAATAAGGCCCTACTTGCTACTGTTCGGTTCAACACGGCTATACCTGGGACATAAAAAAGTGCGTAATATGCCTCTTTCTAGTACGGTAGACAGGTTACAACCTGAGGAACTCGATAACTCTATTGATTTTCTTTTGCTTTATAGGTACGGAACCCTAAACACTTAAGATTTTATTTATCTTGTAGGCGAGATCTTCGGGGCGTGATTTATGGATGAGCTCATGGGGATGAGAAGAGACGGGAATCTCGCAATAATATTTGTACCGATCTGTCTGACCAGTGCTGTACTGTAAGAGCAATTAAACTCAAATTTATGAAAATTGGAAGAGATTTCTATGTCCAACAGTGAGTTGCAGACTGTATTAATTGATTTCGATCTAAGAGTTTCTCAGCTAAGCTGGAAATAGACAGAAAAATATGGTGCACATCTTCCATTTTGCTTACGATACCCTAAAAACGGTACATAAATATAATAGAAATCTTGGGTTGTCGTGTTAGAATGAGAAACTTCGTCACGATCAAATTACCTACAACGACTGCGGAAATATGGAACCCAAAATATGGCACGCGATGCCATACCATTACTCGGAAATAAGTAAGTTAAAAACAATGTTATGTAGCAAATTATACTAAAGAGTAATTTCAAGGTCTTTCTGATATAATAAACAAGAAATCACGTTCACGGCTAAGATATTTATTACCCGTTCAATCTTTAGTTGTCGAAAATCAAGCGTCCGGGATCATTTTTAAAAGTAGCATTTAGAATAATACTATAGCGGTATTGTACAATGGAAAGATCTTGTAGTGGAGTTCACTTGTATATTTGTAACTGCTTCTCTTACAGACATATTGAAGCCTAACTATAATTACAATACAAATGTATATTTATACCTAATTCTTAAGATAATTGTGGAGAGAATATTCGTGCTTTTTCCTAATACTATTTCATTATTTATAAATAATATATTGTTATGACAATGAGAAGTGATCGGTTAAATATTAGTGTTAGAATCACATTCAACTATGACGCCATAAATACATTTTATTTCCTGGATAATTAATATGTCAACAATCTACCTTACAAGATATCAACTTCTGACATATCGGTTTGCCAACTCATTGACGTCCACGTCGCGAACGAACGATGCCAAAGTTTACATTACAAAACTACATCGGTTTCCCGTTCATGTCGTATTCTGTAAAGGTTATATAGCTTTGTTGACCTGGTTTATCGAACGCGAAACTTAGGCAGGGAGTCGTTTTCAATTTCCGCAAACTTCTCTAAGTCAGTTTACCCTCGGTAACGACCGCCGACGCTTGCTGCTTTCAGCGATAGATGATATAGCGGGTTTTGTTTGTAAATTGCTTTTGTATATGCATATATTCTCACCTGTATCTGTTTCTGTACTTAGTTCGCTTCCATTTTGAATACAACTTCGTCGTTCGAAAATATTGTTTTAATAGTCTATGTTGTCATAATACATAGAATACTAGCTGTGCCCTGGCTTCGCTCTTTGAACACCCGTTGCACGTCACACATTTGACCCATGCCCCTTATAAGTATTCATATACTTTCATAAGGATGTAAAACAGTATAATTTTTGGAAATCTAGAATCACACAATTTTTAATCAGAAGCCGGCATAAAAAAATATAAAAAATTATATATATAGAGTAAAACAAGGGTTGGAGGCTTTTATGAAAAATACTTCAAAGTACACTTTAAAGTATTTTTCATAAAAGCCTTCAACCCTTGTTTTACTCTACGAGTGCTTCAAATATAAAAGTATTGTAAAAAAAACCCAAATTAATAAATAAATCGACCACACTAACTCCATTTGTCGTCCAATGGTTCATTACCCACCACCCTTTGTATTTACGCACGCCCCTGTACGCTCACAATCGTTAGCTAGGGATGTGTCATAGCTAAACAACCCTCGAAAACCAATTATCAGTGTAGTTTGCACTTCACGAGGTCTGCTTGTGAATAGTGGTTTTAATTTATTTTCAAGATAGTTAGTTTTAGTTTTTTTTTTAGTCTGGTACTGTAAACAGTAAACAGTCATTAAAATAAGTGATCTCGTTAATGTTACAAATGAAAGACAAGGAGTACCCAAATGAAACAAAAAAAAACAATTTTGCTTGTGCACTATGGCCGCTGGAATCCGTCACATTTTAACGTAAAAGGAGAAAAAAAAGAAGAAAGCTTAGTAAAAAAAAAACAATTATATGACAGAATATTTTATACCTTTTTCACCTTGGGGTAAGCGTGCATCCAAATATCTTTCTAACCTTTTACTGTTAACGTTTTATAACGTTAACAGTTCAAGCTGTTAATGAGATCATAGGTATAATATAATACGTTTATTACATACTAACTGATACCCGATATGACTTCGCCCGTAAGATACTTCGAACCTCGTCGCACCCATTTCATTCCGTCGTTTACTACTCATACAATAATATACGAAAAATTACCCCATGTGTTGACATTTATGATTACTACTCTGCTCTCCTAGATAGTAGCGTAATATATAACCTTCCTTGATAAATGTGTTATCCAACACAAAAAGAATTTTTAATTTAATCAGTAGTTTCCGAGATTTGAATTGAAAAATTATTTATGTAACCCAACAAACAAACTCTTCAGTTTTATATATTAGTATAGATATATTTATTATTGAAGAGGTGGCCGAGGCATATTGTATGCACACTTTTCACCATGTGTATTTTTGTCCCACGTAATAGGTGGTAGCCCATTGCCGTGTTGAAATAGACAGACCTGCTGTTAAAATTTTTCAAGCCGCCCATAATGCATCAATTGGGTTTAACGACTGTCATGTTACGGGCAACCGAGACCAACGGCTTAACGTGCCTTCCGAAGCACGGAAACGCTCGCAAATGTAAATGCTACAAAGTGGTCACCCATCCGTGACCAGCCATAGCGAAAGTTGCTTAACGCAATTATTGTTTGAACACTGAGCTTGAGGTCCACGAGCTCTTTATAGGATAAGTATAGGTATATACACTTAGTAACTCAGTGTTTCTTAGGTCCCCGGTGACCTCATCTGCTACCGGTGCACCTGGTGATTAATAGACGAGGCGCCGGCGCAGGCGCCCTCACAGGGCTGGAACGTCAGGTTACTGCAGTCGCTCTTAATAATGTAGAAAATTAAAAGCAAACGACAGTGCAGCCCCTCGCAGTCTTAAAAAAGCGGACCCCAGACTCCAAATACAGGTAGAAATTGGAAACAACTGGTAAAACACTTAAGATGATGATGAGGAATAAAAATCAACACACATATTATCACGCCTCCCATCGGCAACTTGCTACGATCCTGACAGACCTCTTTTGCTTCTTCTAAGTACTTTCATGAGTGTTTTCATACACGCTCGCCGGTTAAGGGTATTCTTGACCTGGCCTTTTGCCAAAAGGTCTTCGATTTGATTGACATATGTACGCCGAGGTCGCCTCTACCAGTTTGCCCATTCACTCTCGCCACATAAATCTGCTTCGTCAGTCTATTATCATCCATCCTCTCCACGTGTCCCAACCAACTAAGCATGCTTTTTTCTATCTTAGTCACTACATCTTCTGTCATACCGCAGTTTTCCTTTATCGCGCTGTTCCTTTCTTTATCCATCAAATTCACTCCAGCTATACTTCGCAGACTTTTCATTTCCACTGCATTAACTTTTATGCGTCTCCTGCCAGAAAATTCAAAGAAATCGTAAAAACAGAAGAAATGGCATCGAACGGATCGGTAGAAATTCTAATCGAATATTAACAAGATGCCTCGCAAAAGTTGTAAAGCCGCAAAGAAATTGGAAAAAGCACATCCAGACCTTCGTACCGTACATGAAGTTACGAAATAAAAAACAATAAAGGATTTATGAAACAACTTTTTGTGACTTTACAACCCAGTTTGTAGTACAACATAGTATTAATATATATATCTTTGGCATATGGTATAACCAGGGGGGTTTCACTCCGCGGTTTAGGTATAACCGAGCAGCGCACCGCTCGGAGCGGCTAATGACAGTGGGCTGACGCTGCCGCTCGGCTCACACGACATTCCCACTCTAAATAAATAAACTAGGTACAAAAACTTCTCAAGTGACAATCCCGCGCGAACTTCGCAGCTTGATCATAAAACTCTGGCGCGCAAAGAAAACTCAACGTTCGCGCGTAGTAATATGTTTCAATTTTGCTTGCAGGCGGCGAGTCTAGGTATGTTTTCATACCTAAAACTGACTGACATAGTACTATTACTTATTCTTTGATATAACCATATCTACTAATTTGCAAACGAGATTAATAGAAAAGAAACAAGTAACGGGTAATCGGTAACTAAACCGATTTTGCAATGATTCTAAAACCGCAAGTCATAGAAACTTCAAAATCCCCCATAAACGTACTCATGGTGTCCTGAATCGAATGCCGCAAACCGTTTGTCTCTGTCTCTGGTTCCTGAGAAATAGATGCGTACAGTCGGATGGATGGACAGACTGAGTCGCCTAATAAGACTTTTCTAAGCTTTAGGATCTAGAAGTCTAAAAATTGGTTGGGAAGTCATGTGATCACGCTTTTACCTCCAAAGGGATGGAAGAGGCATACTATACGACTACATTTTACCACGAGCATTTTTGTACCATAAAGCTACAAAGCATCGTAAAAAAAGCACGACTTGACTAGTGCCAAATTTGCTTTTTGCTAGCGAAACCTGGGTATGTCAGAAGATGCATGAAAGTAAGTTGAATGCTGTGGAAATGCGATCACTTCGAAAATTGTGCTGCGTAACCTTGACTGACCGAATACGCAACGAAGTGATACGCAATATGGCAGGTTTGAATTAAGTGTCAGCGTTAAGTTGAAAAAGGGCGTGCTCCGTTGGTTTGAACACGTCCAACGAATGAGTGAGGAACGATTGACGAAAAAGATATATTGTGCCAAAGGAGTAGGTAGAAGGAATCAGGGTAGGCTGAGACGTACATATGAAGATCACGTGAGCAGATTGCTCAAAAACGGAAAAGTCAATAGTACTCGGATACCCAGACGTGCATGTATGAAGCGATTGGTGAATCTGCAAGAAACAAAAGAAGTATGGATGGATCGCGAAGCCTGGCGATCTGGCTTCTCTGACTACCCCGTCAGGGGGATATAGCGTGAAGATAGTTAGTTAGTTAGTATCAGGTGGTGAGCAAATAACCGTGTTGAAATGAACATTACCGTTTGTGGCGACCTTATATTGAAAATTTTCAAACCGTTACTAAGGGCCGTATTCAAGAACGTTTATCAACACTCAAGAAACACTTGAGAGTAGATTTTATAAGGCAAAATCTAGTCGCAGGCGTTGATTGAGTATTAAGAAACGTTCTGGAATACGGACCTAAGACCTTCAACTGCGCCTATGCCTGCTGCTTTGATCACAGACTATGGCACTAGGTACCCTTTCTCTTCATATTAATATATTCCCAGTTGTTTCTAAACTCTACCTCGATTTAGAGCATGGGATTCACTAGACAGTATGTATGTATCTATGTCATATCAGTAACATAAACAAAAATGTTAAAAACTAACTTTAGAAGCGCTCGTGGCCCCGCGGTCTCAGTGTTCTGTAAACGATCACTGAGTTACGCAACATTCACTATGGCTGTTCCTCGGATGGGTGACTACTTTGTGGCATTTACATTTGTGAGCGTTTCCATGCTTCGGAAGGCACGTTAAGCCGTTGGTCCCGGTTGCCAGTAAAATGGCAGTCGTTAAGCCCGGTTGAAGGCCTTATGGGAGGCTTGAAAATTTCAAAAGCAGGTAGCCACAACCTGCGTCTGTCTAATTCAACACGGCAATGGGCTCACCACCTAATACGTGGGACAGGAATCCACACGGTGAAAAGTGGGCATATAATATGCCTCTGCCACCCCTTCGGGGATAAGGCGTGATGGATATTTATTTATTTTAAAAACTATCTTCCAAAATTTATAAAGCTATTTCCAGCATGTTTACTGGATAAAATAAGCAAGAAGAAATCAATTGTACCACTTACGTACTTATATAGAAAATGCGTACGCTAATAAATCAGGGCTCTATTCATCTTTCATTGGTACAAGGTTCATGGCATACTGATCCATCACGAAGTACAATGGATACCGCTGCGCCGCCCTACAATAGTCCAAATTGATTGTACTCTACCCCGAATAACTCAGCCTTAAATGTAGTGCTGATATTGAAGAGTATTTTACAAGCATTGTTGTATTTAATAAAATATACCTATAAATAACTAAATTTAAAAGTAAATTTACGGTCTGTAAGAGACTGAAATGGAGATGGGCTGGACATAGGTTACGGGAAGGAATAGAAAAATGGACGAGACTAGTAACAGAATGGTACCCGCGAGATAATAAAAGGAATAAAGGAAGTCAGACTAAACGTTAGGAAGATGATATGAAAAATATAGCTGGTCCAGAATGGACACGCACTGCAAAGGACATGACTACAAGATCGTTCAATAAGTCCCGAGACTAACTTGGAAATGGCGTATATATTAAAAACTCTTTAGATTTTTTAAATGTACTGGCCATCAATAAAAGATTTGTGTCAATTTTTTAAAAATGGAACATTAATATATTGATTCTGCAGACATTTAAGTGACGCTACGCTTGTAGTTTCGATACAATGGAAAAAACGAGTTTCGCGTGTTGATAAAACATTGTTTTTTAATGGAAAAAAATTCCGTTGAAGCACAGCAATGGCTTATAAAATGTTATGCGGGATCAGCTCCCTCTAAAGCAACCATTTGTCGGTGTTATGCCGACTTCAAAAGCGGTCGCATGGACACAAATGAAGGGGAACGCTCAGGTCGTCCAAATGAAGCAGTGACTTAACAAAATATTAACCAAGTCCACAAAATCATAATGGAAGATCGGAAGATAAAAGTGCGCGAGATAGCCAAGATAGTGAAGATTTTAGCTGGTAGTGTTTTCACTATTTTATATGAAAATTTGGCCATGAAAAGCTTTTTTCCAAGTGGGTGCCGCGTTTGCTTACAACTGATCAAAAGGAACAACGTATCAATGATTCAGAGCGATGTTTGGCGCCGATGAATCGTAATAAAAAGGATTTTTTACGTCGGTATGTGACAATGGATGAAACATGGATACACCATTTTACTCCGGAATCCAGTCGGCAGTCAGCGGAGTGGAGAGCGGCTTGTGAAAGCCGCCCGAAGCGGCCTAAGACTCAGAAATCGGCCGGTTAGATTATGGCGTCTATATTTTGGGATGCGCATGGAATACTTTTCATCGACTACCTTGAAAGTGGGCAAAATATAAATAGTGACTATTACATGTGCTTATTGGAGCGATTGAAGTACGAAATTGCGGATAAACGGCCTCAAATAAACAAAAAGAAAGTGGTGTTTCACCAGGACTGTCTGTGAGAGAAGTCTGTGAGAACGATGGCCAAAATTAATTAATTGGGCTTTGAATTGCTTCCTCATCCCCCTTATTCGCCAGACTTGGCCCCCAGCGATTACTGGCTGTTTGCAGATCTCAAAAAAATGCTCCATGGTAAGAATGGTCGCTTGGACCCCTGAGATTTTGGTAGTAAACTCATACTTGAAATCTATATGTTAGTTTGTTTAATAGATAGATAGATAGATAATTCTTTATTGCACACCATTACATACAGTATTTACAGGACTTAAAACTACAAGTGAGAGTACAATGGGCGGTCTTATAGCTAAAAGCGATCTCTTCCAGACAACCTTAGTATGGAAAGAGAATCTTCTCTTTCCATACTAAGGTCCAGGAAAACAAAGAAAGAGGTATATTTGTTAATAACTGGCTGACTCCTGAGTCAGCCTGTGACCACGGCCGGTGCAACCTGGTCGAAACGTCAGGCAGCAAAGGTATGTGGAATAACCGCGTTTAGCCCCGTTATTAACAAATATACTGATAGTATGCAACGCGATAGTTTAAAAGTTAGTAAAGAAAGAGGTAGTTGATGGCGTACTTACATAATATATAACTACAGATTAGTATGACAGCGAGGATAGAATAGTTAAGTTGTACACAATACAGAAGTAAAAGAAAAGAAATACTACAAGTAAAGTTAAGTACTTAGTTAGAGGACAGAAAGTGGTTTTTAACCTTGTCCTTAAAGATAGCGAGTGACTTCGCGCGATGTATATCTAATGGTAGCTCATTCCACCATCGTACGGTCAAGACATTATAGGATTTTCCTAAGAATGTTGTGGAATGTGACGGCATTTTTAGTATCAGGTTCTCCGATGATCTCAAGCACTTCGAATAAGTATCATGAAGGAACTCAAAACGTCCTTTGAGATAGGTAGGCGTAGAAGGGTTGAACAGTATACTGTATAACAAGAAAAGAATATGAGCATTCCGGCGAAGTCTTTTCCGAAAAATATTGTAATCATAGCGTAGTCCAAATATAAATCTGATACATAATTTCTAAAGACGCTCGAGTTTATCTAGCTGGCGTTCGGTGAGATCTGGATAGATGACGTCTGCATAGTTTGTTTGGTTGTTTAAACGCGCTAATCTGAAGAACTTCTGGTTTGAATGCAAAATTTGTTTTTGTATTGTATAGTCTATTTATCGAGGAAGGCTATATATCATCACGCTACTACCCAGGACAGGTGGAGCTGTAATCATAAATGTTAACAAATCAGGCAAATATTCATACATTTTTGTAAAAGTAATAACCGACGAGATCGAATATCAATTCAATGACGACGGGGAATAAAAGTATGTCTCGGGCGATGCCGCTAGTTATTTTATAAATATTGGTAGGTATATAAATATATAAAAGTGAAACGAAGTACATCAGCTCACGTAGTACTTAATTAAACATTATTTATTCATACTCATCTTAACCTTCCAACATTTTAGTGCAAACTAATTAATAATTACCAACATTCAGCACCCCAAACGGATCGCGAACTTGGGCATATACATATAAGGTTGAAATTCGGGTGCCGATTATAATAATTAATTATACCCTCTGTCAAGATTGGCCAGCTTTTGGAAAATAAGGATTTGCGGACAATGGATGAATTTTAAAGGTTATGGGTTACTACGCACTTACCACTGTACCCAAGGATAATATAGATATTATTGAAGGCTACCAAGGGCAAAATCTAAGTATATGATAAACAGATAAATAATATTGAAATATAATGAAGTATTTTAATTTTTTATGGGGATGCTACTGGCTGTAGATGGCGCCTTAACACAGAAAGAGGTATACACATTCTAAAAAATTAAATAAAAAACTACTGAATGGATTTTAATGAAACTTTACAATAATATAGCTTACACATCAGAATAATACATAGGCTACTTTTTAACCCGGGAACCAGTTCCTGTGGAATACGGCAACGGGAAAACCTCTCTATGCGGGTGAAGTAGTAGTAGTAGCGTCAACTAGTAAATAAAACAAGTATTGCCAGAAATTTTAATACCCTACCATGTTCAATCGTAGAGATAAAACTTGACGGTCGAAAATCCTAATTCAAACAAAGAGAAAGTCTGTGTATTATAACTGAGTTTGAAATTGCTTCTTGGTGAATAAAATTCTTACTTAATGTCAGTACAGTGTACACATTGCGCGTGTTTAGTTGAAGTTAAACTCGAGAAATTTTAGATAATTATCAAGTGAAATAATATTAATAATCATAAAATATATAAATATAATATGAAATTGTAAATAGGCCCTTAAAAAAAAGACTTTCTAAGTTTATTGTCGGTTCTTCTCAGGTGGGCCGCGTTCCGAACCGGTGGTCACTTTAAATATATTAAATTTGCAATGGGCTCACTACCTATTAAGTGGAACAGATATGCACACTATGAAATGTGACAGCATAATATGCCTCCGTCACTCGCGTCGCATAGCTAAATAAAGTAGGTATATCCGGGTTCGTTTGAAATTGCGGTTACAATCCAATTCATAAAACATCAGTGACATTCAAAGTCAATAAGCACCGCAAGACAAAGGCCCTTATACACAGTGGGCGCAATTTAATGCTCGAAAACCCTACTTAAGCCTAAAAATTACCGTCCGTCATAACTAGACCTATAAAACGTTAAAATCTTGAACATTTTAGGACTCAAGTCATCTGGAAATTTACGTACGTGTAATGTTCTGTGGTTCTGTCATACATTTAATTATTAATGAAATTGTAAATGCTTTCTCTAGATATTAGTATTCCTATTGATGGGATTATTGTGGCAATTGTCTTCAAGGAATACAATGAGAAATAGGTAGGTACAGAAAAGCTGAGTACTTACTCCATATTTAATATTCTAAACCAAATTCAATGCTACATTTTCTAAAGAATACTGTAGCATTAAAATTATGCCGTAGATTTACGATTGTTAAGCGAAGCCCTACTTGTTCTCTGGTCTGTAAACGATCTTTACGTTAAATAACTTACGGCGGAATGAATTCGAAATGATTCTAAAATATTTGACAGTTTGTGGTGTTTCCAATTACGAACGTTTCCGTGCTTCGAAAGGCACGTCAAGCCGTTGGTCACGACTGCCAGTAACGTAATGTTGAAGCCAAGTTAAAAGCCCTATTAGCTTTAATTGATCAATAACTTGCTGTTGATTCTTTCAAGTAAAAAAGGCCCTACTTGCTACTGTTCGTTTCAACACTGCTATACCTGGGACATAAAAAAGTGCGTAATATGCCTCTTTCTAGTACGGTAGACAGGTTACAACCTGAGGAACTCGATAACTCTTTTGATTTTCTTTTGCTTTATATGTACGGAACCCTAAACACTTAAGATTTTATTTATCTTGTGGGCGAGATCTTCGGGGCGTGATTTATGGATGAGCTCATGGGGATGAGAAGAGACGGGAATCTCGAAATAATATTTGTAACGATCTGTCTGACCAGTGCTGTACTGTAAGAGCAATTAAACTCAAATTTATGAAAATTGGAAGAGATTTTTATGTCCAACAGTGAGTTGCAGACTGACATCATGATTTCGATCTAAGAGTTTCTCAGCTAAGCTGGAAATAGACAGAAAAATATGGTGCACATCTTCCATTTTGCTTACGATACCCTAAAAACGGTACATAAATATAATAGAAATCTTGGGTTGTCGTGTTAGAATGAGAAACATCGTCACGATCAAATTACCTACAACGACTGCGGAAATATGGAACCCAAAATATGGCACGCGATGCCATACCATTACTCGGAAATAAGTAAGTTAAAAACAATGTTATGTAGCAAATTATACTAAAGAGTAATTTCAAGGTCTTTCTGAAATAAACAAGAATATCACGTTCACGGCTAAGATATTTATTACCCGTTCAATCTTTAGTTGTCGAAAATCAAGCGTCCGGGATCATTTTTAAAAGTAGCATTTAGAATAATACTATAGCGGTATTGTACAATGGAAAGATCTTGTAGTGGAGTTCACTTGTATATTTGTAACTGCTTCTCTTACAGACATATTGAAGCCTAACTATAATTACAATACAAATGTATATTTATACCTAATTCTTAAGATAATTGTGGAGAGAATATTCGTGCTTTTTCCTAATACTATTTCATTATTTCTAAATAATATATTGTTATGACAATGAGAAGTGATCGGTTAAATATTAGTGTTAGAATCACATTCAACTATGACGCCATAAATACATTTTATTTCCTTGATAATTAATATGTCAACAATCTACCTTACAAGATATCAACTTCTGACATATCGGTTTGCCAACTCATTGACGTCCACGTCGCGAACGAACGATGCCAAAGTTTACATTACAAAACTACATCGGTTTCCCGTTCATGTCGTATTCTGTAAAGGTTATATAGCTTTGTTGACCTGGTTTATCGAACGCGAAACTTAGGCAGGGAGTCGTTTTCAATTTCCGCAAACTTCTCTAAGTCAGTTTACCCTCGGTAACGACCGCCGACGCTTGCTGCTTTCAGCGATAGATGATATAGCGGGTTTTGTTTGTAAATTGCTTTTGTATATGCATATATTCTCACCTGTATCTGTTTCTGTACTTAGTTCGCTTCCATTTTGAATACAACTTCGTCGTTCGAAAATATTGTTTTAATAGTCTATGTTGTCATAATACATAGAATACTAGCTGTGCCCTGGCTTCGCTCTTTGAACACCCGTTGCACGTCACACATTTGACCCATGCCCCTTATAAGTATTCATATACTTTCATAAGGATGTAAAACAGTATAATTTTTGGAAATCTAGAATCACACAATTTTAATCAGAAGCAGGCATAACAATTATTTACCAAGTTAATAAATAAATCGATCACATGAACTCCATTTGTCGTCCAATGGTTCATTACCCACCACCCTTTGTATTTACGCACGCCTCTGTACGCTCACAATCGTTAGCTAGGGATGTCAGTCATAGCTAAACAACCCTCGAAAACCAATTATCAGTGTAGTTTGCACTTCACGAGGTCAGCTTGTGAATAGTGGTTTTAATTTATTTTCAAGATAGTTAGTTTTAGTTTTTTTTTTAGTCTTGTACTGTAAACAGTAAACAGTCATTAAAAAAAGTGATCTCGTTAATGTTACAAATGAATTTTTTTTTTGTTTTTAACAAATTTTTAACAATATTTTAGTTATTAACAAATATACTGATAGTATGCAACGCGATAGTTTAAAAGTTAGGAAAGACAAGGAGTACCCAAATGAAACAAAAAAAAACAATTTTGCTTGTGCACTATGGCCGCTGGAATCCGTCACATTTTAACGTAAAAGGAGAAAAAAAAGAAGAAAGCTTAGTAAAAAAAAAACAATTATATGACAGAATATTTTATACCTTTTTCACCTTGGGGTAAGCGTGCATCCAAATATCTTTCTAACCTTTTACTGTTAACGTTTTATAACGTTAACAGTTCAAGCTGTTAATGAGATCATAGGTATAATATAATACGTTTATTACATACTAACTGATACCCGATATGACTTCGCCCGTAAGATACTTCGAACCTCGTCGCACCCATTTCATTCCGTCGTTTACTACTCATACAATAATATACGAAAAATTACCCCATGTGTTGACATTTATGATTACTACTCTGCTCCTAGATAGTAGCGTAATATATAACCTTCCTTGATAAATGTGTTATCCAACACAAAAAGAATTTTTAATTTAATCAGTAGTTTCCGAGATTTGAATTGAAAAATTATTTATGTAACCCAACAAACAAACTCTTCAGTTTTATATATTAGTATAGATATATTTATTATTGAAGAGGTGGCCGAGGCATATTGTATGCACACTTTTCACCATGTGTATTTTTGTCCCACGTAATAGGTGGTAGCCCATTGCCGTGTTGAAATAGACAGACCTGCTGTTAAAATTTTTCAAGCCGCCCATAATGCATCAATTGGGTTTAACGACTGTCATGTTACGGGCAACCGAGACCAACGGCTTAACGTGCCTTCCGAAGCACGGAAACGCTCGCAAATGTAAATGCTACAAAGTGGTCACCCATCCGTGACCAGCCATAGCGAAAGTTGCTTAACGCAATTATTGTTTGAACACTGAGCTTGAGGTCCACGAGCTCTTTATAGGATAAGTATAGGTATATACACTTAGTAACTCAGTGTTTCTTAGGTCCCCGGTGACCTCATCTGCTACCGGTGCACCTGGTGATTAATAGACGAGGCGCCGGCGCAGGCGCCCTCACAGGGCTGGAACGTCAGGTTACTGCAGTCGCTCTTAATAATGTAGAAAATTAAAAGCAAACGACAGTGCAGCCCCTCGCAGTCTTAAAAAAGCGGACCCCAGACTCCAAATACAGGTAGAAATTGGAAACAACTGGTAAAACACTTAAGATGATGATGAGGAATAAAAATCAACACACATATTATCACGCCTCCCATCGGCAACTTGCTACGATCCTGACAGACCTCTTTTGCTTCTTCTAAGTACTTTCATGAGTGTTTTCATACACGCTCGCCGGTTAAGGGTATTCTTGACCTGGCCTTTTGCCAAAAGGTCTTCGATTTGATTGACATACGTACGCCGAGGTCGACCTCTACCAGTTTGCCTATCCACTCTCGCCACATAAATCTGCTTCGTCAGTCTATTATCATCCATCCTCTCCACGTGTCCAAACCAACTAAGCATGCTTTTTTCTATCTTAGTCACTACATCTTCTGTCATACCGCAGCGTTCCTTTATCGCGCTGTTCCTTTCTTTATCCATCAAATTCACTCCAGCTATACTTCGCAGACTTTTCATTTCCACTGCATTAACTTTTATGCGTCTCCTGCCAGAAAATTCAAAGAAATCGTAAAAACAGAAGAAATGGCATCGAACGGATCGGTAGAAATTCTAATCGAATATTAACAAGATGCCTCGCAAAAGTTGTAAAGCCGCAAAGAAATTGGAAAAAGCACATCCAGACCTTCGTACCGTACATGAAGTTACGAAATAAAAAACAATAAAGGATTTATGAAACAACTTTTTGTGACTTTACAACCCAGTTTGTAGTACAACATAGTATTAATATATATATCTTTGGCATATGGTATAACCAGGGGGGTTTCACTCCGCGGTTTAGGTATAACCGAGCAGCGCACCGCTCGGAGCGGCTAATGACAGTGGGCTGACGCTGCCGCTCGGCTCACACGACATTCCCACTCTAAATAAATAAACTAGGTACAAAAACTTCTCAAGTGACAATCCCGCGCGAACTTCGCAGCTTGATCATAAAACTCTGGCGCGCAAAGAAAACTCAACGTTCGCGCGTAGTAATATGTTTCAATTTTGCTTGCAGGCGGCGAGTCTAGGTATGTTTTCATACCTAAAACTGACTGACATAGTACTATTACTTATTCTTTGATATAACCATATCTACTAATTTGCAAACGAGATTAATAGAAAAGAAATAACGGGTAATCGGTAACTAAACCGATTTTGCAATGATTCTAAAACCGCAAGTCATAGAAACTTCAAAATCCCCCATAAACGTACTCATGGTGTCCTGAATCGAATGCCGCAAACCGTTTGTCTCTGTCTCTGGTTCCTGAGAAATAGATGCGTACAGTCGGATGGATGGACAGACTGAGTCGCCTAATAAGACTTTTCTAAGCTTTAGGATCTAGAAGTCTAAAAATTGGTTGGGAAGTCATGTGATCACGCTTTTACCTCCAAAGGGATGGAAGAGGCATACTATACGACTACATTTTACCACGAGCATTTTTGTACCATAAAGCTACAAAGCATCGTAAAAAAAGCACGACTTGACTAGTGCCAAATTTGCTTTTTGCTAGCGAAACCTGGGTATGTCAGAAGATGCATGAAAGTAAGTTGAATGCTGTGGAAATGCGATCACTTCGAAAATTGTGCTGCGTAACCTTGACTGACCGAATACGCAACGAAGTGATACGCAATATGGCAGGTTTGAATTAAGTGTCAGCGTTAAGTTGAAAAAGGGCGTGCTCCGTTGGTTTGAACACGTCCAACGAATGAGTGAGGAACGATTGACGAAAAAGATATATTGTGCCAAAGGAGTAGGTAGAAGGAATCAGGGTAGGCTGAGACGTACATATGAAGATCACGTGAGCAGATTGCTCAAAAACGGAAAAGTCAATAGTACTCGGATACCCAGACGTGCATGTATGAAGCGATTGGTGAATCTGCAAGAAACAAAAGAAGTATGGATGGATCGCGAAGCCTGGCGATCTGGCTTCTCTGACTACCCCGTCAGGGGGATATAGCGTGAAGATAGTTAGTTAGTTAGTATCAGGTGGTGAGCAAATAACCGTGTTGAAATGAACATTACCGTTTGTGGCGACCTTATATTGAAAATTTTCAAACCGTTACTAAGGGCCGTATTCAAGAACGTTTATCAACACTCAAGAAACACTTGAGAGTAGATTTTATAAGGCAAAATCTAGTCGCAGGCGTTGATTGAGTATTAAGAAACGTTCTGGAATACGGACCTAAGACCTTCAACTGCGCCTATGCCTGCTGCTTTGATCACAGACTATGGCACTAGGTACCCTTTCTCTTCATATTAATATATTCCCAGTTGTTTCTAAACTCTACCTCGATTTAGAGCATGGGATTCACTAGACAGTATGTATGTATCTATGTCATATCAGTAACATAAACAAAAATGTTAAAAACTAACTTTAGAAGCGCTCGTGGCCCCGCGGTCTCAGTGTTCTGTAAACGATCACTGAGTTACGCAACATTCACTATGGCTGTTCCTCGGATGGGTGACTACTTTGTGGCATTTACATTTGTGAGCGTTTCCATGCTTCGGAAGGCACGTTAAGCCGTTGGTCCCGGTTGCCAGTAAAATGGCAGTCGTTAAGCCCGGTTGAAGGCCTTATGGGAGGCTTGAAAATTTCAAAAGCAGGTAGCCACAACCTGCGTCTGTCTAATTCAACACGGCAATGGGCTCACCACCTAATACGTGGGACAGGAATCCACACGGTGAAAAGTGGGCATATAATATGCCTCTGCCACCCCTTCGGGGATAAGGCGTGATGGATATTTATTTATTTTAAAAACTATCTTCCAAAATTTATAAAGCTATTTCCAGCATGTTTACTGGATAAAATAAGCAAGAAGAAATCAATTGTACCACTTACGTACTTATATAGAAAATGCGTACGCTAATAAATCAGGGCTCTATTCATCTTTCATTGGTACAAGGTTCATGGCATACTGATCCATCACGAAGTACAATGGATACCGCTGCGCCGCCCTACAATAGTCCAAATTGATTGTACTCTACCCCGAATAACTCAGCCTTAAATGTAGTGCTGATATTGAAGAGTATTTTACAAGCATTGTTGTATTTAATAAAATATACCTATAAATAACTAAATTTAAAAGTAAATTTACGGTCTGTAAGAGACTGAAATGGAGATGGGCTGGACATAGGTTACGGGAAGGAATAGAAAAATGGACGAGACTAGTAACAGAATGGTACCCGCGAGATAATAAAAGGAATAAAGGAAGTCAGACTAAACGTTAGGAAGATGATATGAAAAATATAGCTGGTCCAGAATGGACACGCACTGCAAAGGACATGACTACAAGATCGTTCAATAAGTCCCGAGACTAACTTGGAAATGGCGTATATATTAAAAACTCTTTAGATTTTTTAAATGTACTGGCCATCAATAAAAGATTTGTGTCAATTTTTTAAAAATGGAACATTAATATATTGATTCTGCAGACATTTAAGTGACGCTACGCTTGTAGTTTCGATACAATGGAAAAAACGAGTTTCGCGTGTTGATAAAACATTGTTTTTTAATGGAAAAAAATTCCGTTGAAGCACAGCAATGGCTTATAAAATGTTATGCGGGATCAGCTCCCTCTAAAGCAACCATTTGTCGGTGTTATGCCGACTTCAAAAGCGGTCGCATGGACACAAATGAAGGGGAACGCTCAGGTCGTCCAAATGAAGCAGTGACTTAACAAAATATTAACCAAGTCCACAAAATCATAATGGAAGATCGGAAGATAAAAGTGCGCGAGATAGCCAAGATAGTGAAGATTTCAGCTGGTAGTGTTTTCACTATTTTACATGAAAATTTGGCCATGAAAAGCTTTTTTCCAAGTGGGTGCCGCGTTTGCTTACAACTGATCAAAAGGAACAACGTATCAATGATTCAGAGCGATGTTTGGCGCCGATGAATCGTAATAAAAAGGATTTTTTACGTCGGTATGTGACAATGGATGAAACATGGATACACCATTTTACTCCGGAATCCAGTCGGCAGTCAGCGGAGTGGAGAGCGGCTTGTGAAAGCCGCCCGAAGCGGCCTAAGACTCAGAAATCGGCCGGTTAGATTATGGCGTCTATATTTTGGGATGCGCATGGAATACTTTTCATCGACTACCTTGAAAGTTGGCAAAATATAAATAGTGACTATTACATGTGCTTATTGGAGCGATTGAAGTACGAAATTGCGGATAAACGGCCTCAAATAAACAAAAAGAAAGTGGTGTTTCACCAGGACTGTCTGTGAGAGAAGTCTGTGAGAACGATGGCCAAAATTAATTAATTGGGCTTTGAATTGCTTCCTCATCCCCCTTATTCGCCAGACTTGGCCCCCAGCGATTACTGGCTGTTTGCAGATCTCAAAAAAATGCTCCATGGTAAGAATGGTCGCTTGGACCCCTGAGATTTTGGTAGTAAACTCATACTTGAAATCTATATGTTAGTTTTTGTTTAATAGATAGATAGATAGATAATTCTTTATTGCACACCATTACATACAGTATTTACAGGACTTAAAACTACAAGTGAGAGTACAATGGGCGGTCTTATAGCTAAAAGCGATCTCTTCCAGACAACCTTAGTATGGAAAGAGAATCTTCTCTTTCCATACTAAGGTCCAGGAAAACAAAGAAAGAGGTATATTTGTTAATAACTGGCTGACTCCTGAGTCAGCCTGTGACCACGGCCGGTGCAACCTGGTCGAAACGTCAGGCAGCAAAGGTATGTGGAATAACCGCGTTTAGCCCCGTTATTAACAAATATACTGATAGTATGCAACGCGATAGTTTAAAAGTTAGTAAAGAAAGAGGTAGTTGATGGCGTACTTACATAATATATAACTACAGATTAGTATGACAGCGAGGATAGAATAGTTAAGTTGTACACAATACAGAAGTAAAAGAAAAGAAATACTATAAGTAAAGTTAAGTACTTAGTTAGAGGACAGAAAGTGGTTTTTAACCTTGTCCTTAAAGATAGCGAGTGACTTCGCGCGATGTATATCTAATGGTAGCTCATTCCACCATCGTACGGTCAAGACATTATAGGATTTTCCTAAGAATGTTGTGGAATGTGACGGCATTTTTAGTATCAGGTTCTCCGATGATCTCAAGCACTTCGAATAAGTATCATGAAGGAACTCAAAACGTCCTTTGAGATAGGTAGGCGTAGAAGGGTTGAACAGTATACTGTATAACAAGAAAAGAATATGAGCATTCCGGCGAAGTCTTTTCCGAAAAATATTGTAATCATAGCGTAGTCCAAATATAAATCTGATACATAATTTCTAAAGACGCTCGAGTTTATCTAGCTGGCGTTCGGTGAGATCTGGATAGATGACGTCTGCATAGTTTGTTTGGTTGTTTAAACGCGCTAATCTGAAGAACTTCTGGTTTGAATGCAAAATTTGTTTTTGTATTGTATAGTCTATTTATCGAGGAAGGCTATATATCATCACGCTACTACCCAGGACAGGTGGAGCTGTAATCATAAATGTTAACAAATCAGGCAAATATTCATACATTTTTGTAAAAGTAATAACCGACGAGATCGAATATCAATTCAATGACGACGGGGAATAAAAGTATGTCTCGGGCGATGCCGCTAGTTATTTTATAAATATTGGTAGGTATATAAATATATAAAAGTGAAACGAAGTACATCAGCTCACGTAGTACTTAATTAAACATTATTTATTCATACTCATCTTAACCTTCCAACATTTTAGTGCAAACTAATTAATAATTACCAACATTCAGCACCCCAAACGGATCGCGAACTTGGGCATATACATATAAGGTTGAAATTCGGGTGCCGATTATAATAATTAATTATACCCTCTGTCAAGATTGGCCAGCTTTTGGAAAATAAGGATTTGCGGACAATGGATGAATTTTAAAGGTTATGGGTTACTACGCACTTACCACTGTACCCAAGGATAATATAGGTATTATTGAAGGCTACCAAGGGCAAAATCTAAGTATATGATAAACAGATAAATAATATTGAAATATAATGAAGTATTTTAATTTTTTATGGGGATGCTACTGGCTGTAGATGGCGCCTTAACACAGAAAGAGGTATACACATTCTAAAAAATTAAATAAAAAACTACTGAATGGATTTTAATGAAACTTTACAATAATATAGCTTACACATCAGAATAATACATAGGCTACTTTTTAACCCGGGAACCAGTTCCTGTGGAATACGGCAACGGGAAAACCTCTCTATGCGGGTGAAGCCGCGGGCGTCAACTAGTAAATAAAACAAGTATTGCCAGAAATTTTAATACCCTACCATGTTCAATCGTAGAGATAAAACTTGACGGTCGAAAATCCTAATTCAAACAAAGAGAAAGTCTGTGTATTATAACTGAGTTTGAAATTGCTTCTTGGTGAATAAAATTCTTACTTAATGTCAGTACAGTGTACACATTGCGCGTGTTTAGTTGAAGTTAAACTCGAGAAATTTTAGATAATTATCAAGTGAAATAATATTAATAATCATAAAATATATAAATATAATATGAAATTGTAAATAGGCCCTTAAAAAAAAGACTTTCTAAGTTTATTGTCGGTTCTTCTCAGGTGGGCCGCGTTCCGAACCGGTGGTCACTTTAAATATATTAAATTTGCAATGGGCTCACTACCTATTAAGTGGAACAGATATGCACACTATGAAATGTGACAGCATAATATGCCTCCGTCACTCGCGTCGCATAGCTAAATAAAGTAGGTATATCCGGGTTCGTTTGAAATTGCGGTTACAATCCAATTCATAAAACATCAGTGACATTCAAAGTCAATAAGCACCGCAAGACAAAGGCCCTTATACACAGTGGGCGCAATTTAATGCTCGAAAACCCTACTTAAGCCTAAAAATTACCGTCCGTCATAACTAGACCTATAAAACGTTAAAATCTTGAACATTTTAGGACTCAAGTCATCTGGAAATTTACGTACGTGTAATGTTCTGTGGTTCTATCATACATTTAATTATTAATGAAATTGTAAATGCAAATACTGCTTTCTCTAGATATTAGTATTCCTATTGATAGGATTATTGTGGCAATTGTCTTCAAGGAATACAATGAGAAATAGGTAGGTACAGAAAAGCTGAGTACTTACTCCATATTTAATATTCTAAACCAAATTCAATGCTACATTTTCTAAACAATACTGTAGCATTAAAATTATGCCGTAGATTTACGATTGTGAAGCGAAGATCTACTTGTTTTCTGGTCTGTAAACGATCTATACGTTAAATAACTTACGGCGGAATGAATACGAAATGATTCTAAAATATTTGACAGTTTGTGGTGTTTCCTATTACGAACGTTTCCGTTCTTCGAAAGGCACGTCAAGCCGTTGGTCACGACTGCCAGTGACGTAATATTGAAGCCAAGTTAAAAGCCCTATTAGCTTTAATTAATCAATAAGTTTCTGTTGATTCTTTCAAGTCAATAAGGCCCTACTTGCTACTGTTCGGTTCAACACGGCTATACCTGGGACATAAAAAAGTGCGTAATATGCCTCTTTCTAGTACGGTAGACAGGTTACAACCTGAGGAACTCGATAACTCTATTGATTTTCTTTTGCTTTATAGGTACGGAACCCTAAACACTTAAGATTTTATTTATCTTGTAGGCGAGATCTTCGGGGCGTGATTTATGGATGAGCTCATGGGGATGAGAAGAGACGGGAATCTCGCAATAATATTTGTACCGATCTGTCTGACCAGTGCTGTACTGTAAGAGCAATTAAACTCAAATTTATGAAAATTGGAAGAGATTTCTATGTCCAACAGTGAGTTGCAGACTGTATTAATTGATTTCGATCTAAGAGTTTCTCAGCTAAGCTGGAAATAGACAGAAAAATATGGTGCACATCTTCCATTTTGCTTACGATACCCTAAAAACGGTACATAAATATAATAGAAATCTTGGGTTGTCGTGTTAGAATGAGAAACTTCGTCACGATCAAATTACCTACAACGACTGCGGAAATATGGAACCCAAAATATGGCACGCGATGCCATACCATTACTCGGAAATAAGTAAGTTAAAAACAATGTTATGTAGCAAATTATACTAAAGAGTAATTTCAAGGTCTTTCTGATATAATAAACAAGAAATCACGTTCACGGCTAAGATATTTATTACCCGTTCAATCTTTAGTTGTCGAAAATCAAGCGTCCGGGATCATTTTTAAAAGTAGCATTTAGAATAATACTATAGCGGTATTGTACAATGGAAAGATCTTGTAGTGGAGTTCACTTGTATATTTGTAACTGCTTCTCTTACAGACATATTGAAGCCTAACTATAATTACAATACAAATGTATATTTATACCTAATTCTTAAGATAATTGTGGAGAGAATATTCGTGCTTTTTCCTAATACTATTTCATTATTTATAAATAATATATTGTTATGACAATGAGAAGTGATCGGTTAAATATTAGTGTTAGAATCACATTCAACTATGACGCCATAAATACATTTTATTTCCTGGATAATTAATATGTCAACAATCTACCTTACAAGATATCAACTTCTGACATATCGGTTTGCCAACTCATTGACGTCCACGTCGCGAACGAACGATGCCAAAGTTTACATTACAAAACTACATCGGTTTCCCGTTCATGTCGTATTCTGTAAAGGTTATATAGCTTTGTTGACCTGGTTTATCGAACGCGAAACTTAGGCAGGGAGTCGTTTTCAATTTCCGCAAACTTCTCTAAGTCAGTTTACCCTCGGTAACGACCGCCGACGCTTGCTGCTTTCAGCGATAGATGATATAGCGGGTTTTGTTTGTAAATTGCTTTTGTATATGCATATATTCTCACCTGTATCTGTTTCTGTACTTAGTTCGCTTCCATTTTGAATACAACTTCGTCGTTCGAAAATATTGTTTTAATAGTCTATGTTGTCATAATACATAGAATACTAGCTGTGCCCTGGCTTCGCTCTTTGAACACCCGTTGCACGTCACACATTTGACCCATGCCCCTTATAAGTATTCATATACTTTCATAAGGATGTAAAACAGTATAATTTTTGGAAATCTAGAATCACACAATTTTTAATCAGAAGCCGGCATAAAAAAATATAAAAAATTATATATATAGAGTAAAACAAGGGTTGGAGGCTTTTATGAAAAATACTTCAAAGTACACTTTAAAGTATTTTTCATAAAAGCCTTCAACCCTTGTTTTACTCTACGAGTGCTTCAAATATAAAAGTATTGTAAAAAAAAACCCAAATTAATAAATAAATCGACCACACTAACTCCATTTGTCGTCCAATGGTTCATTACCCACCACCCTTTGTATTTACGCACGCCCCTGTACGCTCACAATCGTTAGCTAGGGATGTCAGTCATAGCTAAACAACCCTCGAAAACCAATTATCAGTGTAGTTTGCACTTCACGAGGTCTGCTTGTGAATAGTGGTTTTAATTTATTTTCAAGATAGTTAGTTTTAGTTTTTTTTTTAGTCTGGTACTGTAAACAGTAAACAGTCATTAAAATAAGTGATCTCGTTAATGTTACAAATGAAAGACAAGGAGTACCCAAATGAAACAAAAAAAAACAATTTTGCTTGTGCACTATGGCCGCTGGAATCCGTCACATTTTAACGTAAAAGGAGAAAAAAAAGAAGAAAGCTTAGTAAAAAAAAAACAATTATATGACAGAATATTTTATACCTTTTTCACCTTGGGGTAAGCGTGCATCCAAATATCTTTCTAACCTTTTACTGTTAACGTTTTATAACGTTAACAGTTCAAGCTGTTAATGAGATCATAGGTATAATATAATACGTTTATTACATACTAACTGATACCCGATATGACTTCGCCCGTAAGATACTTCGAACCTCGTCGCACCCATTTCATTCCGTCGTTTACTACTCATACAATAATATACGAAAAATTACCCCATGTGTTGACATTTATGATTACTACTCTGCTCTCCTAGATAGTAGCGTAATATATAACCTTCCTTGATAAATGTGTTATCCAACACAAAAAGAATTTTTAATTTAATCAGTAGTTTCCGAGATTTGAATTGAAAAATTATTTATGTAACCCAACAAACAAACTCTTCAGTTTTATATATTAGTATAGATATATTTATTATTGAAGAGGTGGCCGAGGCATATTGTATGCACACTTTTCACCATGTGTATTTTTGTCCCACGTAATAGGTGGTAGCCCATTGCCGTGTTGAAATAGACAGACCTGCTGTTAAAATTTTTCAAGCCGCCCATAATGCATCAATTGGGTTTAACGACTGTCATGTTACGGGCAACCGAGACCAACGGCTTAACGTGCCTTCCGAAGCACGGAAACGCTCGCAAATGTAAATGCTACAAAGTGGTCACCCATCCGTGACCAGCCATAGCGAAAGTTGCTTAACGCAATTATTGTTTGAACACTGAGCTTGAGGTCCACGAGCTCTTTATAGGATAAGTATAGGTATATACACTTAGTAACTCAGTGTTTCTTAGGTCCCCGGTGACCTCATCTGCTACCGGTGCTCCTGGTGATTAATAGACGAGGCGCCGGCGCAGGCACCCTCACAGGGCTGGAACGTCAGGTTACTGCAGTCGCTCTTAATAATGTAGAAAATTAAAAGCAAACGACAGTGCAGCCCCTCGCAGTCTTAAAAAAGCGGACCCCAGACTCCAAATACAGGTAGAAATTGGAAACAACTGGTAAAACACTTAAGATGATGATGAGGAATAAAAATCAACACACATATTATCACGCCTCCCATCGGCAACTTGCTACGATCCTGACAGACCTCTTTTGCTTCTTCTAAGTACTTTCATGAGTGTTTTCATACACGCTCGCCGGTTAAGGGTATTCTTGACCTGGCCTTTTGCCAAAAGGTCTTCGATTTGATTGACATATGTACGCCGAGGTCGCCTCTACCAGTTTGCCCATTCACTCTCGCCACATAAATCTGCTTCGTCAGTCTATTATCATCCATCCTCTCCACGTGTCCCAACCAACTAAGCATGCTTTTTTCTATCTTAGTCACTACATCTTCTGTCATACCGCAGTTTTCCTTTATCGCGCTGTTCCTTTCTTTATCCATCAAATTCACTCCAGCTATACTTCGCAGACTTTTCATTTCCACTGCATTAACTTTTATGCGTCTCCTGCCAGAAAATTCAAAGAAATCGTAAAAACAGAAGAAATGGCATCGAACGGATCGGTAGAAATTCTAATCGAATATTAACAAGATGCCTCGCAAAAGTTGTAAAGCCGCAAAGATATTGGAAAAAGCACATCCAGACCTTCGTACCGTACATGAAGTTACGAAATAAAAAACAATAAAGGATTTATGAAACAACTTTTTGTGACTTTACAACCCAGTTTGTAGTACAACATAGTATTATTAAATATATCTTTGGCATATGGTATAACCAGGGGGATTTCACTCCGCAGTTTAGGTATAACCGAGCAGCGCACCGCTCGGAGCGGCTAATGACAGTGGGCTGACGCTGCCGCTCGGCTCACACGACATTCCCACTCTAAATAAATAAACTAGGTACAAAAACTTCTCAAGTGACAATCTCGCGCGGACTTCGCAGCTTGATCATAAAACTCTGGCGCGCAAAGAAAACTCAACGTTCGCGCGTAGTAATATGTTTCAATTTTGCTTGCAGGCGGCGAGTCTAGGTATGTTTTCATACCTAAAACTGACTGACATAGTACTATTACTTATTCTTTGATATAACCATATCTACTAATTTGCAAACGAGATTAATAGAAAAGAAACAAGTAACGGGTAATCGGTAACTAAACCGATTTTGCAATGATTCTAAAACCGCAAGTCATAGAAACTTCAAAATCCCCCATAAACGTACTCATGGTGTCCTGAATCGAATGCCGCAAACCGTTTGTCTCTGTCTCTGGTTCCTGAGAAATAGATGCGTACAGTCGGATGGATGGACAGACTGAGTCGCCTAATAAGACTTTTCTAAGCTTTAGGATCTAGAAGTCTAAAAATTGGTTGGGAAGTCATGTGATCACGCTTTTACCTCCAAAGGGATGGAAGAGGCATACTATACGACTACATTTTACCACGAGCATTTTTGTACCATAAAGCTACAAAGCATCGTAAAAAAAGCACGACTTGACTAGTGCCAAATTTGCTTTTTGGTAGCGAAACCTGGGTATGTCAGAAGATGCATGAAAGTAAGTTGAATGCTGTGGAAATGCGATCACTTCGAAAATTGTGCTGCGTAACCTTGACTGACCGAATACGCAACGAAGTGATACGCAATATGGCAGGTTTGAATTAAGTGTCAGCGTAAAGTTGAAAAAGGGCGTGCTCCGTTGGTTTGAACACGTCCAACGAATGAGTGAGGAACGATTGACGAAAAAGATATATTGTGCCAAAGGAGTAGGTAGAAGGAATCAGGGTAGGCTGAGACGTACATATGAAGATCACGTGAGCAGATTGCTCAAAAACGGAAAAGTCAATAGTACTCGGATACCCAGACGTGCATGTATGAAGCGATTGGTGAATCTGCAAGAAACAAAAGAAGTATGGATGGATCGCGAAGCCTGGCGATCTGGCTTCTCTGACTACCCCGTCAGGGGGATATAGCGTGAAGATAGTTAGTTAGTTAGTATCAGGTGGTGAGCAAATAACCGTGTTGAAATGAACATTACCGTTTGTGGCGACCTTTTATTGAAAATTTTCAAACCGTTACTAAGGGCCGTATTCAAGAACGTTTATCAACACTCAAGAAACACTTGAGAGTAGATTTTATAAGGCAAAATCTAGTCGCAGGCGTTGATTGAGTATTAAGAAACGTTCTGGAATACGGACCTAAGACCTTCAACTGCGCCTATGCCTGCTGCTTTGATCACAGACTATGGCACTAGGTACCCTTTCTCTTCATATTAATATATTCCCAGTTGTTTCTAAACTCTACCACGATTTAGAGCATGGGATTCACTAGACAGTATGTATGTATCTATGTCATATCAGTAACATAAACAAAAATGTTAAAAACTAACTTTAGAAGCGCTCGTGGCCCCGCGGTCTCAGTGTTCTGTAAACGATCACTGAGTTACGCAACATTCACTATGGCTGTTCCTCGGATGGGTGACTACTTTGTGGCATTTACATTTGTGAGCGTTTCCATGCTTCGGAAGGCACGTTAAGCCGTTGGTCCCGGTTGCCAGTAAAATGGCAGTCGTTAAGCCCGGTTGAAGGCCTTATGGGAGGCTTGAAAATTTCAAAAGCAGGTAGCCACAACCTGCGTCTGTCTAATTCAACACGGCAATGGGCTCACCACCTAATACGTGGGACAGGAATCCACACGGTGAAAAGTGGGCATATAATATGCCTCTGCCACCCCTTCGGGGATAAGGCGTGATGGATATTTATTTATTTTAAAAACTATCTTCCAAAATTTATAAAGCTATTTCCAGCAGGTTTACTGGATAAAATAAGCAAGAAGAAATCAATTGTATCACTTACGTACTTATATAGAAAATGCGTACGCTAATAAATCAGGGCTCAATTCATCTTTCATTGGTACAAGGTTCATGGCATACTGATCCATCACGAAGTACAATGGATACCGCTGCGCCGCCCTACAATAGTCCAAATTGATTGTACTCTACCCCGAATAACTCAGCCTTAAATGGAGTGCTGATATTGAAGAGTATTTTACAAGCATTGTTGTATTTAATAAAATATACCTATAAATAACTAAATTTAAAAGTAAATTTACGGTCTGTAAGAGACTGAAATGGAGATGGGCTGGACATAGGTTACGGGAAGGAATAGAAAAATGGACGAGACTAGTAACAGAATGGTACCCGCGAGATAATAAAAGGAATAAAGGAAGTCAGACTAAACGTTAGGAAGATGATATGAAAAATATAGCTGGTCCAGAATGGACACGCACTGCAAAGGACATGACTACAAGATCGTTCAATAAGTCCCGAGACTAACTTGGAAATGGCGTATATATTAAAAACTCTTTAGATTTTTTAAATGTACTGGCCATCAATAAAAGATTTGTGTCAATTTTTTAAAAATGGAACATTAATATATTGATTCTGCAGACATTTAAGTGACGCTACGCTTGTAGTTTCGATACAATGGAAAAAACGAGTTTCGCGTGTTGATAAAACATTGTTTTTTAATGGGAAAAAATTCCGTTGAAGCACAGCAATGGCTTATAAAATGTTATGCGGGATCAGCTCCCTCTAAAGCAACCATTTGTCGGTGTTATGCCGACTTCAAAAGCGGTCGCATGGACACAAATGAAGGGGAACGCTCAGGTCGTCCAAATGAAGCAGTGACTTAACAAAATATTAACCAAGTCCACAAAACCATAATGGAAGATCGGAAGATAAAAGTGCGCGAGATAGCCAAGATAGTGAAGATTTCAGCTGGTAGTGTTTTCACTATTTTACATAAAAATTTGGCCATGAAAAGCTTTTTTCCAAGTGGGTGCCGCGTTTGCTTACAACTGATCAAAAGGAACAACGTATCAATGATTCAGAGCGATGTTTGGCGCCGATGAATCGTAATAAAAAGGATTTTTTACGTCGGTATGTGACAATGGATGAAACATGGATACACCATTTTACTCCGGAATCCAGTCGGCAGTCAGCGGAGTGGAGAGCGGCTTGTGAAAGCCGCCCGAAGCGGCCTAAGACTCAGAAATCGGCCGGTTAGATTATGGCGTCTATATTTTGGGATGCGCATGGAATACTTTTCATCGACTACCTTGAAAGTGGGCAAAATATAAATAGTGACTATTACATGTGCTTATTGGAGCGATTGAAGTACGAAATTGCGGATAAACGGCCTCAAATAAACAAAAAGAAAGTGGTGTTTCACCAGGACTGTCTGTGAGAGAAGTCTGTGAGAACGATGGCCAAAATTAATGAATTGGGCTTTGAATTGCTTCCTCATCCCCCTTATTCGCCAGACTTGGCCCCCAGCGATTACTGGCTGTTTGCAGATCTCAAAAAAATGCTCCATGGTAAGAATGGTCGCTTGGACCCCTGAGATTTTGGTAGGAAACTCATACTTGAAATCTATATGTTAGTTTGTTTGATAGATAGATAGATAGATAATTCTTTATTGCACACTATTACATACAGTATTTACAGGACTTAAAACTACAAGTGAGAGTACAATGGGCGGTCTTATAGCTAAAAGCGATCTCTTCCAGACAACCTTAGTATGGAAAGAGAATCTTCTCTTTCCATACTAAGGTCCAGGAAAACAAAGAAAGAGGTATATTTGTTAATAACTGGCTGACTCCTGAGTCAGCCTGTGACCACGGCCGGTGCAACCTGGTCGAAACGTCAGGCACCAAAGGTATGTGGAATAACCGCGTTTAGCCCCGTTATTAACAAATATACTGATAGTATGCAACGCGATAGTTTAAAAGTTAGTAAAGAAAGAGGTAGTTGATGGCGTACTTACATAATATATAACTACAGATTAGTATGACAGCGAGGATAGAATAGTTAAGTTGTACACAATACAGAAGTAAAAGAAAAGAAATACTACAAGTAAAGTTAAGTACTTAGTTAGAGGACAGAAAGAGGTTTTTAACCTTGTCCTTAAAGGTAGCGAGTGACTTCGCGCGATGTATATCTAATGGTAGCTCATTCCACAATCGTACGGTCAAGACATTATAGGATTTTCCTAAGAATGTTGTGGAATGTGACGGCATTTTTAGTATCAGGTTCTCCGATGATCTCAAGCACTTCGAATAAGTATCATGAAGGAACTCAAAACGTCCTTTGAGATAGGTAGGCGTAGAAGGGTTGAACAGTATACTGTATAACAAGAAAAGAATATGAGCATTCCGGCGAAGTCTTTTCCGAAAAATATTGTAATCATAGTATAAATCTGATACAAAATTTCTAAAGACGCTCGAGTTTATCTAGCTGGCGTTCGGTGAGATCTGGATAGATGACGTCTGCATAGTTTGTTTGGTTGTTTAAACGCGCTAATCTGAAGAACTTCTTTTTTTAATGAAAAATTTGTTTTTGTATTGTATAGTCTATTTATCCAGGAAGGCTATATATCATCACGCTACTACCCAGGACAGGTGGAGCAGTAATCATAAATGTTAACAAATCAGGCAAATATTCATACATTTTTGTAAAAGTAATAACCGACGAGATTGAATATCAATTCAATGACGACGGGGAATAAAAGTATGTCTCGGGCGATGCCGCTAGTTATTTTATAAATATTGGTAGGTATATAAATATATAAAAGTGAAACGAAGTACATCAGCTCACGTAGTACTTAATTAAACATTATTTATTCATACTCATCTTAACCTTCCAACATTTTAGTGCAAACTAATTAATAATTACCAACATTCAGCACCCCAAACGGATCGCGAACTTGGGCATATACATATAAGGTTGAAATTCGGGTGCCGATTATAATAATTAATTATACCCTCTGTCAAGATTGGCCAGCTTTTGGAAAATAAGGATTTGCGGACAATGGATGAATTTTAAAGGTTATGGGTTACTACGCACTTACCACTGTACCCAAGGATAATATAGGTATTATTGAAGGATACCAAGGGCAAAATCTAAGTATATGATAAACAGATAAATAATATTGAAATATAATGAAGTATTTTAATTTTTTATGGGGATGCTACTGGCTGTAGATGGCACAGAAAGAGGTTTACACATTCTAAAAAATTAAATAAAAAACTACTGAATGGATTTTAATGAAACTTTACAATAATATAGCTTACACATCAGAATAATACATAGGCTACTTTTTAACCCGGGAACCAGTTCCTGTGGAATACGGCAACGGGAAAACCTCTCTATGCGGGTGAAGCCGCGGGCGTCAACTAGTAAATAAAACAAGTATTGCCAGAAATTTTAATACCCTACCATGTTCAATCGTAGAGATAAAACTTGACGGTCGAAAATCCTAATTCAAACAAAGAGAAAGTCTGTGTATTATAACTGAGTTTGAAATTGCTTCTTGGTGAATAAAATTCTTACTTAATCTCAGTACAGTGTACACATTGCGCGTGTTTAGTTGAAGTTAAACTCGAGAAATTTTAGATAATTATCAAGTGAAATAATATTAATAATCATAAAATATATAAATATAATATGAAATTGTAAATAGGCCCTTAAAAAAAAGACTTTCTAAGTTTATTGTCGGTTCTTCTCAGGTGGGCCGCGTTCCGAACCGGTGGTCACTTTAAATATATTAAATTTGCAATGGGCTCACTACCTATTAAGTGGAACAGATATGCACACTATGAAATGTGACAGCATAATATGCCTCCGTCACTCCTACGATACGATCCATCGATACGGCGTGATTGATAAAAAAATTACGTTTAACGATAACTCCTTACTTATCTCATGTACCACCACAAATGAAATGAAAATTAAGTCTTTTCGTTGCTAACTATGTCTGTATGGTGTCAAAATTACAATAAATATAATATTTAAAAAGCTATGAGCCTCGAAATTTTCACATTTTGTAGACAATTTTCACAAAACTTGGCAAGTAAATAAAGAGCATTACGAGTAAGAAACTTGTAAAAAGACTTCCACGATAACATAGTTTGTTTATTCAAAACATCAATCTATAAGTATAAAAATACTGAAAGCATTTTTACGAAATTTGCCGTGTTCGTTTTGAATGCGTATCATCTTGCTTCTCTCTTGACTCGTTGCTTGCCGCGGGGGTAGCGGAGGGCAAATCAGCTGTTGTACGGCAGTTGAATGGGGAGAGACAGAGACAGAGTAGCATCGCGGACTGCGTATGGGCATGTAATTGGCTCATTGGTGGGGTGTAAAATGAATCATTGTACAACAGATGCTTATGACAACGCGGCCTTCAGAGTACTTGACTGACAGTTCGTTCGTCTCAGTAGGTTATTATTGTGATGCGTGCTCATAAGTCGCGTCACCCACCCAACTCTAAAGCAAAGGTATGAATGCAACTGGGACTGGGAGTATTGTAATGATGATAGAATGCAATAATTCTTTTATATTAATGCACTTATAACTATTTACGAGTATGAAATCGGAACTTTATGAAAATAAGTAATAAATTTATAATGTTAGACTATTGTATCTAGGTACCTATACTAATATTATAATGCCGAAGAGTTTGTTTGTTTGGTTAAACGCGTTAATCTCAGGAGCTCAGGAACTACTGGTCGGATTTTAAAAACCTGTGAACCTGTGTAGGCTTTTTCTGAATGTTGAAGAAGCTAGTGAGGTGTGTATAAGAACCGTGACATGTAGTGCTCGGTTCTTTCTGACTACCCTGGATTTTCAAAAAGTTTAGAGTTCTATCCTAAACTATTTTATGTTCTATACTATACTGAATCACGAATACGCAATGTGTAAAAAAAAATACTCATAAAGTTCCTTACATCGCGTACGCTGCGAAAACCATTGACGACAGAACAAATTAATGTTCTAGAATTTTAAAGAACACGTTCAAATCTACAAAAAAGTCCATGATAGCATAGGTGCATGTATAACTTTAATAGTTTCTTCACTATAAATATTTTTTCATGTTACAAAATTATTAAAATGGGTAGTAAATTTTTAGACCATGTTATTGGTACCTTGGTATCAATTAATCCTTATCGAAATAAAATACTTTTTTTTTTCTTTGTTTTTTTTTATATAAATATTGTGGGACACTTTTCACACAGCGCTATCTAGCCCAAAGTAAGCTAATATTAGCTTGAGTTATGGGATCTAGATAACTGATAAACATACTTATATATTTCTAAATTCAAACATATTATAGATAAATAACACCCAGACACAGAATAAACCATCGTGCTCATCACACAAAGTTTTATCCTGTGTGGGAATCGAACCCACGACCTCTTGCGTAGCAGTCGGATGCACTCCCACCGCGCCACAGAGGCAGCCAAACTTTTTTGCAAGTATGGTTAAGCACCTACAGATAGCTATTTAATTTAAAATATCGAATATTCCAATAGTTATTTATTATTATATTAGTCAATTAATTTTCTAATATTACTTCTTTATTACTTATTTATATTATTCATATTATGACTATTAGCTATATAGCTATCTCCATGGAAACATTTTTGCCACCCGTGCGAACCCGGGGCGAGCCGCTAGTATATTTATAAATGCTGTTTAGGTACATTGTTGATTGATGGCACTTGGTAGAACTTGCTAAACATCTTGAACATAAACAATTGTACTGTTCCACTTTTTTAAAAATAAGTGGATCAGAAGTACAAGTGTTTTTGTTCAAGATATTTATAAATACATATGTACCTACATATTTTACATAGCGAACACCCAAAACTCCGAAACAGACATTTGTGGATTGCACAAATAATTGTCCCGATCCGGGAATGCATAGGGTAATGCAGCCTGCTCGCGCCCACCGCCCAGTTTGCGTCCAAAAGATTGGGCACTCGTCAAAAACAGTGGGAAATAACCATACCGCGGCACTAACAAAAGTGCCTTCTCCAGATCCACAAGAGCACAGATTTACTGTGCTCTTGTAGATCTGTTCTACTTTACCCGGGAGCTGTAAGACTTCGCCGCTCTTGCGCTTAGTCCCTGTCAACAAATCTATACCTAAAATCTCTAATTTTTTTAAGATTGAGGTACTTATCTCTTATATTTATCTCTTCTAAGTTGGTGGACGCAAACTGGCCCACAGGTGGTCGCAATTTGGATTTTATGGATGCAAAATGGGTAAATCCGCGCTCGTCGATCAGTTCGTGCGCTTGAAAAGAGCAACCTTAAGGGCCGTATTTTAGAACGTTACTCAATACTCAAGAAACGCTTGAGGCTAGTTTTGCCATACAAATACTACTCTCAAGTGTTTCTTGAGTATTGAGTAACGTTTTAAAATACGGCCCTAAGTTTTGTTCACTCCAAATTAATTTCAAGTACTGATCGTCGATCGATCGTGACGTTTTAACATGTTCAACATTATTATTCGTATCACGCAGTTTATTCATCGAAATTTATACTATTATGAATATTTTTTTTGTGTATTTGAATACATTATGTAGTAGAATATCGCCTAGTGTAGCAATGAAAACGCATTAAAAAGCTTTTTATTAAGTATTTTTTTATTATATAATATTTATGTAATAGTGGCGCAGTGGTAGTGCATGCGACTGCCGCGACTGAGGTCCAGGGTTCGATTCCCGGGTTGGAAAAATATTTGTGTGATCCGATCCACAAATGTTTATTTCGGAGTTTGGGTGTTTCCTATGTATGATATGTATGTATTTAGAGTATGTTTATCTGTCGTCTAGATCCCATAACACAAGCTTATATTAGCTTACTCTGGGCTAGACGGAGATATGTAAAAAAAAATGTCCCACAATATTAATTTAAAAAAAAATGTTAAAATATTTTTCTTGTTTTAAATGCTATAACGGAACGTTAATTTATTGTATTGAGTTGTCAAACGAGCTCAAGCGAACGTAAACAAAGATCACGTCAAAATCTATACTTGAGAGAAGACTCGGATTTGAACATCAATCTGAAATCACTTAAACTCGGCGAATTTCGTGTCAAATGACGATAAATAATACAATCTCTACTTGAAATCAGTTTTAAGACTAGATTCGACCGAGACACTTTTCAAAATACGGGCCTAAGTGAGTATTTGATACAATTTAAATGACATCACATAATTCGCTTTATACTCCTTGAGCCTCCTTTTGTACATGTTTATGTTTTCTTTGTCCTTTATCTAATTAGGTGATTTATTGTACATCTGTGCTCCCTCGAATACTATCGTTCTCTTTTGTAATTAGTGTGTGGGTGAGTTAATTGGAATCCGTCCTAATTTCATTTAGTGTGGGATATTGTGTCTTCGCGGTTATACATAGGTAGACATTTTCCAATATGCGTGACAACACATGATCCACAGTTTCGGTGACATTTTTCAAGTCATCGATCTTTGTGGCTAAGGCTACATACGTTATCAAGTCATGGACTTATCGCCTCCTCCTAATGCAGCTTATCATTCATACCTTTATCCCCGAAAGGGTAGGCAGAGGCATATATACGCTCACATTTCACATCAACCATTTTTGTTACACGTAACAGGTGGTGAACCCTTTGTCGTGTTGATGGACAAGCGTAGGTTTTGGCGAGACACTGTTGAAATTTTTCAACTCAAATCTCAAGGCCTTCAACTGCTATGTTACTGGCAACAAAGACCAACTGTTTTTCGTGTTTGGAAAAAGATAACTTTATAATTACCACTAATATTATAACTATATATTACTTAAGACGTGTATATATGAAGCGAATAATGAATCTGCAGGAAGCGAAAGAAGTATGCCTAAATCGCGAAGCCTGGCGATCTGTAGTTTCTGACTACCCCGTAAGGGTTACAACGTGAAGATAGTTATTTATTATTACTATATATTACTTACCAATTAAGAACGACAATGAGTAACAAAATCGTATAAGTGGAATCGATGAAGTATTTCCATACTCCCTATTAAATCACTACATAGTATAAAACAAAGTCGCTTCCCGCTGTCTGTCTGTCCCTACGTATGCTAACATATTTAAAACTACACAATTGATTTCGATACAGTTTGTATTAATAGATAGAGTAATTCAATAAGGAGTTTTTGATATAGGTATAATTTGTCAAGATTTTGTATACATTGATAAAATTAAATCGATATTTGTTGGGGGTGTCGGAAGAAAATAAGCCGTCTGGAAGCTTTCAACGAAAACGCTGCCTAAACCCTTTGAGATAAAACAAAATAATGTATGGTGGAATTGTGTATCCAATATAGATCTACAAAATTTCCGCGGTGGCATATGTCTATCTCTTTAGGATAACATACTATATCCATTTCATACTTTAAAAAACCAGCAATTATAAAGCCGTAATTTGAAAGCATAATTCATTCAAAAAAATTGGTGCCTACACATTGGTGTACACTATATGTTTATTCTAGCAAGAATAACATTAGTTAAGTGCCAAATGATTCGTGCAATAAATGAATATGAATATGAATATGATGTACCTATATGTCTTGAATCTCCTGTGACTTATTTTTTTTTCTATTAAGAACGCTGTAAACAATACTCAGTATTTGAGTAAAATGTTGTGGTTACGAATGAACTCGATATTGGAGGTTCGTTCTGAGCTGTAAACAAAATATATAAGAGTTGTTCGTTTGAATATTCGAGCTGGTTTGTTGAATTCGTAATTACGTTAATAATTTAATATGAATAAATGTGATATGTATGTATTTATTTTCGAGGTCGATACTGTCGCAAAGCTACGCTAGCATCGTATATGGGCCTAATGGTCTATTAACTAAATATATATGATGTATTTTGTTTTTTTTTTGAAGCGCTCGAGGCCCAGCGGACTCAGTGTTCTGTAAACGATCACTGAGTTACGCAACTTTCACAATGGCGGGTCCTCGGATGGGTGACCACTTTGTGGCATTTACATTTACGAGCGTTTCCGTGCTTCGGAAGGCACGTTAAGCCGTTGGTCTCGGTTGCCAGTAAAATGGAAATCGTTAAGCCTGGTTGAAGACCTAATGGGCGGCTTGAAAAATTTCAGCAGCAGTTAGCCACAACCTGCATCTGTCTATTTCAACACGGCAATAAGCTCACCACCTATTACGTGGGACAGGAATCCACACGGTGAAAAGTGGGCATATAATATGCCTCTGCCACCGGGGATAAGGCGTGATGGATATTTATTTATTTGTTTTTTTTTGTGAAATTTTGATGATGCGCTCCAAATTTTTTTCTGTCGGCTCTCTATTGAGCGATTCTCTTCTGACTCGATTGAATTAATAGACTTGGCCCCCAGAGCTGCTGCACTCACGCTGTCGACTCTAAAATGATGCCAAAACCAAACGTCAGTCATAACAGTCGTATTAGAGTGTTCTTCCTACCATGTGTCTCATAACAGTCGATTTTACTACCAATATAGAGCTACATGGCGTCTATTTTTTTCTGGCTGGGTAATATTTTAACCCTTTCAATCTAGCACCAAGGTCGATGTGGCGACAAATTTGCTACAATTGGCGACTACGATTTATGGTTAAGGCCATGCCAAGAATATTAATGAATTGCTCAGGATAAACACAGCAACGTAATTTTTTTTTGAAAGTTATTTTGCTGTATGCATACGGTTTCGCTAAAGACACTTAGAGTCATACATACATACATATTATCTAGCCTGCTTCCCTTGGAGGTAGGCTGAGAGACTATTGTTTTCCACTTGCTACGATCTTAGATTAAAACTTTCACTTCGTTTATTTCCATAAGAGTTATCATACATCTTTGCCAGTAAAGGGGACTCTTGACTTAACTTTTTCCCAGAAAGTCTTCTATTTGATTGACATACGTACACTGAGGTCGACCCCTACCAGTTTGTCCATTCACTCTTGCCTGATAATGATAAACTTGCTTCGTTAGAATAGGGTGCTATTCTCATTTATGCTGTCCACGTGTCCCAATTATCTTAGCATCACTTTTTCTATCTTAGTCTTCACGTTTATACGCATATACATTATACGCGTTGTCACGCTGTTCCATTCTTTGTTCATCAATTTCTCTCCAGCCAAACTTCCACCATTTTTAATTTAATTTTACTTCTATAAAAAATATAATATAAATGCCAGACCTAATTTTCGTTGCCGTATAAAAGAGTACCAAAGTTTAAAAATGACACGGTTTTTTGTATTTGTTTGATAATATTATGAACATAAAAACATAGGAGGACTTTTTTATAAATAATATTATATACTAGTTTATGCCCGCGGCTCCCCCAGCTAAATGAAGATTTCCCGTTCTCGGTGCAATTTTTCTAATTTTTCTCTCCATAATACCCTTCCTTAGATTTCAAGGAATAAATAAAATAATATAATATATGTTACTCCAATTGGTTAAGCCGTCTTCGAGTTTTGCGCTTAGCAACATATTTTGCGATTCAATTTTATTTATTTAGATTTTTCCTCTGACGTATGTTTTGACGCAGCCCGATCCATCATACCTAATATAATTTGAATGGAAACCCTGTTTTGACAGAGACGGCCGTCTAACATACTCCATAAATTTACTGTTCACCTAAATGAAGTTGAACGCGTACCCTTGAGTCGTGTCAGCCTAGAAGTAGATTACCACAATCCGCAGTTACAAAATAGATTTGTGAAAGTATATTTTAATAATAAAATACTCTTAATTGTACACCATAAATAAAACTAATTACAGATTTTTACATTTCTAATAGCAGTACAATGGGCGACCGTATGGCAAACAGCAATCTTTTCTAGGCTAGCTTTCGATGGATTGGATCGATTATAGTGATATCGAGTGTGGGAAGTTTCAATGGAGTCGTATTTCTGTAAAAATAACTAAAATATTTACTCAACTATCTACTACATATATACTCCTCAAATATACGTCCACACATGCATACATACATAAATATTTTCACATACACAAATACATACAAATGTTTATATCATTTTGTTAACATTGATGATATATTTTGCATGCTATATTGTTTTGTTTATATGTATTTTTAATGTTTGTTCTTATTTATGTGAAATCGTTTAAAAACAAGGTACATATAATATTATATTGTGTATGTGGGCATGGGTATTAATGGTTTGTAAGTAGAAGTATTTGTAAAAGAGCGCCATTATCGCCAACAAACTGCTCGACAGTTTGGCGATTATTTGTTTTATATAAAAAAAAAAGAAAAAAAAATTATATGTTTAAAATAATACATATCTATCATAATATACTGAATTCTAAAGTTATCCTATCCTACCAATATTATAAACGTGAAACTTTGTAATAATGTATGGATGAAGATTTGTTACTATTTCACGCAAAAAACACTGAATGGATTTTGATGACACTTTACAGTAATACAGCTTACACATCAGAATAACACATGGGCTACTTTTTATCCCGACGTCAAGTTCCAGTGGGAAACGGGAACGGCAATCTTCTATACTCGGGTGAAGTAGCGGGAGTCAAGTAGTATATGATAAAATTGTGAGTGAGTATGTTTGTTACTTCTATACGCTCAAACTGCTTAATAAATTTTGATAAAATATGATGTGAAGGTAGCTAACATTCTACATAAAGATATAGGCTACTTTATATACCATTAGATGACCCCCACAGCTTCGCCCGTGGAACATTTTGACCTCCCGTCGCACCTATTTAATCGGCATTACATAGGTGCGACGGGAGGTCGCTTAAAAATTCTACAATGATGCATAAAAATATGCCCGATTTGTTCGACATTTATGACTACTGCTCTGTTCCCCAGTGTAGTAGCGTAACGATATATAGCCTATAGCCGTCCTCGATAAATGGGCTATTTAACACAAAAAGAATTTTTCAATTCCGACCAGTAGTTCCTGAGATTAGCGCGTTCAACCGAACAAACAAACTCTTCAGCTTTATAATATTACTAAACTCCCCTCCCGCACGCGCACCCCCGCCTTGGTGACGCCTACTTCGCAACGGGCCGAAACGTCCAATTTTAATCATTCAAAGACAAAATATTATCTACATAAACTGTACTTAGTAATGAAATAATTTATTTTGATAAGAATTAATAGCATGAGTAAAATAAACGCGTTTAAATGTAGTCCAAAAAAAATCAAGATTTTTAAATAAAAATATGATTATTGTGCCTCACTCGACATAGATAAATATATTGTGTGGCGGACTTTTTTGTAGATATTTATAGGATCTACAATTAATTAGAACATTTTATGGATCTATCTTTTATAGTTTAGGCAGCGTACGCATAATAAGTAACTTTTCTGGTTGATATTTTACACCTTGTGTCCGAAAAACCCAAATATCTTACGGAACCTATTTTTTTCCAAAATAAAATATAGCCTGTGTTACTCATGGATAATGTAGCTTTGAAATGGTGAAAGAATTTTTAAAATCGGTCCAGTAGTTTTTAGTGTTTCATTACAAACAAACCAACAAAGTTTTCCTCTTTATAATATTAGTGTAGATTGCTTTCTTTCTTCTACAATTTCAGAGAATTGATTTTGAATTTTGCTGATTTATTGAAATTTATAAATATTGGCTCACTTTCGTCGATAGTGGCGTGATGATTTATAGTCAATATAGCTTCCGCGATATAGGGCTCTTCAACACAAAAAGATTTTTCTAAGTATTTGAACCAGCAGTTCCTAAGATTAATGCGTTCACTCAAACAAACAAACAAACTCTTCAGCTTTAAAATATTAGTAGGTATAGCTTTTTATAAACGAATCAAGATAGCAAAATTCTAAACAGTAAAAAAATGTATCTGATTTGTAATTCCTAATTAATAGCTGTACACTAAATGCCTATGAACGTATAAACGGTACCTACATAAAATAGCTAATCTCTGAAACGGCTAGACCGATTTTAACGAGACTTTCATTGGCAGATAGCTGATGTTATAGGACCAACGTAAGCTACATTTTATACGCGTATTCCCACGGGGTCGAGAAACCGCAGGGCATCCGCTAGTGTAACATATTTCATTATTATAAATAAGTAAAATAAATAAAAAATTAGCCTTTATTGCTGTAACTTACATGCTTAGTATTTTACATAATAAATAACATCTAAAGAATCTACTTATTTAAGTGTTACAAAATAAATAAATAAATAAATATAGTTAATAAAATTGTTTCGGAAACAGGTTTTTCTGTTACAGCTTGTCGACACTTCGACAAAGGCCTCCTCTAAAGCTTTCCATTTAACACGTGGTTCAATAAGTCCCGAGACTAAGTACTAAAACAAGGTTTTTTTTATAAAATTATTTTTTATTCATCAACAAAGTCTCCTCCAACGCTTTCTATCCCATGCGTGTTAGAACGATTTGTCTTTGGCTTCAAAATAAAACGGACGGGTCATCGACAAAGGCACCCTAACTGACTTGGGGGTCAGACGGCAATCGCTCCCAACAATTCTGTAAAAGATTATCTATCACGCCTTATCCCCGAAGGGGTGGCAGAGGCATATTATCCGCCCACTTTTCATCGTGTGTATTCCTGTCCCAAGTAATAGGTGCCCATTGCAGTGTTTTGAAATAGACAGAAATAGGTTGTAGCTACCTGCTGTTGAAATTTTTCAAGCCGCCATAAGGCCTTCAACTTGTCTTAACGACTGCCATGTTACTGGCAACTGGGACCAAAGGCTTAACGTGCCTTCCGAAGCACGGAAACGCTCGGAAATGTAAATACCACAAAGTGGTAACCCATCCGTGACCAGCTTAAGTAAAAGTTGCTAAACGCAGTGATCGTAAACAATGCCGAAAATAAATAAAAACAATATAATAGCTACTCCTAGAAGCAGCAGCTTAATAAGAGTGAACGCTCGCGAAGTGAATTTCTCTCAACGTCGATAAAGAAGTTTTACTTCAATAGAAAATTAAATTTGCTTGTCGTAGGCTCGATACACTCGCACATACACACAGCATATGGCATTTCATTTTGGGTTGGTTTCTACCAATTCGCACTTATTGGTAAGCCGCGTTAGGGAACTTATTTCCAAAAATTATGACTTTTTAAATATAATTACTTACATAAAATCTTCTGCTTCAAACTTAAACCTTTTTCAAAACGAGAACAACAAAGGAACCAAAACTGACTTTGTTCCAGAAATGACCTAATACGATTTATTTCCAAAACTTTTCACTTTGTGTTTCACTTTGTAAATTTAATCAAACACCGTTTACATAAAGTTGCGTAACAAGTTTAAAACACATCCCGAAAATAATAGAGCCCATCTGGAAATTAATGACTCGTGGTTCTAACCCAACAAGGTGGGTGATTCTATTGAATTATGGTTAGATTTTAATTGTTTTAGTTATTTTATTGGTTCAAGGAGGTTCAGTTTGTAAATAAACTCTTTGGAGCTCGATTGCAGAAAAATACAAGCTACATTTACAAAACATTTACACTTTTATTCCAAGTTTGAAATTCGTATATACATACATATTGTCACGCCTCTATCCCGGAAGGGGTAGGCAGAGGCATAGTATACCGCCACATTTCACCGTATTTACTCGTACCTATATAAATATTTATAATTATTATTTGTAGATCCATATTTATTCTGATACCCAAGTTAGGTAGAGACACGTATTTTCGACAATAGTGCTGTTTAGGAATTCTTGAATTCCAGATTCAAAAATACATAAGTAGGTAATTAATGATTAATGAATCTGTAGGACACTAAATAAGTATGCATAGATCGTTAAATCTAACGATCTGTCCTCTCTGACTACCCGTCAGGATACAGCGTATAGTAGATATATAGATAAAACTAAACACGGATAATTCGCCGGGCTTGAAAGTAAAAATAATAAAAATCACAATTTTTTAAACATGGCAAGCCCGCCAAAAATCAATACCTGGGACTATATTAAAGTTTGATAAACGTGCTTGTGTAACATTAGCATAATCTATGCAAATTCTAATTTGCTGTTGGAATAGTTCGGTTAGTTAATTCAAGCGTACAAGACACCTCCTAAATTTTTCCGGGCGAGCACAGCAAATAGCTAAGAACCATTATTTTGTTATATATTTTTTAAAGTCAGTGGGTACTCTTTCGTCTATTTCCTGTGTGCCAATCTGTACTGGCCATCCCAGTACAGATTGGCACACCACTGTTGTGTTATTTCTATTTACAAGCGTTTTCGTGCTTCTAATGTCTCGTTAAGGACTTGGACCCAAGTGCCTGTGACATGTTAGCGGTTAAATCAAGTTGAATAGTTCTGTGTTACTTGAAAATTATCAACAATCAGTGTCTTTTTTTTCATTGTCATTCCGTGAACACGTCAAAGTCATCGTTGTATGTGTGGCCTCGGACAATGGCGCAAACGCATGGCGCTATGTTGCCACCAGCAAGGTGATGGCAAACAAAAGAGATGAACTACCGATGCTGGAGCGAAATAGACGCACGCTTTCAGAGGGACGTTCGAGGGCGGTTCGCCGCGGGCGAAGCCTAATCTTCTTCAGAAGATGGTGGTGACAGTCTCCAGTCCCCCGAGGAGAGCTCCTATGCGAGTTATACCCTTAACCAGGACGTTGTGACTCACTCTCTGTTCTACCATGCAACCCGGTTAAGAAAAAGCGGAACACCGCAAAGTTAATTGGGTAGTATGGCACTCTCTCGGACCGGGGTTCTCACACATCATATCTGCTGCTCCCACATTACGGATAATGGTAAGTAACAGCTATCTTCTCTGCCTGGCGGGCGTATATCTGCCACAATAGTAGTAGTATAATGATAATAAACTTTGAACCAACTGGCATACTGTTTCAACTAATTAGGTTTAAAGTACATTTACATTTATTATGTAAATGAATGTTGTCGACTTTACACTTGAAGCGTAATATAACAAGACTTATCAACACACGCAAGATGTTTTAACTAATTTTTACTTAGAAACATGGAAATTAAATTATGTTTTTAGAATAGATTACGATTAAATGAAGAATGTACGCGATTAAACACGTATTAAAAGACTTCCGTGGCTGTGCTTATTCCAAATTAGACTATCCATCTGTAAGAGAAGCAAAACTGGAAACAAATCTTTGTACCTGTGTATTAACCCATCTGGTCCGAGTGGTCCTATAAGCTCAAACACCTCTCCAATACAATAAAAAATGGAAAAGGCGTATGTATAGCAGTGGCGTGGGTAAAACTGATTTGATTGATAATTGACAAATGTGATATTCCAAAATATGTTATTTAGGCCTAAAATATGTTATTTAGGCCTAAAAATTAAGCTTTCAAAACATAAAACTATAACTTCCATAAAATCCATTACTGCCTATTGATATTTATGGAGGAAGATAAACATTTTGGCATGTTTAAATCATTATTAGTTTGCACTCCATGTTATATATTCATAGTAACTGTACAAAACAACTTCTATACTAGTTCCGTTTATTTGTGTTTACAATCTTAGTAGTAATCTGCAAAGATCTAACAAAGATCTTCGCCACTGAAACCAGTTCCTCGACCTCAAGACAAAGTTATACTTGAGGGATTTGCAATAGGTCAAGAAAAACATTTAAAGCTGTGTCGACCTTGTGAGTAAAATTAGGTAGTCGTGACTTAGGAAAATTAGTATAAAAGCTGTCCAAAAGAGACTTGTCCAAGCACAGATCTAACTAAGGAACAAAATCCAGATGATAAAAATAGCACAACATATTTACCTCTACACATGAAATCTTATGTAGAAAATCATGTGAATAATAATGCTGGTCGCGTTGCTCAAACAATTTCACTGACTAATAATATTTATAAAAATGATAAAAAATATAATAAGCTTAATTGCAATAAACGTTATAGTTAATACTCACCATCATATACAATTCCTCTCACCAGCTCCTCCGTATCAAACACCGGGTGGCTAAGCGTCAAATTCACTTCACTATCATCTTCACTAACAGTGACGATCTCATCACTATCACTCGGAATCCGCGCAAAGGCACAAGCATCGCTGATATCTACGGTTTTATCACTCACTTTTAAATCACTCACTGTCGTAACATCTATCACATATTCACTTGTCGTTGTTTCATCATATATTACATCCGGTAATAGTTTATCATCGGTTGAAGTTTTATCATAAAGAGTGGGTGGACCTGGAGATCTACCTGGGGCAGGATCACCGCTCGGCAAACTCAATGTTGAACTATAAGGCAACGAGGCTAAGATGACTATTGTCATTAATAAGATTACTGAGTTTACATTCATTTTGAATTTGGTTGGCTTTATCAGACTCGTCGTCGTCTGCCATTGTATCTGTTTTTTGTATTTTGACATTAATTGACTATTTGAAGACATTTTACGTTGATTCTTGATTGTGGAATTGTATTTTATGCGGTAACTGATTCATGTTGACTCGGGATTATCTGCGAAAGAAAGAATATTTATGAGTATAAAACAAGTTAAGTAAGACATTAACAAATATAAATCTATGAAATTGCACAGCTTGTTAAGTACGACACTTTTAATCTTAGGATGGGTGACCTTTTGTGGTTTTGATTGTAGAGCGTTTTCGTGCTTCGCTAGATACATTAAAGTCGTTGATCTCCACTACCAACAACATGGTAATTGTTTAGCCAAGTTAAAGAACTCATGAGCGACATGAAAATTTTCAACATGGCAATAGGCTCACTACTGTAAAATGTAGGTGTTTAATATGCCTCTGCTTACCCCTTCAGGCAAAATAGTGTTACTATATGTATGTATGTATCAAAATGATTACTATTGGGCTATAATCTTGAACAAAATTGTGGATAACGAATGGTCATTATCAGATATACCTAATCTGATAACAATTCACTGTTGAATGGTAATCTGATTTCTATATTTAAAAGAGGCCGAAATATTATTCGAATCAGTTTCTTCCTGTCTACATTCTTGAAACATTAGGAATGCAAAAATTATTGAGATTCAATACAAAATCATGGACCTTTAAATTATTTATTTAGTAATTTGTTTTTTGTTACGATATGTGTAATTAACGCCTAAGAAATCATACATATCATTAATTACGTGACGTAACGCTAAGCAATTATACAGCCAGAGGGCCAGATGAAGAGGCGGCGGAGAGGGAACGGGAGAGCACTCTCCCACCCGAGTTCCTTGTCTTCGCCCAAGACTACCGTCCTCCATAAACGGGGGCCTAAGGACGGCGGGTAGGCTGCTCGCCGTCCTTACAGAGGCAAGCCCAAGACGTCGGCATGACGTGAATATTTCACGCACGCCTCAGGCCCCAAGAAGCGACATAAAACCCGAACCAACCTCCAAAGAAGTTTGATAACACGAACCCTAGGTGAGGCCGCGGTGGTAGCCAAAATCTGCCGGAAGTGCTGGGACATCTCTCCGAGGAGGTGCCCGGGGCGTCCGGCAATAGACAGTTCGTCAGGGAGCATGTGGTTTTTGCCGGCTCAAGTCCGGCATGACATCCGAGGCGATTGTTAAAAAAGAAAATAAAAAGGGCGGGCCAGATGACAAATTTATGCTCATGTCACGTCACTTTCTCGAGGTGCTCGAGGGCCCCTCTTAGTGGAAAGCGAGTTAACGGGTACCCTCTTATTCATCTTTGTGACTTCCTCAGCTTGAACAATGTCAGAATCAAGTAATTTGAATCTTTCTTGTTATATTAATTTTGTTTTCATGTGTAAAATAGAAGCGCTCGTGGCCCCGCGGTCTCAGTGTTCTGTAAACGATCACAGAGTTACGCAACTTTTACTATGGTTGGTCCTCGGATGGGTGACCACTTTGTGGCATTTACCGTTGCGAGCGTTTCCGTGCTTCGGAAGGCACGTTAAGCCGTTGGTCGCGGTTGCCAGTAAAATGGCAGTCGTTAAGCCTGGTTGAAAGCCTTATGGGCGGCTTGAAAAATTTCAACAGCAGGTAGCCACAACCTGCGTCTGTCTATTTCAACACGGCAATGGGCTCACCACCTATTACGTGGGACAGGAATCCACACGGTGAAAAGTGGGCAGATAATATGCCTCTGCCACCCCTTCGGGGATAAGGCGTGATGGATATTTATTTTCTAAAATATCAATCTTTTTTAATTAGGGTATGTTCTTTTAGATAACAACATATTGAAGTATAGGTTTAGTCAAAATTCTACTCGCTTAAGGCGATGGTAACTTAACTGCAGATATGTGTAGATTTCGGAAGGCAACAGAAAATGCCGCGTTCCACTGAGTTTTCCAATGTGAAATTGTGCATATTGTCGATGATTTTATGTTTAAAAAGATCACCATTTTTACACATAAACACTCGAAAATACACTAGTTTTGAAAAAAATATAACGGTGTAGCGACCACGTCCTTCGCTGTTCCCGCCAAATTCAAGCTCGCACCCTCGAGACATGGTGTTAACCAACCATGGTTAGCGCCATGTCCCGAGGGTGACCGCTCGATTCATACCAATAGTCTTACCATTGACATGGTAGTAGGTGACCTTGGAGAGCAGTGGGTATCATGAACCTCTAAGATTTCACTGTCAATCTTGTTGGTGACGCTTGTCTGCTTGGCAGCCCATAATTAAATGAACCGCTCCCACCTCGGTTGTCTCCCAACTCTGCACCCTGATTTTGTTAAAGACGTCTGAAGATTTTGAGATATAAGTATTGGTTAGTCTTAATTTGATATTTATATTAAAAATAAAACAATAATTATCGAAACCAATGTTTCAAATATTGTCGATTTCAATGTTGTCATCGCATCAATATTTAAGGGCCGTATTCCAGAACGTTTATCAACACCCAAGAAACACTTAAGAGTAAATTTTATAATGCAAAATCTAGTCTCAAGCGTTAATCGAGTATTGAGAAACGTTATACGAATACGGACCTAAAAATGGTTGAAACACTGTTTATTGAAATCAGAGTTGTTAAGTAGCTCGATAGATGGCTCTGATCATTCTCTTAAATGACGATTGCAATATAGTAAAAAATATCAACTTGTTTCGATAGTACGGTTTGAGTTGTTCAGTGTCATAGAAATTGCCCTGATTAGGCTTCCTGATAGGTTCACGGGTTCAACTCCCGTCTTGAAGACCAAGTTGTCTTTTCTCAGTTTCATAAAATATTGGAAATTAAAAACGGTTACTAATTCAAAACTCATAATAAAATTAGTTCTTTGATGTTGTTCAAGCAAAGCAATCAGTTCGCAGTTGGAAACAGCGACATTTGACCTAAAATTGATTACAAACTTTTACCAAGATAATACCATTTCGTACGGCACTTGTACCCAATTTGCTAATAACTCCAATTTTCCCGAGTGCCTTGATCTGACGTAAGTCATTAATAATCCAATTCGAAAGCGGCTTTAATCTTCATATTTTGCCATAACAATGCCATTCATCTATATTGTTCTCACAAACATGTTTTTATTCCCAGCAAAAAACTTTTTCAGTTTCGACAAAGAGGGTTAATAGATTATTCTTGGCAGGTTTTTGTACTTAAAGATAACCATAAAATCTAAGTATTTAGCGTTTATTTTAAGGAAGAAAGGAGATGTACCTAAGTTTTAAGGATGTATGAAAATATTTCGAAAAGAACTTAATATATAGCTGTAAACTTTGTTACGTATAGAAGTTACTATTTTAACAATCATTTATATTAATTTAAACGTAATTAGTCGCTCCAGGACATCAGTTTAACTTAAATAGTAATTTGCAAGAAGCGATAGAAATTTAATAAGCTTATCTCATAATCCAGATCAAAATCAGGATAACTGCCAAATTCAGCGAACCGATTATTATGTGGGTATATGAACATAACAGGGGTATCTTCTCTTGAATCTGCATATATTATGTTGTATTTTTTTTTTACGTTATTTTTATTTACATTCTCCAGTATAAATAATTTGAAACGCCAGGCAACTAAAGGTATGGCTGCGTAATATACATAATTATATGTAATTTGACTTTGTTATTGTGTGAGCACTATGTAGACTTATTTATAATTTTGAAATTGACATGATAGTTGCTGTGTAGTTTTTGGGTATGTCATGCTCGCCTAAGTGTCCTGGCAGCGGTGGCGTATTTATCGGGTCGCCTTGTTCCTTACAATACGGTTGAATAGGGCGATGGCTAATATACGCGTCATACCCGTGAACGGGTGCCGTCTGTTGGGACTGGTCAGCATAGCTGTTATAGCAATTGTTCCAAATAATATTATTTAAATTAAAGGCAAACTAAGTTTAGTCGACTGTTCTCACATAAATTCAAAGGAACTATGTAAGTGTAATTTTAATGAACACAACATTTATTTTGTTTTTTTTTGTATAATTTCTTTACTGTACAATTGGTTAAATATCATGTTAATCAAACTGTGTCAAATGGCGGTTAGAATAGAGTGGCCATGAGTTTTATTGCCAGGTTCTTCCTCTGGCTCTACCTATTGCTTTGCGAATCTGGCAGTAAATGTAAATGTAGAAGCAGTAATCTTGACGTTCATAAGTGTTACTTTGTGACCTACATTAATAAAGATTTTTGATTTTGATTTTGATTTTATCGTATGAAAAGGTTTGCTTAAAAAAATAAGGGCTTTAATATTAACTCAGGTTTAATTTATACTAGCGGCACGCATTGATGGCCGTTTTGACATATTACAATAGTGATGATATTTTACGACATATTACAATAGTGATGAAGCGCTCGTGGCCCCGCGGTCTCAGTGTTCTGTAAACGATCACTGAGTTACGCAACTTTCACTATGGCTGGTCCTCGGATGGGTGACCACTTTGTGGCACTTACATTTGCGAGCGTTTCCGTGCTTCGGAAGGCACGTTAAGCCGTTGGTCCCGGTTGCCAGTAAAATGGCAGTCGTTAAGCCTGGTTGAAGGCCTTATGGGCGGCTTGAAAATTTCAACAGCAGGTAGCCGCAATCTGCGTCTGTCTATTTCAACACGGCAATGGGCTCACCACCTATTACGTGGGACAGGAATCCACACGGTGAAAAGTGGGCATATAATATGCCTCTGCCACCCTTTCGGGGATAAGGCGTGATGGATATTAATTAATATTAATTAATTAATGATATTTTACTGATTTTACATAAGTACTCTGTTTTCTACCCTCTAATGTGTTCGACCATTCAAATATTTCTACAAATAAAATGTAATTAAAAATAATACGAAACTTCATGAAAGGATAAACGTCAAAACGGCCATCGTAGCGTGCTGCTAGTGTAGCTAGTTTTTTTCTATAATATACTTACCTTAACTATAACTCTCAGTAATTCATAGAAAATGAAGAGAACCTATTTTAATATTTTCTAAAGCATTAATATGGTGATCGTATTAAATATGTTCTTCGAAGCGACTAATGCTTCACATTCGGACTCTTGTTAGGCCTTCGCCCGTTTATCCTGAAGTGCACGAACTGACAGGGGAGACTGGCTAAGACGCTGGAGATATAATGGAGAACGCAGCTTCTTTTTAAGCATTTTTAGCGTGACATATAAACACGAATACATACATTATACATTACAGTCACGTTAAGCCGTTGGTCCCGGTTGCCAGTATCCTGTCAGTTGTAAAGCCAAGTTGAAGGCCTTATTAACTCCCATCGCATTTATTTAATCCAGGCGTGGCCGTCGCTTAAAAATTCTACAATAATACATAAAAAATTGCAGACATTTATGGTACTGCTCCGCTCTCCAATGTACTCGTAGTAGCATGCTTATATATAGCCTATAGATTTCCTCGATAAATGAGCTATCCAACACAAACATTTTCTTTTAAACCCGACTAGTAGTTCCTGAGATTTGCGCGTTCAACCAAGCAAACTCTTCGTATAGAGTATAGATGCAGCCCAAACTATGACAAACTTCACCCTAAACCTGAGTAAACTATCGCGGGAACAGATAGTTTTTTAGTGTGTTTGGTAATAACAAACATTGGGAACTCTCCTTTGTTTTGTATATTATGATCATCGCACCGGTTGCCATAGACAGGGTGTACACTCTCACCCTTTGCGTCCGGAGCGCACGCATACGGCTAGGTCCAATAGAGGCTTTATTCCGCGTAAGCTTAGATTGTGGAATGAGCTCCCTGCCTGGGTTTTCTCGAACGTCTACAGTATAGGGTTTTTCAAAAGGAGTCTTAGAAGGTTTATAAAGGGTCGGCAGCGCGAGTGCTGCACCTCTGGTGTTGGAAACGTCTATAGGCTAAGGCGACCACTTTCCATCAGGGCCGGCCAAAAAAGGAACTTTCAAATTTTATCTGGATACAATAAAGAGCTAGGAATGTGGCTCGCTCCGTCGCTTTTGCGTCTTAGTAGAGACGAAAGTATAATACTGCGTGCTAAGTTTACATGCGGCTTTGGCGACAATGGCATACGCTGTCTGTCAGTTGCCTGCCATTCTTATCTAGTAATTAGTGTAATCGTATGAGTTAATGGTGCCGCCCTCTGACATGCTTGATTTGTATGATATATTTAGATTAAGGCGTCTCTACTTGATCGAGTGACATTGATTCCTTGCTCTGTGTATCCTTTTCTCATAGGTGATGTTGATGATGAAAACTTCAATAGCTATTAATAGATCTTTATTTAAAATAATAGTTGAAATGTATGAAGAAAGGATATTTTATGCCTTTTTGAAATTTTAAGTACATTTAAAAATCCAAATAATCTGCTACCACTATTTTCAGATATATCCCCATTGTATGAAATCGTCGACAATTTCACGAAATCGTTCAGTGAATCTCTTATCAACGTTAAATTTCAACGTAGATAATTCTTGCGTTGTCACATCAGGCGCATCATCTTCGAGAGCAAATAAGAACGGTGTGAAAAATATGTTCACTATAAGACCAAAGTCCAATTTCTCCTTATAGTCACGTTCAAAATCAGATCTAGGATAATATTTTTCAATATCAACTCCAAATTTCTCCAGAAATTGCTTTAAAGTTGAATAGTACAGGTTTTTGAGGTGTATCAAATAATTCTTCCTAAATTCTTGATCAGTTCCATGGAAAATAAAATATGCGAAATCTAAAATTGGACATCCATAGTGTAGGATTTGGAAGTCTATAGGAACTACTTCTGTTATTTGTCCATCCTAAAAAAAAAAATATTGTAAATAATATACCCAACTAGATTGGAAAGGGGCAAAGTGATATTAATCTTTTCAAACTTAGATATCATGTTCTGTAAAATATGCGTAACTTAATTAAACCAGTGCCGAATAATGTATACGGCAAAAAGTCTAGAAACCAGATATGAAATTTAAAAAAAAAACATTGAGCCATTGATGCAAATGCGGAAAAATTCAAAATTGAACAGTTGATGTATGATATCATTGGCGGTTATTACAGCAGCAAAAGTCTGATTTTAAACAATATTTTAAAAAATACTTACAACTTCTTTAGCCATAATATTATTAAGTTTATAATCTCCATGACACAAGACTCGAGCAGTTGATGTGTCTGTCATATATTTAGGGTAATCGCCAGCCTTGTTGAGTAAAACTTCTTGATACGCGTCTTTGACTTCGGGTGTCAAGCAGTTAATTGAAAAATTGGCCATATTTTGAACATAAGCATACCACTCTTCAGCAAAAATATAGGGTTGGTTCTTATTTAGGACTTCTTTAGCAAAATATTCAGGTCTTTTGTCTTGTATTACAAATGATAAGGCATGAAACTTTGCAAGCTCTTTAATACATTTTTCTGCATATGCCAATGGCATAATATCCATCCTGTTATACAATTTGAATCCTCTTTTGCCCAAATGTTCAAGGATTATAGATTTTGGATTGCACTCATCAAAACTATAAGGCATTTTGAACCTTTCAGCTTGAGGGATATTTGCATCTTCTTGAAGGTCTTTCGAAATTTTACTAAGATCTGTATAAACCCAAGCTTCGGTATTGAAGACGCCAGGTACAGAATATATGGGCATTTGTGTATTTTCGACAATATTTTTGACAAATATGTTAATTTCTCTATATTCACTGCCTATATTTCCTTTAATGTCAATTTCATACAGTATACCCATGTAACTACCGCCATCTGTTGATATTTTTTTGGCAACGATTTCATAGTTTTCAAATCCTTTGTTTTTCGCTATATTTATTATACAATCGTTCAGATTTTGTGGTAATTCGTCTGTCAAACTTTTGTTTGTAATTTCCCGCCGCTGTTCTTCCATTTTGCAATGAAAATATTATAATAATTCGATCAAAACTTTTGTAGTTCACGTTGTATGTATATTATTATTAGGTAACAAATTTGTATCGTGTTAAATTTAGCACATAACACAGTAAGCAATCAAAAGTAAATCGCACACACAATCAAAAAGATAAAATATTGTGCAATAATAAGAAATACTGCTACGCGTGGCTCGAAGTGATTCATTCACTACACTGCGGGCGATTAAATGGTTTCACATATAGCGTGCTCGGTCACACATTCGATAGAAAACTCGTACGTCGTTCGCTAATCTCCGTAAACCTTCGGCTCAGAGATGAGATCACAGTAACCGCTCGCTCTCTTCTGTGTTTAATTTATTATCTACTCCTATCGTTGCTTATAATCAGTCCATAAAATTTGATAAAATAATGAATTTATTTATATATTATGTTTTGTACATACCTGCGCCATTGATTAGATATAAATTTTTTACTAAAACGAATTTTGCATAAAGGTTTAAACAGTGATGATATCGTTGACCAAAATGTTTAAAATATATTTAACTAATGCTACCGGCGAGCTATACATCGCCTTAATGTTAGAGAAAAATATTTACTTAATCTGGAATTTTTCTGTTTTATTTTAAATTAGATTTTGCTATTCAGGAAGAATATTGCAGCAAAGGATCATACAAATTAGCACACCCGTTCTTTAAATATCAGTGTTCGTAGAAACCTAACGGTAGGTACCTATATCAAGATTTTTGGCGAAACGTAAAAAAATCTAACAATATTATTCGAAACTATTGTAGTAGGTACAGAACCTACCTATCTAATAATATTGTGAGATTTTTTACACTTCACTAGCGTTTCCGTCCTTTTAAAGTACTAAGATGTAACACTAACAGATAGTGCTTGCAATTCTGCTGTAACGATGTTTGCTATGGTATTTCCGAATGGCGCTCTTTAGCATTAAGAAGGCTGAGTAATGTAAGGGATACATATGATCTGACTCACTCTATGACACCAGATGTAAGAGTCTACAGTGTTACATCCAGCTGCAGGTCTACTTATTCATGGTTAAAAGGCCTCCGAATATCAAAACTACTTAGATTCGATAGGGACCATTCATTTATAACGTAAGACGATTTAGGAGGGGACGGGGGTCGATCAAGTCTTATTTTTTCTTATAAGGGGGGTGGGAGGGACTCGTGATAGTTCTTACGCAAGATCGCAAAAATGCGCAAAGTTACAATTTTAGAAGAGATTATTACAAGCAACACCTGTTATTAGAGATGTTACAGTGCCTACAGTGGCAGATCTTCTTTCCGAGTGGGTTTTGAACCCCTGGACTGAAAATCTAATGTAGGTAAAGATGAATAAAGGCAAAGTTAATTACTACAAATAAACTATTATTACCTACCTTAGTAAGTACAAATAAACATGCCAAAAAATTGTTACTTTGAAAAATAAACATGAAACCAAATCAAACGTGTATTTATTTTTTCCTTTAGATTCTTACGTAATAAATATTAGAGGGGGTCGGCCTATTCTTATTTTTTCTTATATTAGGAGCGAGGGGGTCTGTCGGGAGCCCTGGGGCTATCCTTCCGAGGGCTCACCCGGGACTCCTGGCCATAGACAAATAGAAGGGTAACGAGTGGTTTTAGTCGGTAGGAGTCCGGCATAGCATCCATGAGGATTTCAACACAACAATAAAGGGGGCGAGGGGGTCGAAAACTAGCAAAATTTGTCTTACGTAATAAATGAATGGCCCCATACAGACACGCTTACATCTGAGCTACAACCAAATAATAAACAAACATTATCACGTTCCACTTCCCAATATTGCAATACTGACTATATTTATAAATAAAATATCCATCACGCCTTATCCCCGAAGGGGTGGCAGAGGCATATTATATGCCCACTTTTTACCGTGTGGATTCCTGTCCCACGTAATAGGTGGTGAGCCCATTGCCGTGTTGAAATAGACAGACGCAGGCTGTGGCTACCTGCTGTTGAAATTTTTTTTAAGCCGCCTATAAGGCCTTCAACCAGGCTTAACGACTGCCATTTTACTGGCAACCGGGACCAACAGCTTAACGTGCCTTCCGAAGCACGGAAACGCTCGCAAATGTAAATGCCACAAAGTGGTCACCCATCCGACGACCAGCCATAGTGAAAGTTGCGTACCTCAGTGATCGTTTACCGAACACTGAGACCGCGGGGCCATGAGCGCTTCACTATATTTATAAGCGAAATTATCTTAAGCTATGCCAAGTTTCTCTTCCCTTAACCCGTCATCTACGTGGTTAAAGCATATATCTCTTAAACGAAACCCTTTTTTATAATCTTCGTCAAACTTCATCAAAGCCTAAAAAGGCTTTTGTTCGATAATTTATTCGCTTTTCGTTCTTTTTCACTCACTCTTAAATCTATATGTATATAAAAATGAATCCCTATTTCCCTTTATCACGCCATCACGCGTGAACGGCTAGGCGGATTTGAAAAATTCTTTTCGTATTGGATAGCCCATTTATTGAGGAAGGTTCTTAGCTATATATTATCACGCCACTACACAGGAGAGCGGAGCAGTAATCATAAATGTCAACAAATCGGGGAAACTTTCATACATTTTTGGAAAGTAAAAAGCGAGGGTATTAAATGGGTGCCACGGGGTTGGAAGTATGTCACGGACGAAGCCGGGCAGGTCAGCTAGTTTTTCATAAGATGAAAAAGTGTAGAATTTAGAATAATATAGTAATTTATTTAAATATTGTTTAGCCATAGTTCGAAGAAAATTCTTTTTTTATAACATTTTCCAATATAATGGCAGGCCACCGTTGCCTATGGACGTTTCGAACACCAGAGGTGCAGCACTCGCGCTGCCGACCCTGTAAAAAACCTTCTAAGAACCCTTTTGAAGAACCCCATACTGTAGACTTTCGTGAAAACCCAGGCACTTGAAAAATGTTTTTTTTTTGTTTTTCTTACTTTCTTCGTGTAGGTATTTTAATGGTTGGGTATTTGACTTTTATCTTTACTTTCTGATATCAACAAAAAAATGTATCAGAAAGTTATTAAAAAGCTCACATCCGCAGGGCAGCTTGTGGCGAGCTGAATGTGCGTGGCTACACATCGGTCCCGATTCCTCAGAGTTTTGTTCCCTTCTGCACCGGTTAGACTTTAATGGACTAACGGGAGAGCAGTGAGAGTGCTACTCCCGGGAGTGCAGCAAAACTCAACTCTGGCTTGCCTTAATTGGCCGGTCAGAGGGAGGGAGCCAGAGCTATATGCTCGGGGGTGGAAGTGTCATTTTCAAGGGCATAACTACGGCGAAGCCCGCTCCGGGCCTGTCCCGAGAAGGTGAAACCGGCGCCGCACCGCTCGACACCCCAAGCCGCTCACACCGGTGTTGCCTCCTGTCGCCTTACAGGCTTATCATGCCTATGGCGATTGTATAGGGGGCCCATCTAGTGAGTTGGCGAGTCACCGTCTGCCAAATTTTTGATAATCAGATATTAAAATGGCAGACGCCGCCTTCATCCATAGTTATAATCACCTATCATCAAACCCCCAACCCAATAGCCCATTTCTTAGTTAGCATATTTTACAATAGTTTAACTCCCATTGGAGGTGGTCCATTATCGTTCTTCTACATAAGGCGTGCGTGGACTGTCTGCAGTGGGGGTCCCATTTCCTTTTAGATTAAAATTCTCAAAGGGCCTCTGCGTGTTGGACCAGTATGTACCCATGTACACCTACCAAAAGCCCGGGTATCTTCATAAAAAAAAGAAGATACCCGTGAAAAGAAGAAACACAATAATAATAATGTCATCATCATCATCATCCGAGCGTCTGTCCCAGTTGCGTCTCGCGACGCCGGGGGTCCGCTTTCCTAAATTTTCTCCTCCACTTCGCACGGTCGTCGGCATCCCCTGTAGTGAGACCATTGGCACGCATGTCATCCCTTACGACGTCTAGCCAGCACTTCTTGGGTCTTCCCCTCTTACCGGGACCCGGTGGGGCTGACATGGCCAGACATTTGTTACCTACGTAGCCCGGCGGTTGCCGCAAGACGTGACCATACCAACGAAGGCGACACTCTTGCAACTTGCCTGCAATGTCACGGACGTGAAGGCCGCCGCGGATGCGAGAGTTCCTCACGCGGTCCATCCGCGTGACCCCACACATCCACCGCAGCATCTTCATTTCCGTGACACGCAGCTCCTGCTTGTGTCGCTCCAATATCGGCCACGTCTCACTGCCATGTAAAAGGACAGGTCTAATAATGGTTTTGTAGACCTGTCCCTTCAACCGGATCGGCATTTTAGGGTCACAAATGACACCGGTCATCTCCCGCCATTTGGCCCACGCGGCAGCAATGCGTGACTTGACATCGCAATCGATGTCACTGGACGTGTGAAAAACAGATCCCAAGTATTTAACCTGGTCCGTGCGCTCGACCAAATCACCGCCTATGCGGACGGATGTGGGATCTGTCGAGTTTACAATAATAATAATGTAACAGGTAATAATAGCTTAAATCACCCAATCCATTTAACCCCCAACCCAATAGCCCATTTCATAGTTAGCACATTTCACAATAGTTTAACTCCCATTGCAGGTGATCGATTACCGTTCTTCTACATAAGGCGGGCGTGGACTATCATCATCATCATCATCAAAAAAAAAGAAGATACCCGAGAAAAGAAGAGACATAATAATAATATATGCTTTATTGTACACCAAGTAAAAATCATAAAGAAAAGTTATTATCAAATATATCAAGTACAATGGGCGGCCTTATTGCAAGCAGCAATCTCTACCAGGCAACCTTTAGATGGATAGGACTGTGTGAAAGCTTTAAATTAGGGTTTCACGTTTGGTGACAAATATACTTTGTAAATTTCAATAAACATAATAAATATCAAATTATACACAAATACATACATACACGTTTACATGCATACACATATAAATACACATATACATATCCATACATATATACATACATACAGCGTGTGGGAGTACTATGTCAGCGTACAAGTAGCTACAATGAAATATAGTATTCTTTTACCCTTACTTTAAACGATCCCAACGTTTGAGCTCGTCTGATAGTAACTGGTAATATGCATTCCATAGTCGAGCTGCTTCAAATGTAAAAGATTTATCAACAAACTTTGTGGAATGTACCGGTATATGCAGTCTCAAGTTCTGCGACGATCTTAGGAACCTTGAGTGCGTGTCACCTAGGAACTCAAAGCGTTCCTTGAGGTAAGAGGGAGCTAGTGGGTTAAATAATATATTATATAGCATAGAAAGGATATGAGTATTTCGTCGAAGGCTTAGGGAGCCACTTGAGTTGTTTGCGGTATTCAGAAATGTGATCATATTTGCGTAAACCAAATATAAATCTTATACAGAAATTTTGAAGGCGCTCAAGTTTATTTAGTTGCTCCTCCGTGAGATCAAGATAGCTGGCATCCCCGTAGTCCAATATTGGAAGTAGTAATGATTGTGCAAGTGAAATCTTAGTTGGAATCGGGAGAAGGCCACGCAATCTTCGCAAAGAGCCTGCCGAGGCAAACAATTTGCGATTAACTTCCTGCAATTGAGGCCCCCAGGACAAAGTTCTATCAATATATATGCCTAGGTTTTTAACTCTATCACTTACCGGTAACGGCATACCATTAAAGACAATTTGTGGCAACTGTGCCCAGTCAACTCTGGAAATCATCCAGGTACTGCTTATCAGGATTACCTGAGTTTTAGTGGGGTTCACTTGCAAACCGAAGCTGTTACTCCAAGCACAAATCTGTTCCAAATCAAAATTTGTTACACCAAAGGCCTCGTGAATGTCATTTAAGGCAGCCTGTGAGTAGATTTGTAGATCGTCTGCATAAAGATGATAGGATGAAACTAATTGTTTTGTTATAGAATTAATAAATATTGTAAATAATAGGGGAGATAAAACGCCACCCTGCGGTACACCAACAGATATATTGCTCCAGGAGGAAACTGCGTCGTCAATGCAAATACGTTGTCGGCGACCAGACAGGTAACTGCGAAACCAATCAATCACCGGTGGAGATATGTTAATAGAGCGTAGAATCTCAAGCATAATACGAAAATCAACTGTATTAAAAGCATTACTAAAGTCAAGTAGCGTCAGTAATGTAAGCATTCCATTCTCCATGCCCATTCTGATATCATCTGTAATATTAATAAGGGCCGTGACTGTACTATGCCCTGGGCGGAATCCTGATTGGTAGGAGTTCAAGAGATAGCTTTTACTGAGAAAGGAGTTAAGTTGTGTGTGAACGAGACGTTCAAGAACTTTAGATACCTTATAGTGTAGTCTATGATTGAATAGAACTTTCGTATATATTTCAGCTATATTACAATCATTTTTTGATTAAGGGCACCGTTTGTGAAATATTAATGGTATCTTTGTAATAATGCCTTTGTAAATAATTCAATAGTTCACGACGTTCATTGCTCTCTCAGAAATGTGATGTGAGAGAGTATGTAAAATACGCAATAACCCCCGACATTTGAAACAAATTCAACTTTTAGAAGTCAGTGTAAAATGAGCTATCAATCTGAAAGGGAATGCATGGTGTAGGCACAGACAGCGGGAAGCGATTTCGTTTTATTAAAAAGTGATGATGATGATGCTAACGTGAGTCCCTTACCATTTACCGAAAACCATTTTACCAGTCAATAAAAGATTGACATTTACACATAATTCAGGGTTCGATTATAATACAAGTATTATTTTAAATCTATGAACGCAGTTTTTCTTTTTACCAACATCGGTGACAGGGCTCCTTAGAACAGATCTTTAATGTCTCATAGTGTCATAGTTACCTATACTGACAGTGCTAAATAGGCCACCCTGTATATTACAATTGTTTTGTTTGTCCTTCAATCACGATCTAACCATTGAACCGATTTGCCTGAAAGTAGGTATGTTGAAGAATTAATATTATTAAACTTCACCGCAGGAGCTGAGCCGTAGGCGTCCTCTAGTATTGTTATATACTCATTATTTCTACATAAACTAGTCGCTTGTCACAGAAACAGACCTATGGTAATGTCAATAGTCATCAACCAGCTGTGACATAATTAAGGTGTGTGCTGCAACCTTGAAACGGTGGTCGATCGCCAGACGCACCCTACACACTCAATGTACCTTAGTACAAGTATGTATAGGTGTATCTCTAACAGGTAGGTTGGTGCGTGATCGTACTAGTAATTTCAGTATTGTATCGATTTGTATAAGCATTGAATATATAATTTATGAGTAAGCAGTTGTAATAAGTATTACATTGTGATGTTTAAAAGAGGTTAATAGTGAAATAAAATGAAATGAAAATCTTTATTTATAAAAGTCACAAAGTAACACATTTAAACGTCAAGATTATTAACTTCTACATTTACTGCCAGATTCGCAAAGCAATAGGAAGAGCCTGAGGAAGAACCTGGCAATAAAACTCATGGTTACTATTTTCTAATCGCCAGTAATTACATTCCTTTTATTTAAATGATATTTGAAAAAAAATCTAAAATAATGAGTTTATTATACAAAAGAAATAAAATCCAGTTGCCAGTTCTAAGGGCAGACTACCCTTTATGGAGAAGAATCTGACAAAATTACCTCCATGGGTTCTTTTAAAATAGCCATACCTACATGGCTTACAATATACTTATGTACTAGCTGACCCGCGTCGTTTATTAATTTCACAATAATGTATGATCATATACTCGTAATATGTTTTTTCATACCTATCTATACCTACGTTAATATGTAAAGCCAAAGAGCTTGTTTGTTTGTTAGGTTGAACGCACTTACCTCAGGAACTACTGGTTTGAATTGAAAAATTATTTTTGTGTTGGATAGTCCATTTATTGAGGCAGGCTATATATTATATATCATCACGCTACTACCCGGGAGAACGGAGAAGTAATCATAAATGTCAACAAATCGCGCAATCACTTATAAATTATTGTAGAATTTATAAGCGACGGAATTAAATAGGTGCGATGGGAGTTTGAAATATGTCACGGACAAAGCCGTGGTCGTCACCTAGTTGTTATATATTTTTGTCTTTTTCTAATGCGAGCAGCACTCTTGTTCCTGCGACGCGTGTAAGTGAGACACATATAATATGTTTTTTCATACCTAATATACTCAACTCCATCGGTACGTTCAAATAAGTGGTTACACATTTTTCGACGCGTGAAATGAGATTTACTTCCGTAGTAACCTCAATGCTGACGGTACAATTAAACCACAAAAACGCAAAGTTAAAGAGGATGTAAGCCTAAATGGCTTTTAATTTGCGGTGGGAAGCCATTAGCTCAGTGTTTATCTTCTTACGATAACTTTTATTTCTGCGCGTAAATTTGAAAAGTTTCAATGTACAAGACAAAATGAACAGAAAATTGTTCTTGTCGTGGCGATGATCTGCAGTTTGATGAAGTTAGAATTCAAAAGTTGTTAAAGTTTAAGAGTCAATGCACACTTATTAGGTACTCGATCGGTTCTTTGTTACTGAAAAATTTTGTAATTATAATTTTGGTTTTAACAACCGTAGAAGTTCTCATATACCATCATTTTAGTCCTGAGCGTTGCTTCTACAACAAACAAAGAGAAACTTATGTTCACTAATAGTTCATTATTAGTCACATGTAACCGTGTGTGAGGCTCAAGGGGTGACAATTTAGTTCACCACGAATTCGACCTTCAAGTTCATACTTCAAGTGAACTATTAAAACAATGAGTTTAATTCATTCTGAGTACTGTAGTGTTACTGTAGCGAGTGTGAAAGAGTTTAACAATTGATTTGAGTGTAGTGAGTACATATGAAGACCACGTGAGCAGGAAAAGTCAAAGTACTCAGATACCCAGACGTGCGTGTATGAAGCGATTGATGAATATTCAAGAAGCGAAAGAAGTATGCAAGGATCGCCTATCCTGGCGATCTGTCCCTAACTACCCCATCAGGGATACAGCGTGAAGATCAAAAGCGTGAAGGTCGTTTTATTAAACTTTTTTTGTTCTCTGTTTCAGTACGACAATTAGTTCCCCCAAATGTTTTTTAAAGTGTAAAAAGACATCTTGATTTAAGACGGGGATTAAACCCATGACCTTTGCCTAACCAGGGCAATGTTCTGGCCACTGAACTACCCGAACCGTACCGAAAGAAATTGAAATTCTTCACTACTTTTTAATCAACAGAAACAAAGTAAAAAAAGACAACTTGGTTGTCCACCATGGATAACCAGACAACGGTTGTCCACCATGGATAACCAGACAACGGTTGTCCACGCACTAAGTTGTTTTTTTTCAATTTTAATAAAAATTTAGGTGAAAGCATAATAATTGCTTAAAACTATCCAAGTAGTTCATCATCATCACCTGTAATGTGGAGCAAAAAAGCAAATGGTGACGGCGTGCAGTATACCTCTGCCTACTCAGATTTACCTTGGGTTAATAGGCGTGACTATATTTATATGTACGTTTCGATTTTATTCTTCTACCCTCTATTATCGCATAGTAAATATTCTTCGTCAATCCTAAAGAAAAGCTAATTTTTATCATTAAGAACAGCATGCACGAAATCTTTAACATTTAAAAATATAATAATTGAGTCTATTTCTATCACAATATTCTCCCTAGAGTCACTAAAGTGGTCATGAATTCATCCCTAATACGGCCTCTACTCCTTTAAAGTGCCTTACGTAGGACAAATGGCTAGGAGCGTAATAAAATAAATATACCGACACTTTCGGTTTTATGGAATACTAAAAGTCAAAGAAGTTTTATGTTAGAAATGGATGGAGAAATCGAGTCAATATTTGCTCTTTTATAACCATCAATTTAAAATGAGTTGTGTTTTAAGTTTGTCCGTGTCTGTCTATACATCATCAACTAGTACTCTATACTAGTAACTAGTGCTTACTAGTTGATGCCCACAGCTCCGCCCGCGTTGTTAATTCTAGGGTTCGAATTATAGAGTAAGAATTGATTAACATTGTTATAGTATATTTTTAATCTATACTAATGAGAATGACTCAAAATTAAGAAAAAAAGGTTATCATAACTGAGTGCATGGTGTATGTTTAAATGTTTAGATACTTTTAGTGCTCTAAATCTTTATCCGTTTTTAATTTTCTGTTCTCTCTGACTACCCTACAGCTTGAAGATTTATATTAGACTAGATGACCCCAACAGCTTCGCCCGTGGAATATTTCGACCTCCTGTCGCACGTATTTAATCCCGTTGCTTATAAATTCTACAATGATGCATAGAAATTTGCCCGATTTGTCGACAGTTATGACTACTGCTCTTCTCCCCAGTGTAGCAGCGTAATGATATATAGCCTTCCTCGATAAATAGGCTATCTAACACAAAAAGAATTTTTCAAATCCGACCAGTAGTTTTTGAGATTTGCGCGTTCAACCAAACAAACAAACTCTTCAGCTTTATAATATTAGTATAGATAGTATACTTAGCTTTTAAAAAAATATCCGTACTCCATGCCGTCCCAAATAATTTCAGGGTCGAAACTAATATTTGTGATCCACAAATGTTTATTTGGGAGTTTAGGTGTTTCATACGTATCTATTTAGAAATATATAAGTTTCTTTATCAGGTATCTTGATGCCATACCACAGCTTATATTAGCTTACTTTGGACTAGACGATGCTGCGTAAATGACAATGTCCCACAATATTTAATATTTATTATATTTGTCTTAAGGAGTTGCCTCACGATAAAGGAATCAATGTCATTCACACTCGCCCTACTAAAGGCGCTTTACTTTACATATTTCTCACAACCAAACGTGTGAAGGGGCGTCACTGTTTTATCATACGATAACATTAATTATTACAATTAAAATAAATAAAATAAATATCCATTATCCCCGAAGGGGTGGCAAAGGCATATTATATGTCCACTTTTCACCGTGTGGATTCCTGTCCCACGTAATAGGTAGTGAGACCATTGCCGTGTTGAAATAGAAAGACGCAGGTTGTGGCTACCTGCTGTTGAAATTTTTCAAGCCGGCCATTAGGCCTTCAAACAGGCTTAACGACTGCCATTTTACTGTCAACCGGGACCAACGGCTTAACGTGCCTTTCGAATATAAATCCTGTTAATTATTACAGACGAATAGTAAGCAACTGACAGCTCGCGTGTGCTATTTTCGCCTATCGTTTCACTTAAACTTGACACGCGATATTATTATTATTTTAAACTCTATGCTCGCTGAAACTCGGCTCGGGTTGCATTGTGATGGAATTGTATTACCAACAATTCTGTGAAATATAATTCGGTCTCATGTATTATTCAGGTGTACAATAAAATGATAAATCACTCACTCAATCAAGGCTTAAGGTATTGAAGAGGTAGGTTACCCTGTTTATTAAAGGTTACTTACTGTAAGGGAACGTGTTTCGCATTAATCACAATATTGTAGTTGAGCTCCTTTATAAAAATACTCGATCATATAAAAAATAAGAGAATTTCTAAAGAAAATCGAGGCATCATTGCTCTATGTTGAATTTTACTATATTTAATAATAAATAAATAATAAATAAATATCCATCACGCCTTATCCCCGAAGAGGTGGCAGAGGCATATTATATGCCCACTTTTCACCGTATGGATTCCTGTCCCACGTAATAGGTGGTGAGCCCATTGCCGTGTTGAAATAGACAGACGCAGGTTGTGGCTACCTACTGTTGAAATTTTTAAGCCGCCCATAAGGCCTTCAACCAGGCTTAACGACTGCCATTTTACTGGCAACCGGGACCAACGGCTTAACGTGCCTTCCGAAGCACGGAAACGCTCGCAAATGTAAATGCCACAAAGTGGTCACCCATCCGAGGACCAGCCATAGTGATAGTTGCGTAACTCAGTGATCGTTTACAGAACACTGAGACCGCGAGGCCACGAGCGATAAATGAAATCTATAACTAATATTATAAATGCAAATTTTTTTAATAATTAATAGATGTACTTAAGTTTGTTACTTACTTACTTTACATACATTTAGTCACGTCTTTATCCCCGAAGGGGTAGGCAGAGGCGTACTATACGCCCACGTTTCACCGTATGCTTTGCTTTTTGTCCCACGTAACAGATGGTGAGCCCATTGCCGTGTTGAAATGTACAGGCACAGGCTGTGGTGAAAATTTTTCAAGCCGCCCATAAGGCCTTCAAACAGGCTTAACGACTGCCATTTTACTGGCAATCGGGACCAACGGCTCAACGTGCCTTCCGAAGCACGGAAACGCTCGCAAATGTAAATTCCACAAAGTGGTTCACCCATCCAAGGACCACATGTAGCGAATGTTGTTTAACGCAGTGATCGTTGACAGAACACTGAGTCAATGTATTCGATGAAACTTTACAATAATATAGCTTTGACATAAGAATAACACAGTATATATGCCTATACTTTTTACCCCGGAAACAAGTTCCTGTGGGAAACGGGAACGGGAGAATTTCAACTTCGGACGGGCAGCTAGTGTTTTATAATTTCAAATACACATATACCAATTATTTGTTCAATTGTTTTCACTAGTTCCACGAATCAATTACAATTGAAGTAATTAGACAAATTCGATTTATTTTGGTTGAGTTGTTTCGAAGAGATATAAATTGTTTTATTATTTTTGTTTTTCAATCACGCCTTATCCCCGAAGGGTTGACAGAGGAATATTGTACACCCACTTTTCACCGTGTGTATTCCTGTAGCACGTAATAGGTGGTGAGCCCATTGCCGTGTTGAGGTAGACAGACGTAGGTTGTGGCTACCTGCTGTTGAAATTTTTCAAGTCCCCCATAAGACCTTCAACTTGACTTAACGACTGCTATGTACTGATGACTGCAACCGGGACCAAAGCCTTAACGTGCCTTCCGAAGCACGAAAACGCTCACAAATGTAAATATAACAAAGTGGTCACCCATCAGCGACCAGCCATCGCGAAAGTTGCTTAACGCAGTGATCGTTTACAGAACAATGAAACGTTGTACCACGCGCGCTTTAAAAATTAAACGTTAAAATAATTTTTTTTAATCAAACTTTTAATTAAATGTACTAAAAATAACACTTCTCAGCCAGCCCTTCCATTTGATTATAGGAATGTATAACGGAATTGTATAATGGAATGATTTGTTATAGAATTTACTTGTATAATTCTAATTGCTTCTCTTACTGACATGTTGGCGACTTATTAGTAAGGCTCTATTACAACTTACGGACAGATTACTGACTTAATGACTGTACATTTACAATACATATGTTTTTATATATGTTACGCTTAAAGATCAAAAACGCTCAGTGAGCGGAAAAATAGCTCACAACGCGTTGTGGCAATCACAAAAAGACCAAATAGCGAATTGTTGAACCAATACAGAGGGGACGTGGCTTAATGGTCACTAACCTAACCTAGAGGTTCGATCTCAACGCGTTGTGTGCACCTCTAGGTTAGGTTATGTTAGAACAGTGACCATTAACGCGTGACGGCGAGCGAGCGTAGCGAGCAGGACGCGGTAGCGGCCGCCGAGCGCCACGTCCCCTCTGTATTTGTTCAACAATCATTTCGATTTTGCGTTTTGGTCTTTCTGTGATTGCCACAACGTATCGTGCGCGTTTTCATTAGAGCCATAATACGAATTTCGCCATGAGGATATTTTACTGTGACCGCGACGCGTTGTGAGCTATTTTTCCGCTCACTGAGCGTTTTCCATATTTAAGAGTAACATATACACATTTCATACTTCCAGTGTTGGAGAGGCCCTTCGTGATCTCGTGTTATTTCTCTTAAGAATGATTTGTGCGAAGTTCATAATATTTTATTATTTCTAAATTAGGTATGTTATGGTATGGCATTCGGACGTGATCTGTTAAATATGAATCTTGCTCCCGCATACTATCACGTCTGACTCCAGGAATATCATAGAATGCATAAAGCGTAGTTTGACTTTATTATTAGTTCACCGTATAAGATTTTGAGTGACTACACTTTATTTATTAAGTTATTCTAAGCAAGCCCTTTCATTTGATGCTCATATTGTGTAGTTTAAATTCAACTTTCAATATTACATAAATTACACATACAGCTCTAACACTTCAGTCGAGAATAGTTACGTAATATTAGAGGAATAGTTTCCTTACTGCCTTAATTCATAAATGTACTGTGGCTATAGCGATTACGAGCGCATTAACTAGGAAAAAATATTCAAATATATGTACTTTGCTGAACCGTAGCCATTTTCTTCAGCTAAAGTTATTATTTTCGCATGACACAGCTTGTACATGCAAAACAGTGATTTGAAGGTACGACATTATAAAGAGCTATAAAACCATTGTTGTTTTTATTTATATGATATAGTTTTTTTTGAAGCAGTTTAGAAGAATAGCAATTTTACAACTTTGACTTTTTAAATGTATTTCTAATCTAAAGCAATCAGAATATAAAATTATAACTTAAAAACTGTGCACTACGACTTTGTTCACGTTTTTTGATGAATTTTGTTATGTTTAAAATGCTAATACCTCGTCAGGGATACAGTGTGAAGATAGTTTATTAGTTAGTTAAGTTAATATGCTGAGACAGCAAAGATTGTATTTATGAATGAGTAACGTATGTCCTGGTTGTTGGTATTGCTCCTATATAAAGTGCCCGGCGCCGGAGTGTGACAATTCAGCCACTAAAGGAGAATGTTAAAAATATCTCCTCCTTGGTTCGATATATAGAATATAATAGAATAAACTTTATTGCACACAAATATAAAACACTCACATAAAGAGATTACAGTTTCATAAATGTACAAAGGGCGGCCTTATCGCAAAACAGCAATCTCTTACAGGCAACCTTTGGATGGAGATGTTGTCAAGGACCTTAAGGGAAATGGGTAGCAATTGGTGTTTTTAATAAAGGAAGACGATTAACTAATAATTATAATGTAGTTTACCTAAAAACTTACTAAGAACTTGCATCACATAAATACACAAAAATAAATATACATACATAAATACATACACATACATAAATAAATTCACATCCACACAAATATTATGCGTACATATACAGATACTACGACGCCAAGTAGTGCTCTTTTATTAGTTTCATAAAAATAGTCAACGACTGCGCTCGCCTTATGTTTAAAGGTAGCCCATTCCACAGCCGTACAGCCTGTACAGTGAAGGATTTGTCGTAAAACAATGTGGAATGAATGACCTTAAGGATCTCAAATGTGTGTCATTAAGAAACATAAATCGTTTTTTTAAATAAATGGGAGTAGTGGGATTGAAAAGGGTGCTGTAAAGCAAAGAGAGAATATGAGTGTTCCGTCGAAGGCGAATCGGGAGCCACTTGAGTTTCATGCGCCTGAACTAGTTCAGTCGTGTTTGTGTGAAACACAGGACTACCTAGGTAGTCCTGTGTTTCAGGCTTCGATTGCTGTTTTACATAAAACAAATAATAACTGCATATCATTACTAAGTATAATTAATTGCAAGTTGAAGTACTTTTGCATTTTTAGATTAACTAATATTTATAAATTACTTTCTATTATATTTAAAACAATAAAAGCCTACCTACTTTAACACGGCTAAGAATTCCTCACAACTTTGTACAGGAGGTTAGTGGGATATAGAAATTTATTTGCATTTATAGTTAGATACAAAATATAATATTCAATCCGTGTTGCGCACGCTCGTACGTTTCTAAGTCTGACTTAACAGAAAAAAGGAGGGCGTTGTCGGCTGATTTGAGATAATCGTACCGTGTTTTAGTTTTAAATTACATTGTTTATTTATGTAAATTAAAATCAATATATTTGCACTCCTCTGCCTTACCCTTTCCACATTTCGGTACAGATAAGTTATCTAAGTTGCATATCAGTTCATCATATTTATGATTTAAGATTATTAAAAACCTATAAAACGAATTTAAATTAGGTCGATTAATACCTTTGCTTACCACGCTCGTTCTTAGGCGCATTCGTAATCAATGGAGCTTATATACCTTTTCTCTGCGATAAGTTTTGCTGGGCAGTCAGCTGCTCCTCTAGCATGTTTGTTCGGTTTATTGAAGCGCAAGCACGTAGCGCATTTTGGTTCTTCTATCTTCTTAGTACAGTCCTTGAGTGAGTGCCCATGCTCCCCGCAATGACCACAGGTATATGACGTTTCCCGACTAGTCTTTGCCGCATGTCCATACTGCTGGCATTTGTAGCAGCGCGTCACTAGGCTGAAATCTCTTACTGGACAGGATGACCAGTTTACGAATATCCTCTCTTTAGCTATTAGGACTTTGCGTAGATTTGCAGACATTTCAATAACATAGTTACAGGTCTCGGCGTTTTTCTTGCCCGATTTATGACTTAGTCTAATTGAGGACAAAAATGTTTCAAGGTCGGATCCCTGCAACTGGTCTTCCAGATTTTGATTGTACAAACAGGTAAATACCTCATTTTCCTGCATAGCACTTGATACCCCGATAACAATCACTCGCGGTTTTCGTTTATGTTATTCATCTACAGTGAAGCCTGATTTTGCTAACTGGGCTGATTGCTTTAGTTTTTCAATATCTCCCTTTGTGTCTGTGCTAATGATGACGCCACCATTTTTGGTTTTGCGCAATCCTCGTACTTGCAACTTCAGTTGCTCAGGGCAGATCATTTTTTGCACCAATGTCTTGGTATCCTCGCTCGATATTCTCTTATCATTGGGATAAATCGCCACGGAACTCAAACTTTTATTCGGGATACAGTTGTTAGCGCTTTTTTTCACTATGTCAGCAAATGATGTGCTTGGTGCCAGCTTGTGAGTCTCATCAATGGAACGTTTAAGGTCTATTAAGTTTTGGGACAAGTCTAGTTGCTCCTGGTGAGTTTGGGCTGTTGTATTGATTTGGACGGCTTTCATTTTTAGGGATTGATATTGTACTGCCAATAGAGCTGTATTTTTTCCCACCTTTCGGCATAATGCACTAATCCGCAACTTTTGATCCGAGTTCAGCTTGCCTTCAGTTGCAATAGTGCACACCTCATTGAGGCACTGGTCAATACATCCCATCCAGTTTTGGATCTCAGCAGTTGAGATGACCTCCATCTGTTGTTCTCCTTGATTTGCATATTTGGGCGCGGTGCTGGTGCGGGTGTCGGGGACGGAGTGCGAACAGTCCTGCTACCCCTACTAAACGGACTGCCGTCAATTAGTTACAATACATTATCGCCACTTCACTTTACACATTGACACAGTTAATGCTATAACTGACTAATGGCGAAAACGAGGTCACGATTTAGCAAATTATTATTTTGTTATTTTAATATTATAAACACGTCTGATCACTTCGAAATGCACATATTGCATGAATATATTGACGTTGTGCTTTTCTACACACCTTACTGCAGAGATTTCGTAATGTGATGTATTTTTCCTTATTACTAGTTGTGGGTCGAATTTTGTATCTGCATTTGGCAGCAGCCTTTCTGGAAAGTATTTTTTTTATATCGGCAGTTAGCCAAGGAGATAGATGTGAATATATAGTCACAGACGAAGATACGAGGCACGACTAGTGTTTTTTATAATGGGATCAAACCGATGGTGAAGGTTACGGTAAGTGATCATTTCCAGTTTAATTAAGTACGTTAGATGTACTGTCTAGGTACCGCATGTAGCATTTTAAGCTCGTAGCGCGTAGCATTTCGTAGACACTCTACGATAATTAAATTAAATCGGATAAATTAATATATATAATAGAATTAATTAATATATATCTTAGCAATCTAACCTTTTTGCCCGAAGGGGTGACAGAGTCCTAGTATACGCCCACATTTCAGCATGTGAATTGTAGTCCCATGTAACAAATGATGAGCCCATTGCAATTTTCTATCATATAATATGATATGGTGAAAGTATTTGAAAGGCTCAGAGCAGGTACTTGAATCTGATTCCAGATTATTATTGAATCACTCTCATTTGAGAATTAAGTTCCAGTTGCATTCGTCTAAGTCTTAAATTGAGCATAATAAAATAATAAACTTTATTATTATTTTAACTGAGCGTTCTGAAGTTTTAAGAAACCCTTTTATTGTTTAATTTTAAGTAAACACATTTGTTTTTAAAGTGAAACTTCTTTTCGTTAAGAGTAATTTTATGGTTGTAAAGAAGAAAATGGTCACGTTTTTCAGTTACGCGCCATGCTGTTTTGAAGTGAAACTTCTTTATCATTAGTAAAACTTCTTTATCGACGTATGCGAGAAATTTTACAGCAGTATAAAAAATATCGTAAAGAAGTTTCACTTCTTACAGGTGTACTCTGGTACACACACATATTTTTTTTATATTTAGTTCGCCAGTATGACGCCACCCGCCTGATGGAAAGCCACGATGACATCTAGCGAATTGATCGACCGTCTTAGTCTACATAACTACTGACAGCGTCCCTCAAGTTGGCGGCCCAATGATGTAAGTGTTTAGTTTCTTACCTATAATATGAATGTATTTAGGAATATATAAGAGTAAAGTAATATAAAAAGTCAACAAAAGTGAAATTTAAAGAGTGGATCAATAAGAAATAATTTGCTGTCAATAAATAACAAAAGTGACAAGCGGGCTCAGACGCTGTTGCTAAGGCCGCCATCGGTTGTCCTAGCGACGACATGCGTCGCTAGGTCTCTTCCACTGCAAGACCATCCTGTGACGCACCTACGTAACGACGCATGCGTCTTGTTTCCACAACAAGCAGCCTTCATATTTTGACATTAACTTGTTTATGTTTTCAGTGTATATTTTAAGTTACTTTATTGTGTTTTTAAATTTGTTTTAAGTTATTCTTTTTTGTGAATGTATTTATCTGTTGTTAATGCAGTCCGTGACCCAATCTTGTGATGGCACGTCGAACGCGACCCATACCTGTACACAGTGCAACAAGTCTTTCAAATCTTTGAAAGGCCTCAATATACACACCACTAAAACTCACAGGAGATGTATCAGCCAAAACAGTTCACCTTTAGACTTCCATCCCATTATTCCGAGTGCGCCTACTTCTGTACCTAACGATCCAACTCCTTTCCACAAATATTTAAGCCATTTGAAAAATAGTATACCAATAGTTAAAAGAATCCCTCGAGGAGCTCGAATAACCGTTGCTAAACATTTGTCACAATTAATTCAGAAATGTTACAAAAGCAATTGTACTCAAGACTGGCAGAACCTATTTTTATTTTCATACAGCACACTACATATAATAAAAACTGATGAACCGAATTTATCCTTGACACAAAAGATTAAGAATAACTGTACTGTAAGCTCCTCGCCTTCTCCTGCCCCTCAAATGAAACATGATACCCCTCATAATCGCAACAAACTCATTGAAAACAAAATCTGTGACGGAGATCTCAAAGGTGCCGCTCGCCTTTTGTTCTCCAACGACGTGCTATCACCAGACACTCTTGACACCCTTCAGGCCTTACGGACAAAACATCCTCCAGCTCCAGTAAACCCATATTTTCTCGACCCACCAACAGCAGGGCATGCATGACTTCAAATTCAAAACAAAGATGTTACGAATGCCATTTTATCTTTTAAACCAGGTTCGGCTGCAGGTTTGGATGGAATCTCACCCCAACATTTGAAAGACTTAACATCGCATTCTGTGGGTGATGCAGGCGAGCAACTTGTAAATTCGATCACTAAATTAATAAACTTTATGTATTCCGGTAATGTCAATCCAGAAATTGTTCCCATTCTTTTCGGCGCGAACCTCATTGCCCTAACCAAAAAGGACGGCGGGGTGAGACCAATTGCTGTTGGATCAACACTACGACGTCTGGCCTCCAAAATTGCTGTTCGACATATTTTACCAAAATTAATTTCGGAATTTGAACCCGTACAGTTAGGCTTCGGTGTAAAAGGAGGGTGCGAGGCAGCCGTCCATGCCTTACGCTCGTTCCTAACTTACGGACAGCCTGACGTTTTGCTCAAAATTGATGTCAAAAATGCATTCAATTCGGTAAATAGGGATACCCTGCTAACGGAAATAAAACAACATATACCGGAAATTTACAATTATCTTCTTCTCAGTTACGCTGACCCAACTAAATTGTTATATCGTTCTAATGAACTGTCTTCGGAAGTAGGTTGTCAACAGGGTGATCCCCTTGGGCCTGCAATTTTTAGTTTGGCTATAAATCCGATAATCAAAAATTTAAATTCTAAATTCAACGTTTGGTATCTGGATGACGGAACCCTAGGAGGTGATGTGGATACTGTATTTTCGGACCTTTTTTTAATCAAAAATAAATTTGAAGCCATTGGTTTGGAGCTTAATTTTAGCAAATGCGAACTTTTTATAAATAACGGCGACTTAAATTTTAATGACATTGAACAAAAATTTTATATTTTGGCTCCAAATATTAAAATAGTTAATAGTAATTCCCTTTACCTTTTAGGTTCTCCGATTTTTGATGGATCTATTTCTGAATATATTAATAATTCAACTAAATTTCAAAATACTGCTGACCATCTCCTTGAAATTAGTCCACATTATGCACTCTGCATCTTAAAATTCTGTCTTTTCGTCCCAAAATTTACATATGTGCTCTTTTTGGAATCACCCAGATCTTTTGACACAAGTAGACGACATAATCAAAATTAGCTTAGAATCGATTCTCAATATGCAGCTAAACGAGCTTTCTTGGACCCAAGCATCCCTACCTATCCGTTATGGTGGTTTAGGGATTCGCAAAATTTCCAGTGTCGCTTTACCAGCCTTCCTATCTTCTGTCCATAGTTCGGCAAATCTCATAAGTAAAATTTTAAGGGCATCCCCTTCAAACTTTGAGATTGCTGGCTTGGAAGAAGCTAGAAACGCTTTCTTAATTGCATGCCCAGGTCAAAATTTTCCAGATTCTCCAAATTTACAGAGGAGCTGGGACGACATACATTGTAAATTGATTTATAACAATCTTTTGAGCTGTAGTACAGGTTCGGCGCGTGCTAGGCTTTTGGCTGTGGGTGCGCATGAGGCCGGCTACTGGCTTCACGCGTACCCTTCGTCAAATACAGGAACATTTCTTGAGCCTGACACGCTTCGAATCGCAACCTGTCTACGGCTTGGGGTTCCGGTCTGCGTTCCTCATAAATGTCCCTGTGGCAGTGATGTCGACAAGCTTGGACATCACGGACTGTCATGCCAAAAAAGTGCAGGCCGCTTCTCGAGACATGCCGCACTAAACGATATCATTCGCCGGTCTCTTGCCACTGTCAACGTGCCAAGTCTACTTGAGCCGACTGGTATTGCAAGAGACGATGGCAAGAGACCGGACGGAATGAGTTTGATTCCATGGAAGATGGGCCGGGTGCTGGTATGGGATGCAACCTGTTCAGACACGCTGGCCCCTTCTCATCTACATGGAACCAACAACAGAGCTGGTGCGGCTTGTGAAGCGGCAGAAAAAGCTAAAGCATGCAAATACAGGAGTCTAGGCTCCGAATATGATTTTGTCCCATTCGGTGTCGAGACCCTTGGTCCGTGGGGTCCTAGGGCTACAAGGCTTTTTAAAGAAATAGCAAAAAGGTTAGTCGACATCACAGGAGACCGAAGAGCTGGCAGCTACCTCGGCCAAAGAATTAGTTTAGCTATTCAAAGGGGGAACGCTGCCAGTATCTTCGGAACCTTGCCTAAAGGGACTCCTTATATTAATATATTTTAAATTTTCATATTTTAAGGTTATTTAATAATTTGTTGTAAATAAAGGTATTATGTCTTTAGAATATCGAGATTGATATAAGAGTAAGATATGACATTTGCGCTTCAGGCCCTGTAAAACCCTTCTAAGACCCCTTTTGAAGAACCCCACGTCTACTATGTACCTACTTTCATAAAAATCGAGACAGCGAGTTCATTCCACAATTCAAGCTTACTTAGAAGAAAGCCCCTATCGGACAATACCTTAACGCAGAGTCCCAGATACAAGAGGTACAACACGCAAAAGTCTCTCCGGTAGCGAAAAGGCTCGAAATTTAATAATTTGTTGGTCTGTCGTATAATAATTTAACATGGATTACAATTGGACAGGGTAGCGTCCTTTTTCCAGTTGATACAATTACCCTTACGTAAGACAAACATCCCAAGGGGGCTATTTTGAGTTTGTCAACATAAACTCTGACTAGAAGTGTCCTAAATTATAATTAGCTTGTAGCCTCGCTAGGTCAGTATTCTGTAAATGTAAGGTAAGTATCTTGCATTGTGGGACATTTTTGTACACAGCGTTATTTAGTCCAAAGTAAGTTAATGTAAGCTTATATGTTGGGATCTAGACAACTGATAAACACGTAAATTTCTAAATATTTTCATACATATTTTACATAGGACTCACTCACTCCGGAATAAGCACTAATATTATAAACACGAAAGTTGTTTGTTACTCTTTCACGCAAAATCTACAGAATGGATTTTAATGAAACTTTACAATAATATAGTTTATACATCAGAATAACACATAGGTTACTTTTTATCCCGGGAACAAGTTCCTGTGGGAAACGTATACGGGAAAACTTCTCTACGCAAGCGAAGCGAAAAGGCAAGATAGTTATAAAAAAAAGGCGTCAACTAGTTATAAATAAAAAGTCCTTATTTAAAAAAGGTAAAGCCAAATTAAAGTAGTTTCGGCAACCAAGAGCCGCAGCTAATTAGCGCGGTAATAGATTTGACACGAATAATAGATATTCATTGAACTAGTGTTATTTGATAAAACGCCTGATAAAAGATTTATTCAGTCCCACGTAATAGGTGTGAGCCTATTACCATATAAAAACGGACAGATGTAAGTTATATTTACTTGAAATTATTCAGTCCATGGATATATTTTTGCTAATCGGCGTGTTTGTATGAAAACACTTATGAAAGTGAAGAAGCGAAGTTGTATGCCAGGATCGTAGCAAGTGGAAATCTATAGTCTCTGCTGACCCCGATGGGAGACAGGCGTGATGATATGTACGTATGTATTTATGTAGTTTGCTAAGATTTTTATATTTTAATTTGGTAAATTGTAAAAAGCAACACGGTTCAGGACGCGACTTAAAATCGAGACCTTTGCTTAGCCAGATAGATATATATATATATATATATATATATATATATATATATAGACGTCTTTATTTATGCCAGGGTAATGCTCTAAGCCTAATACTCTTGAATTTTTTTGCGTTTGCATATTATAGTTAAAAGTCTTAGTTTATTTCGATAAAATCCTGTCAGTTTAGTTGTCTAACTAACATTGCATTGAACTGCTTAGGCAAAGGTCACGGATTCAAATTCCTTCCTGAACCTAGTCATCTTGATTCAACTCGTTTATCAAACCATTTCTGATATATCAATTTGATAAATCGACTATGACTTTACTGGTAGCCAGTCAGTGCTTCACGTGCCTACCGAACCTCGAAAATGTTCATACAAGGAAATACTGCGACCTTACGTCCTTTGCAGCGCCATCAGACTTTTCTGGGGCAGCTGCTCAACAAGGTGACGTCTCCCACTTTACCTTGGGACGCGTCTCAACGATCTCGACTACCGAATCCACGCCTCTTCTATTTTCATTTTAGCTTACTAAATTTTTTATTTCTTACCTTTATCTCATTGCTTTGTATAACGTTTGATTTGCCAAATAAATTCTTGTGTACTTGGAAATGTACCTTTCCTCCTTCTCTGTGCTTAAGTCACCCTAAATTCACCCCCAGCCTAACCCCTCAACGTTACAAGCTTAAGTTGTTTTCAGAGCTCTCAATAGCGATATCGAGAGTACGAGCGCTCTTAATATATTCAGCAATAAATAAAATATATAGCTACTATTAAATAATATAAAGAATTATAGTAGCGGTGACGTATCCAGTGATTATATATCTAGGGTTAAAAGAGCAGACGTTAACGGAAATCCATTAAGGGTAACTGCGGACTACAGAGTGGGACGTTCCGTTATCGTCACGTTGTCGCTCCGGATATGTGTCGTGACTGAATCGGAGTATGGCGACTTTTTCTCAATCGCCGCACTGTAAAAAGAGTTGTGTTAAGTGATTTATGAGTGCTCTTGTTATGAGAAGTTAAATAGGTACTTTTAATAGATATTCAGATTTAAATTCTTTCTTTATTTATGTACACACAGAGCTCAAAGGTGAAAGGAGGCAATAATGAAAAATAAAATTTTTTTTGAAGTTATAGTACTTTTGGCGCGTTAGGGAAAAATTTTGAGAGTAAATTCACGCCGTCAGGAAAAATCGACACCATGAAGTTTGCTGATAAGTGTTTCCAAGACAACTTATAACTACATTCAAAGTAGTTTTCAAACACCCTGAAGTTAGCGTAAAACGTATGATAAGGCCAAAGACAAAATTCTTAAAAAAAAATATCTTGTTTCGCCACACAATTTTTTTTGTAACATTGTACATACTCGTAGGTCTATTTATTTCTGTAGAAATCTCTTAAAATAGGCATGAGCCAAAAATAAAGATTTTTTTTTCTATATATTCATACCTAAATATATAAAATAAATGTTGATAAATTATGATATACATTTACATACACTTTAACTACGACCTCTTCCTCCCTTATCGAGCTATAATATTTTCTTGTTAATATTTACAGATACAATTTCGTTACATATAAATAGTAAAAAACAATAAAATTAATATGCATGCATTACACGTGTGTGTGTGTGTGTGTGTGTATTATTTCGGTGTGAGTGTGTAAGTGTGTGTGCATGTGCAGGTGTGTGCATGTGCAGGTGTGTGTGTTTTGTTATAATTTCCCGTGTCCCGGGAATTTGAGTGTTTCATATATGTGTAATATGTATGTCTTTTGAAATATATAAGTATGTGTATCAGTTATCTAGATTCCAGAGCAAGACAGCCCTGTGTTTAAAAAATGTCCCACAATATTTACAATATTTAATTATCCAAAAGAGCTTATTTTTTCAGTTACAAAAGAAAAAAAAATAGAAAAAATACTCCCCGGGAAAATGACGATCCCGCTCTTAAAAATAAGTATTCTAAAGAGATTAACCATTATAAAGAAGGATGTTAACATTAATACTTATACAAAGGGCGGAAAACATTCGCGCCGTAATGATACCCACAAAAAGTTAATGGACACATTCACAACACTCTGTATTTGGGTTCGGGGTCATTCGGAATGAGTCGGCATGATTCGGCAGTAACGCCTGCGCATTTGTTTTTTATGTTTTGAATAAACCACGAAGTGGACGGTATTTTTATTTATATACAGGATGTTGTTTGATGTGTGGTCATTAAAAACTTTTATGACGTTAAGTGCACACGGTTTAATAATGTTGAAAAGGGGTTTAGGCGTTAACATAGCTTTGACAGATCTCGTAGTGGAATAGTCAACCTTATTGCTAACAGCTCCGAGCGGATCTAATGTTTGTGTTTATAAATCACGCCTTATCCACGAAGGGGTGGCAAGAGGGTTATTACACACCCACTCGCCACTTCACCGTGTGCATTCCTGTCCCACGTAATAGGTGTTGAGCCCTTTGGCGAGAAAGATGAAATGATTGTCCAATCCGATAAGATTTATGTATGAAGCGCACATAGCTCCGGTAACCCAGTGTTCTGTAAACTATCAATGCGCTTAGCAACTTTTGCTATGGCTGGTCCTCGGATGGGTTACCGCTTTGTGGCATTTTCATTTACGAGCGTTACGTGGTGCGGAAGGCACATTAAGCCGTTGGTGCCGGTTGCCAGTACATGGCACTCGTTGAGTCAAGTTGAAGGCCTTATGGGCAGCTTGAAAATTTCAACAGCAGGTCGCCAAAACTTGCATTTCATTTCATTTCAACACGGCAATGTGCTCACCACATGGTACGTGGGACAAAAATGCAGACAGTGAAATGAGGGCGTATAATATGCTGTCACTCCTTCAGGCGTGATTGATAATATGTTGGAATGTATTTCAATAAGTAAATCTAATGGTTGTCAGTAAGTGGCTAAATTGGTTAGGTACAAAGTAAAGGACAATGTTTGGGAGTGTAGTAGGGTTACCAGATTAGAAGACTACAATACAATGTGTATGGACAAAGGTACAAATTACAGGGTATTTTTTAATTTTGTCGGGACAAATAAAAAAGTACTAAGAAGAAGGTCCTACCTCAAGAACGACCAACTAATGACGATCACGTTTGCGAGCCAGAAATTGGTGGATGCAAAAAGTTTTTGTCATTTGTCATTTGTGTATAGCTTTATGTCGGAACCTTTTCAACTTGATCGGGACGCCAATGATATGTCGGGACAATCCCGACGAGTCCAGACTATCTGGCAACCCTAGATTGTAGGTGTGGAACAAAAAGGTAATATTATCTTTGACGGACAAGTCAAAAGCACTCGGAGACCCAGACGTGCATGTATGAAGCGATTAATGAATTTGCAGGAAGCAAAAGATGTATGCATGGATCGCACAGCGTGGTGATCTGTCTTCTCTGACTACCACGTCAGGGATACAGCGTGAAGATAGTCTTTGATGTTACTCTCCGATACAGTATCTGACATGTGAACTGCAGTTTCATAAACTCCGTTTTGCCTTATATATACTAATATTAAAAATAAGTAAATTTTGTGTATTTTTGAGGTTGTAGGGGCATTCTCTAGGTTTGCTGAACCGATTCAAAAAAATCTTTCACAGTTAGAATATCGTTGGTGCGGCACGGCAGTCGCATACACATCACATACCACTGCGCCACCGAGACATTGAAACATACTAAACATACACGTCACTATACATAGTAAAGATCCAATACGTACGTAATCTTATACTTATAGAGGTGTAGTACACTGATAGACTGGACCCTAATAATATCCAGATTGCTTTAGCTATGGTTACGTCAAAGGTTAATTTAAGGAGCACTTCATAGAGTAAGGAATCAATATCACTCGCGAGTTCTCTACCAAAGACTTTACGCTACACATTATAAAACAAAACAAAGTCCTCCGGCGCATCTGTCTGTTTGCCTGTTCGTGAAACTCATAAAATAATACACCGATTTTCAAATTGTTAAGCTATTGCATAGTTTTTATCGCGGGCTTTGAGCGGGCATTAATCAAGAAATTCCGGAACGCAAAAAACCTAAGACGAAGGTCGAGACGAGGTCACACGAAGTTCACCGAGCACGGCCGAGCTTTGGCTTAACGTGTATGTACATTTATTATATGGTACGATTGTACGAAGCTCGCACGGATCGAGACGTGATGATAGTGAGTGTGAGTGTGAGGGTGAGGATGAGGGTGACTGTGAGAGTGAGGGTAAGGTGAGGGTGAGGGTGGAGAGAGGTTGAGGGGTGAGGGTGAGGAGTAAGGGTGAGGGTGGGGGTGAGGGTGAGGGTGAGGGTTAGAGTGTTATTTTTTTTAGTAATGATAAACATCATTATATATATTTTTGTAGTGTAACTTGAATTAATATCAAAGAAAAACAAAGGTATGCTATGCAATAGCTTTACCGCGGCAGTCTCCGAGTGCCACACGTCTTTTTTTTTTCACTAATGTTTAGAGTGGTGTTCCAGGAATGGTTTAGTATATATTTTGTTTCATTTTTGCATACTTGCATACATGAGCCAAAATATAACGAAATTTGTCCTCTTACCGGGACCCGGTGGGGCCGACATGGCCAGATTTTTGTTTCCCACGTAGCCCGACGGTTTCCGCAAGCCGTGACCATACCAGCGAAGGCAACACTCTTGCAGCTTATCTGCAATGTCACGGACGTAAAGGCTGCCGCGGATGCAAGAGTTCCTCACGCAGTCCAACTGCGTGACTCCGCACATCCACCGCAGCATCTTCATTTCCGTGACACGCTGCTCCTGCTTGTGTCGCTCCAGTAGTGGCCACGCGTCACTGCACTGTGAAAGGACAGGTCTAATGATGGTTTTATAGACCTGTCCCTTCAACCTGACCTCCATTTTTGGGTCACAAATGACACCAGTCAACTCCCTACACTTGGACCACGCGGCAGCAATGCGTGTCTTGACGTCGCAATCGATGTCACTGGATGCGTGAAATACAGATCTCAGGTATTTACGCTGGTACGTGCACTCGACTAAATCATCGCCTATGCGGACGGATGTGGGATCTGTAGAGTTTAATGCCAGGTACTTAGTCTTCGCCACATTAAGTTTCAGACCGCCGTTCTCAAGAGTCTCCTTCCACGCCTTTTCACGTCGTACCAACCTGCCCCTGTCCGCGTCTGCCAGCGCAATATCATCAGGATACATGACCAACCACGGAGGTTGCTCATGTGAGTCTCTGACATCACGTCTAATCTAATCACACTAAAAAAGAACGGCCTAAGGAACTCTGGTGTACCCAGACGGTGATGGGGAAGGGATTCGTGTCGCCAACAGTGGTCCGAACCACGGAATCGGATTCGCGGTACATGTCCCGGATAATGTCAATATAAGCCTCTGAAACCCCTTTGGATCGCAGTGCCCACCAGATCATCGCTCGAGGAACACAGTCGAAGGGCTTCTGCATGTCCAGGAATAGACAGTGCAGAGGCGTAATCTTCGTCCTGTATTTCTCCGCGACAACCCTTAGGACAAAAACGGGGTCTGTGGTCCCATGACCAGGGCAAAATCCATATAGTATAGAGTACACTCCTGCCGGATTCGAAAGTCTATAATCCTATCGAAGATCTTCATGGTGTGGGACATCACCTTTATACCGCGGTAGCTCCCGTACTCCTACACTGACCCCTTACCTTTGAAGACTGGGGTAATAATACTCAGCCTCCATTGGTTTGGGATCGGCCCGCTGAGGAGTATGCGGTTAAAAATGTTTACTAATATCGCGAGGACCCATCGCCTTCTAGGCTTCGATGGGGACTCCATCGGGTCCGACAGCTTTCCGTTTCTTCATGCGGCGAAGCGCAGTCAGGATTTCTCCAGGCGTTACCTAACTTCCTATACCGCGGTACGCATATTTTTAGATGAAATAAAATCTTTGGTCTCGCGACACCGTTACCGAGAGGCTATAAAAGTTTTGAAGTATTAGGTTGATAATTTCGAACTCAGTTATCAACCTTCGATAGCTCAATTGGTAGAGCGGTGGGCTGTAAATGGTTATAAATTGGAATCCATAGGTCGCTGGTTCAAATCCGGCTCGAAGTAACTCTTATTGTATTTTTTTCGGATTTTTTCTTGTCTTTTTCTTAAAGTAATTCGTCGATAAAAGTAAGAAGAAACTAAGTCGATCCCGGTCAATTTTTGAAGTGAAAACCGCGGACGCGTTTAGATAAATTATTTATAAATTTAATTTTCATTTCTGTCTGCACTTACGGAGTGCAACCCGCATTTTTTTATACAATCAAGCGTGTCAGAGAGAGGTTCAGTACCTTAAAAGGAAAAAAAACGGCACCCTTATAGAATCACTTTTTTTTCCGTCCGTCTTTCTGTCTGTCAAGACCTTAATCACGGGAAAGTGTAAAAATTTCGAGTTGAAATTAAAACTAAGTATGTACTCAGGTTTACGGTCCCTTGAAGCTGTAAATAGTCAAATTTCTTAGTTAAAATAAAAATAAAATAAATATCCATCACGCCTTATCCCCGAAGGGGTGGCAGAGGCATATTATATGCCCACTTTTCACCGTGTGGATTCCTGTACCACGTAATAGGTGGTGAGCCCATTGCCGTGTTGAAATGTACAGACGCAGGTTGTGGGTACGGACGCTAATTCTACAGTTAAATAGGAAGGCAACTGACAGGTCACATAATTATGCGATTTTCGGATACAATTTGACGTAAACTTCGTACGTTGGTACTGTTTAGGTATTATTCGTCTGTATTTGGTGCGAGCGAGTCGTTAAGCCTGGTTGAAGCCATTATGGGCGGCTTGAAAAATTTCAACAGCAAGCCTTCGCCTGTCCATTTCAACACGGCAATGGTCTCACCACCTGTTACGTGGGACAAAAATGCAAACGGTGAAAAGTATGCCTCTGCCCACTCCTTCGGGGAAAAAGGTGTGACAACATGTATGTATATTAGGTGCGAGCGAGATGAATCGAACAACACTCCTTGCTCTTTGGGCACCGTTTTAAGGCTTCGTTTCGTAACTGTTTGAAAAGGTTAAGGTCTCGATATACAATAATAATTAATTACCCTACCTGTTCTAAATGTCATTATCAGACACGCCTTTCCCCGAAGAGGTGGCAGAGACATATTATTACATAGTTACATATCGTCACGCCTTTATCCCCGAAGGGGTAGGTAGAGGCATACTAAATGCCCACATTTCACCGTATGCATTTTTGTCCCACGTAACAGGTGGTGAGTCCACGGTCGTGTTGAAATTTACATATTATTACATATTATACGTAACTAGCTGACCCAAGCAACTTCTTTAGCGCCACCAATTTTTTTATAACTCTCGTAAATGAACCGCTCGACCGATTTTGTGCAAACTTTTCATAAGCCATCTACTAAATAGTCCGAACGGAGCCTAAACATTTGATTCGGATAGGTGAGCCCGTTCTTGAGTAATAAAATTACAGCGACAAGTGGCATTGATTTTCTATACTAATATTATAAAGAGGAAAGATTTGTATGTAAGTATGTTTGTTACTCTTTCACGTAAAAACTACTGAATAGATTTTGATAAAACTTAACCGTAATATAGCTTAAACATCAGAATAACACATATAATGTATAATAATTTATAAATAATATTAATATAATAATATAAATAAATATATAATAACACACAATATATAGAAGCGCTCGTGGCCCCGCGGTCTCAGTGTTCTGTAAACGATCACTGAGTTACGCAACTTTCACTATGGCTGGTCCTCGGATGGATGACCACTTTGTGGCATTTACATTTGCGAGCGTTTCCGTGCTTCGGAAGGCACGTTAAGCCGTTGGTCCCGGTTGCCAGTAAAATGGCAGTCGTTAAGCCTGGTTGAATGCCTTATGGGCGGCATGAAAAATTTCAACAGCAGGTAGCCACAATCTGCGTCTGTCTATTTCAACACGGCAATGGGCTCACCACCTATTACGTGGGACAGGTAAATCCACACGGTGAAAAGTGGGCATATAATATGCCTCTGCCACCCCTTCGGGGATAAGGCGTGATGGATATTTATTTATTTTATTTATAATAACACACTACGGCTACTTTTTATTCCGGGAACAACGGGAACAAGAAAGTTCATCACGCGAGTGGAGGCGCGGCCGTCATCTAGTTATATATATATATATATATATATATATATATATATATATATATATATATATATATATATATATATATATATATATATATATATATATATATATATATATATATATATATATATATATATATATATATTATATATATATATATTATATCAGTCCGAGACTACCAGGACTTTAATTGGTCGTGCTAATTAGTGTCTAGCACATAAGACCTTTTAGCCTTTTTGTTACCACCTCGCTAAAAAGGCAACGGGTTCAAAATTTCTTCCAAATTTAACATCTAAAATAGACACAGTTTATTAAATTTTTTCGGCCCTTTGGAACCACCCCAGTTCCGTGCTTCGGAAGGCAAGTTAAGCCGTTGGTCCCGGTTGCCAATAAAATGGCAGTCGTTAAGCCAAGTTGGAGGCCCCATGGGCGGCTTAAAAAATTTCAGCAGCAGGTCGATGCAGCCTGCGCCTGTCCATTTCAACACGGCAATGGGCTCACCACCTGTTACGTGGGACGGAAATGCATACGGTGAAACGTGGGCGTTAAATATGCCTCTGCCTACCCCTTCGGGGATAAAGGCGTGACAATACGTATGTATGTATGCATATATATATATATATATAACTATTATATATGATAGGTTGTGAGACAGACACAAGTTGTGGCTATAAGCTTTTGAAACGCGTCTGGTGCGTTAAACCAAAAGATGCCGGTTCGAGTCCAGCTCGTGACTAAAATTTTTTTCCAAATTAAGTTTAAGTCAATTTATTGAAAACCAACTAACACTTTAAGTTGTACCTAATTTCGACCTAAACAAACAATCTCTTATAAATAAGTTCTGCAGTCTCACATCATCTTAGAGTCGTCTCGGTTGCATGATTATCTGGGATCATGTAGCGTTACTATTGTGTAATATTTAAAAAGTTTGTTAACATAGGTTATCTCTAATAAGTTTGAGTATAACATTTTACAGATATATTTATTTTACAATTTTATTATAAATTAACATATTACTTAGCATTTATAATTTAAAAAGAAGTCAATAGTACTCGGATACCCAGACGAGCGTGTATGAAGCGATTCATGAATCTTGAAGAAGCGAAAGAAGTTTGCATGGATCCCGAAGCCTGGCGATTTGTCCTCCCTGTCTACCCCGTCAGGGATACAGCGTGAAGATAGTTAGTTAGTTAGTTTGCTTTTACCCGCTGCTCCGTTTCTATTTCCCACAGAAACATGAACAAACATGGTCCCGGAATATATAATAAAATATAATTAAAATAAAGAAATTAAATAAATTAATAAAAAAAGTAGTCTATAGCACACAGCGAAGCCTCGTAAGCAACTTTTGCTACTGCTGGTTATTCGCTTCGTGACATTTTCATTTACGAGCGTTTCCGTGCTTCGGAAGGCACGTCAGCGCGATTGCCGCACCTTTGGTGTTGCAAACATCCATAGGCTACGGTGACCAGTTTGCATCAGGTGGGCCTTATGCTTGTCTGCCACCTCAATCGTATAAAAAACACTGAAAATTATCGGATAACTCACTCATCTATCAACGACCAGCTAAAACTCTTACACCTACAAACTTAATTTTTACCGGAATTTAGTAATTTTTCATTAAATTGAAACTACATACACCTGTTTTTGCTTACAAATAAATAGACACGTGTTTTAGCATCTTGCAAAATTCTTCCCTTAAGGGTGTAAATTATGGGATGAAAGTTTGTATGAAAATATTTGAAAACTAATAAAATTAGAATGCTTAACTTAACTTAAGTATCTTCTCGCTGTATCCCTGAAGGAATAATCAGGGAGGACAGATCGCCAGGCATCGCGATCCATGCATACTTCGCTTCCTGCTGATTCATTAATCGCTTCATACATGCACTTCTGGGTATCCGAGTACTTTTGACTTTTCCGTTCTTTTTGACAAGCGTGCTAATAATACTATATTCAAAGTGCTAAAATTATACAACTAAAGTGGCAAAAAGGCATTACAGTTCAGCCCACCTGACCGACATTGGTAACTTTAGTGTAAAGAGGTTTATTTTTAATAATGTAAGTACTTTTATGTTCCAATAGGTACCTGTAGAAAATTGTAGGTGTTTATATACTAGATTAAAAAAAAATGGTCAAATGTTTAAATTTAATTTCACAAATTTCTGTTAGTTTTCGCAGTTATTTTTAACCGTATGGCTCATAGACTGAGGTATCGAATTTTAATATAGAATAACTTATCGATTCTCGATAAACTATAGAAATAAATTTAACTACAAATAAGTCCGTCTGAACAATTTAGACACTGAATAAATTACTAAAAAGAGATGACAATATTTTCTAACTCACCTGCTTAAACTACAGTTTTAAGCTGCACACGAAATAAAATTCTAACCACAACTATATTTACACTCGCCACAACACAAAACTTTTTAGAATTTTCGTCAATGAAAAAATTCTCTATAATTATCGTGTTCAATGGCGTGCGAGCACTCGCGTCGCATTATATTTATTATCGAACTAAACCTACCTACTTAAATGTTTTTTCGTGTTTATTTTACTAAGGCAACGTGGCGCGTCGGGTCATAATATAGCGCCGCGGTACACTGACTAGAGGGGTAGGAATCCCCTACGCTCCAATACTATAAGGCAAAGAGACTGTAATTTCACAGACAGGTCATTTTCCAGTTTATTTCAAATAGTGCTGTTGGTTAAAATGTTGTATGTGCACGAATTTCAACATATATTAAAACAAAAATATCTTCCTCCGAGCCATGGTGTGTGGTTGGATTTTCCACCAATGTGGAAATATTTCTTTTACTGAGGAAAAAGTAGCCAAAAGCAAATCATAAATTAAATCAACCTAAGGCAGTCCACTGCTGGACGTAGGCCTCTCCTAATTTTCGCTACAGAACTAGGTCCTGTGCCTCATCTTGTCCCCCCCTGCCGCCGATTCCATGTCTTCGACATATCTGGTGGAGGTCGTCCTGATGACTGTTTGATGAAGTAACTTTCGCCAAGATATCTCTTCATAAAAATAAATATTTTCATTTAGTAGTAATTAACTACTTATTATTAATTACTTTATAAGTGTAATAATTTTAAAGAAAAAAAAAATTGATATTATGATAATAATTTTAATTTTACTAAATATTCAAATCATACTTGTCTTTAACATTCAAACAATGTATCTTTATTTATTTATTTTTTTATTTAACACTAAACATAAACTGTTATATTACATGTAACAACAAGTTTATGTACTAAAATATTTATACACCTTAATTAATTACCTAGTAACTTTCACAACGCTATAGGCAGAAAACCAAATCACATCTTTCATAATCTTTGCCATTTTCTGGGCCGCGTTGGAGTGAGAAAGCGTGCAGGAAATCGTAGTGAGGGTGAAAGTAACAGCATATATCGACGGGCTTAGACCATGTTTGACCAAGTTTTCTTTCTATTCAAATAAAACATGAGGTCCCGTTAATATACGTACGCGTAACATTAGAGTTGTGCCTACATATCGAGAAATAATAGTTATGTCCTAGATTTTGTAGATTGTAGAACATTTTAGATTTGTATGGTTATAGAAGTAATCGTAGCCCTGCTAGTTCCGAGCAGTGTTGTGTAAACGATCACAGCGTTAAGCAACTTTCGCTATGGCTGGTCCTTAAATTGGTGAGCACTTTGTTACATTTACGAGCGTTTCCGTGCTTCAGAACGCACGTTAAGCTGTCGTTAATCCAAGTTGAAGGCCTTATGTTCAGCTTGAAAAATTTACTACTACTAGCTGTTGCCCGCGACTTCGGTCAATTTCTTGAAAAATATTTTCAAAAAAGGGATCCTATGTTACTTCTAATACCTCCAAGAATATGTGTTCAAAGTTTTATGATGATCGGTTAAGTAGTTTTCGCATGAAAGCGGAACAAACAAACTTAACGATTTAAGGCCGTTGATATTTTCAATCGCAGAACAGAAGCTTATAAAAGGAAAGTATTGCAGTTACTAAATAGTAGTGATGTAAAAAATTACAATTATTTGTTACCCTAGTTTACTCGAGACTGCCATTTTGTCCTTTTTGTTTAAAGAATGTATGCGCGGATGAAAGATGTGAAGATTCGGATGTAGAACGGCGAGTAGGTAGCTGCCAGAGTTAAATTTAACGGTGCTTTGTCCCAATTGGTTAAGCGGCAAAGCATCGTAAAAGAAGCACGACTAGCGATTCATAACGCAGTGCTAGTGCCAACGTTGATTTTCGGTAGCGAAACCTGGGTATGTCAAAAGATGCATGAAAGTAAGTTGAATGCTATGGAGATGATCACTTTGAAAATTGTGCGGCATAACGTTGGCCGACCGAATACATAACGAAGTGATGCGCAATATGGCAGGTTTAAATGAAACTGTCAGCGTTAAGCTCGAACGTGCTCCTTTGGTTTGGATACGTCCAACGAACGAATGAGGAACGATTGACGAAGAATATATATTGTGCAAAACTAGAGGGTAGAAGGAGTCAAGGTAAGCCGTGAGCAGATTGCTCAAAAACGGAAAAGTAAAAGTACTCGGATACCCAGACGTGCATGTATGAAGCAATTAATTAATTTACAGCAAGCGAAAGGAGTATGCATGAATCGCGAAGCCTGGCAATCTGTCCTCTCTAACTACCCCGTCAAGGATACAGCGTGAAGATAGTTGTAATTCCGTAACTGGCTGTATATCCTAATATCTACGGTTTTGTAAGTAGTATTAAGAGGGCTGTGGAATTTGAAAATTAAGTAAATGAATAAAAAAGGAAGTCACAAACCTTGAATTTTGTTTTTTTTTAGTAATACTACTCGCGTAAGAGAAGGGTAAGACGTTTAAAGTAAGAAACGTTCAAAAATGCTGCCACACAGACGTAGTTTATTTATTTAAAACATCAAAAACTTTATTGTGGTTACCAAAATATACACAATTATATTATAATCTCCCAAGAGCTGAAAGTCTTGAAATGTCATCTTGCTTCTCATATGATACTGCGGACTATCTTTATACTGCTTATCACTAGCACCACCGCGTTCTCACAGCATGACGAATGAGATAGCACTAATTTTGTCTCATCCACCAAGTGGTTTAGGTTTAGTTTAGTTTAGTGCAACATTAATGTTACAATTTAAGAGGCATAAATCCTTATCATCCTAACCTGATATCGAATTACTTCTGAAACCTTTCGTTGAGCCTTAGGTTGCCTGCGTCGTCCGTTAGTTAGCAGCTGCACCGCTAGCAAGAACCTAGCTGTTGCTAGCAAGACATGAATTCGCTTAATTGGTCATAAAATGCCAGTTTTCAAACGTATATATATAATTGTTATATATATTTAGAATAGCCAAAGACAGGATGTTCACCTTCACACTTTACTCGCAGATTTTGCGCAGGAACTTTTCGAATGGCAGCCGCTTGCTTGCTGTATATTATTTTCCTAATAAAAACAAGTGCATTAACCTTGTTTTATGTGTAAAAATGGTAGTTTCGTAGATATTTAAAGGTACCTTCGTATTAATCACCAGCCGTACTTTAATATTAATTAAAAAAGTAATAAAATGTTGTTAATTACGATGATCAAGAAACTCGAATGAAAACTATACCTGTAAGATCAAAATTATTACGTTACTTAATATAGAATGTTGACGAATTATGAATTAACTTCAAGTGCTACCATTTCAATAATATTAATAGTCATATCTGTCGAGTTTGCAACCAGTAACCACACAGCAACGCACAACACAACTTCCAAAGATCAGCTAAATCCTGAACATCCAAACTTCAACTTCAGAGAATACATAAACAAATATAATCCATCCAAAGCCTGGGAAGAAATCGACAAAAGAAAGAAATATCAAGGAGCCCAAATATCAGACCAAGAGCAGTTAGATATGATGTTTAACGCGTTAGATCAAACTGACGATGTTTACAATCTGCGTATAGGAGCTGATATCCCTAAAGAAGAACCCACAGAGAGTAGACGGTTCATCAACTGGCAACCTCCCTCCAAATTGGAGGGAAATGACATGTGGTTCGACAGGTTTCATTACAGAAATCGCATTTATGATCTTATGAGACAAGCTATATACCAAGCCCGAAACCGGATGATTGTAATGCAAGTGAACAGAGAAAGGTATCGCAAATCTGCTCTGTATAAAATGGGCTTTCTAACTAACAAAGCTGATATTGCTGTGAAAACATTCGCCAAGGTCAGTTATAGGTCTTTTATGACTTGCATGGCCAGTAGAACCGCTACAAATATGCGTTCTCCTCTGTGTGAGATCATAGAGTTTAACAGAAGACAATTACATCTTTGGCTTGATGTGCAGGTCCTCGGAGAATTAATACTCAAAAACCACAATATCGCCATAGAAATTTTAAAGAATGGTACGTTTCGAAATAAAGCTACATTCAATGAAAGGTTTATTGATTAAATAGTTTATAGATATGATGTGTTAGTTTTTTTTCTAAGTTGGTGGTGCTGACTCAAAGAAAAGAACTTAATTACTTAGCAAGGATATGCGTTAAAGCGCACAGGGAGTGTTTACACTTTAAGGTTTTTAAAACGCGTCATGATTCTCATCAACTCAGTCGCACTTAAGGGGCCATTCCTTAAAAAACCCACGAAACACTATTTAGCGTTTCAAAAAAGCTAAGGAACCTGGTCGCCACAGTATACGCCTGTCCATTTCAACACGGCAATGGGCTCACCACCTGTTGCGTGAGACAAAAATGCATACGGTGAAATATGGGCGTATAGTATGCCTCTGTAGTGTATGTGTGTGTGTATGATATGAAAATAGGTATGGATATTAATAAGCAGCGCCCAGTAAAATCTACGATTTAATTAACCAATTTAAAATTAAATTAATGTGATAAGGTTCATAATATTATTTCACATCGATGAAATATAACTACATTGTAATGGAATATGTGCTTTTTGTTGTTATTGTTATTTAAATTAAGTAAGTTTCATTTATTTAGACACTTGGGTACCTACGTTCTACGTTTTCTCTCAATTGTCTAACTACAGGGGATGCCGACGACCGTGCGAAGTGGAGGAGAAAAAGTAGGAAAGCTTACCCCAGGCGTCGCGAGCCGCAACTTGGACAGACGTTCGGATGATGGCAATGACTGTAGGTTGTGTCTCTTTATACTGTGATAATAGTGAGTAAGCGAACAACACGACTAAGGTAAAGCCAACGAGCACATCTAGTATTATCCACCAGCTTGCTCATTTCACTTCAAAGCGGACCGAACGTGCCGCGCCGTGCATTATGCATTTAGCATGATATCTGCATTGTATCATAATCAAAACAATTGTATCATAATCTATCAGCCGTAAATGCCATAGGCTGATTTAATCAAATCTGCCATAGGTTGTTTTGATTAAATCAACCTAATCAGTCCGCTGCTGGACGAAGGCTTCTGCCAATTCATTTTTAATCATAATTTGTAATATAAGTGGGTACACCTTACCCGAACCCCCCCGAAGACGAGATCGCGTTGGCGGATGAAGTCTGTCGAGAGCCCTGGCTATCCTTCCGAGGGCTCACCCGGGACTCCTGGCAATAGACAAATGGAAGGGCACCGTATGGTTATAGTCGTTAGGGCTCGCATAGTATATACATGAGGATTACCACACGTAAAAAAACGCGGGTACAGCTTCTAAAGTTGTTATTACAACATCTTTTGTCATGACTGCCTCGGTGGCGCAGTGGTAGTGTATCCGGGTCGAAACAAATATTTGTGTGATCCAGAAATGTTTGCCTCGAAGTTTGGGTGTTTTCAATGTATTATAAGTATGTATTTAGAAGAATATAAGTAAGTCTATCAGTTGTCTAGACCTTACCACGAGCTTATATTAGCTTACATAGGGCTAGATGACGCTGTGTAAAAAAAATGTCCCACAATAATATTTATTTACTTTTACTTATTATCGTTTTAAGTTGTCCGTATAAGTATAATGTATAAAAATGGCGTCAAAGTGCATAATGTCCTTGAGAGAGCACCTCTTCGTCATGTCGGGGGCAAGTCATATAAATACAGTACAATATTCTGTAATGGCGTCCCGTGTAGCGGTCCAAGGGTCTTGTAGTGTGCACCAGCAGTACGGCTTGGATTGTGGATTTGTATCGTACCTGTATTCGATGTCTTCTACGCTCATGTAGTCCCATTTGCTCGTATTAAGCTTACACCGATCCATTTGCGTCTAGAATCGGTTGAGAGACGTCCAGATAACACCATCATCTTCTTTAAATTTAAGATTTGGCCAGCGAGAGTAATGTGTTATCGCGTATATACGTACTTATGTTGTTAGGCCTAACGGTTGGATGGATTTTTTTATACCACCGATGTGGCAGACAAGCATACTGCCCACCTGATGAAAAGTGGTCACCGTCGCCTATGGACGTTTGCAACACCAGAGGTGCAGCACTCACGCTGTCGATCTTGTAAAAACCTTCTAAAACCCCTTTTTAAGATCACCCAGGCAGGAAGTTCATTATACAATCTAAGCGTACGCAGAAGTAAACACCTATCGAATTTTACCGCGTGTGAGTGTTCATCCTGTCTATGGCGAGCAGTGTGATGATAGAAAGTAGCCGTATTTCGACGAATGAGATCTCAAACAAACAGAATTCTTCTCCCGAGTGTATCAGTGTATAATTAAATGTAAATAAAAACTGTATGGTGGATTTTTAGCACTTAAATGTAGGATATTGCTAAAAAATATTTCCTACGGTATGAAAATAATAAAATGTGATTAACTAATTGAATCTTATGTGATCTTAGTGTTACAAGTTAAGGAATATTAATGGTGAAAAGTGGGCATAAAATATCTCTGCCACCCCTTCGGGGATAAGGCGTGATAAATAAAAATAAAATTATAGTACAGTTAGCCTCAGAATTATTTAGATAAACACAATCCACATTTACAGAATAGATTACTGATTGAAAATTTGCACTTTTGTTCTTATTTATGTCAAATGTTTAAGAAAAGTGTATTTTTCCTATAATTTTGATTTGTAGATAATTTTCTGCTATGCTTAACTACTTTCGCTGAAAGTACCTTCCATTATAAAATTCTTATATTCCAGATTCATTTAATTATGCACAATCAACGCCAAAATATTCCGCTGAAGTCAACGAAACTTTGTTCGGTAACTTTGCATCTATGAAAGATGTACTCATGGCAGCTAATTACACAATCTCATGGAATCCCAACGGTACACAGGGAAACGACGATTCGGAGTTCCCAGATATGAATATGGATTTTACAGAAGACGTTAACTTCCTTGAACCAGAAGAGATAGAAATCGACGAAGCTAGCCACGATCACGCGGCTCAGCAATATCATAAACTGTCAAAAGACATTAAGCCTATGAGGCGATATTTTGAGTCTCTGAATCTTCCATCACATACATTTTTCAAGGTAAAATTCTCAAAAGTAGACCCATTGGAATATGAAGATCTGGAACCTCATCATCATCCGGAAAGTGAGAGACGTTGGATCTATAGACGCTGCTTTCTTCAGTTTGTTATTCACACAAGGCACGAGGTTGCTAAGGCTTTGGTACAAAGGGAACCTCTTAGAACAGATAAGAGGTACAGATTGGGTTACTTGTTTAATCGGTTAAGAAGGATTAGAACTGAAGAATTGAAGCTTCTTTATTATTTACACGATACTATGCGCCACAGAAGCATCGATGAATATCATTGGTTTTATTACTACAACGTGTATGCTGTTCAAGATCCTTTTCTACATCACCTAATAATTTATGAAAAGTTGACTGCTCACGATGTAGATCTCAAAGATACTATTAATTACATTAAGGCCATATTTGAAGTGAAGGAGCCGTACGATTATGTCGAAGAAGTGAATGTAACAAATGTTCTCTTGACGGCCATGCCTCAAATAACAAGGGAGCCGGGTGCCACTCTGCCGGCTCAACACCAGGAGGCAGTGAATGATCAACCTGCCCAGGGAATGGCTGGGTTACAACTTTTCTAAATTCTATACCTATTTTATTTATATTTTTGAGGTGCATAGTGTGACTATATTTTATGTTAAAATACAAATTGTTAGTTTGAGTCTTTGTCTTCTATGAATAAATTATTAAACAAATAATTGAATTAGTAGAATTAATATAAATCCTACTAATTCAATCGCGTCAGAAAAGAATAGAAATCGTCGCTCAATAGAAAGCCACCGGTAACATTTTGACAGTTTTTCGTAGTCTACTATTACAATCGTACTTCAATAGACTTCGATCGGTCGGCTGATAGAATTCTACTAACACTTACCGCGCCAGTGGCCGCTAATTAGTTGCATTTTGATAGTCTACTAACATTTTGACAGCTAAAAACAGCGATTCTGGTTCTATTCTACGCCTTGTCAATAGTGGATCGGCCCCCTGATAAAACATCAGCAGGTCTGTGTCGTACTTGTGATAGAACGAAGAATATTTGATGTTCACGGTCACTCAATGCCGTCGATAGGTGATGCCACCCGTCGTTTTTAAATGTACTGCAATGGCTTACTGCAAGAAGACATTAATTCTAAGAAATCACTAAATACATTTTTAACGAGAACACAGGGCCGGCAGCGCGAGTGCTGCACCTCTGGTGTTGCAAACGTCCATAGGCTACGGTGACCACTTTCCATCAGGTGGGCCGTATGCTTGTCTGCCAAGTCAATGGTTTAAAAAAACCGTTTCTCGAAGTACCATTACAAGCTACGACTTAATATAAGAAGAATACTTAATTACAATTAAGACATAATTGATCACATTATAATCTAATACTTATAAGGTTCTGAAGGAAGTGTTAGTAAAGTTATTATATCCCGTAAACAAATATCACGCTGCGCCATGATTTCGAGAGAGCATGGAACTCCGTGCGCAAAAGAGGCGGCGGTGAAGGAACGGGAGAGGAATAAAAAAACTTGAGAGGTGTCAAGGGACATCCGAATGGAACGAAGTTCCTTTCAAAAAAATAAATAATTAAAAAAAAAACAAAAAATATAAAAATTATAAAACATATAATTAATAAATACGCCGACGGATGCGGCAGAATAATGGTGACTCTCGTTCCGGGTCCTTTCTTAGGCAAAGGATGGCCATTGCTATTCAGAGAGGAAATGCCGCCTGTGTCATGGGCACCTTTGCGTCGGGAACCATGCGGGACGGGTTAATTTGACGTACAATTTAATTGACACGTTGCTACTGTATTTGTAATTTTCATTGTGTAATAAATTAAAAAAAAAAAAAAATTTCATTAATAAATTAATAATAGAAAAAAAAATTACAAATTATATATTAGGTCTTTGCCTATGAAATTGCCGTTTTGTATGAAAAAATTTAAACGATTTTTTTTCATGTATTTTCTATTTGTATTAATCGAAGTAATCACCCATGCAATCAATGCATCTTTGCCACCGCAGTGGCAGTTTATTGATGCCCTTCTTAAAGAAATCAGCTGGACGGGAGGCAACAATTTCTTCAAAGGCATTTTGTACTGCCTCTCGGATATTGAATTTTTTTCCCGCCAAGAAGTTATCCAAATTCTGGAAAAAGAAGTAGTCTGTAGGAGCAAGGTCGGGTGAGTAGGAGGGATGACGGAGAGCTTCCAAGCCCAGTTCTTGCAACTTGGATACCGTCTGCTGTGCAGTATGAGGTCGCGCGTTGTCCTGCAGGAGCAGCGGAGACGAGCGATTGACCAATGCTGGTTGGATATGTGCCAGCTTCTCCATCATTGTGTTCAGTTCTTCACAGTACACATCTGCAGCAATGGTCACTCCGTTAAGTAAGAAGTTGTGATGAATCACACCGGCACTAGACCATCACTTTTCTAGGGGTAAGTTTTTGTTTAAGGCATTGTTTAGGTGCTGAACCAGGATCCAACCAACTTGCTGAGCGCTTGCGGTTATCACACAGAATCCATTTTTCATCGCAGGCCAATATTGTTTTGACGCTAACGTCGAAAGCTGCTGCTAATCCAGCCGTAGATTGTGTATCATCAGCTTCCACAATCACCTTTAATTCGTCATTGTCGACCAGTCTTCGGACGACCGCGAGGTTAATTTTCAGGTTGAAATTTCCAGAACGGAAGCGAGCAAACCAATCACAGGTGGTGCGTTGGTTTGTAGTGATAGCTCCGTAAACGTCGTTGATGTTGCGTACCACTTGTGCCGCGTTGCTGCCACGATAATAATATATAAATAACTCTAATTTTTAACGTATTCATGATGACGCAAAAGATAGAAATGCGATGAAAATGTAACACTAATCAATAAACAAATTTTGGAAAAAGAATTCCATGTTTTTAAAATAAAATTAAATTGAAATTAGAATTCTTAGTCAAACAATTATTTTAATTTGAAATGGCCAGTACTGCAGAACGGCAATTTCATAGGTGAAGACCTATTATTATTATAAACAAATAAATAAAGTAATTAAAAAAAAATATTAAACAACTATAGCAAAAAGTGTCGTTACATCTTTTGGTCTTAATTTTTTTTTCGTCTAGCCCCCTTTTGCAACGCGCGATAAGAAACTTCGTTTCAAAAGAACTCTCCCGTGCCGCAGAAGATGTACAGGGCACCGGAGATTGCAGAAAGATCTGAGGCCCTCATAAGCGTGAGCCTGTGGGCGACACTCCGAGCTAGCTGTCGCCACTCACAGAGGTAGGCTCGAAGTGGTGGCACGACGTGTTATCACGCGCACTCTTTATTACTTTCGTTTAGTGGACTGACTGGAAAATAATGGTCATGGTTCGCCAGGGATAGGTGACCAGAGCTGGTCACGGTCACTGGGATTTTCTTTCAAGAGTACACTGGGTTCTCTGACTGCATACAGCCGGGATGGATGCATAAGAAAAAAAACCAAAAATACGTAGGTATTTGCAAAAAACCAAACTCCATTTTTAGTTTTTTAGTTAATTGTTCACATCTTTTGCATATTTTGGGAGCGGAACTTAATATTTTTCGTAAATCATCTAAGTACTTACATACAATTCCGAATTGAATGACACTTCAATCAATCATAATTTTCGACCTTAGAAGTCTTTAAATTTTACCTAAAAACACTAGGTACCATCGTTAATAAGGGAGTTCATAGAGTAGTAATAGTAGGTTGATTTACGGGTGGCTGTGCTCACTACCTTCTTTGAGCACCTATTAATGTCGTAAAAGCGTTATAGGTGTTGAAAAAAAAATCACATATACTTCGCACTCGTGGTCTCAAGGACTGATTATTCTGAAAACGATCACTGCGTTAAGAAACTTTCGCTGCATCTGGTCACAGATGGGAGACTACTTTGTGGCATTTTCATTTGCGAGCGTTTCCGTGCTTCGGACGGCACGTTAAGCCGTTGGTACCGGTTGCCAGTAACATGGCAGTCGTTAAGTCAAGTTGAAGGCCTAATGGGCGGCTTGAAATATTTCAACAGCGAATAGCCACAACATGCGTCTGTCTATTTCAACACAGCAATGGGCTCACCACCTATTACGTAGGACAGGAATACATACGGTGAAAAGTGGGCATATAATATGCCTCTGCCACCATTTCGGGGTTAAGGCGTGGTAGATAAATAAATAATAAATAAATAAAAATAAATATCCATCACGCCTTAAATAAATAAAATAAATAATATACTTCAATATGTTTTATTGTTATACTAAAATTTGAATCGAACAGGAATGAGACAGTACATTAATCACACAAATGAAAGCGATCAATTATATACAAAAACTTTCTACTTTATTGTACACAACATATATAACAAATATCATTCTGTCAAAAAAAAACAATGTTTTTAGTAATAATGGTAGTTACAACAAAATTAAAATTATTTAACAAATTAAATAATAACAAAATCATAATAAAGAATAGTAAATTGTACATAAACTACCTGATGCCTGCGACTTAATATGCGTTTTTTAATTTTACTTTTTTAGAGTACGGAATTTTAATTCCTTTTCTAAGAATTTAGAAAAGCATTAGCTGATGGTACACAGATTATGATGCAATACCATCAGGTAACCAGTAAAAATCTCGTCTAAAATCGGTCTAATCGTTCGGTATATTACACGAAAGAAACGGACAAACAGATACAAATTTTTTTCCATTTTTTTGCTCTTATTATGTTTCTTTCTTTCTTGTATGATTAGTTTCTAAGGAGTTCTGGTGATATTTGATAGATGGCGTTGTTACAAATTTTGCAAATATTTAACTGCACTATGGCTGTAAATTTTTGCATGTTTATTCCGACAATATAATATAGTAGACTATTAAGTTTGTACATATAACATTATAAACACTTCTGACTGATTCTGTTAACAATACTTTTAAATTATACTGATTTGTATTTTATTAAAAAAAACTATACCTAGTAAACCTTACAACATCCACTTAAGTTTTTTTTTTTTATAAATGTGTGTTTAGGTAAAGTACATTGTATTATATAATACACTTAATATAGTAGGTAAATATACACATGGCCTAGTTGATAAAATAGGATTAGAAACAATTTTGATAAGCAATTAGTATGAATCAATGAATGATTCTTTATTCTACACGCACAAAGAGATTTCAATAAATATTACATACACACAAAAAAATTCCAAGGCTAGCTTACAATGTGCGTGCCCGAAAAGGTCGTTAGCTCAGCCCCTGCTGTACTAACAAGATCTTGTTAGACAGCTCTGATTTTCAGCTAACGGCTGTAAGGGACGTCACGTACGTGATAAAATATTTCAACAAAAAAGACAAAATATTTCAAAAAACACTGAGCTGAAAAAAAAATGACAAGGCTGTATAGATTGAGTCTTCTTTGCCTGTCCAAAAGTAGGGCCAAATAGACAACTAAAATATGTAAATTAATTTTTCAAAATTGAAACGTTTGCAACAAACTTCTTTTGCATTGCTGTAAAGTCAAGTTTGGTGTAACTTATTATTTTCTTGTAACAACCTTTGTACCCATATTTCGCAAAATAAATAAATGTAATGAAATTAAAACATCCAGCAAGTGAGCAGACGCTGCATCGTATTCAGCTCTAAATATATTTCATTTTATTGTTCTAAAACTCTATTTTTCAATATGATTTCAAGTTTCTACATCAAAGTATTTATGAAGTTAGTCAAGTTTTTTTAAATAACCTTCCATTTTAGTAGCTTTTAATCGTTCATAGGGTAACACCTTATAATGTGGGCCATGCGTTTTTTTACTACCTTAATAATAACAAAAGCCTCCAAATTTACAGGCCATTTATGGCCAGTCCTAATTTATATCTATATTTAGTTTAAGTATTGAGTAATACCTATTCCGCATAAAATGCGAGTTATGTCACTAAGCCGAGCTTTCACTGTAAGCGAAGCTGATAATATGCGGATTACCAATTAGTAACTTTTTAAATTAGTAAATATTTATTTATTTATCTATCAAGCCTTATCCCCGGAGGGGTGGCAGAGGCATATTATATGCCTACTTTTCACCATGTGTATTTCTGTGCCACGTAATAGGTGGTGAGCCCATTGCCGTGTTGAAGACAGAAGCTGGCTGAGACGACCTGCTGTTGAAATTTTTCAAGCCGCCCATAAGGCCTTCAACTGGGCTTAACGACTGCCATGTTACCGGCAACCGGGACCAATGGCTTAACGTGCCATCCGAGGCACGGAAACGCTCGCAAATGTACATGGCACAAAGTGGTCACCCATCCGAGGACCAGCCATAGTGAAAATTACTTAACGCAGTGATCGTTTACAGAATACAGAGACCGCGCGGCTACAAGCGCTTCTATTAATTTATAAACAAATAATTTGTACTGTTCTTTAGCTGTCAAGATACGATACACTGACAGTGAAAGATTGGCTTTAGGGTTGCCATATTTAAGACATTGAGTTTCCACTTAAAATAAGTCTTAACTACATACATAAAATATATCACTAATCTTAACATCAACTTTAGAGCTATAGGTGTTCGTATGAAGCCATAAATACAATTTTATAAACATATTTTCTAATTATTAGAAAATGGTAAAAATTCGTTACTTGGTGACATAAGGCTTAAAACTTGCGAACAAGTCTTTGAATTGAATTTGAGCTATTATAACACAAGTTTAGCAATACAGGTTACCGTAAAACTAGAAATTATGGAGGTAATTAATCTAATATATATTAAGATTTTCTTCGGAAGATCAAATTCAGTACTCACACATACATACACTATGTAAGATCATAATCTCATTTTTTTGATAATTGTCAAAATTACCAAGAACTTTAAAACCTAAGATTTTTTTATATCTTGTCTTTATAAATGACATGGCAACTACTCCCTAGACTAATTTATAGGTCGTAAGTCCCAGTTACTGTCAATGGCTTCAATTCCTTCTAGCCACCATTTAAAAATGACGGAAGACTGAAAATGGAACGAATGGTTTTCTCACTTTGATATTATATTCAGATGTATTTTAATAATGAGAAAACATCTGAATTATTACAAAAAAATGTCTGAAATAATGTTTCAATCTTTAGTAAAACACCTTTAAATACAAACACTTTTTCATTCACATAAGCTTATCATGAGTTAAAACCCTTAGCTACAATATCCATACATTTAAGCTTACATCATTCTAAGTAATGTTGCCAATAATTGACTCATTCACTCCCTATGCTATGAATAAGGCGTAACTCTACGGCTATACTCAAATAAATAAATTAATACTAGTTTTCGGTGATTAGTAACTTGGCAAGTGATTTTAACGATTATCAATTAAAGATGTTTTCTTTTTCACGATGGCGTCCGGAGATCTGGAATGTCGAATCCGAAACTATCAAGCATAGTAAATATAATCCTAGATATTAATGACATACGGCAAACATAGGGATAATAGCTGAATATAAAATATTTTTGTTGAAATTTTATTTGAAAATTTTAATATGTTTACATAATTTAAAAAAAATATCTCCATGCCGCTTGTCCGATATACTCGAAAAATTGAAAAATCTCAAGACTACTTCAGATTCACGAGATTTTCAATTCCACATGGAAGAAGCCGTGAGCGTCCACTAGTCTAATACAATATTGTGTCAAGATAAAGAAATATCTTATCGTATAATACAAAGATATAAATTTTTAGTAAATGTAATTTTTAAGCAAATTACACGCCGTATTCCCGAAGGGGTGGCATAGGCATACATATTGTATGCCCACTTTTCACCATGTGTATTTCATGTGTGGGAATAATACACATTTCACCATTTATACCTGTCCCACATAATAGATGATGAGCCCATTGCTGCCTTGAAATTGACAGGATAGGATTTTTTATAACTAATTGGAATTTTGAATGCAACCGTTCAATTCATTTATCATATTCACCTTGCTTATGTATCATTTTCACCTTGCTTATGTATCATATTCACCTTGCTTATGTGTCATATTCACCTTGCTTATGTATCATATTCACCTTGCTTATGTGTCATATTCACCTTGCTTATGTATCATATTCACCTTGCTTATGTGTCATATTCACCTTGCTTATGTATCATATTCACCTTGCTTATGTGTCATATTCACCTTGCCAGTTACTATTCACCGCTGAATGTACACGAAACTCTATTAACTAAATTCACATTCCCGAACTCTGCAGTTTCTCTGTAAGCTATATTTGACATAATTAATATCAATTGGAAAGATTTTGATCTTAAAACAATAGGTCCTGTTGATATTCGGGTTCTCTCTGAGGTTATAGAACGGTAGAAAATTATTATAACAGAGCTGAATTGATGTTAAACAATAGGAGGAGAGAACTCTCCACACATCAAAATAGTGAATTTTAGCCCAAAAATGGTGATAGAAAGGAAAAGAGAAATATTTGTATAAATTCTCAAAATTCTATTCATCTTTTCTGATATTTCACAATATGTTACATGTTGACATTTTAGGCTATCGCATAGTTTTTATCGCGGGCTTTGAGCGCGGCGACCTAATCAAGAAATACCGTAACGAAAAAAACCTAACACCCGAGCTCACACGAACTTCACCGAGCACGGCCGAGCGTTGGCTTAACGTGTATGTATAAAATATGACTGTACAAAGCTCGCACGGATCGAGACGAGCTGTAAAAATAATATATATTTTATATATTAGTAATCTATATATGTAACATTCAATGTCACTTTTCGTTGTAATTTTATAACTCGAGAACGGGCTCACCTATCCAGGCTGTTTAGGCTTTGTTCGGACTATTTAGTAGATGGTTTATGTGAAGTGTGCACAAAATCGGTCAAGCGGTTTTTCATTTAACACATTTTTTGTAACAAATCTCTTAAGTGGCGCTAACGAAGTTATTCGGGTCAGCTTGTACAGTATAAATAATTTATTATAATTGCATAAGTTGACAAAAAATGCCATGCAATAGCTTTACCGCGGCAGTCCCCGAGTGCCGCACGTTTTTTTTTACAAAGCGTTATCTAGCCCAGAGTAAGCTAATATAAGCTTGTGTTATGGGATCTAGACGACTGATCGACAAACTTATATATTTCTAAATACATAGGAAACATTACTCCAAAATCAATATTTGTAAATCACACAAATATATGATCCGACCCGGGAATCGAACCCCGGACCTCAGCGTTTTCCCCCTTTATGGTATGTGGTGGATTCTCTCCTCCATTACTTTTACGCCATAGAACGATGGAATCAGTTATTCCATTGTCAATCTAGTTCAATTGTCATTCTTTTCTCCTGAAGTGACTCAGGGACTCCACTGCAGACCGTCGGAATGTGAACGGGTGAATCTCACTGTGTCTTCGGCTTGTGAGGCGAAGTCTCTGACGCGAATATGTACGAGTAATCCGCTTTCTTCTGTGCGAAAGATATGAATTCATCTGGAAATAAGGTTTTAAAAAATAAATAAATAAGTAAAAAACACTGAAAGTAAGAGTTACACAATATTATTTAATAAGACCTGTAGATAACCGGGATTAACGTTAGATGGTGATGATGATTATATTATTTAGTAGCAAGGTATTGAGTCTACCAATAATCGTAATTCGAATAGAAACGTGGGTTTGTTAGGAGAGATTATAGAGACGCGTCCCGAGATAAAGTAGGAGAAGTCACCTGATGAGCAGCTACAGTAGAAGAAGACCGAAGATCAAGAAGAAGATGGCCAGTGAGGCCCGTTATATAAGGCCCTGCGAAGACGGAAGGTCGCGAGAACAAGGCACCGCTTCTAACATTTTATATATTTTTTTAATTGGGACTAATCCCACCCTCATTCCCATTACTGTGACTCCTGTAAACCAGGATCTACAGCAATGACCAAAACACCAGAACAGTTACACCGAGCTCGATCTCGGTGAAGTTCCAGGAGAAGTTAGAATGTCTTGGAACCCGCAACGAAATTAATCATAAGATAATAACTGCTTATACTGTTGATTGATGGTACTTAGTGAAGCTTGCTACGGATTTTGAATTAAAACATTTGTATTTGTTCACACAATTCACTTTTTAACCTGACCGGTTTCGCCTTACGGCAATTCAACTTCACGCAAAGTTGCTTAAGCTTTTCAACCTTTCAAAATGCCGTAAAGTACAAGTGTTTTTATTCAAAATGCACCGTTTCTAGCTCGCGCTGAACAGCAGGTTGTCATGACGTCACATACTTGCTGACTAACGGACAAGGCAACGTCGCAGTGCCATTACAGGGTTAGAAGGTCGCTAGTCGCTCCCAACAAGTAGAAGTGAACCCCGGGCTTTCAAATGAATTGCTTTTCACTATTATTTATAATATTCAGGCAGGAGTCATCACAAATCGAATGATTATAGATGCAATTCTATACATTCGCACCGTGTAACTTTGCTAAGTGCCGGTAGATAGCACCTTACGTCGAATTAAGACGGAAAGAGTAATTTGTCAGCTTCGTCAGTCTCGATAGCGTAGTTGATAAAGCGTCTGGTGCGTTAAGCCAGAAGACACTGGAAATTTTTTGAAGTAAAACTTTTTTATCGACGTATGTGAGAAATTTTATAGCTGTAAAAAGTCCCCACGTTTTTCGGTTACTCGCCATGTTATTTTAATTTAAACTTCTTTATCATACGTGAAACTTCTTTATCGACGTATGAGAGAAATTTTGAGACTAAAAAAACGTCGTAAAGAAGTTTCACACTTCTTACCTGTGTAATCTGGTACACACACTTTTTTTTTATTTAAATTTAGGATTTAGTTAACATACTAATTTGGTTTTCAAAATCGTTTCTAAGAAGAGTTATCTAGCTAGTTCTATGTGTTTGAATGTGGGCGGTACATTGGGTAGGTAGAGGTACAGACCGTAAGTGATGTATCCCCTCTCGTCGAGATCGGCGAGGCGGAAGGTATTGAGCGCTTCTTCTTGTGGCTGGCCGAGGCAACGAACCGCCATCTCGCTGAATTGCGCCGCACCTAGACGGCCGTTGCGGCCAAACAGCTGCCACAACACACACACTTATTATTTAAATAGCGTACGTGCAGTGCCCGGATACGAACCGAACATCAAAAAGCTTTAACACAATTACTGTATATAACATACTATCTATGATAAATAATTTATTTATGTAATACTTGTGGTGAGCATGAGTATCATTATTAACCTTTGTTAAATTACTGTCTAATTCTCCATAGCCTAGGATGCAATATTTCATATTATGTCTCATACCAACCATGCACACTCACAGATATTATATAAAATTCCTTAAACCCCAAAACAACACACAACATCCTTACACATAACAACACAACCCAAAACTATTGAAGGTACATTGTTGGACGTATAAAATCGCGGTTGTACATTTCAAGGTAAAACTTTTAAAAAACCGATCATCATTATAATAGAGATTAACCGGAACAAACAGAAATACAGATAGAAAAAAGTGTGTGTGTGTGTACTTATGTACACGCGTTAGAAGTTATACTTCTTTGGCGTTTTCGAGACGTTCAGCGCGCGCATCGTAAAAATTTACTCTCATAATTTATATATATATATATATATTTTTTAATTTTTTTTTCATTTTTACCTAACGCGCCAATACAAGTATAACTTCAAAATGAATGCAACGGATATAGTTTTAAACACATTTGTTGAAATGCTGTTAATTTGGAATTACAAACACTTAAATTTTATTTACATTTATAATAATTTTAGGTGGTAGCAAGATCATATATATATATATATATATATATAGCCTATAGCCTTCGTCGATAAATAGGCTATCTAAAACAAAAAAATCTATTCAAACCAATAGCTCCTGAGATTACGCTAATCTTTCAAAGGTTTCAAACAAACAAACTTTTCAGTTTTATAAGATAGTATCACAGATCATCATCATCGGAGCGTGTGTCCCAGTTGCGTCTCGCGACGCCCGGGGTCCGCTTTCCTACATTTTTTCCTCCACTTCGCCCGGTCGTCGGCATCCCCTGTAGTGAGACCATTGGCACGCATGTCATCCCTTACGGCGTCAAGCCAGCACTTCTTGGGTCTTCCCCTCTTACCGGGACCAGGCGGGGCCGACATGGCCAGACATTTGTGTCCCAAGTCCCCACGGCCGGCGGATCACAGATAATAAAATATAATTCTTACAATAGTATGGATTTCTCCGGCAACGGGATGCTAAGCAACTTAAAAGTGTAATTACCTTGAAAGCATACGACAAGAGCTGCGATAGCGGCTCGTGTTGCAGCGACAGGAATATGGCGCACAGCAGATAGTCTGGGAAGTACACCAACCCACTCGACCTCTAGAATTAAATCATATTTTAAAAATAAAATATGAATCATATTGTATAAATGTGCAGCGCTCGTGGCACGTTAACTGCTAACTCAGTGTTCAACATTGCAGTTTATAAGCCAAGTTGAAGGCCTTACGGGGCGGCTTGAAAAAAATCCATTTCAAAACAGGCTCACCACGTGAGACAAAAATACATACGGTGGAATGTGGGCTATTACCTCTGCCTACATAACGGGGATAAAAGGCGTGACTATATGTTTATTAAATATGCAATGGGGCCCTACCTAATATCTTTGAGGCCTAATTTCAATATCTTCAGCCTACCAACAACTGATTAGCTGAAAAGATCATGCCGACCAGAAGAAAACTCGAAAGGAACTCGGCACCCGTCTGGCCAGCTAACGAGTATATTAAAATCAATCATCCTGCTTCGGAACGTTAAGCCGTTGGTCCCGGTTGCCAATAACATGACAGTCGTTAAGCAAAGTTGAAGTACCTATGGGCGGCTTAAAAAAATTCAACAGCAGGTCGCCACCACCTGAGTCTGTCAATTTCAACACGGCAATGTGCTCACCAGGTGGTAATAGGTACTACGTGGGACAGGACTACACAGGGTGAAAAGTGGGCGTGTTATATGCCGCTACCACCTCTTCGGGGATAAGGCATGATTGATAAACCAACTATACATAAATTAAAACGGTGTATACAGTAAGAATGTTTAGCACAGTAAGCAGTGTCAACTCACCTGCACGAAGATGTCGAAGAGCCTCTGAGACCGCGTGTCCAGAGGTACGCCCAGGCGACGCGCGAACTCGTCCGCGCGCACCCACGGGGAGTCTGACCCCGCCGACCCCGCCGACCCCGCCGACCCCACCGACCCCACCGACCCCGCCGCCACGTGCAATTCCAGCTGCGACCGCGCTAACCTGTCGTATAGTTACAACGTTTTCTCTAAGGGCCTTCTAATTATGATATTTCGGGTCTTATTCGCGACGTATATGTCTATGTGATGATACGTATATGTGTATAGAAATGTCGCGACGCAAAGCAAGGCAGAAGTGAAAACTTCATTGGCAATCGCTATCAACTATTACGTATGAATTGAATATATTAAACACAGCGACACAACAGCGAAGAGCAGCTGAATGTTTATTTCTCGCTCGGGTACAATCGGCGTTCCCGAGTTCACCCGATCGAGCCTTTCACCTCAGAGCTCGGATCAGCCTAGCTTACCACCTACGGAAAAATCTGTGTGCGGTGCGCCAAAAGAAGTTTTCACTTCAAAAACAGGGCGCAGACACAACAGTTTCGCATCTGTGACTTATGGTAAAACATACAGAAAGAACAGGGCACAGATGCGATCGGACGAGAGCGGGAAGGCCGCAAGAAGACCGGGTCTCTCGTCTCACTCTCACACACAGACAGTCATATCGTCATCTCTCACAACGTCACGTCCGTGTCCTGTCTTTTCTATATGTTCTAAAAAGTCGTGGACGTCGTTTCTGTGTTCAGCGCCATGCTACACTCCCGGACACCTAAATCGAGCCACCTTGATTTTTTTGGTTTGGAGTACTGTCACTTATAAGAGATGTATGTAGAAGGAAAATGTTTTGATGCAGTTTTGGAGCTGGTATACTCATCATTCATTTAGAGTGCCACTGTTCTTAATATGAACTACACTTTATTAAAAAAGTCGAGTTACGTTGAAACAAGTCCATATTTGCTTTTTTTCTAGGAAAAATATCTAATCGTTTTTTAAATAAAAACAAGTTTTACATAAATGTTTATTTGGAACCTTGTATTGCCTCACTGCTAACAGTGCATTTATGACAGCTCTCATACGGTTTGGCATAGAATTAATCAATGTCGTTATGACATGTAGAGGAATGTCCTCCCATTCTTCCAAAATTACATTTTTGAGCTCCTGCATGGTTTGCGGGGCAGGATGATGAGCTCGAACACGCCTCTTCAGCTCATCCCATAGATGCTCTATAGGATTCATATCAGGACTTCGCGCTGGTCATCTCATAACAGTGATACCAATGTCATTTAAGTACTCCCTGACGATTCCCGCAGTATGGGCCCTTGCATTATCATGCATTAAAACGAAATCTTGGCCAATAAATCCAGCATATGGCATCACGTGGTTCTCTAAACATTGGCGAATGTATCTATTGCCATCTAGGGGCGGCAGTCGTGGTCCCGTCACTACCTCTAGCTCAGTTTTGCCTTCCATAGAGATTCCTCCCCAGACTGTCCATGATCCTCCACCATAACTCACTTTCTCGTCAATACAGCATTGCGCGAAACGTTCGTTCTGTCTTCGGTACACCTTACTCCTTCCGTCATTACCGTATAGCATTATCTTGGACTCATCTGTGAAGAGAACCTGGCTCCATTGATGACGAGTCCAATTTAGATGTTCGCGCGCAAACTCTAGATGGGCTAATCGGTGTGCTCGTGTCAATTTGGGTCCATTGGCTGGCTTATGGGGCTTTAAACCACGTTCATTGAGTCGGCTTCTAACGGTCCGAGCACTTACAGCCACTCCGTGAAAGTCCCTGAGCTGTTCTTGTATCTGAACAGAGTTAAGGCGTCGATTTCGTAAGCTAGTAGTGACAATGTTGAAAAAAAAAAAATTTGATCTTGTCTCGCCGTTGTCACTCGGTAACGAGGTCCTCTTGTGCGCCGAACGAAGCCGCCAGTCTCCAGGTATCGGTGGTACACTCTTTGAACAGCGGAACGACTTATGTGAAGTTGTGAACTCACATCTCGCTGACTTAGCCCAGATGGAAAAAGTGCTACAGCTTGCGCGGTTACTTCAGATGAAGTATCCATAATTTTATAGCCAAAAACGGTTCAAATTATAGAAAAATAACTAAACTAAACTTTGGTTAACAACAATTGCGAAAATTCAAACCAATTCGACATTAAATTGCTTCAAAAGCAACTTTCAACAGTCATTATTTTTTTCAAATCAGTGATCAAGCTCGGCTTTTGTTCTTTATTTTAAATTCTAAAATTCAAATTTGGAATAATACATACGGGAAAGACAATGAAATATACCAGCATTAAAAATGCATAAAAACTTTTTTGTTTTATTGTATATTTTTGTGTATTGGGCTTTTAGGCCCGGGAATGTAAGGTGGCTCGATTCAAGAGTCCGGGAGTGTATTATCTATACAAATAATAAAATTGAAGTGTATGTTGGCAATTCCAATTTTTAAAAATATTAACTTAACTGTAAAGGCTTGACTAGATAAAATTTGGGCTAAACGGCGTTGCATGAGAAAGTTCTACACAACGCCGTCTACCTAGCCCCAGCGCGCCGTTTCATACAACATTGCTAGAGCGTTGTAATGTTCCAAATTCAAAAAACGCTCCAGCAATTTATTTCATTTTCTCTGTCCGTAAATGCGGTACTTCGTGTATTTGTCTTTTTTCGAAATAATGACAGTATTTCCATGCATGTTTGAGAAAAAATATTTTACTAAGAAGTTCTTACCCGAGCTGTGTCCTGATTTCACTGACTTCTCTGACCAGGGTGGCTCCGGGAATCCCCAGATGCTTAGCGCGGGCGATCAGCCGGCAATCATCGTAAGTGTAGTCTAGTACAGGCACACCTAGAGCTCTGGAACATCAACCAAGCGAATAAAAATAAAATAAAAATATCTTCATTTTGCATAGACCACAGGCGCTTACAAAATGTCATACACTATTTAAAATATTTAAAGTGACCACCGGTTCGGAACGCGGCCCACCTAAGAAGAACCGGCAAGAAATATAGGAAGGCTTTTTTTGGTGGCCTATTTACAATTTAATATTATTTCAGCATTTTTGCCAGCAGATCATTTCCAGGCGTCCCTGTCCTGCAAATAGTCTTTAACGGAGTAATAACCTTTTTCACAAAGCTTGTTAGTAATTAACTTTTTAAATGTATTTAATGGTAAATTTCTCAGGTTACAGCACAGATACTCTTCTATATCTGTGGGTCACAGGGAAGCTTGTTGTAAAAGCGTATATAGTTACCTAATCAGCCTCCTTCTCGGTCAGTCTGCTGTCATTCATCCTCTGTACGTGTCCACGCTATTTAAATTTTGCTACTTCTATTATGGTCACTTCTGTTATGCAACATTTAATGATAATAATAATAATAATTCGTTTCTTGGGCCGCCTGAAGAAAGTACTGAAAAGTCTTTTATCGGGTGGAAACAAGGTTCGCGCCTTTAATGATTGGGTCATACCATTCTTAACCTACTCCTTTGGCATACTCAGATGGACTCAAACTGAGTTGGACACCCTCGACAGAAATGTTCGTACTCTGCTTACTACATACCGAATGCACCATCCACGTTCGTCTGTTATGAGGTTGTATATCCCGCGGAAGTTTGGGGATCGAGGCTTTTTGAATGTTAAGACTCTCCACAACCGCGAGATATGCAACCTTAGAGAATATTTTCTGTCAGCGAATATGGGTATGCATCGGTGTGTGGTAGCAGTAGATAATGGACTTACCCCGCTTAGTCTGGCTAAAGAGAACTGGCGCAAACCTGTTATACTCACTACTGATGAACGCAAGGAGATATGGAAGAGTAAGGAGCTGCATGGACGATTTTTCCGTGTCCTATATGGGTCCGATGTAGATTTAACAGCATCTGTTTCCTGGCTACGGTTTGGGGACCTCTTTGGGGAAACTGAAGGTTTTGTCTTTGCAATTACAGACGAAGTAGTAATGACGAGTAACTACCGAAAGTATATTCTGAAGGATGGTACGATTGACATTTGTCGGGCATGTCATCGTCCGGGTGAATCTTTAAGACATATTATTTCTGGTTGTTCTCGTCTTGCTAACGGGGAGTATTTGCATAGACACAATCAAGTAGCCAGGATTGTCCAGCCAGCCATAAACTTGTGGATTTGGAGGTGCCCTATTACAGGTATGTACCCGACCCAGTTCTTGAAAATGGTCGTATCACACTGTACTGGGATCGATCTATCATTACTGACAGGACTATTGTTGCCAATAAGCCTGATATAGTGGTGATATATCGATTAGAGCGTCGCGCAATGATTTTTGATATTACTATCCCACATGATGAAAATCTCGTGAAAGCAGAAAAAGAAAAACTATCTTCACGCTGTATCCCTGACGGGGTAGTCAGAGAGGACAGATCGCCAGGCTTCGCGATCCATGCATACTTCTTTCGCTTCTTCGAGATTCATCAATCGCTTCATACACGCACGTCTGGGTATCCGAGTACTTTTGACCTTTCCGTTTTTGAGCAATCTGCTCACGTGGTCTTCATATGAAAGTCTCGGCCTTCCCTGACTCCTTCTACCCTCTACTTTTGAACAATATATATTCTTCGTCAATCGTTCCTCACTCATTCGTTGGACGTGTCCAAACCAACGGAGCACGCCCTTTTCCAGCTTAACGCTGACACTTTCATTCAAACCTGCCATATTGCGTATCACTTCGTTACGTATTCGGTCGGCCAAGGTAACGCCGCACAATTTTCGAAGTGATCGCATCTCCACAGCATTCAATTTACTTTCATGCATCTGCTGACATACCCAGGTTTCACTACCGTAAAGCAAAGTTGGCACTAGCACTGCGTTATGAATCGCCATTCGTGCTTCTTTTACGATGCTTTGTCGCTTTACTAACTGGGACAAAGCACCGTTAACGTTGTTTCCGGCAGCTACTCGCCGTTCTACATCCGAATCACATCTTCCATCCGCGCTAAACATACTTCCTAAATACACAATTTCATTCACTTGCTCTAGACGTTCCTGGTTTACTCTAATCTCGCATTTAGTTCTTACGTCACCTCTTTCAAATACTAGAACCTTAGTTTTACTTGCATTCAAGCGGAGACCCTTAATTTCACACCCCTCTTTCATATTAGTGACTAATGCCTGTAGGTCGGCTTCTGATGATGCCGTGAGCACCGCATCATCAGCGTACAGCAGACAGTTTACTGTAAAGTCACCCAAATTCACACCCATATTAAAATCTTTCAACTTCTGTAGGCAGCTGTCCAGATACACTATGAACAGCCAGGCGGACATGACACATCCCTGTTTGACGCCTGTACAGACATCAAACTTACAGTAACTCTGTCTTTTCCCGCAGCCTTACCACATTTCATACTTCTTATCGCTTGTTCTATTTCTTTCATACTAATGACTTCAATGACATCGGGATCCGGAGCATCGAAGTGAGCTCCACTTCCCGACGTGGCATCTCTGTCTTTTCTTGCATACATCTTTCCATAATATTCACTCCATCTCTGTAGGACGTCACTTTGGTCTGTTAGGACGTCATTGTTAACACTAAGCACTTTATTCATACTGCAGATTGCCGAACAACTCCGGGTCTTGCCTACCTCTTTCCAGAAGAGCTTGGCATTATCCCGGAAATTGGACGACAACCTTTCATCCGCTTTCATTCTGCACCTTTCACGAGCTTCTTTTATCAGTGCCTTCGTGTTAACTTTCTGCAGCTTGTATCTCTCTTTCATATTAAAATCATTTCGCGAGGCTAAGTAGTCTAGCCATGCTTTCTTCTTCATTCGAACTGCTTCTTTCACTTCCTCATTCCACCATGCATCACGCTTATTACTACTGCCTCTTTTCGTTTCTCCACACACTTCCACAGCGGCATTTATCATACTGTCCCTAAGGTTCTGCCATACACTTTCCACATTCTCACTGCTTACATTGACGTCGCCAAGCTTTTCGGCTACTCTTTCATTATATTTATCCCTAATGGATGCATCCTGCAGCTTCCAGCTTTTGATGCTATAAGTCGGCTCAGGTTCAGAACACTCGGTACGATGACGCCAACCCGCGAACAGACCCCTAATCCTAGTTATGACTAGGCAGTGGTCTGATCCCAGCTCAGCGCCTCGATAAACCCTTGTGTCCATCACCTGTTTACGGAGCCGACTATCCATTAGGAATAGATCTATCATGCTTCTCTTTGACTTACATCTCCTCGTATACATATGAATTTGTTTGTGGTTGAACATCGTGTTCGCCACAAACAAATCCTTTTCCTTACAAAATGCCAGTATTAGCTTGCCAGCGTCTTTCACCCTTTTATCCCCATACTTCCCGAGTACCGACTCAAAACCATCGCGAGCGGTACCCACCCATCCATTCAAGTCTCCACATACTATAAGTCTTTCATTTCCTTCTATCACATTTAGAGCTTCTCTCATACTCTCCCAGAAGTCCTCTAGCTCACTCGCGTTCGACGAAGATACTGGCGCGTAAGCAGCTACCAAGAAAATCTTCGTCAAACCAAGTTTTACACGGATCCAGAGGATTCTAGGACCTACCAGTTTGTACTCATACATACCGGAGGCCAATCGCGAGGACACCAAAATTCCAACCCCCCGACTGCCATGCTCGCTCTCTGGTACTCCAGACCAAAGCGCGAGCATCCCACCCGGGAGCTCCAAGACTTCGCTGCCCTTGCGCTTGGTCTCTGTCAAGCACACTGCATCTAACTTTCTCTCATTCATAACATCCATCAACTCATTCATCTTATCTGTCATTCCTCCCCTAACATTCCACGCAGCTACCCTGCACTCCATCCTAAAGAAAAACAATTGAAATATTTGGACTTGGCTCACGCATTTGTTGACATGTGGGATGTGGATTCGGCAATCATTGTCCCGATCGTCGTGTCAGCACATGGGTTGATTGCCAAGAGCCTCGACCAACATCTTATGAGGCTCGCGTTAGGCAGTTGGATCAAGGGTTTGATGCAGAAGGCAGTTCTCCTCGACACGGCACGCATTGTCAGGAGGTTCCTATCTCTGGAGCCCTAACCACCGGTTGCTTGGTCCCTGTACCCGATACCGGTGGGCCACTACTTTTTATATTTTTAAATGTATTTACTTTAGATATATTTAAAAATTTAATTTGTATGTCTGTATTGTAAATAAAGAGAATAATAATAATTCTATATTTGATTTGACAGAAAGGTAGTACAATTTTAGATGATTTATACAGTATTTCTTTACCGTTTGTCAGTTTCGGCATACATAATTTTAAAATAATACAATATTTCCAATCAATTAATAAGCTCATGGGATAGTCAACATGGGACAGTTTTTAACAGAATTATAATCCTACTAATATTATAAACGCGAAAGTTTGTAAGAATGGATGTTTGTTACTCTTTCACGCAGAATCTACTGAATGAATTTACATAAAACTTTACAATAATATAGATTACACATCAGAATAACACATAGGGTATTTTTATCCCGGGAACAAGTTACTGTGGGAAATGGGAACGGGAAGACTTCACCACGCGTGCGGAGCCGCGGGTGTCAACTAGCATACCTATAATGACAACATTTATAATTTGATTAATTGTAAAAAATTCAATGACAATTGATTTAAATTAAGGCAATGTCAAGATCGTTTAACAAAATTTTTGAGTAATTTTGTATTAAAATGAAAGTGTAAAAACGGTTTAGCGTTATTGACTACATAAACACGTTTTAATATTTGTAGGATTTTATTATTTTAAACATAGAACAATGCTGCGACGCGCTACGCGAAAACCCCGCGCTTGCGCCGGGCGCTCGAGTCCTGTATCCTTGTCCCATTAACATGGTAAAGCGTTATTGAGGCTTTCAGTGAAATTTGCGGGATAAGTTGTAAAATAGCATTTCACTGCAATATATCACTGTCTTTCGCTATAACACGTTTACACAAATTTAATGTCTAAGAATCTACAATTTTTCCACATAAAACAAGGTTAATGCACTAGTTTTTGATAATAATACTTATACAGCAAGCATTCGCCATTTTACCAAGATCCATGACTAATCCCACCCACATTCCCATTACTTTGACTCCTGTAAACCAGGATCTACAGCAATGACCAAAACACCAGAAAAGTTACACCGAGCTCGATCTCGGTGATATCCCAGGAGAGGTTAGCATGTGTTGGAACCCGCAACGAAATTAATCAGAAGATAATGTGAGGAAGTAAGAAAAGAACGTAATGCCTCTTCCCTCCTTTGCAAAGCGGGAGACCTGGAAAGCAACTAGGTGTAAATATTGTAGAAATAGGGAAGCACCACGGTAATAGTTATAGTCCTATGTGAGCTATGTTTGATTCCAGTAATATGTATGGCAGAAACGTTCAAAAGCACGAAAATTTACCTTCGACGCCACGAGATCCGCATAGTAAACTACTCCCGACGTTACTTGTATACTATTAAGCTTATTATATCGCTCATTTTGCCAAATGCTACGCTCCCAAAGTATATGATGGGCGGTCTGATCATATTTGGCATCAGTAGTTGAACACTGACAGAACGGTGACTCAACCAGCTTAAACGAATGTAATTTGCTCCTAAAGTTACCATGTCCCGTATGAAATAGAGCAACACAGTGATCAACCTCCAGCCAGGACATCCCCAGGCGTTCACGAACGTCTGGGAAAAACAGGTAGAGGTGGCGCCCTTTGATGGTAGTGTTCCAACGCAGCTGCCATTCGTCTAAAAGTTCTTCATTTACATTATCACGATACAGCCTGGCGATTCTATGGCGATCTCTTTCTAACAAAAACCTATCATCCACGCCATCCTTAGCCGACTAAGTCATCTTCAGCGCGTCTCTGAATTTCGAAGTCAACCGGGAGGACACCTGCCATCACCGGCAGAGCCTCCGTGCTAACCGTCCTATTAGCATCAATTGTTTGTATTTTTTTTCGGCATTATTGGCCACGACTGCCGTCTGCATCGTTGCCTTGTCCAGTACTGGGCCGGTGCACCACTAGCGGGTGAGATAGCTTGGGCCCCGAAGATCTTGGTGGACTCCATAGAAATCGGAAAAACAGGAGAAATGTCATGCGGGAACATTTGTCGCTGCGAAATGCTAAACAATTAAGTACGTATCAAATACGATTAAAACCACTAGTCCTGGATGGTACCATTGGGATTATTCGTGGCTTACGAAGGTTTTAAATTCAGTATCTGCATAAAAACGTTGTAATTTAATCAAACTTCGCAGTGGGGCTCTAAAGAACATTCTTTATACGATGCAGTCTGCGAATAAAATTGAGCATTTGATCGGGTCAAGGAGACACACAAATGTTTCCTCACGGCACGTTCTCTTGACGACTACGCGTACGCCTTTCACCCCCTCCAAGAAGTAGGACAGCACCCGAATCCTCCCCAAAGCAGCGGGATTACACCCGGACCCTCAAAGAAGCGGGATAACACCCGAAACCAGAAGACGTTGCCGCGTTGGCGGATAAATCTACTGGGAGCCCTGGAGCTATCCTCCCGAGGGCTCACCCGGAATCCTGGCCATATACAAATGGAAGGGCACCGTGTGGTTTTAGTCGGTAGCATGAGGATATCCACAAGTAAAAAAAATTACACGTTCTCCAGTTTTTACGATTTGGGCCCTTTTACACCCTTTAACACAATATCTGCAGTTAAAACTGAACTAGGTCATATAGACTTACTTGGCCATAACATCTCGGACATTGCGGGCGTAGAGTTTGGGGTCCCGCTTCTCCTCCTCGCTGGGGTAGTACACGGGCAGGAACTCGATCTCGCACGAGCTGTGCACTTGGGTCAACGTCAGCCATAACAGTTTCAAGCTGCAATACAAAATTATCTGGAATTACTGACTGACTGCTTACGTAGAAATGTACGCGACTTCCTCGCTAAGGTCTCGAGTTCAATTCTTGGTCGGAATAAATATTTGTGTGATTCGCAAATGTTTGTTTTGGAGTTTGGATGTTTCTTATGCATAACATGTGTATATAGGTATATTTATCAGTTATCTAATACCATAAGCTTTATTCATTTCACCGTGTTTATTCCTGTCCCACGTAATAGGTGTAGAGCCCACTGCCGTGTTAAAATAGACAGACGTAGGTTGTGACTACCTGCTGTTGAAATTTTTCACGCCGCTCATAAGGCCTGTTATTGATAGTGGACGACCTCAATCCAAAGTTTGTAAGTATGGATGTTTGTTACTCTTTCAAAATCTACTGAATGGTTTTTGATAAAACTTTCCAATAATATAGCTTACACATCAGAATAACACATAGGCTTTTTATCCCGGGAATAAGTTCCTGTGGGAAACGGGAACGGGAAAACTTCACCACGCGCGAGGAGTCGCAGGCGTCAACTAGTTAACAATAAAGGACTTCAAAGATCTGGGTATACCATTGAAATATTCACAACACTTACGCTCCAGGACCTTCCCAGGTCCAAGTAACGGTATCCCTCGCGTTCGGGTACCTGATGGTTACCGGCTGCACTGGCACCCCTGGGTAGAAGCCTCCCGGTTTGAAGGTGATCAGACAGGAGCGGTTCGTGCAAGTGCCTTCAGGGAATATCAGCACCTGAAACAGAAACACACAAGATTATTTTAAAAATAAAAAGAAATCCTACCCATGTACAACAAATCAAATTTTAACAGTCCCTGTAGAAAAAAGACATAAATAAAAATTTTGGAAAGTAACAAAACGAATTATTAATCAAGAAAACTTGGACAAATTTAAAAACCACCTACAATGCTTATCATTTCAGGACGTTTACCAGGCAGAAAATACAAATCAAGCTTATGACATATTTATAGACAATTTTACACTACTATACAAGCTATGCTTTCCTAAAACGAATTTTATTATTAAATGTACTAAGAAAAGTAAATGGATCTCACGGGGCATTAAAGTATGTAGTCGTAAACAGAGACAGTAGCTTTGGGCGTATAGATTGAAGCCAGATACAAAAAATAAATGTTCTTTCAAAAATTATACTATATTATATAAAAAAATAATACGACTAACACAAAAAGCCCAAATTAATCATTTTATAAGCACATCGCACAACAAATCTAAAGCCACTTGGGAAATAATTAATAAATCCAAATTTTCTTTACCCAAGGAATCAATTACCTGAATAAAGAAGGGTAATATTCTATTCGGAAGGCACGTTAAGCCGTTGGTCCCGGTTGCCAGTAAAATGGCAGTCGTGAAGCCTGGTTGAATGCCTTATGGGCGGCTTGAAAAATTTCAACAGCAGGTAGCCACAACCTGCGTCTGTCCATTTTCAACACGGCAATGGGCTCACCACCTATTACGTGGGACAGGAATCCACACGGTGAAAAGTGGGCATATAATATGCCTCTGCTACCCCTTCGGGGATAAGGCGTGATGGATATTTATTTTTTTTATTTTAATATTCTATTAACTCAACCTAAGGACATTGCTAACGAATTTAATAATTATATTATTGACGAAATAGAAAATAATTTAAAATCTGACATTAGGAATAATAATCAATTTAAAAATATAACATTGCAATCATTTTTTATGCTTCCTATTTTGAATAATGACATTATAAGAGTTACGAGTGGACTCAAAACTACAAATACTGTGGGCTTTGATGGTGTATCAACTAAGGTAATCAAATATGTTATTAATACAATAGCTCATCTTTTAACTCACATATTCAACTTAAGCATCGTCAGTGGAGTATTTCCTGAGAGCCTAAAACGAGTCATTATCAAGCCCATATATAAAAAAGAAAATAAAACCGACATAAAAACTACAGGCCTATTGCAAAAATGTCAATATTTTCAAAGATTTTTGAGAGAATGATCTATCAATCAATAAATAAGTATTTTAATAAGCACCAGTTATTCTGCAAGGAACAAAAGGGATTTCGACAAAACTTAACAATCAATATGGCAATTTTCGATTTTCTCTATCATATTATGACTTCTGTTGATCAAAAACAACCCGTTTGTGCAATATATACAGATATGACGAAGGCTTTTGACTATGTGGATCATGAAACTCTATTGAATAAAATACAAGGATATGGAATAAGAGGTAATATTCTAAATCTCTTAGAATTCTACTTAACCAACCGTACTCAATATACTGAAATTTCAAGAATATGACCACAAAGTGGTATTGAAACTACATACTTGTCACAACCTAGAATCGTAAAATACGGTGTGCCACAGGGCAGTGTACTAGGGCCGTTGCTGTTCTTTTAATCATTTATATATACAATATAAGCCAACAGTTCAAAAACCAAAACGCTTACACTGTGAACTTAAACTAACTTAAACCAACTTAATTAAAACTTAAAACAATTAACCCAACTCAGAATTTTCACTTCACAACCGTACTCAAGTGCATTAGCACTCCAGCAGTTACTTGATTAGGAGTGTCAAAGAACACGTCGATATCCCCATTTGCAAGCATTAGATCATTAAGCAATTCAATAGCTCTGGCAGTAGGAGTAGAAGTTACGTGTGCCGAGATCCACGATGGCGGATAAGTAAGAAGTTTTCTCTGCCTTCGTCCAATTGCACGCATATACTGATTCGGTACATAGAGACAAATGCACTCACGAACCGATGGGTTATCCACCCTGTTAGTCAATATAAAATAATAATGCATTATATGTAGGTATTTGCGTCTGAGCTCCAAGGTTTTAAGATCGACCATTCCCGATACGAACATGGAAGGGTACAAGTATGGATAATAGCCATACATGCGCTTGTAAAGGCATCTAGCCAATTTACGTTGAATGCGTTCCACCATTAAGGTGTATAGTCGCTCTCTGGGATGCCATACTATTACACCGAATTCTAACTTACTGCGCACATAGGCATTGTAAAGTAACTTTAATATGTTAGTGTTATTAAACTCGTAGGATCTTCTAATTATAAATCCCAACGATCTATTTGCTGCCTTACATATGTTTTTAATATGATTGTGAAAATCAAGTTTAGAATCTAACGTTAATCCGAGATCCCGTATCTCGGTGACACGCTCAAGCGGCTGGCCTACTAATTCATATGTTGCCGTGATAGGGGAACGATTTTGGGTGAAGGTAATTACTTTACATTTTGAAACGTTAAAGGATAGTTTATTGTTTATGCTCCACTCAGACACTGCGTTGATATCGCTCTGCAGTACTTTACAATCTCCAACATCCCTAACAGTTATATAAAGCTTAATATATATCAACGATCTTCCAAAAGCAACCAACAGTAAGATGGTCCTCTTTGATGATGACAGTACGGCTATTATAAAATGTACCGATCCTGACACATACAAAAATGACACATACATATATAATGCCGTATCTGACATAACGAATTGGCTCAATAGAAATAATCTAATAATCAATTTAAAGAAAACTAAAATAATGCATTTCCATCAAAGGTGTATAATTCCAGAGACTCGTATTATTTTTAACGAATCTGAAATAGATGATACTGTACAAATTAAATTCTTGGGCTTAATAATTGACAATAAACTAACTTGGAAATCACATACAGAACAATTGTGCACACGATTGAGTCAGTCGGCTTATGCTCTGTTACAACTTTCTAAAAAGGTAGGCCCGGAAACGCCTCTTGTTGCGTATCATGGGTTAGTAGCCTCCATACTCAGGTATGGAATTATTTACTGGGGCCGTTCTGCAAAGAGGGATTCGATATTTAGAATGCAGAAGAGATGTATCAGGTACATGTGTGGCTTACATATTACAGATAGTTAGGTACACAACTATCTGTCATATGTATTTCAAGAAATTTTAACTGTTGACATTACCTAGCATATACATAGTGGAAATAGCTCTATTTGTCAAAGCAAATCCAAATCTATTTCGAAAACTGTCTGAAATTCGAAGGGGTCCATTACGCCGCCAATATACTGAAATGCTATGCAATGTAAACTGCAACACGGCCCTAATGCAAAACGCAAAACGGCACCAAAAATATTCAACAAAATACCTCTGGAAATAAGAATAATGCCCATATTTAAATTAAGGAAGTCCTTGCAATTACTCTTGTTGGACAAATGTTATTTTACAATAAATGAATTCTTAGAAGATGACTTGTAATATTTGTTAATAATATAATATTTGTTAAATGTAAATAAGTATAGATAATTACTTGTTTACTTTTACTGACTAGACTACTGCTCTTAATGTACCTATTTTCGCTCTCTCATTGATCATTATTATTATTATATAACTATGTCTAGTATTTGTATGCCACTTGGCAAAACATGGCGTTTAAAATAAATTAATAAGATCTTTATGTACCTATGTTTCACAAATAAAGATATTGTTTTGTATTGTATCATTATAAAATAAATAAATATCCATCACGCCTTATCCCCGAAGGGGTGGCAGAGGCATATTTTATGCCCACTTTTCACCGTGTGTATTCCGTTCCCACGTAATAGGTGGTGAGCCCATTGCCGTGTTGAAATAGACAGACGCAGGTTGTGGCTACCTGCTGTTGAAATGCTGTTGAAGGCCTTATACTATAATAAGGCTTATAGACTTATTACCTTATAATAAGGCCTTCAACCAGGCTTAACGACTGCCATTTCACTGGCAACCGGGACCAACGGCTTAACGTGCCTTCCGAAGCACGGAAACGCTCGCAAATGTAAATGCCACAAAGTGGTCACCCATCCGAGTACCAGCCATAGTGAAAGTTGCGTAACTCAGTGATCGTTTACATAACACTGAGACCGCGGAGCCACGAGCGCTTTTTGCGCTATTGTATCATTGAAACCGTATAAGCCCAAACTGACCCAGGGTTCCTCTGACATCAATACTTCTTCTTCTTTATATTAAGAAGAGTTTTGGCAGGAAATAAAGTGAATGGAGTCATTTACACCTTTATGAACAGTCCGAACGTGTCTAAGAAGGCAAGACTGGCTGTATATAGAGGAGTGCTGGTCCCCAAACTTATATATAGCAGTGAAAGTTGGGTGTGGCAGAAGACGCATAAAAGTAAAATTAAAGCAGTGGAAATGAGAAGTTTGCGAAGTGTAGCTGGAGTGAAGTTGATGGCATAAAGTAACGAACAGCGCGATAAGGGAACATTGCGGTATGACAGAAGATGTGTCTAAGATAGAAAAAGGGATGCTTAGATGGTTCGGAGGATGGATGAAAATAGACTGACGAAGCAGATTAATGTGGCGAGAATGAATGGGCAAACTGGTAGGGTCGACCTCGGCGTACGTATGTCAATCAAATCGAAGACCTTTTGGCAAAAGGCCAGGTCAAGAGTACCCTTAACCGGTGAGCGTGTATAAAAACACTAATGAAATTAGGTAGGAAGCGATAGTTGAGTGTCAGGATAGTAGCAAGTGGAAAACCACAGTCTCTGCCTACCCCGATAGGGGACAGACGTGATAATATGTATGTATGTATTATCTTAAGTGTTTTCCCCGTTGCTTCCAAACTCTATCTAAATTTGGATCCTAAGGGTTCAAGGGTCATTTAATTTGGCTGCTAGGAGTAGCTATCAATTGGTTTTTATTTCAGCATTGTTGGGAGCGACTGTCGTCTGACCTTCCAACCTCGTCCGTTAGAGCCACCGCACACTGGCTTCTTTTAGTATCCGCAACCGTCGACTTTGAGACTGTGCTGCTACTGTGTCGCGCTCGGTCGCTGCATCTGGCTTCCATAAGCTACTAAGTCGCCGGTTGCGGATACTATAAGAAGCTAGTGTGCGGAGGCCCTTAGTCAGCAGGTGCACCGCTAGCGTGGAGTCGCTTGGGCCTCGCAGATTCCTCACAGTTCCTTTGACATCACCACTAGCTGATGCTACTAATTTATATGCAACTCCTCACAGTTCGTTGACATCACCACTAGCTAGCACTTTTGGCGCGTTAGGGAAAAATGATGAGAGTACTTTTTTACGATGCGCGCTAAGACCGTCACTAAAAACCGACACCATGAAGTTAGCTCAGTGTTTCCATGATAATTTATAAACACCCTGAAATTAGCTGATAAGTGTTTCCATGATAACTTATTAACACCCTGAAGTTAGCTGATAAGTGTTTCCATGACAACTTATAACTACATTCGAAGTAGTTTTCATTATTTTGGTGTTCTTTTTTTCTTACTCATTTGCAACCAAGCAAAGAGTTGTGGTATTTGTGATGAAATCTTAAAAGACTAAAGCAGTATAACTTCTAACGCGTGTCCAGAAACACACACTTGTTTTTCGTGTTTTTTTTTCTTTCATTACATTCTGTCTGCTCTTAAAATGTCTAGATTTTTTATCTAAAATAACGTCTGTTTGTATTTCGCTCTAGGGTTTAATGTATCGTATTATTAGTTATCTCTACAATAAAGCAGCCCAAAATGATAGATATATCTACCAATAAAGACTTATGTTAGTTTAATCTTCACCGGGCGTTTATCTTGATTAATTTACGAAAGTGAAAATCCCTTTCTTTTAAATCCAATATACTGACTTATACAAGCCATAATATTGTGTAAATTGCAATATTTATGCATATTGCAATATTTATGTCTTACGACTAATGTCAAAGCAATTAATACAAGCGGTATCAGAGAACGGCGTACTGATGGGGGCCAAGTCTACTATTTTAATCGCGTCAGAAAAAAATCGTAATCGTCACTCAATAGAAAGCCACCGGTACAATTGTGACGTTTTTTCGTAGTCTACTAAAATAATCGTACTCCAATAGACTTCTATCGGTCGGCCGATGAGTTCTACTAACACGTGACGCGCTAGTGGCCGCTAGTCAATTGCATTTTTGATAGTCTACTAACATTTTGACAGCTAAAAACAGCGATTTTGGTTCTATTCTACGGCTTATATAATGTCAATAATAGACTCGGTCCACTGTTCACAAGACTGCATTGCTTACTATAAAAACGCTAGGAATACTCTCTGGACTGGCATGATTCTGTGCCTAAACCTGTTGACCCGTATTTGAGATACAGGACTGACAGCTATATCATTCTGAGTTCTGAGCAAACGAGGCTAATAGTAGGGGAGAGACGTCTGAGTTGTATGGGCGCTTATACAGTTTGGAGTTCAAACTTAAAAGCACTTACCTCGAATAAGGTACTAATTTTATCATCGCGGTATAATGGGTAGGTACGGTCCCTCGGCACACGAGTTCTACTCGCGTTTGACCGGATTTTTGGTAAAAAAATTATCACCCCACAAATTTTGTTACGGTATAAAATTACTCATATTTACGATTCACTTGTACTCAGATAGACCCTGTGGATCTTCGCTTTTCTTTTTTTTTATACCACTGATGTGGCAGAAAAGCATACGGCCCCCCTGATAGAAAGTGATCACCGTATCCTATAGACGATTGCAACACAAGAGGTGCAGCACTCGCGCTGTCGACCCTAAGAGCACAAGTCTTATATTTTTGTAAGTTGGTAAATAGGAATCATTTTTTTTTTGGAGTGCAATGGCCGCCCCATTTCCGTAACCCATTAATGTTAGTTACGTGCAATGGTCTCACTATAGAGAACGCTAACGACCGTGCGACAGGGAGGAGAAAAAGAAACTACTATTTGGATGCTGTATAAATATTTGCTATGAAATGAGGATGTTATTTTTTAAAATAATCATAAATCTATACTCTATTCCTTTTGCCCTATGTCCTGTTCCGTTTGACCTTTACCCTTCACCCTATGACAAATGCCCTATGCCTTTTGCCCTATTCCCTTTGCCCTATGCTCTACGCACTATGTCCAGTGCCTTTTGACCTTTAACCTTGTCCCTTTGGCATATGCCCTAATACCTTTGACCTATGCCTTATTCCCTTTGACCTATGCCCTTTGCCCTAATTTAAAATTAAATAAGCGGTTGAGTACTACTCCATATTTGAGGTTACCTACGCAGTAAACAATTTAAAACATTTGTATGTAACAGGATCTATCAAGATCTCCGGGACCCAAGTTATCTCGCCTGCCTTAGCTCCTTACGCTCTTGAAACTTTAAAAAAGGACAATTTGCCAGATCTGCATAAAAAGGTAATATAAGACATCTACTTCATAACAATAATTGTAATAGTACACAAATCATTTCTTAGGTTGGTAGCCACATACTATAAACTATATTTTTTTTACATCTTTAACATGCTATAGCTTATGGTTCAGTTCAACCACTACCAGACTGGCTGACGGTCAAATCTCGTATGTATTAATTAATTATTCTCTCGTATGCATTTATTAATAGTAATGAACTATTAGTGTTATGAATATCAAACGGTAAGAAATTCCTTGGGAAAATGAACGCTACCTCATCTACAATAAAGGCGTTTCAAAAAAATAACTTTTAATAAATTAAAAATAAAGCCCCCACGCTTTTTACAATGAAATTAATTTTCTTTTCATAACTTTATTTTTATTTTATTAAAAGTTATTTTCTGATTTTTAGTTCGATTTGCTATTAAAGCGTTTTTTTTAGAGTAGTTTTAACTATATTTTTTCTTTTTTTTTTATTATTTAATTTAAATATTGCTTTGTCGTCGATCGCTGATAAGTCTACAACGTTTAAAGTAAATCTGATTGCTTAATGTTGGGCAAAATCGAGTCAAAACGAGTCAGTTACATACATAGAAGCGCTCGTGGCCCCGCGGTCTCAGTGTTCGGTAAACGATCACTGAGGTACGCAACTTTCACTATGGCTGGTCGTCGGATGGGTGACCACTTTGTGGCATTTACATTTGCGAGCGTTTCCGTGCTTCGGAAGGCACGTTAAGCCGTTGGTCCCGGTTGCCAGTAAAATGGCAGTCGTTAAGCCTGGTTGAAGGCCTTATAGGCGGCTTAAAAAATTTCAACAGCAGGTAGCCACAGCCTACGTCTGTCTATTTCAACACGGCAATGGGCTCACCACCTATTACGTGGGACAGGAATCCACACGGTGAAAAGTGGGCATATAATATGCCTCTGCCACCCCTTCGGGGATAAGGCGTGATGGATATTTATTTATTTATTTATTTAGTTACATACATACAAACAAACATACAGGTGAAACTAATATAAGCGTGTTAAAAAACAAATGCCATAAGCCTTATTCAGTGATGCCGCATAAACTATAACCAAGAGGTTCCCGTTATGAACCGCTTTACTTTTAAGCAATGAGATTATTGTTACAAATAATGTAAAATTAGAGTTTAACAGTTGTTAAATAATTATCTCTTATCTCAATTATGTACGTTGAGCTTGCATACATTTAGTAAGTGTATTATAAAATATGCATATAAAAATACTGTTATTTTTCGCTCAGGAGTCGTAACGCTTAGGTGCGAATGTTCTAATTTAGTTTTTATTTTTATTTTTAGAATTCTTTCCACAGTGTATGTATCTCTGACAGGGTAGCCAAAGAGGACGTATCGCCAGACATCGCGATTTACGCACAAGTACTTCTTTCGCTTCCTGCTGATTCATCTATCGTTTCATACAATGCGCCCAGACGTGCAGGTATGCAATCTGCCCACGTGGTCTTCGTATGTAAGTCTCGGTCTACCCTGACTTCTTCTACTGTCTACTTCCGCAATAGATATTCTTCGTCAATAGCTTTTTTTTTTGGAGCTAACTATTAAACTTTTTATTTCTCAAAAAAAAAGAGTAAAAAAGACAACTAAGTCGGATCTCAAAACTGTTTGGCTAAATAAAAAGCTAAATATAAATTTACAACTTAACCAATGACATCGTAATAATATGCATTATAAATGCGAAAGTTTGAATGGATGTTTGTTACTCTTTAACGTAAAAACTACTGAATAGATTTTAATGAAACTTTACAATAATATAGCTTATACATCAGAATAACACATAGGCTACTTTTTATACCGGGAACAAGTTCCTGTGGGAAACGGGAACGGGAAAACTTCTCTACGCGGGTGAAGCCGCAGGCGTCATCTAGTAGTTAATAAATCTAGAAAGTTCTATAAATCTTATGCGTCGCGTCGGTATAAGATTATAACACAAGATCAATAAAGGCATTGGTACGAAGCAGTACCGAGGTTCCTCAATTACAAAGTTACTACCAGGTTACGTAAACACTGGCGGTTTTATAACTAACTTAACGGTTGGTTACGTATACATTTGCTAAGCACTCTATACTAGGCGACAGTAAATTGTTTGTAGGGCTCTCAAATAGACATAGAAGCTTGCGGTAATTTAACCGAGTTGGGGATATTTTGATTTGTAATTTCTACAGAAATGTCATAGGCTTCAGTATACCTATAGGTAAACTATTTGTTTTATCCAAACATTGGTGATAAATTCTAAGAGAATTCAATTTATGGGTTTACTCACAGAACATTTAGGTATTATTATTAATACCTATATGTTCTGTGAGTAAGTAATATAATAATATGTATTAATAATACCTATTATTATAATGTTCTGTAAGTTTACTAGATGATATCCGCGGTTCTGTTTGTATTTTATTTATCTATCACGCCTTATCCCCGAAGGGGAGGCAGAGGCATTCATATTGTATGCCCACTTTTCACCATGTGTATTCCTGTCTTGTATTTTAAATATGTGTGTTTGTATTTTAAAGTAACAATCAGAAGATCTGTGTTTCATCCTATACTTCACAATAGCTGTTTGGCCACTTTTGGAGCCATTTATAACATTAATATTAGGTAGCCGTTGCTATCTAGGGCACGAATTAAGCGTAACACCGCATTAAACGTGTGAAAAGTTCGCAAATAAAAATGAAAAAATGATAAAACTAACCTGTGGCCAATCTTCTTTGGAGGTAGCCCTCTCTATAATTTCCTTGATAGTGTTCTGCCTCGAATTGGGATCGTCACGCCAAACGTAGACAGGCTGCGTGTAGTTTATCAGCTCTGAAAACAGGTAGGTCCTCATTAATTGTAAATACTTGATTGAATTAACAAAGTAACATGATAGCGGACCAGATTCAATTATTGTCATTATAACGGACAGGGTATAGTTGCAAAAATGTCATTATCGAAATGATAAATGACAATAATTTTGATGTCAATCATTTAATATTTATGTACGCTTTACTAAGGCGAATAAATTACAAAGTAAAGAAAGTGTACATTAGTACTACTTATTTATGAGAAGAAATTACTTCTAGATGTCTTGCGAGAGGATAACTTGAAGATGTAGATCAGGGTTAGAAGTGTATTAGCTATCAAAACAAAATAAAAGTGCATACACAGAAACTTATCTTAATGTACTACATTTATAAATATATTCTCGTAACTATACATGCATACGTTACACATAGTACATACATAACAATTTGAATATACAAATGCTTACACAAATAAATACATAAGCAAGTGTACATTACATAAACGAAATATACCTAAATAAAACGGAGAAAATCACAGTATAGAAATAGAATTATAACTAACTGTGCAGCCCTACAGACAATAAACACAAAGACATGCTTATTAACAAGAGGCACTACTCACATCTACCTACGTACAAGCAAGGGTACCAAAATGAATTAAAAGAGTAAAAAGCACAAACGAAAGTATAAGAAAGATATAACTTTTTCTATAAAAACTTTCCACTGTTTGTTTTTTTTATTCGTTTATCTACTCTAATACTATAATACAAAGATTATAAAACTGATAACAAAATTCTTATGACAAACATTACGTACAGGCCAAAAATAATAAAAAAAAATGTTTAATTACGATACAGGTCTTGTATGGACACCTGTATCATAATATAACTTTTTAATCATAACGATACACCTATACAACCTCCAGCTGGACCAAGGAGGTAGAACTTCTACTTGAAAAAAAAGGTTTCAATAATTGGTTTCAATGAACGAGTCCGCGACGCAAGCGCGCATGCTCATTCAATGTTTGCGCCTTGACGCCAACATTTGACATTAAAAAAATAAATTTGTTGTTATATTCATCATTTTATTTGCAATATTGTTTTACGTATTATAGTATGAGAGTAGATAAAGTAGTGTATGACACTGTACATAACTTGGTCTTATAACACTCGTGTGATACTATAAAAAAACTCGCCTACGGCTCGTTATTTTAAAACACACTCATGTTATAAGAACCCTTATTATGCAACAGTATCATAAACTACTATTATTAAGGCTCAATGCAGTGCATCTAGTTTTCATTCTTAGCCCAGAGACGCCCTAAAACTACGTGGATAGGGTAAACCGAGTCAATAGAGGTGGTAGTTTTTTTAAAGTATGGAAATCCCCTCAGATGTCATGCCGAACTCGAACCGGCTAAACCCACACGATCGCTGCCTATCTATTGCCAGACGCCAAAATTTTCTTTTCACAGTTGAATAACCTAAGTAGCGCACTGCAGGAACTTGCACTTTTAGCGTCTAAAGGAAACTTGTGTGGCTGAAGCTATACATTTGAAATAATTTATTACTTGTCCTGACAGCATTTTTTTAATTCTCTTTTTAAAGGGATGTAACGTAGACCAACTAGAAAGAATGAAAAAGAAAGTTTGTACGCCTGAAGATGTCCGCTATTTAATAGGTTTATAACTTTTCTTTTTCTAAAATAAAAGAGTGGTATAAATTATTAAAACCAGTCGTTCGGGTTTTAAACCTCAACAAAAAAAAGGACAAAAATTTTAATTTATGATGTTTAGAAAAAAGCTATTGGACGTCACCCACAGGCGCTTCTTAATTGTTTGTATATATGATATGACATATGTATTGTAATAGTAATTTATTTAAAATAGTTTATATCCTTGTAAAATGGACTGCGAATAAAACCCTAGTTACGGGTATCCGTCAAGAAAAACTCTACCAGTTAGAATAGCTGTTTTATAACAATCTAAGCAATTCTGGAGAAAGCGCGATAAAAGTGTAAGTACCTGACAATCTAAGGCAAGTCACGGTGCGCAGGCTGTACCGCTAATAAAACAACCGTACTAAATATGGTTTATGCTTATTGGAGTTGTAAACTTCCATATATTATGATGACTATTGTCGAGGTAGGCTGTAAGTTTATCTGCCACTTTTGTGCATACAATCATACATATAATCACGCCTGTCTCCCATCGGGGTAGGCAGAGACTATGGCTTTCCACTTGCTACGATCCTGGCATACAACTTTCGCTTCTTCAACTTTCATAATTGTTTTCATACACGCTCGCCGATTAAGGGTACTCTTGACCTGGCCTTTTGTCAAAAGATCTTCAATTTGATTGGCATATGTACGTCGAGCAACCTTACCAGTTTGCCCATTTACTTTCGCCGCATAAATTTTCCTAGTTAGTCTATTTTTATCCATCCTCTCCACGTGTCCGAACCATCTAAGCATCCCTTTTTCTATCTTAGTCACTACGTCTTCTGTCATACCCAATGTCCCCTTATCACGCTGTTCCTTTCTTTATCTATCAATTTCACTCCAGCTATACTTCGCAGACTCCTCATTTCTACTGCATTAATTTTACTTGTATGCTTCTTCTGCCATACCCAACTTTCACTGCCATAAGTTAGTGTAGGGACAAGAACTCCTCTATGCACAGCCAGTCTTGCCTTTTTAGTCACGTTCTGGGTGCTCATAAAGGTGTACATTGCTCCATTCACTTGATTGCCAGCCATAACTCTTCTTTTAATGTCATCATCACACTTTCCATCTCTCGCAATTTTTGAGCCAAGTATATAAATTCTATCACTTGTTCCACTCTTTTTCCTTCTACAAAATTCGAGCAATCTGTCATGTTTTTCTCTCTTTCAAAAACCATTACTTTCGTCTTATTTACATTCACTTTCATTCCTTTGCCTTTCAGCGCATCATGGATAATATTAACCATCAACTGCAACTCATCCGCTGATGATGCAAGTATTACCTGATAATCAGCGTAAAGAAGACATTTGACAGTCAGATCAGTCATTTTTAAACCATACGCACTTTCTTGCAGTTCTTTTAAGCAAATGTCAATTATTTTCAAGCGTAAGGGCGTCTCGTTCTCGGGAACACCAATATGAAATGTAGTCTGGTCATTCATATCTGGCAGTGAAAGTCCCGCTAGAATCGGTCTAGGCGTTTCAGAGATTAGCCGGTACAAACAGAAAAACAGAAATATATAAAAAATAGTTTTATATATACTTTTTTAAGCATTTAGAAAAAAACTGTTAATTTTGATTTACAAACAAACGCTTGTAAGTTGCTCCTAGAGACGAAAATTAATGGTTCATTAGTTAATGCCTACTTAAGTCAACATAGGGCGGTGCGCCGTATCGAAACGTATGTCGGTAAAGTGCAATATCGCTACATACCTAAGGACAATTAAATAATTTTATAAAATATAGTAGTTTTTATAGGGTAAACTTATTATTTTCATTCAAAATAAAAAAGTTTAATGCTTTACTATTATTTTTAAGGAAAATTACTATCAATTACGGAATATTTCCTGAATGCATGACTATAGATATGGATGGATCACTATACATATCGCTCTTTGATTCTCTCCGCAAAAACAAAGGTGACATAATAGCGCTAACACACGTTCGGATTTGGTCTGCCGGACCTCGACAGATCAAATGTCCGCCAACCAAATCTGTCATTATGATCTGTCATTATGAAAAGTGTCTTTTAGGAGAAAAATTAAATTATATCTGGGAAAATTTACGAAAAACTAGCTAGAACGGCAACTTTAATCATATCCGATGCGAATCGAGGCGGATTCAGTTTATAATAATTATGTCCGCTGGACTGCTGTACACACGGTAAGATTTGGTCGAGAAGCATATCAAATCCGCGCTCGGGAGAAACCAAATCCGATCGTGTGTTAGCGCTATAACCATACTTTTGGAATTTTAACGTCAATTTAATGTCTATTTAAGATTTAAGTAAGGGTTCAACGGCCAATAAAGTTAATTGACATTAAATGACAATAATGACTCGTTAACTGTCTCTGAGAGTGAATTTTTATGCTCTGACTCTGAGTGCGGCAGTAAGTCTCTTATTAAGACTAGGTGCCCCCCAAGGTTTTGCCCGTGACATTCTTTCCCGTCGCTCCTATTTAATCCTGTCGCTTATAAATTATACAATAATGCATAAAAATTTGCCCGATTTGTCGACATTTATGACTACTGCTCCGTTCTCCAGGGTAGTAGCGTGATGATAGCCTACAGTTTTCCTTGATAAATGGGCTATCTTAAACGTAAATATTTTATTAAATCCGACCAGCAGTTCCTGAGATTAGCGCGTTCAACCAAACAAACAAACTCTTCAGCTTTATAATATTAGTATAGATTTCTTAATTAGGACACTTCCACACTGACATTTTTAAAGCCATTTATAAAGTTGGTACAGACTACTCAAGAGAAATCTTACCCGTGATACTTTTATATTCTAAGGGGAGTGAAATTTCTTTGGCGTTGTGCCTACGAGCTGTTGCTTGATTTTGTATACGATGCGTGTGCAAAATTTCGTGTCAAGGGAAAGTAGAAGGGTTCCAAAGCGAAGGTTTAAAACGAGACGTGATGATCAAATAACGTAATTTGGCGTACTTGTTGTAATTACTGCCCTAACCCTTTTGTTCCTCAATATTGGCACTGAAAATAGCTTTTTAATTGGCTCATTACATGCTAGAAGCTTTCACTAGTAGTGGTATAACTGGATGTTATTAGTTACTTCAAGACGCTTTGCGGTTTTCGCTGTGAAGTGGCCGTTCCCGTGGGAATACAGGGCTAATATGTAGCCTAAGTTATTCCTTATAACATAAATTATCTGCTAGTGATTTTTTCTTTAAAATCAGTCCGGCCGCTTCAGGGTCTAGACGGAGCAAACATATAGATAATAAAAAAATGATTAAAATTGTTTTTTTATGTAAGTCTGTATGCACGTTCAATATGACACTGAATGAAAATACTCTTAATTTGGAAGTACAAACAGACACCTTAAATTTATTTATCTGTATAGATAACAGTAAAAAAATAAGTTATAGTCTACACATTATTTATTAAAGAGCTTTCTACCTACACATACATCGCACAATCGCCGATAATCATCTTACCTAAAGGTCAATGTGTATCGGCCCTTAATATACAAAACAATGGCACAATTACACACCATAAATTATATTTAATATGATATAAAATTACTTGAAGACGCACTTAATTAAAACTGTAATTAGTACAAGATAATTATTATTTGCGTCTGGTATAAGAGTTTCTTAAAACTTAATGGTTTTCGAGAAGGCATAAAGATTACCCATCCAAATACAGCAGAGTTGAAAGATACTAATAAGGACAAAAGGGCAAAGGTGTCTGAGAGAGTTTTGATTCATACCAAAAAAAAAGTATAGGATAAAAAAAAATATCGTCACTTATATATTTGTCACTTATATATCAAAGGTTGCCTGGTAGAGATCACTTTTAGCGATAAGGCCGCCCATTGTACTGCTTATCTTACGGAATAAATTGATACTAATTTTAATTTACTTGGCGTACAATTAAGAGTAAATGAATAAATAAATATATTTGTACAGAGTGATACGCAATATGGCAGGTTTGAATGAAAGTGTCAGCGTTAAGCTGGAAAAGGGCGTGCTCCGTTGGTTTGGACACGTCCAACGAATGAGTGAGGTACGATTGGCGAAGAATATATATTGTTCAAAAGTAGAGGGTAGAAGGAGTCAGGGTAGGCCGAGACTTACATATGAAGACCACGTGAGCAGATTGCTCAAAAACGGAAAGGTCAAAAGTACTCGGATACCTAGAAGTACGTGTATGAAGCGATTGATGAATCTTGAAGAAGCGAAAGAAGTATGCATGGATCGCGAAGCCTTAGCTATCTGTCCTCTCTGACTACCCCGTCAGGGATACAGCGTGAAGATAGTTAGTTAGTTTTTTTTTGTACAGAGTCGCAGAGGTTATCATCATGTTGCTTATCAGGAGTAATCAAACGAGCCCTATTACCCCCTAATTTGGTGGTGATTAGTGACATTGACAGTAGTAGACAGTGTTGGGACACTGTCACCTCGTTCGCTCTCGAGGTGACGGTGGCCAAAGAGAGTCGCTGCGGGTGCAAGAATGATCTGGGGGCCGAGTCTTACTTTTGACAAGCAGTAGAATAGAACCAGATTCGCTGTTTTTAGCTGTCAAAAAGTTAGTAGACTATCAAAAATGCAACTGACTAGCGGCCACAGGCGCGGTACGTGTTAGTAGAATTCTATCGGCCGACCGATAGAAGTCTATTGGAGTACGATTATAAAAGTAGACTAGGAAAAACTGACAAAATTGTACTGGTGGCTATAACAGACAGTAAGTAGACCCAACGTTAGCGAAAAATAGCGCAGCACACACACAAAGACAGGTAGCTTAGCTTAGTTATTTCTGATGATATCTTGATAATGAAACTTAATCACTCTATGCACAACACCTTTTTGTATATGTTTTGTCTACTTTTGTAACATTTCACAATAATTTTATGTAATATTTTCACTTCAACACATAAATCTTTGATTTACAGATGACAGCGGCGGTTGTCATTACTAGTTTGTAGCTTAGTTGTAGTAGAAAAATTGGCTACGCGCTGTTCGCTGTCAGTGTGAGTTAGATGTAGCTACATAGGAATAACAAAGATAGCTTTATACAACAAATGGCAAGAGTGAAAAGGATGAAGTATTGCTCCATAAGCAAAGGAATATGTTTCGTCTGCTTACTCTATTACGTCTGTGCCGCGTACCCTAGTTATGTCAGTTGCCTGCCATTCCTGTGTAGAGTAATTAGTTTAATCGTAGGATTAAAGGGTGACGCTCCCTGATACGCTTGGTTGTATAAAATACTAGGTGACCCTACTGTCGCACCTATTTAATTCCGTCACTTACAAATTCTACAATAATGTACCTATGAAAAATTGCCCGGTTTGTCGATATTTATGATTACTACTCCGCTCTCTAGGATAGTAGCGTTATGATATATAGCCTCGATAAATGGGCTATCCAACACAAAAATATTTTTTTTTAATCCTACCAGTAAATCCTGAGATTAGCGCGTTCAACCAACCAAACAAACAAACTCTTCAGCTTTATAATATGAGTATAGACATACAGTAAGGCGTCTCTAGCAAAGCGCTAGTGACATTAATTTCTTGTTCTATGACCCACACTAACATGTCAAGGCAAATAAAAGCTTGTAACGAAATTCGAGGACATTTCTTTTTCAATGCACAATCCAAATACAATGAAAGAATAAAAATTTGAATACAAAAAGGTCGAGTAACAATAACGGCGACAATAGCGATAGCGTGAGCAAGTACAAAACAATTAATTAGACATGGTTGGTACAGTTAGTAACATAAATAGCTGAACAAATTTTAAAGGGATAGGTAGATGTTGAAAATTTGGCACACAAATTTACTGGGCCGTCAACCTGAGAGTCGCTATCGGGGCCCTACCGGCTGGGATAGCGGCCCTCAATCACGAATCCTCGTCTTATGTTTTCCATTAGGCGAGCGACACAACTTAGGGCCGTATTTTAGAACGTTACTCAATACTCAAGAAACGCTTGAGGCTAGTTTTTGCCTTAAAATATTACTCTCAAGTGTTTCTTGAGTGTTGAGTAACGTTCTAAAATACGGCCCTTAGACGTGTCAAATATTTAAAAAAAATCGGCCGTTTATGCGGCTTGAAAATTTTCTATACCAAGTCACCATAACCTGTGCCTGTCCATGTCAACACGGCAGTTGGCTCGGGACCTGTTACGTATATGCCTCTGCCTTCCACTTCGGGAAACAAACTAACTATCTTCACGCTGTATCCCTGACAGGGTAGTCAGAGAGGACAGATCGCCAGGCTACGAGATCCATGTATTCTTTCGCTTCCTATAAATTCATTAAATGCTTCATACATACACGTGTGGGTTTTCGAATACTTTTAATTTTTCCGTTTTTGAGCAAACCAACGGAGCACGCACTTTTCCAGCTTAATGCTGACACTTCCATTCAAACCTGCCATATTGCGTATCACTTCTTTACGTATTCGGTCGGCCAAGGTTACGCCGCACAATTTTTTAAGGGATCGCATCTCCACAGCATTCAACTTACTAACAACCCTAAATAACAGACAGGTAATGAAAACAGCGTATTTTCCTGTCACTTGATATTATTAAAATTATATGAAACGATGAGTTTATGATTGAAAATTCTATAATGTGAAATGAATATAAAATTATTAATGGGGGGTCGCCGATATGAACTTGGTTCGCCCAAGATGATGTTTAGCTTCAGATTCCATACAAGTTAATACGATCAATAAAATAATTAAAGGCCTAGCCGCCAATGGCTAGTTCCAGACACTTTGTCCTAGAAACCTTATTAGTTAGTTTATGATCAAGAATACTGTTCGCGAAAGTAAAGTGAATTGACAACTGCTATTACCATTTCTGACAAGTATGACAAATAACTTGTCTTATTATATTACATTCATGTTAGCATTAATATATTTATAAACAGCAATGTGACTTAGTCTCTCTAGTTCGGAGATTTAATCCTGTAACCGAACTTTCGTCTCAGTAGTTCGGTGATGAAATACCACCGGACTAGTGAGCCATTTCGTTTGGCTCTCTGCCACCTCTTAGAAATTTTGTTGTCCTGAGATATCACTTCTTCACAAAATATACCCATTTTCAAAGAGGTTTACTAACGCCAGATTATATAAAAGTTAAACCTATTTTTCAAAAAAATATTACGGTGTTCTCAATTCGACTTCGTCTTTTTTTGTATGTTTATTTGTTAAGCGATCATTCCGCAAGGTACTTAATATGAATTTATTTTGATTTTTAGTTTGGCCGTCATATTTTAGAGTTGGTAGCATATAAATTTCATTGAAATTAATTTAGCGCATTTTGAGAAAAAATATTTAAGTATCTACACAGATAATGATCTGGTTTGAGGTAAATAATAAATACACCAACTTCATACTATTTACTTTTTAGTCTAAGTTTGTACATTTACATATACTCGTAGGTACTGTTATGAAGTCTGTTTTTGGATCATATTTAAAAACAACACGTACTAAATTATATTTTCAAAGTTTTTAAACCCCAATTGCCTTGGTGAATTTTCTATTATCTTATTTCTCCGCCATAGCTTTTTTAATTTTTACTTTTTATAGAGGGCTAGGCAACGCATTTTATCTCCATAGTTACTACTACATTTTTTCTAGATAATACTTAAAGAGCTTATTTTTTCCATTATCTTTTAACAAATGGTCTGTTAAACAAGTTATCAATTGATTTTAACAGATTTACTAAACCTAGCTTGGTCAACATACATCATACATATTGTCACGCCTTTATCCCCGAAGGTGTAGGTAGCCCACATTTCACCGTATACATTTTTGTCCCACGTAACAGGTGGTGAGCCCATTGCCGTGTAACTGGGTAGTGTAGTAACTGTAGCTTGGTCAAACATGTTATAAATGCATTTAGATAAACACAGATTACAGCGACGCTTTTGAAATGCTTTTTATCAAATAAATCATCTAGTTTTCTGAGCGTTTAAGTAACCTGTTTCTGAGAGCCAGATATTTGCAAGTATATTTCTTAAATTTTGAATGTAGTATAAAGCTACTTTCATTGCTAGCTGTACGCGACATGAAATGTTTTAAAAGATTGAAACGATCAAAATCCAGACTATTGAAAGTGAAAAGCTTATGTAGACATAGTATTGTGGATATGACTTGTCATTTCGCATATATATTTCTTTATGTTAATTTGTAAAAACATCATTTGTATGAGCGTTGCCGCCATTTTGCCCATGTCAAGGTAAGTTCACCAGCATTTAACAGATTTGTTTAAACATCAAAACCAACGGTTTAGTATATTTTTTCCTGTCCTTATACATCGCAGGGAAGACGGTCAATAAGCCAACATCTGCTTATAACTCATTAATAAGTTTTAGGTGAAAGAATAAACGAAAAGGATATTTAAAATTAAATTTCGGTTACCAAAAAATAGAGATAACGCAAGATTCAAAATAGGAGAAATCTAGACGAAATTAAATTGAAATTCACGTTCTATAAAAATATATAAGACAAGCACCATAAATCGTGTCGGAAGTAATGAATTAATAACTTTCGAGAGCGTTGTTCATTATTACTAAGTAAACGGTTGTACTCAGCAGTACCAGCGCAGCTTCCGAAGTGGCTTGACAAAAAGGACCTCCGTTATTCGGGTGATATAGAAATGTACACGTGAGCACAACCGTTTACTTACTAATAATGAATTCTTACTTTAATGAAAATACTTCCTTCAAAGGAAATTCTTCCTTCAAAAAATATCAACTCTTAAATTGATCCGTATCTTGAGAAAGAAGAACGAAACTGATATTAATATTATTTCGAATATAAAGGTTAGACACAAACACAACCAAAACCATTATAAAATAATTAATACTCAATCACTTTTTCAGATCAAATTAAAGCCTCACTCAATCACGCATTCATTCAAAGAAATCATATTTTTTAAAATTAACCAACACCTTCGAGAACCACTTATAATACCACCACCAAAACCCAAAATAAACGTACTTCCAACATAATTGTCCATGCTCTCCTTCCTTACGATGACAGAAGACATCTTTGTGGCGTATACGATACAGCTATCAAGGAAAGAGGAGTGTGGAGCTACCACCAGTATCGGTGCCTCCTTCCGACTGGCTTGCTTTCCTCTAATGGTGATCGCCATCCCACCGGCCAAATATGACAATTTGCCGATGCAACATATTAACGGCTTCAATGACCTATAAAGATAAAACAATTTTTTCAAGCAAATGAAATGTAAAGTTTAGTTTTAGCACCCTTATAGATAAATCTTTCCGATGGACCGCGTGAGGAACTCTCGCATCCGCGGCAGCCTTCACGTCCGTGACATTGCAGATAAGTTGCAAGAGTGACGCCTTTGTTGGTATGGTCACGTCTTGCGGCAACCGCCGGGCTACGCGGGAAATAAATGTCTGGCCATGTCAGTCCCGCCGGGTCCCGGTAAGACCGAAGAAGTGCTGGCTTGACGCGGTAAGGGATGACATGCGTGCCAATGGTCTCACTATAGGGGATGCCGACGACCGTGCGAAGTGAAGGAGAAAAGTAGGAAAGCTGACCCCGGGCGTCGCGAGACGCAACTGGGACAGACGCTCGGATGATGGGGCTTTGCTACACGGATAGCTAGTGGTTTTTGTAGATTCCAGTCCAGTGTAATATTCGTGGGGATTTTACCTCACCTTATGGAATACTAAGCACGTGCTGCTCTTTATTTGAACACTTTAGGATAAGGATATGTAGTTTATGCTATAGAATAAAATTAGGTAGCTACTACGTGATTTCCGTGATTCGTGCACTCCCAGTCTAGGATACGGCATCAAGAAGTGCGTCAATGCCATATTTAGGGCGAAATAAAAAAAAATCTAAACTAAATTAAACTATCTTCACGCTGTATCCCTGACGGTGTAGTCAGAGAGGACAGATCACCAGGCTTCGCGATCCATGCATACTTCTTTCGCTTCTTGCAGATTCATCAATCGCTTCATACACGCACGTCTGGGTATCCGAGTACAGTAAAGGCGATATTAGAAACCTTTCTAAAGAGTGAGCGTAATTTTAAATGGAAATCTAGCATTAAGCATTTCATTAGTATTTAGTACACGGCCTATAAACTATTATGATAATAAATCTACGAATCAAAAGTGAGTTAGTATCAACACTTTTGTCATGTCCAAAGAGATTGTGATAATGATTTTAGATCTAGTTATAAAAACGTGACTAAACTAGTTCGACTTGATTCTAGAATGTAGCTTTTTATACCGGAGGCACGACAAAGACAGGATTTAATTTGGGTCCTTCTAAACCTGTTTAGATTACTTTCCTTTGCCAGCAGTGAAGTGAACAAAATTTATAGAGTTGTATAGACTACCAAGAAAAATACCCAAGGCATTATGTTAGACCACATTAGCCGGTGAATTCTCTAAATTAAATAATTGACAATATTTCTTGATCAAAGTGTATTATTTGCACTTCTAATCTTAGTTTATAGTTGACTTGGCGCTTATAAGTCGAGTAATGGCATTAAAACCTAATCCATACAAATTTGTTGTATATATATTGAATTCCTGGTGTTAGATTAAATAATATATCAATGAATTATAAAGGTATCTTTGTTTCTTCTGCCCATTAAGGGCTGTATTCTAAAACGTTTCTCAATACTCAAGAAACGCTTGAGGTCAGTTTTTGCCTTTATATAATACTGTCAAGTGATTCTTCAGTATTGAAAAACGTTGTGGAATACGACCCTTAAATGTCTCCACCAATTAGGATATTTAGTGTATGAACTATCACTTTGAACTATCACATAGGTTACTTTTTATCCCGAGAACAGAATCTTGTGGAGAACGGTTACAAGAAATCTTCACTATTCGGGCGCAGTCGCGGGCATCCTCTATCAGTTAGGCTATGTAGACCTTTCATGCTTAGAACCAATGAAATCAATCATGGAATCATTTTGGGAGGTCTCTACCACGATGGTCAGACGAGTCGTACAAGATTTTGTTTTGAGTTTCCTTGCCCTAAAATATTACTTATGACCGTGAAAATATACTAAGCAGCTGGAAAGTATACCTCGGCTTCCGATGTAAACAGGAACAACACTTGGATGGATAACCTTGATATCTATTCTGAAATGCAAATAATAAAGTATGCAAAACATGTTTAAATAAGGCTTATATTGTGAGTCGATGACTTGATGTTCCGGAAAAATTCTTTATTTGGGTTAAGAAGGTACAATGTCAAGATACTTGTTAGAAGGTCAATGTGTAAAACTCATTTGTATGCTGTTTTAATATTGTTTTAGGCGGTTTTTCCTCTTTTAGCACTTTTTATAGCAGGCGGAGTAGAGACATGTTGGAGATCATTTAAATTAGATGAAAATTTGGGTGTCACTTTCAATATATCCTCGACTCAAGCGACCTAACCTAAAATGCTGACGAGGCAACTACGTAGGAGCCCTTACGGAATTGGGAGGTCATACGGCAGTCGCTGCCAACTATAAAGAAAATGATGAATGATTTTTTTTTTCATGTGAAAATTCTCTAGTATGCACTGCGGGACTTCTACCGACTAAATCCACACGGTGCCTTTTCGTTTGTCCATGGCCAGGAGTCCCGGGTGAGCCCCCGGGAGGACAGCCCCAGGGCTCCCAGCAGGGTAGCTGCATGATCTTAGTGTTTTCCCAATTGCTTCAAAACTCTACCTGGATTTGGAGGTTGGGTCTACGTTTGGCTTTTAATTTTTGCCATATTGTTGGACAGTCACTTCCTGCGTCCGACATCCCAACCCCGTAAGGGTGTCTGGGAGCCTTGTCTGTAAGACAGCTGGTGCACCGCTAGCCGGAGATCTTTAAAAAAGCCTCTGACATCCTGAATGTTTGCTAATACATACTTTATACTCGAGAAGCGTTCGTGGTCCCGCGGACTGAGTGTTCTGTAAACGACCACTGCGTTAAGAACTTTCGCTATGGCTGGTCACGGATGGGTGACCACTTTGTGGCATTTACATTTGCAACCGTTTCCATGCTTCGGAAGCACGTTAAGCTATTGGTCCCAGTTGCCAGTAACATGGCAGTCGTTAAGTTGAAGGCCTCAGGAGAGGCTTGAAAAATTTCAACAGCAGGTAGCCACATACTGCGTCTGTCTATTTCAACATGGCAATGGGCTCTCCACCTATTACGTGAGGCAGGAATAATCATGGTGAAAAGTAGGCATATAATATGCCTCTGCCACCCCTTCCGAGATAAAGCGAGATAGATAAAAAATAAATAAAATTCTATAATTACTTTATTTATTTATTTGTTTTATTTTGGCAAATATTTTAAACGGATTTCCACCAATGACGCCAGTTAAACATGACATGCAGTGTCATAATAATATTTGAAGTAGAAATTCAATAATTATAATTTTCAATGACAACTCAAAATAAATGAATAAAGGTCGTCAGGTCACACTAAGTACATATTTAACAATTAAACGTGAAATTTCCAAAAAAATTAAGACAACAGGGGCTCAATTCTCGACCATACGACTGAAAAGAGTAGACGGAAATTTGCTAGTAAAATGTAATTTGTTTCGTATTTAGAAAAGGCGAAACACAAAACAAACGGCATTTCTGTACTTTGATTTGGCTGCTAGGAACAGCTATTGTTTCGCTTTTCGTTTTTATATTGTTGGGGTCTAATGCCATCTGACCGGGTTGGAAACTAAGACACAACTGGGGCCCAATTCTTGACCATACGACTTAAAAGCGTAGACGGAAATTTGCTTGTGAAATGTCATTTGTTTCGTATTTAGGAAAGGCGAAACACCAAACAGAAGACAGTTCTCCACTTTGATTTGATTGCTAGGAACAGCTGTTGTTTCGCTTTTGTTTTCATATTGTTGGGGACTAATGCCTTTTGACCTTCTAACCCCGTAAGGGCGCCTACCTCTCGTTGCCTTGTCCGTCAATCAGCAGGTGCACCAAGTAAGATCAGTTGAGGTTAAGTTGACGACGGTTTTATCTAATGTAAACGATCTCTAACGTATCTCTAATGCTGATGATGATAATCCTACTAATTTTATAAACGCGAAAGTTTGTAAGTATGGATGTTTGTTACTCTTTCACGCAAAGTCTACTGAATTGATTTTAATGAAACTTTACAATAATATAGCTTACACATCAGAATAACAGATAGGCTACTTTTTATCGCGGGAACATGTTTCTGTGGGAAACTTTAGCACGGGGGCAGACCCGCGGGCGTCAACTAATGTACTAGAAAAGGAAAAAAACTGTCTCAAGCAAACGGCGAAACACGAAACAAAAGACATTTCTCCTTAAAATTTACGTCTACGCTTTGGAGTAGTGTGATCGAGAATTGAAGTCCAGTTCAGGTAAATACGTCGGGCAAAAATGTCACGGATACTTCTCGAGAACTAAAATTTTTATACTGTCTCGGTGACGCTGTGGTACTTAGTGTATGTGACCTGCTGCTGCTACTCAGTGGTCCGAATTCCGAGTCAAAAATATGTGTGTACCATAGTACACAGGTAAGAAGTAAAACATCTTTACGAATTTTTTTTTATGGCATGCAGCTTTAAAAAAAATCCATACAATTACAGCACAGTACAGTACAGTACAATCTAATACAGTTTAGTACCGTACGTACAGTATAGTATAGAAATATGTGTGTACCAGAGTACACAGGTAAGAAGTGAAACATCTTTACGACATTTTTTCACAGCAATAAAATTTCTCTCATACGTCGATAAAGAAGTTCCACTGATAAAGAAGTAAATTTTACAAGATTTCTGTTTTGACAGGTGACTTTTATAGCAGAGACGGCCTCAGACGTCCCAAACCAGAAGGGAAAGCCGGCGCCTGAGCCTCGACCGTTATACAGCAGGTGCACCAAATGAGCACGTGAGGTTGACTTGGGTCCCGAAGGACTTAGTAGGGCCCCTTGCACCCAGGAGAAAAAGTAGGAAAGCAGACTCCGGGCGTCGCAACACAGACGCAACTGGGACAGGCGCTCGGATAATGATGATCCCTCGCTAGTTCGTGATCGAATCTATCACTTAAAGGTGCATCCCGGCTAGACGCGTTCTGAACCGGTCGATTATTTCTGTTGGTAAAGAAAAAGCCCGCAAGTCGTAATTTAGCTGTCGAGTTCCATAACATCGATCTTTATTTACTATGCCGTAAGCATGTTACATAATAATGCACGATTATATTGAAAGTAGGTTTACAACTTTAAATCGCTCCGTGTATGTCCACATTTCAACCCAAGATAAATAAATGGTTTATTTGATTCTATGAATTATTATAAACGAAATGAATAATGTATAAATTAGTTGTTCCAACTTAAGTTGTCAACTAATTTATACATTTTTCCATAGTCTATTGACGACCTAAAATCTAGGTAGGTAGATTAACATTTGAAAACAAAAATTGAACTCATAGAGAAGTATTAACCGTTTATAAGTTTACACCACAAATAGTGAACTCCACCCTTCCACCAATAATAAAATATTGTGGGACACTTTTCACACAGCGCTATCTAGCCCAAAGTAAGCTAATATTAGCTTATGCTATGGGATCTAGATAACTGATAAACATACTTATATATTTCTAAATACATACATATTATAGATTAATTTAATTTTTATAGATAAATAACACCCAGGCACAGAATAAACCATCGTGCTCATCACACAAAGTTTTATCCTGAGTGGGAATCGAACCCACGACCTCTTGCGTAGCAGTCGGATGCACTCCCACCGCGCCACAGAAGCAGTCGATAATAAGTAATAAATAATCGCCAGATGTGTTGTTAAATTCAAATCTCGAAAACGGTCGTACCGTTTTTAATGAAATTGTCTGTGAGTATCCAAATAGGTCCAAGAATGGGTTTTAAATACAGTTGAAGCCGGTAGAGTGACTGTTGTTGACGCGGCGAAAATCCGGACGGCAACTAGTTTTATGTACATTTATTTATTTTACTTATTTACCTATCACGCCTTATCCCCGAAGGGAAGGCAGAGGCATACATATTGTATGCCCACTTTTCACCAAGTGTATTCCTGTCCCACGTAATTGCAGTGTTGAAATAGACAGACGCAGGTTAGATAGACAGTTGGTTCCGTTGCGTGTTGAAAGGAACAGACGCAGGTTATGGTGACCTGGAGGACTGCTCTAATTCAACGAAAAACGAAGTTTCGGCGGAAGATTCGAATAAATTCTACTACGGTTTCATTCGTTCCCGAACTTTCGTACGAACGAACTTGTTTGACGTTTATGTTTTTTAAACCTACTATTTCTCTAAGGTTACGAACGAAGTTTCGACTTTCACAGATAATTGTTCGGAATTATAACGTCAAATTAAAATGCTTCAATCAAAAGAAGCTCAGCAAAGTTGACAGAACACTGAGTTAGCAGAGCCATGAGCGCTTGTATATCATCAAATATTTATTAAATTAATTAATATTTAAAGCCCTCAAGCGCGGAAGTGACATACAGCATTACAAGTTTGTTTATTTCTTAACAAGTTTAAACTGCCGAAACTATTTGCATTTTTTGACCAAAACTGGGATTGATCCATTGCAAGATCATTACTGCAGAGGAATTCTTTTGAGAAAATTTGCATAGAATAGGCTTAACTACTAACAATAATTTAATTTAATTTTTATTGCGGGACATTTTTTTAACTAACTAACTATCTTCACGCTGTATCCCTGACGGGGTAGTCAGAGAGGACAGATCGCCAGGCTTCGCGATCCATGCATACTTCTTTCGCTTCTTCGAGATTCATCAATCGCTTCATACACGCACGTCTGGGTATCCGAGTACTTTTGACCTTTCCGTTTTTGAGCAATCTGCTCACGTGGTCTTCACATGTAAGTCTCGGCCTTCCCTGACTCCTTCTACCCTCTACTTTTGAACAATATATATTCTTCGTCAATCGTTCCTCACTCATTCGTTGGACGTGTCCAAAGCAACAACATTTTTTTACATAACGTCTAACCCAAAGCAAGCTAATATGAACTTGTGGTATGTGATCTAATCAACTAACTAGGTGCACTTGCCGTCCCCGGTAAGTCTAAATGGAGGGAAGCGTTTTGCCGTTTTTCTAGTTGCTTTGTCGATGTCCATTTCCCTTTGGAAACCATCTCGCCATTCTAAACCATCTATGGCTACATGTATTATGGATCAAATTTGATCAAAAAGTGTTGAGTGGTTCAGGAGGAGATTGAGAACAAAGCAATACAATACAATATTTCTAAATACCTGCACATTATACGTTCACCCATAAATATTTGCGTATCACACATAATATTTGTTCTGAACCGGGAATCGAGCTCGGGAGCTCGATGGCATAACTACCAGTTATGCCATCGAGATGTCAAATGATTTCTACATTTTATAAGCGTTTTTAAAAAAAAAGGTTGGAAACGGGTAATCTTTACTACGCAGACGGAGCCGCGGATATTAGTTAGTATAGTATAAATCCGACACTATGATACAAAGAATACACCTACAGACATTAAACTAATATTAATATCGTACATACATACATACATACATATTGTCACGCCTTTATCCCCGAAGGGGTAGGCAGAGGTATACTATACGCCCACATTTCCCCGTATACGTTTTTGTCCTACGTAACAGGTGGTGAGCCCATTGCCGTGTTGATATAGACAGAGGCAGGTTGTGGAACTGCAGTTCAAATTTTTCAAGCCGCCAAAGGCCTTTACCTAGGCTTAACATTGTATTGGCAAGCGGTGCCTTCCGAAGCACGGAAACGCTCGCAAATGTAAATGCCACAAAGTGGTCACCCATCCAAGGATCAGCCATAGTGAAAGTTGCTTAACGCAGTAATCTTTTACAGAACACTGAGTCCGCGGGGCCACGAGCGCTTTTTATTACAATCGCATTGTACTATTGTTGAATGCCTAGACATTGTTGATATTATTTTGTGAATGAAAACCGGTTCACGGCTTCGCTAAAAGACAGTGGCATCTTTTAAAAGTTAAAACTCATTTGAATACTGACCAAACCGGTTTCTAGGAGAAAGTGAAAACAAAATACATATATTTTAATACTCGGTTAAATATAACGGCGATTATGACGTCAGCATTTCTGTCAGTTATTATAAAATTATAGTTTTTTTTATACCACTGAAGTGGTAGACAAGCATATCACCTGATGGAAATTGGTCACCGTAGCCTATGGACGTTTGCAACACCAGAGGTGCAGCACTCGCGATGCCAACCCTTTAGAAACCTTCTAAGACCCCTTTTGAAGAACCCCATACTGTAGACATTCGAGAAAACCCAGGCAGGGAGTTCATTCTTCAATCTAAGCGTACGCGGAATAAAGCCTCTATCGGACTTAACCGTATGCGTGTGCGCTCCGGACGAATATTTGTGTGATCCACAAATATTTGTTTCGGAGTTTGGGTATATACTATCCTACTACTATTATAAACGCGAAAGTTTGTGACAATGAATGTTTGTTACTCTTTCACGCAAAATCTACAGAATGGATTTTGATGAAACTTTACAATAACATATTTTGCACATCAGAATAACACATAGGCTACTTTTATCCCGGGAACAAGTTCCTGTGGGAAACGGTAACGGGAAAACTTGTGTCAACTAGTGTATAATATGTGTGTATTTAAAAATATAATATTGCGCAATTATCGCGATTACAGCCCACCAACAGATCCTTAACAGAACGGCAGATTAAATTTTTAATTATTAAAATTTCAGGCACCCACAATGTGTGCCATGTGGTACAATTTATTAGACCAGGGTGGTACCATTATGTAGCAGTGGACCCCCAAATACCTAACCCTTGTGAGGATATCATCTTTAAGTCAAGACTACTGTTGTTTTGGGCTGACGCTGACCACTTTAAATCAATGTTTCGTAGGATCTGCAACCTTAATTGTACAAAATTAGATTTTTAATATCAACTACTTGTCAGCCAAGACCAATAGAAACGCACGTAAATAAAAACGCCACATACGGTCACCAATCTCTGGATTGACAGTAGCAAAAGATGCCTTACAGTGATCGTTTACACAATACTGAGCTAGCCCCGCTACGATCACTTCTACTATAGTAAACATATAAATAAAACTTACCTCTTTTAAACATTAATCAACATACCTTATCGAAAGCGATATGAACAAAAAGTAAATGACATAAAAAACCTTCCATGTACGGTATGTAACGGTATTTACAGACATCAAACAGACAAACAAAAAGAATATGGACGAAAAAGATTAAACTAAAAAAATGTGTGTGTGTGTGTATATATGTGTGTGTGTGCACACAGGTAAGAAGTGAAACTTCTTTACGACATTTTTTTACAGCTATAAAACTTCTCTCATGTCGATAAAAAGTTTCAATTATAATAAAGAAGTTTCACTACTAACCAACATGGCGCGTGACCGAAAAGCGTTATGATTTTTTTAGAGCTCTAATATTTCTCTCAACGTCGATATTGAAGTTCCACTTCAAAGAGCTTTAACTTCTTCATATTATTTTGTTACTTACTGGTTATAAGTCTCGCAAAGCTAAACTATACGTCCACATTTCACCATATATATATTCGTCACACGTAACAGGTGGGGAGATAATTGTCGTGTTGAAATGGACAGGCAAACATTGTGGCGACCTGCTGTTGAATTTTTTCAAGCTGCCCATTAAAACGCCTTCAACTTAGCTTGTCAGTGGCATGTTACTGGCAAACGTCACCCATCCGAGAACCAACCATAGCGAAAGAGGCTGAACGCAATGATCGTTTATAGAACACTGAGCTAGAGGGACTTCACTTTGTTACTTCTTAAAATACATTGCTGCCTATTTCTTTTATATTGATCTCATCGCCGTAGACAGGTTGTTCATGTTCGAGTTCACCGTACGCGAGCGCTCCGGATGCAAAGTGTGAGGGTACACTTTGCATCCGGAGCGCTCGCATACGGTTAGCTTCGATAGGGGCTTTCTGCCGCGTACGCTTGGATTGTGGCATAAGCTCCCTGCCTCCCAGCCGGGGTCTAGCGCTCGGATGATGATAAGTAGCCAATAAACAGTAACACCACGAAGACCCGTTAGATTTTTAAGATTTTGCTACCTCAATTGCAAAAACAAAAACCTGTGCCAACGTATTGTAACTTTCAATAACGAGTACCGTAGTGCTAGAGGCTAAGAATTTAGTTTTTTTTTTCACAAATATGCAGGTTCAATCATTACATGAGTTCATCTTATAGGTTACCTTTCACTCAAGCAGTTAATAAGGCAATTTTGTTCATAGTTTTTGTAGTGTAGCACTTGATAGAAATTTATAGCGATGTCTTGGGATTGGGGCTGTCTTCGTATTATGATTAGCATTTAACCTTAGAAAAAGCACGAGAACTGTCTATGACATAAGATTCGAAATTCGAAGTACAGCGACACTCGCAGACTCAAGGAGATTCAAGAGGTTATGTTAGAAACTTTTTTAAATAATTATTTTATGGCCTGGCTACTAAGACCTTTTAGCCAAATATTTACATCGTATCGTCGTATCGTGTCATATTACACCGCGGGGTATAGTGGGTGGGACGGCGCCCAAAGGTCTGGAGTCCCACACATCGTTCCTGCTGTCCCTGCAGCAGGTTTGACATCGCTTAAACGCATTTCCCACGTATAAAAAACGGTAGTTCACCAGGTGAGGTTGGTTTAGGTACCGGAAATCTTGAAAAGGTTCGCTATATCCAGAAATAGAATCTATTGTAAGATGCTACATTTTAAATATCCATCACGCCTTATCCCCGAAGGGGTGGCAGAGGCATATTATATGCCCACTTTTCACCGTGTGGATTCCTGTCCCACGTAATAGGTGGTGAGCCCATTGCCGTGTTGAAATAGACAGACGCAGGTTGTGGCTACCTGCTGTTGAAATTTTCAAGCCGCCCATAAGGCCTTCAACCAGGCTTAACGCCTGCCACTTTACTGGCAACCGGGACCAACGGCTTAACGTGCCTTCCGAAGCACGGAAACGCTCGCAAATGTAAATGCCACAAAGTGGTCACCCATCCGAGGACCAGCCATAGTGAAAGTTGCGTAACTCAGTGATCGTTTACAGAACACTGAGTCCGCGAGGCCACGAGCGCTTCTCTGCTACATTTTGAAAAGGTTTTAACCAAACATAGCTGTTCTAGGTAACGGCTATCCAACTAAAATTATGAAATAAACGCAGTAGACTAGAAATAAGAGGCCATTAACTGTCTCTCATGTAAAATAAACTTGTAGTTGCTTTTGTAACTTGTAATTTCATGCAACTTTACTTATTTTTATGGGAATAGACGCATAAAGAAGATACGTAGCGAAGGCAGGAAATATATCAGGTTTAAGGGCGTGCTCCGTTGGTTTGGCGCCCAACGAATGAGTGAGGAGTGAGGAAGGATTGATTGACGAAGAATATAATATTGTGCGGAATTAGCGGGTAGATGGAGTCAGGGTAGACCGAGACATACAATTATAAAGATCCATATAGCAGTTTGCTAAATAACGGAAAGATCTAAAGTACTCAAATACCCAGACGTGCCAGAAAGCGAAAGAAGTCTGTCAGAAAGTCTGGCGATCTGTCCTCTCTGTCTACCTTGTCAGGGATACAGTGTTAAGATAATTAATTATAGACGCAGTTACGTAGCATACATCTTGCACAAACAAAACTAAACTGTATGCGCATACGCAAGATTGAAATGCATGTATTTCAATCTTGCTTATGCCCATACAGTTTAGTTAGTAAGGCGTCTCTAGCAGAGCGCAAGTGACATTAATTCCTCACTCTGCGTACACAACAAAGCGTGTCAGGGGCCGTCACTTTTCTCATGCGATTAAACTAATTACTACAGACTATTGGTAGACAACTGACAATTTGACGTAAACTTGTCACGCGGTATTATTTAAACTTTCGTCTGTATAAGAGGGCAAGTGAGAGGCAACGAGCAACATTCCTTGCTTTTTGAACTCCATAAAAGAACCATATTGCATCGTACAACGATGTCTAATAGAACCGCAGCCTTAATGGTTCCTACACACGCTACAAGCAGTCGTTTTGATTAAACTGTACCGTTCAAACTCACCGCGTACTTTTTTGTCCTTCAAAATAGATCCCTTACCTTTAAGTATGCGGTAGTTCTCGAAAAAAATAGAACTGACGTGGGTTTACTGACTTTGACTTTGTTTTCCGTCCGTGAAAAAATCAAACTTCTAAGCCAACGCAAAAGATACAGCCGTTTATGCCGCAAATTGTCGACATTCGCAAAAGGAATCAAAACCTACAGGGTACGTCCCATGAACTCGGAATCTTGAAATTTGGTATGAAGCACAGATAAAGGAAAAATTCCAAAATATAGAAATAGTCAAAAATTAAGGGGTGTACATAGGATAACCAATTAACATACCACTCAGAGGTCTAGCTTAATTGGATTTTACTCAAATAAGGTTGGTACTATTTTTTTACGGAAAGGCCTTGGCGCACGAGTTCGACTCGTGCTTGACCGGTTTTTGATAATATAATCCCCCACATTGGCATAAACGTTTCATTTAATAATCTCTTTTCATACTAAGGTCTTTTCATATCTAAAACCAATCGCACTAAACGATAAAACCGTCTATGTACGTTATTTATCGCTGAGGATACAATTCAATAAAGTAATGTCTGTCCATGTATTTACGCATATGTCTCTTGTAGCCTTGCGCAGAATTCTGTTAAAGAATTGGACTCCCAACTGTGACCATGTGACTTTATGGACCATACTTTAACTACATTAATCTTTGGGTTTGTGAACTCTGTCTGCGAAATAAGAACAGCCTGCACCAACGCGTAATCTGAGGTTGGTTGCGATATTCTGCAATAAGAAGGACAATTGTTACTTTTACAGATTATAATAGTCTTATAGGACTAATTTAATTCTAAAAGGCTTTAGAGAGAATGAAGGTCTAAACTGCATTTACATGTCTCAATTTTAGAGGGTCCAACTCAATAAATAATTTGACAATTAAGGTCAACACCTTTCAACAAACATTAGTGCAATGAATGATTGTGCAACTTTATCAAAGTCAAAGAGTTTATTTTGTTCTCGTGGTCATGAAACACTTTTCGATTACCAACGGACGCACGCGAGACCGGTCATGGAGTCATGGGAACTTTTCCCATGGCCCCATGACCATTAATGATCATTAGGCACGCGTGCTTCTGTAAGTATCTGTGACGTATACACTGGGAGATCACAGTGAAGTGCCAACAGTGCACTTCACACAGAGGTGGAGTGCTCAGCGTGGGCTCGGCAACACCTCATGACGTGGGACAGTTTTTTATAAGATACCATGGTGCGAGTCATGCAAGCGCAAGTGCTTGCAAAGGAGACAGCAGGAGAAAACCCTGAAACTGGCCCGAAAACCTGAGTTCCCAAAGACGTCAGCCTCCTTGACCAAAGGATTGAGAATGTCGGGTGGGCTGCTCACCGTCCTTATATACAGAAGCAGGTCTAAGACATTCAGACTACGGAGTAAGAGTTGATGACCACCTCACGCTCTACAAAGCGAAATAACATTTAAATCCTTAAGACGAGGCCTTGAGGACTTAAAATCTGCCTGTCAGAGAAGTTTAAGTAAATTCTAGTCCTCCATTACATCCGTCTTGATTACCACACGTTAAAACAAACAAAAGGACGCTTTCCCCCCGAAATTATACTATCCTATATATAGAAAGCTCATAGAAAACTATAATATAGAATATCTAGTAAACTAGATTTCAAACGCAATTTACGTTTTCGCTCAAAGGATGTTGATGAAACGTTAATTAACGTTTTAGTAACTATTTAGTAGTAGTTAGTAATGTTAACGTTAATTCATTTAAGTTAAGAAAAAACGAATGAAAAGGTAGGATTAATTTGTTTGATTTTGTGTAAACCCCAAAGAAATAAACACGTGTAATAGTACAAATAGACTTGAGGACGCCCGCGGCTCCGCCTGCGTGGTAAGCTTTCCTATACCCTCAGGAATTTGATCCCAGAATAAAAAGTACGCTATGTGTTAATTCAGTATGTCCGCTAACTCCACAACAAATTAAAAAAGTCACAAATAAACACGTTGTTTCATTTAAATTTTGCAACCTAAAGGGTTGAAAAACAGTGGAACTCTCAAAAATCCCTTCTTTTAAAAATTAAAAAAAAAACTAAAATATACTATCTTCACGCTTGACGGAGTAGTCAGAGAGGACAGATCGCCAGGCTTCGCGATCCATGCATACTTCTTTCGCTTCTTTAAGATTCATCAATCGCTTCATACACGCACGTACCGTACGTCCGAGTACTTTTGACCTTTCCGTTTAAAAAAAATAATTTATACAAAATTTAATGGTTTTAGATACTTCGGTTTCAGCTGTGTGTTGATCGAAAAGTCAGTACCGTCCATGCAGCATTATTTATTTATATACTTTATAGTTACCTATATATTGGACTTAACCTCAGATTGCAGTGAAGGCTTTATTAGAATGTCATAGCTATCCGCAGTGTCCACATACGACAACATATTGAAGTAATTATAAATTGAATAGCTCTCCGTAACAGCCTTGCTGGTTTTTTCCACTTTAGATCCTTAAATATCTTCACGCTATATCCCTGACGGGGTAGTCAAAGAGTAGTGTGTGTAGTGCTAAGTGTTTGTTTAGATCGCCAGGCTTCGCGATCCTTGTAATGTGTTTTGATTTAAGGTTGTAATAAACATACTTACATTTTACTAAACACATTACACTTACATTACACATACATATTATACATCGAAAACACCCAAATTCCGGAAAAAACATTAATTACATAAATATTTTGTACCGACCGGGTATCGAACTCAAACCACCGACAACGCGTCAACAATCAAAATGCAATGTAGTATTCAATGTCAGGTCAAGACTTACAAAGTATAAAAAGTCGATGGACCGAACAACAAGTTTGAATACAAGGCTAAGTACTAATTTGACAGTGACCTACAAGGTGCGGTTATATCAGAGTGCATACAAAACGGCAATGATCCTTATTTTAGGTGTTCTTATGTGTTTAGTACATTACTAAAAAAATTAGGCGTTACAAGGTGGATATCTATTAATAAATATAATATTAATAAATATTATATAATATTATATTTTAATAAATATAAATATTGTGGGACATTTTTTTTATACAGCACCGTCTAGCCCAAACTAAGCTAATATAAGTTTGTGTTATGAGATTTAGACGACTGATAAACATACTAATATATTTCTAAATACATACATATTATACATAGGAAACATCGAAACTCCGAAACAAACATTTGTGCATCACAAAAATATTTATTCCGGCCAAGTCTACTAATTCAATCGTGTCAAAATAGAATCGAAATCGTGGCTCAATAGAAAGCCACCGGTACAATTTTGTCAGATTTTCGTAGTCTACTATTACAATCGTACTCCAATTGACTTCTATCGGTCGGCCGATAGAATTATACTAACACGTACCGCGCCAGTGGCCGCTAGTCAGTTGCATTTTGATAGTCTACTAACATTTTGACAGCTAAAAACAGCGATTCTGGTTCTATTCTACAGCTTGTCAATAGTAGACTCGGCCCCCTGGTTAAAAGTCTAGGTTACTTCTTATAAGTAAAGCCAGTGAAAATTCTGTTTAAGAAATCCGTCCAGCGCTTTCTGATACGGATATGTTGTTTTTTTATTATATACTCGATGATGAGAGATGATGATGATGCTAGTCCGAGACTACCAGGACTTTAATTGGTCGTGTTAATTAGTGTCTAGCACATAAGACCTTTTAGCCTTTTTGTTACCACCTCACTAAAAAGGCAACGGGTTCAAAATTTATACCAAATTTAACATCTAAAATAGACACATTTTATTTCATTAAATTTATTCGGCCCTTTAGACCCACCCTAGTTCCGTGCTTCGGAAGGCACGTTAAGCCGTTGGTCCCGGTTGCCAATAAAACGGCAGTCGTTAAGCCAAGTTGAACGCCTTATGGGCAGCTTAAAAAATTTCAACAGCAGGTCACCTTAGCCTGCGCCTGTCCATTTCAACACGGCAATGGGCTCACCACCTGTTACGTGGGACAAAAATGCATACGGTGAAATGTGGGCGTTTAATATGCCTCTGCCTACCCCTTCGGGGATAAAGGCGTGACAATATGTATGTATGTATACTAGATGACCCCCACGGCGTCGCCCGTGGCATAGTTGGAACTCCCGTCGCACCTATTTAATCCCGTCGCTTATAAATTCTACAATAATGCAAGAATATTTGCCCGATATGTCGACATTTATGACTACTGCTCCGCTCTCCAGGTTAGAAGCGTGAAGATACATTGCCTATCTTTCAAGTTGGATCAAACTGCACACGGTGTGCAAATTTGTGTGTGTGAAAATTCTGTAAGTAGTTTAGGAGTCTATCGCGGACAAACAACGTGACACGTAATTTATATATGTATATTAAGCTTTACCGTATTTCTTTCATAATAGTATGCAATCAGACATTTCAATTTTGTTTCCCCGTATATATTGGTAGGTCTATGAGAAAGTGAAAAGTAGAATGACGTCATCTTGCCTTTCTATGGTGAATTTATTTACTATTAATAGTTACATCGATTATTAATTATACACCATATATAAATGTTACACAACATATTCTAAAGACTGTAGCTATGTAACTAAACAGCTTATTCACAGTTTCTTTTTTTTTTTTTAATTTGTTTAATAAATCAGTTCCTGCTAATATTATAAACGCGAAAGTTTGTAAAGTTTTTAAATAACTAATTGAATCAGGCGTTACATGGCGGAAATCCATTTTAAAATACTAATTATTTTGTTTTTAAATGTTATTTTTGCAATATTCCGCTTTTTTAGAATGTCGTACGATGTCGACACGTGTTTCGCCTACACACGAGGCATTATCAAGACTGTTTGCTGCCATATTGCAAAAATAACATTTAAAAACAAAATAATTATAGTATTTTAAGTTGAAGTTTGTTACTCTTTCACGAAAAATCTACTGAATGGAATTTGATGTAACTTTACAATAATATAGCTTACACATCAGAATAACACATATGCTACTATTTATCCCCGGAACAAGTTACTGTGGGAAATGGGAACGGGAAAATTTCACTACGCGTCCGGAGCAGAAGGCGTCAACTCTAAAAAATAAATCCTTGAACCGCGAATAAGTCATGAAGCGCTCGTACCCCGCTCACTCAGTGTTCTGCAAAGGATCACTGCGTGAACGCGAAGGCACATTGAGCCGTTGGTCCCTGTTGCCAGTAAAATGGCAGTCGTTAAGCGAAGTTGAAAGTCTTATGAGCGGCTTGAAAAGTTTCAACAGCAGGTAGCCACATCCTGCGTATGCCTATTTCAACACGGCAATGGGCTCATCACCTATTATGTGTAACAAATTATCACACGGTAAAATGTGGGTTTATAAGATGCCTCTGCAGCCCCTTCGGGTAAAAAAAATGGTTCCAGCGAAATAAATGTGAACCCTAGGCTCCAAATCCAGATAAGTACGGCTTAGAAGCAGCTCAGAATAGACTAAGTTGAAGAGAGAACAAGGTATTATAAAACTGACTGGGCCTCGCTCTCGTACTCCACACGCTAATGTTTCTGTCGTGGACGGAGCAGTGACGGATCCTCGTGGCGTGCACCTCTGGTGTTGCAAACGTCCATAGGCTACAGTGACCACTTTCCATCAGATGGGACGTCTGCTGGTCTACCTCAGCGCTATAAAAAATAGAAAACATCTCGATGCAGGCCATGGTTCTGACACTGGCCAGCAATAAAAGAGAATGGCAAATAGCAGCCATGTTTTATGAAAAAAAAAAAAAAAGCAGCGGGAATCTGTACCTACAAGAGAAAGCAAGGAGGATTACTTAACTTTAGAGAGTGGAGCTTATTGCCTCTAACATAAAATTACTGCCTCGGTGGCTTAAGTGACAGCGTATGCGACTGACGCGTTGAGGTTTCTGGTTCGAATCCCTGGTCCGAACAGTTATTTGATCCACAAAATTATTTTTTCCAGAGTTTGTGTTTCCTATTAATAATATTTAGAAATATAAAAGTATGTTTACCAGTTGTATATCCTATATAGCAAATATATAGCTTATATATTTGTTTATTAAGGTCTAGATGGAGCTGTGTGAAAAAACATACTAAAAACAGTAATACACTTATAAGCACTTACGTCAGTCAACTAAGCACAATTCCATTTGTGTCACGCGTCACCTCGATATGGCTTCTGCAGCAATTTATTGCTACAAGACAGTATTAGACTTGGACAGTGTGACCTAGTCAGCACTGACATAATGGCCTCAAACTCCAGTTTTACTTTACCAAACCTAACTTAAAACAAAATATCGTTAGGGGACTTTAAAATCATAATCCTTCACTTCGACGTGAAAGTCACGCCTTTATTTCAGAAGGGGTGGTTTACGTCATATCACCACATTTAATCGTGTGGATTTTTGTACGACGTAACAGGTCAGAACAGGGAGGCAATTCTCGTTTTCTTCGAAATAATCTCGAATTCGAGTTCACTCTTCGAATCCTTTTTCGACCATAAAATCTCGTAAATCGAGATGGTTTTTTCGAATGTCTTATTCTCACCACTATTCGAACTAAAGTTCGAGATTATTGTGTGAAATGTTGCCATTTAAGAACCATGTCACATTACGATGCGTTCCGTTCGACACGTTTCATCCGGTTTTAAAACGGTTACAACAAGACTACTCTTATAAAATGTTCTAAAAGGTTTTTAAACTTATTTTACACGTTTAAAGAATAATTACGTATTTAATAGTAATTATTAAAGGAAAAAATATTGTAAACTGCATATAGTCCAGTAAAAAGTAAAAAAAATAATAATAATAAAATTGTAAAAAAAAAAAAATGTTCGTATCTCAACGGGGAACCGAGTTATGATGAAAAAACTGAATATAACTTTTTTCAAGATGGCGGAAAACCCATCAGGTTATTTTGTTCGACAATTTGAACTTAAGCTTTTCTAGCCTCCCCCCACGTAATATCCAAAATTTGGCTTTCTCGGTTCATTTGCATTTCTAACCCGATTTTTCCGGCGTTATGACTGGACTATGTTACTTAATGTATATTTTAAAAATTGCTTATACCGTCCCGTAAAATGAAAAATATCTGAATGTGTCACTGTCACTGTGTGTTGTCTATATTATTGAAGACTGTGTTATTTGTAATCACAAATCAAATTGCTGAAATTTCCATATTGCTGAAACATCGGCGACGACGTGTTTGAAATTGAAGCGAGTTGCAATGTGTTTTGCACGTATTAAACTATTAATTCATTACTCATTTTGATATTGATTAAATGTAAAATCTAATATAATGCTAATTTAGGGTCGGTCACTTAAGAAATGTCCAAAGATCATAGTGATTGGACTTCGAAATCTGCGTCTCGACTGCTACCCACCATTCGAAGCAACTCGAGTGGCTTCCCTTCGAGAAAAGTCGAGTTCGAGATTTTCAGAATAGCTAAACGTCAATAAAACTCGAATAAAGTTCGAATTCGAGATTTATCTCGAAATCGAGACTGTTTCGAAGGCATGAGAATTGCGGCCCAGACTAGATACTTTTAGTGTCCGCTACCGACATTTTAAGACTGTATTGATGCATTTAGGTACCTACTAAAAAGCCACAAAATCGCCGGTCACGCATACTATAAATAGTTAGTCTGCGGTGGTCCTTAAGGAAATAGGCTTTTTTTTATTTATTAACTTTGTTTCCCATTTTAAGAAAATTGCGCGAACGCTTGTAATATTTGACACAGTTAAAGTTAACTTGTAGAAGAAGCGCATAATTTTTTTTTTTATTTGGTCGAATTATACCAATGGGCGACTACTAGTATCTATCATATCTTCTACTAGATGACACCCGCGGCTTGGTGAAGTTTTCCCGTTCCCGGTTCCTACATAAACTTGTTCCCGGAATAAACAGTAAAATAAACAGCATATGTGTTATAGGTGTGTGCTGATTCTATATTATTGTAAAGTTTCATTAAAATCCATTCAGTAGATTTTGTGTGAAAGAGTAACAAACAAATTTATGCGTTTATAATATTAGTAGGATTCGTTTTAATATTCCTCCAGACTTAGCTTTGATTGTATGATTGAACCAATCAAACGACTGATTTCTCTCAATAAAAAATAAATAAAGCACTACATTGCCGGAAGCCCTGCCAGCTTTTTGTAACATAAAGCTGTGGTATTAATGCAGGGGCACGTTCCCAGCTGCACCCGTTAATTCACTCATAATTTTACTCAATAGGAACTGTGCTTTAACGGAATAGAGATATGCTGACGGCGACCTAGTACTGCTAGTAACCTCTTTAAAATAGTCCAGTCCGAATAATTTCTCTTTTTAAACCATACTGCGTGGAACAAAATTCCCGTTTCCGTTTCTCACAGGAACTTGGTCTCAGGACAAAGTCACTGGCATTCAGGGATGATTTCTAACAGAAATAGAATTTTCAAAATCGGTGCAGTAGAACCAGAGATTAACTCCGCTTGGCGAAGATATCTCGTACAAACAAATACAAAGTAGCCTATAGCACTGTGGGATAAATACACCTTTCTTAAGGTGATAAAATTTTAAAAATGGTTTAATGGATTCAGGATTACCCCCTACAGACTCACAAACTTTACCTCTTAATACTTGTAAAATGTGGGCGTACAGTGCTCGCGAGCCCTTACGGAATAATTGCGTGAATGATATGTATAATTATAACTAACTAACTATCTTCACACTGTATCCTGGACGGGGTAGTCAGAGAGGACAGGTCGCCAGGTTTCGCGTCCCATTCATACTTCTTTCACTTCCTGCAGATTCATCAATCGCTTCATACACGCACGTCTGGGTATCCGAATACTTTCGACCTTTCCATTTTTGATCAATCTGCTCACGTGGTCTTCATATGTAAGTCTCGGCCTACCCTGACTCCTTCAACCATCTACTTAAGCACAATATATATTCTTTGTCAATCGTTCCTCACTCATTCATATTCCAATACTAGTATTGATATACATTGGCTATCTTTTCACTATTATTAAACTAAGTTTAAGTTGTGGTTTATTTGAGAGTTTTTGTGTTGCTGTTTCTTTACTCTTCTTATACTTTTCTTATTCTTTACTCTTCTTATATTTCTTTACTCAAATAAAAAAATGCAATTTGGTTGTAAGAAACATATTTGAAAGAACACTATTGATGAATGCAAATATTTGCACGACATTTAGCAAATCGTTACTATTGTCTGTGCAAATTATAATTACAAGCAAAAGATACGTTTGCAAGTTAAAATTTGTAACAAAAGAAAATGCTTACAAAAAGTTATGGATTCGTTTAACTAGCATTATTTCGCCGCCAGACCTTTCAACCCGTGTCTGTAGTCTTCTGTGAGTTTGATTCGTTAGTCAGCAGGTCCTGTCAGCTTGCTGGTAAGGTTTGTTTGGGGCTAAAGATCTTGGTAGGGCTGTCACACCTACTATCTTTAACGTTTATAGTTTATTTATAATTCTGATTGTGATCAAACTTGCTAAACGAGTATTAGCTCCGACACGTTGCAAATTACTTACGAACACCGCATTTCAAGATTTCCGTTCAATTTTCCTTGAAGTCAGATTATTATGTGAATGTATTTGTATCCTTGTGCGACAGAATCTTGCAACATCTACACAAATAGGTAATTAGAGTATGCTCCAACCAGTCTTGATTACAAATATAAATCGAGTCAATATTATGTATTCTTCAAAGTTACATATAAAAACATGACAACACACGCAAAACGTATAAACAAACAGCAACAAGCTTAAAACAAAGGACAACGACTACAAGTTTATGTGAATGTATTTGTATTTTTGTGCGACAGAACTTTGATGCAGCTACACAAATAGGTAATTAGAGTATGCTCTAACTAATCTTAAATACAAATATAAAGCGAGTAAATATTATGTATTCTTGAAAATTACATATAAAACATGACAGTACACGCAAAACATATGAACAAAGAGCAACGAAACAGACGAGCAACAAGCTTAAAACAAAGGACAAACAACTGCAAGCTTATTTGAATGTATTTGTATTTTTGTGCGACAGAACTTTGATTCAGCTACACAAATAGGTAATTAGAGTATGCTCTAAATAATCTTGAAGACAAATATAGATTGCTGAAGTCAATATCTTATATGTATTTTCAAAAGTTACACATAAAACATGACAGTACACGCAAAACAATTGGACAAAGAGCAACGAAACAGACGAGCAATAAGCTTAAAACAAAGGACAACGACTGTTAGCGATCAACTTCACAAACACACTCATGCAACGAATATAGGGCTGCCACCGTACTATTAATAAAGTATTGACTGCCTCGGTGGCGCAGTGGTAGTGTATTCGACTGCCGCGCTGTGGTTCCAGGTTCGATTCCAGGGTCGAAACAAATATTTGTGTGGTCCACAAATTATTGTTTCGGAGTTTGGGTGTTTCCTATATATAATTTGTATGTATTTAGAAATATATAAATCTAGATCCCATACCACAAGCTTATTTTAGCTTACTTTGGGTTAGATGACGCTGTGTAAAAGAAAGTCCAACAATATTTATTTATTGTAGCAGATTTTAATTGACCTATAATGTGATATTTCACAATATGCTCTTTTCAGCTTTACAACTAAATGAATTTATGCTATAATTAATTAAATACCTTTAAAAATTTACGCATTTTACGCAAATAAAAAAAGTATAAATATAGATATTTTTGCTGCCAAGAAATAGATAAATAATTAAAAAAATATTCATAATTAATGACAAAATTTTTGCATAGGTCTTTCTGTCACGTTTTTTTGTACACTAAATTAATTTCACTATAAATAGCCATACGAAAATAATACTTTATTAAATCGAAATAGATGGCAACCCTGAAATTAACCTACGTCCAAAAAAAGGCAGCCGCGCTGTATCAGCTTTAGCGACCACGCTGGGTGCGCCGAGGCAGACGATGGCCATAGCGTCGAAGAATGAGGAATGAGGAGCCATGACCACCACCGGGGCGTCACGCGAATTTGACGGCACGTGATGCCGACCCAAGATCCTCACGCGATGGAAGCCAGCAGTCACCACCACCAACCGCATTAGCGATAAGATTGAGAACCGCAGTTTGCTGTAAAACATATTGTTCTGTTATCATAGGTATTACTTGAATGGAACGATTGACGAAGAATATATATTGTGCGAAAGTAGAGGGTAGAAGGAGTCAGGGTAGGCCGAGACTTACATATGAAGACCAAGTCAAAAAACGGGAAAGTCAAAAGTACTCGGATACACAGACGTGCGTGTACGAAGCGATTGATGAATCTTGAAGAAGCGAAAGAAGTATGCATGGATCACGAAACCTGGCGATCTGTCGTCTCTGACAACCCCGTCAGGGATAAAGTGTGAAGATAGTATAGTATATAGTACTTGAATAAAGAGGTAATGCGTATTTTTAGGAATGGGGTTCTGTCGTGAGAGCGGCCTTGGAGGGGGTCTGTACCGGTGTGTACCTTCCCCTAAAGCCTTATTTTAGCTTTTTTATTCTATTTTGAATAGCTCGTAGCCCTGCTGACTCAGTGTTCTACGAGTATCTTTACTAATATTATAAAGCTGAAGGGTTTGTTTGTTTGGTAGAACGCGCTAATCTCAGTAACTACTGGTCAGATTTGAAAAAATATTTTTGTGTTAGATAGCCCATTTATCGAAGAAGGCTATATATCATGACGCTACTACCCTGGAGAGACATTTTTGGCTACTGAGCCATAAATGTCGACAAATCGGACAAAATTTTATGCAGTATTGTAAAATTTATTTACAATACTGCATAAAAATGGTGCATTAGGATTAAATAGGTGCAGGAGATCGAAGTATGTCACGGGCAAAGCCGGGGGGGGGGTCACTTAGTAATTATATATATATGTACTTGTTGCCCCTTAGATGGTTGACCGCTCCATGGCATTTTCATTTACGAGCATTTCCGTGCTTCGATAGACACGTTAAGCCTTTGGTTGCCAGTAACATGGCAGTCGTTCAGTCAAATTAAAAACTTGGTGGGTGGAATAAAAATGGGTGGCTTGAATAATATATGAATATCAGGCAAGTCTCCAAACCAGAACCTAAGCATGTCCATTTTAAAACGGCAATGGGATCTTCATTTGTGAGGTAGAACAAAAATGCATACCATTAAAGTACAGTATACCTTTGTAGGCAAAGGTATACTGGCTTATGGCTTTTATCCCCAAAGCGGTAGGCCCCTTTGGGGATAAAAGCCATAACTGATAAAAAAGTTTATTGTTGTGTTTCGTTGTAGATCTCCGAAGATCTTCACCTATGAACATTAGTTAACAAAAACTCCATTATTTGGTCACTAATATTCGAAAAAGTCGCGATAATACATACGAGAGATTATTTTTTGAAGTCTCTTAAAAAGAGAAGCGTTTCAAGACACCGATTTAGTTTTTTTGTTAGCCATCGTCACGTTGATTGGGCAGCCGGGTTTCATTCAAACCTGCCATATTGCGTATCACTTCGTTACGTATTAGGTCGACCAAGGTAACGCCGCATAATTTTCGAAGTGAACGCATCTCCACAGCATTAAATTTACTTTCATGCATCTGCTGACATACCCAGGTTTCGCTACCGTAAAGAAAAGTTAGCACTAGCACTGCGTTATGAATCGCCAGTCGTGCTTCTTTTACGATGCTTTGTCGCTTTACTAATTGGGACAAAGCACCGTTAACTCTGTTTCCGGCAGCTACTCGCCGTTCTACATCCGAATCACATCTTCCATCCGCGCTAAACATACTCCCTAAATACACAATTTCATTCACTTGCTCTAGACGTTCCTGCTTTACCCTAATCTCGCATTTAGTTCTTACGTCATCTCTTTCAAATACTAGAACCTTAGTCTTACTTGCATTCAAGCGAAGACCCTTACTTTCACTCTTCTCTTTCATATTAGTGACTAATGCCTGAAGGTCAGCTTCTGATGAGGCCATGAGCACTGCATCATCAGCGTACAGCAGACAGTTTACTGAAAACTCACCCAAATTCACACCCATATCACAATCTTTCAACTTCTGTAGGCAACCGTCCAGATTCACTATGAACAGCCAGGCGGACATGACACAACCCTGTTTGACGCCTGTACAGACATCAAAATGAGGTGACACATCCCCCCTACTCGCACGCAAGCCTTACAGTCCTTATAAAACTACTGTATTGCCCGCAGTAGCGAGCCGTCCACATCATATTCGGGCAGCAAATCCCACAGAGTTTCCCTCACAACGTTATCAAATGCTTTCTCCAGATCCACAAAAGCGCAGAAAACCTTCTGGCTAATAGCCAGAAACTTCTCCGCGACCATGCGGAGAGAAAACACTTGATCCATGCAACCTCTTCCACGTCGGAATCCGCATTGAGCCTTCCATAAATACCTTTCAGACTTTTCTTGCATACTTGCCGTTATAACCTTTGCATACACCTTACTAGCTAAGCTGACCAAGCTGATCGCCCTGTAGCTGGAGCAGTTTAGACGCGAGCCTTTCCCTTTGTAAATAGGTACTACCACTGCTATTCGCCAGTCATCTGGGACCTCACCCGTCCGCGCGACCCATCGTACTTGATCATCTCAGCAGTAACTCTGTCTTTTCCCTCAGCCTTACCACATTTAATACTTCTTATCGCTTGTTCAATTTCTTTCATACTAGTGACTTCAATGACATCGGGATCCGGAGCATCGAAGTGAGCTCCACTTCCCGATGTGGCATCTCTGTCTTTTCTTGCATACATCTTTCCATAATATACACTCCATCTCTGCGGGACGTCAGTTTGGTCTGTTAGGACGTCATTGTTAACACTAAGCACTTTATTTATACTGCAGATTGCCGAACAACTCCGGGTCTTGCCTACCTCTTTCCAGAAGAGCCTGGCATTATCCCGGAAATTGGACGACAACCTTTCATCCGTTTTCATTCTGCACCTTTCACGAGCTTCTTCTATCAGTGACTTCGTGTTAACTTTTTGCAGCTTGTATCTCTCTTTCATATTAAAATCATTTTGCGAGGCTAAGTAGTCTAACCATGCTTTCTTCTTCATTCGAACTGCTTCTTTCACTTCCTCATTCCACCAGGCGTCACGCTTATTACTACTGCCTCTTCTCGTTTCTCCACACACTTCCACAGCGGCATTTACCATACTATCCCTAAGGTTCTGCCATACACTTTCCACATTCTCACTACTAACATTGACGTCGCCAAGCTTTTCTGCTACCCTTTCTTTATATTTATCCCTAATGGATGCATCCTGCTGCTTCCAGCTTTTGATGCTATAAGTCGGCTCAGGTTCAGGACACTCGGTACGATGACGCCAACCCGCGAACAGACAGATAAATATTAAAACAGCAGTACTCGTGAAGCTACCCAGTTTGACTAAACCCTGATGATATGATCCCTAATCTGTAGATCAGGGGGCCGAGTTTATATATATTATAATTTATTGACAAGCCGTAGAATAGAACTAGAATCGCTGTTTTTAGCTGTCAAAATGTTAGTACACTATCAAAAATAGAACTGACTGGCGCGGTACACGTTAGAAGAATTCTATCGGCCGATGGATAGATTCTATCGGTAGATGGAAGTCTATTGGAGTAATATTGTAATAGTAAAATTGTACCGGTGGTTTTCTATTGAGCGACGATTGCGATTCTATTTCGACACGATTGAAATAGCAGACTCTGCCCCCTGGTGAAAGCTCAAACACATTCTTCATACCGCTGTCGCATAACGGCGCATACGCATGAACTGTGAATTGTCCGTAAGCTTGATATCTATATATATAAAAATTAATCCCTATTTCCCTTGGTCACGCCATCACGGGTGAACGGCTGGACCGATTTGAAAAATTATTTTTGTATTGGATAGCCCATTTATTGAGGAAAGTTCTAAGCTATATATCATCACGCCACTGCACAGGAGAGCGGAGCAGTAATCATAAATGTCAACAAATCGACGGGATTAAATGGTTGCCACGGGGTTGGAAGTATGTCACGGACGAAGCCGGGCAGATCAGCTAGTTTATAATAAAATTCTTAAATTGAAAGCGAGATTGAGAGCATCGTTATTCTACAGTAGCAGTGGTTTCGAGGTCGACTGCTTCGCGACAGGTTATAAGATCGATGTCCGTAAAAAAAGGAACAAGCAGGGAAGAAAAAAATAAATATATAATAATAGAACCTCGATATTTGTTTGTGCCCATTGCCGTGGAGACCATGGGATGCTGGGGATCCGAGGCAAAAAATTTAATTGGGGAATTAAGCTATAGCTATTTAACATGGTAACGCTGCTAATATAATAGGCACCTTTGGACCGGGAGCGATCAGGGGCGGATTATTTGAATTTGACATGTAAATATTTATCAAATTGACATTTCTATACTAATATTATAAAGAGGAAAGATTTGTATGTTAGTTTGTTTGTAACGAATAGGCTTAAAAAGTAATAGTTCGATCTTAAAAATTCTTTCCATGTTTTTGAATGCGACATTCATCATCATCCGAGCGTCTGTCCCAGTTGCGTCACGCGACGCCCGGGGTCCGCTTTCCTACATTTTCTCCTCCACTTCGCACGGTCTTCGGCATCCCCTGTAGTGAGACCATCGGCACGTTTTTGAATGCGACATTATCCCTGATTAATCTAGGCTATTTTAATTGCCAAAATGTTTAAAAATAAATGTCCACCGGTGCGAAGCCGGGACGGGCCGCTAGTTGTTTATAATGTAAATAAATTTTATAAAATGTATAAATGAATTACAAATGTACAATTGAACAATTATGGGTTTTTGGAAATAAACTGTTGTTATTAATATTACGTAAAAATACATAAAAGTATGAAACGCTTAGTGTAGTGTGCACAGCAAAAACATATATGCACCTCTCTTCAGCTACCGACTCCGTCAGCTTGTTAGTATTATTTGAAACTAGTTCACGCCAGCGGCTCCGCACGCGTGGTAAAGTTTTAGGGATAAAAAGTAGCATATGTGTTTTTCTGATGTGTAAGCTTTATTATTGTAAAGTTTCATCCAAATCCATTCAGTAGATTTTGCGTGAAAGAGTAACAAACATCAAACTTTCGCGTTTATAATATTAGTAGGAGTAACTTTTTTCACGAAGCGCAGGAAGCCCTGCTAACTTAGTGTTCTGTAAACGATCACTGCGTTAAGCAACTTTCGCTATGGCTGGTCACGGATCGGTGACCACTTTGTGGTATTTACATTTGCGAGCGTTTCCGTGCTTCCGAAGGCACGCTAAGCCGTTGGTCCCGGTTACCAGTAACATGGAAGTCATTAAGCCAAGTTGAGGGCTTGAAAATTTTCAACAGCAGGTCGCCGCAACCTGCGCCTGTCCATTTTCAACACGGCAATGGGCTTACCACCTGTTATGTGAGACAAAAATGCAAACGGTGAAATGTGGGCATATCAATATGCCTCTGCCTACCCTTTACGAGATAGAGGAGTTACTGTATGTATGTATATTTAGCTCGCTAAAGTGACGCCGCCTGCCTTTTTTTTACGTGAGGAAATCCTCATGGATGCTATGCCGGACTCTTACCGACTAAAACCACACGACTTCCATTTGTCTATGGCCAGGAGTCCCGGGTCCCCTCGGGAGGATAGCCCCAGGGCTCCCAGCAGACGCCGCCTGCCTGATAGAAATATTGGTCACTATTTATGGGCCCACTGATATCTTTGTGAAGCAAGTCACGGCGAGGCCTATAGAATACTAAGCAGGTCAAAAGCTGCCAAATCTTATTTACCCTTAGCAACCAATTGAGAGTTAAAACCGACTTCAAAATAGAAACATTGAATGCAACCGCGACTTTACGTCGATATGGCATTTCGTGTATTGTAAGATGAGGGTGAATGACCGATCTGCAGGTATACAGTGGTCTGCACACAATTAGATCGGTGATTACATAACAGTACCCGCGTAATATGATTTTTTTGTAAAGACCAAAACTGGTTCTGGGTGGGTCCAAACATTTGTAGTGGTCAGACATTACATCAGGGGCTACAACTGTTTATCAATCAACCAAAATTCCAAAAGGGGTGGCAGTAGCATATTATACGCCCACATTTTACCGTGTGCATTCCTGCCTCACGTAATAGGTGGTGAACCCATTGCCGCGTTGAAATAGACAGACGCAGGTCGTGGCTACCTGCTGTTGAAATTTTTTAAGCTGCCCAAATTGCCTTCAACTTGACTTAACGACTGCCATGTTACTAGCAACCGAGACCAACTGCTTAACGTGCATTCCGAAACACGCAAAACGCTCGTAAATGGAAATACCACAACGCGTTCACCCATCCATAACCAGAATCGTTTACAGAACACTGAGGCACTTCAATATTACTTCAAGTTAAAGTTTTACGGGTGTAAGGGTCCCACTAATATCTTTAGGGCCCAAACGACCCCACATGCAAGCGGTGCAACTGCATGACTAAAGGACTAGGCATAAACGCAGGCGACTTAAAGGGGCTGGGAAGTCAGACAGCAGTCGGAATAATGCCGAAAATCAAAAGGAACCCGATAGCTGGTGCTGGCAGTCAAATAAAATTGGATATCAGGATCCAGGTAGAGTTCGGAAGCAACTAGGAATACACTCAGATGAAGAGAGATGATTAATTAGTGTAAATAATATATCGACTCTAGAATTGATAAATTGATAACTGAACTAGGTAACTGAAGTAGCTAAATGGTAGCATTATATTAATTTTACTCTAAACAATAGATATTTCCTGTTCAACAGAGAAGTTTCATTTTTTTTCTGGAGTAGATATTCTACTGGGCCAGCCTTATAGATTAACTTTTAAAAAAAAGAAGCAAGTTGTGTATTTAAGATCTATGGCACTCTTGACACATAATTTGTCACCATACGAATGAATACCAGTTCATTTTGATTCCTTGCGATGAGATAAAAAAAATACAAATTTACTTATACAAATATACTTACTGACTGGGTGCAGTAGTCAGATGGGATAGGATCCTTCACCATTCGCATCTTTTTTCGCTCACCGCAGATTCATTAATCGTTTCATACATTCGCGTCTGGGTATCAGAGTACTTTTGACCTTTCCGTTTGTGAGCTCACGTGGTCTTCATATGTAAATCTAGGTCTACTCTGATAACTTCTAATATCTAAGAAATTAATTGACTTCTTCACTTTCACTTATAATATTTTAGTTAAATTATTAGTATGGATAAACGAACTGGTGTTAAAAACTTCCTAACAAGAAAACCCAATAACAAATTACCAATTCTCACAAACAATTCAATACAAGCATCTCTTACATACATGGGAATCTCAGCAGATTAAAGAACAATATTAATTACAAAATTACTTGGCTACAACAAGTTTTTGACGCTCATTATCATCATAGGTAATTACATAATGAACAAAAATGATTGTCTTTTAAGGTCATGGTAGCGTTACGTCATGGTAGAAGTGACAACTATAGCTAAAGCGGCCATCACTTGGTTTAAAGTAAAACCTTCTTTACACACTCTTGACTAGGAAAGTAAGCTGGTGTGCATTACGAAAACTGTGATCGGGCGAGGCGAAAGTAAGTTAAAAGGCAGATTTAAGTTAGTGAAGATAGAATGAGAGAGAGTTACGTTGTGTATTGTACTGTTGACATTTTACAAACCGCCCCAATAAGGTCTTTAACTAGGTTTAACGACTGCCATGTTACTAGCAACCGCACCAACGGCTTACAGTAGTACCTTCCGGAGCACGGATGCTCGTAAATGGAAATGTCACTGTTATCCTTTTCACAAATAAAAGGAAGTTACCTGAACTAGATTTACCAAAATATTCAATACCAAACTCTCCCTGTCAACTCAATTTAAGTATCTAGGTGTGATTCTTGACAGTAAACTGAACTGGGCGAGTCACATAGAGACCAAAACAAAGTAGGCATGTATAGCTTTTAGCCAGTGCAGAAGAGTGGTTGGAAAAAGATGGGGTCTAAACCCCAGAATCAATCTCTGGCTCTACACAGCAGTCGTCAGACCTTCCATTACCTACGGAGCGGTTGTATGGTGGCCCCGAACACAATTAACCACTATAAAAACAAAGCTCCAGAGCCTACAACGCATGGCGAGTGTAGCAACTACTGGTTGCATGAAAACTACTCCATCAGCAGCCCTCGAGTATCTTTTGAACTTGAGACCCTTAGATCTAGTCATACAAGAAGAAGCAAAAGCAGTCGCCTTAAGACTAAGATCAAATGGCTTATGAAAACAAAACATAGAAACCACGCATACCAAGGTTCTACAAGGCATCCTGAAGGACTACCCACTTCTTGAGGCACCGACAGACAAAATCACGGGTTACTACGTCTTTGATCTAAAGTACAATATTCAACTCATCGCTGAAACACAAGACAGCTCTGGTGTCGATGAAGTTAGAATATACACAGATGGTTCAAAAACCCAACGCGGCACTGGAGCCGGAGTTTTCTCAAATGACCTAAACATTAAAATGTCAACCAACTTAGATAAACTTAACACGATCTTTCAAGCAGAGTGTGTAGGTATAATTAAGGCGGCACAAGCGGTTGCAGTCAGAGATGTCAGTGGTTTAAATTTCAAAAGCATAACAGACAGTGCATCTGTACTCCAAGCTTTACAAAACAACAGAATAACATCAGTCCTCATACTGGAGTGTCACAGTATACTCCAACAAATTGCGGAAAAAAACAGAGTAACTCTGCAATGAATAAAAGGACACAGCAAATCAATGGGTAACGACACGCAGCAGATGAACTGGCCAAAAGAGGATCGGTTGAAGTAGTATATGGACCGGAACCATTACTACCCATACCTCAGGCTAAGATAAAAACATGGCTGCGCTCCACTAAGGCAACACACATAACAACATGGAAAAACAGTGAGGGATGTAAGCAAACCAAGATGACAGTACAGGAGACATCTAAGAAAATCACCCGCAACCTCATCAGACTAAAAACGGAAAGTATAGGCAAAGTGGTAGGTATCCTAACTGGCCATTGTCCCCTTAACAAACACTTATTTACCATAGGTGCAACAGACAGCCCCCTGTGCAGAGGATGCATGGAGGCAGAAGAAAAGCCGCAGCACGTGCTCATGGAGTGCATGAGCGTGGCAGACGACCGGGCGCACGTCCTCCAGTCGCCGCAATCACTCCCGGAAGCCTGCAAGGACCTGAAAAGGCTGCTGACCTTCTGGGATGGCCTTGGCTGGTTGGAGTGACGAGCAAAAAAAAGAAATCACGTACAATGGCCCAATCAAGTGGCTAAGTGCGGACCGGCCCAGACAAAACAAACAAACAATGGAAATGTCACAAACGATCACCCATTCGAGTAGCAGCCATTGGAAAAGTTGCTTAACGCAGTGATTATTTACAGAACATTGAGATAAAGGGGCTACGAGGTTCATTTAATAATAATAATATATTTATTTAACTATAAAAAACTTGAGACCACGTGAGCAGATTGCTCAAAAACGGTAAAGCCAAAAGTACTCGGATACTCAGACGTGTGTGTATGAAGCGATTGATGAATCTTGAAGAAGCTATCTATGATATATTGATCTATCTATGACCGAGGACGGAATGTATCTCGGCGTAAAGCGCCAAACTGTATCTGTTGTGATTTTTTATAATACAATATAAAAGCAGTCCACGCGTGCGACTAGAAAACCGGTTCGCTTATTACCTAAAATTTAAGGAAAATCATAACTCTGTGCCAATCTATGCCTTCTGTCTAGGAGATATTTAAGCTTAGATATTAATATAGTCTTGACAGACATTTTAGGGTACCGCTAATAATAAGTATAACTCGTGTGTCTGGTTGCCTGTGAGAAATTGTTTTTTAGCGATAAGGTGGTTTGTACATTTTTAAAACAGTGATCTCTTTATTAAAGATTTTCACTACCAGTTTCGTGGGACAAACATGCATACGGTAAAATGTGGGCGTATAGTATGCCTCTGCCTACCCCTGTGGATAGAGATGTGACAATATGTATGTAATCTCTTTAATGTGATTGTTTTATATTAATACAGTTTCATCATCATCCGCGCGTCTGTCCCAGATGCGTCTCGCGACGCTTGTGGTCCGGTGTCCTACATGTTCTTCTCCACTTTGCACGGTCGTAGGCATCCCCTGTAGTGAAACCATTGGCACGCATGTCATCCCTTACGACGTCAAGCCAGCACTTCTTAGGTCCTCCCCTCTTACCGGGACCCGGTAAGAGTTTATATAAATAAAGTTTATATATATATTGTGCGAAAGTAGAGGGTAGAAGAAGTCAGGGTAGGCCGAGACTTACATATGAAGACCACATGAGCAGATTGCTCAAAAACGGAAAGGTCAAAAGTACTCGGATACCCAGACGTGCGTGTATGAAACGATTGATGAATCTTGAAGCCTGGCGATCTGTCCTCTGACTACCCCGTCAGGGATACAGCGTGAAGATAGTTAGTTGGTTCAGTTTATTATATTCTACATATTTCCTTTACACATTCATACTCGTACATAATAGCCATTTTTCCGTAAGGGGTAGCATGCTCTACATTAGCTTTTTAACTGTCTCAGTCATATAATAGCGATGAAGCTAGTGCTGTGTTACAACAGACAGAGCAGTATGTGGCAGTTCTTTCATACTGTGGTCTATTTGTATCCCAAAGACATTTTTTTAGGTTGTATTTGCCCATATTGGGCAGGCAAAGAAAACTTAGTTCATACAGCCTTGTCATTAGCATACAAAATTTCTTAGTATTTGGTTTTGTCCAGTCCAGTCCTGAGTCCTATGTCTTTGCCCAAATAAGGCAATGGATTCGTTACTGCAGATTTCTTTGAAGATTTAGCACTAACACAAAAAAACAGCTGTTCACTGCAATATATCACCTTCCTTCACTAATACACATTTCCTAACTCTTTATAATTAATAAATTGTTGGGACAACTCTCACAACGCCATCTGATTCCAAACTAAGCAGAACTTGCACTTTGGTAACCAGATAACTGATAAACATACTTATATATTTCTAAATACACACATATCATAGATAAATAACACCTAGTCACAGAATAAACCATCGTGCTCATCACACAAAGTTTTATCCTGAGTGGGAATCAAACCCACGACGTCTTGCGTAGTAGTCGGATGCACTCCCACCGCGCCACAAAGGCAGTCATTATGTATAATATTCCACCATTATTGAACACAAAAACACAATTTATACACTAATTTTGGAAAATATTATACGACAGCTGTGTGTCGTATATTATTTTCCAAAATTAACTTGCGCCAAAAATCCGTATACCAAAGACAATTTCGCATCTATTTTTCCTTTTTTATAACCTACATTAAACTGTCGGCTTTCTTTTATCTCTTCTTTGAAAATGCATTTCCTTATTTTCCGCGACTATTATAGTAGGTGTCGTTGTGCGGAACCTGTTGTGAATAAATAAAGCCACAATTAAATAGTTTTGCAGTGAAAGCCTCCACGAGTACACGTGTCTCTGCACTTGTGTAGAGCAGGTTGAGAGATTTTCAGAGTTAAACCATGCCTCATTTTGACATTGTTAAGCATGGCAGGCCGATCTACTATTGACAAACTGTAGAATAGAACCAGAATCGCTGTTTTAGACAAAATATTAGTAAACTATCAAAAATGTCACTGACTAGCGGCCTCTGGCGCGGTACGTGTTACTAGAGTATTGTAATAGTCGACTACGAAAAAAATACATAATTGTGCAGGTAGCTTTCTATTGTGCGACGATTTCTATTTTATTTTGACACGATTGAAATAGCAGACTCGGCCCCCGGGTGTTTACAACTGTCAAAAATGGGTGTGAGTGTCAATATGATGAGTGGATGCTAAATTCCACTACAGAAGAATATCAATTTATTTTAATTGAACTATATCTTACATTTTCCTCTGAAATTTCATACTATTAATTCTTAGTAATTAAATAAATAAAATCAAGGTCTCCATAATTTGACATTTTATTTTTTATAATTACTGTACGAGCTTGTTAATATTTATATTAACAAGTTTAGACACTAATACAATAATTATTTCGTTTTATTCAATTAAATGTTGCAAGCATGTATTTACATTATTTTTTATTTGATATTAAGCAATTCAAACACAACGTAAAAATTGTTCCGTAATAAAAAAAAAAACCTAACCACTCCGGGAGTGCCGACAGAAGTGAAAACTCAATTTATTAATAATTTATTTATCTAGACGCGTTGGTACATGCATATATGCACACACTATAGCTGCGTATCGTAACGGGGTGTAGCGAGTCCAGAGATTTATCTCATCTAAAAAATTGCGTACCGCGCTAAAAGAAGTTTTTCCTTCAAAAATTGACCGGGATCGACGTTAATGATGATGATGAAAAATAAATCTACACTGAAAGACTCCTAATTGATTACACAGCATTATTTAATAAGACCCGTAGATGACCGGAATCAACGTTAGATGATGATGATGATTATGGTCGCGAGTCCAGAGATTTTATCTCATCTAAAAATAAGCGTACCGCGCTAAAAGAATATTCACTTCAAAAATTGACCGGGATGGACGTTAATGATGATGATGAAAAAAAAATTCTACTCTGAAAGAGTCTTAATTGATTACACAATATTATTTAATAAGACCTGTAGATGACCGGGTTCAACATTAGATGATGATTATAGTCGCAAATCCAGAGATTTTATCTCCTCTAAAAATATGTGTACCACGCTAAGAGGCGTTTTCACTTAAAAACGCCATCCGTTTTACGCTTTTTCGATCAGGTCACGTGTCCTGACGCGAGTTTAAGATTTTATACCCATTACAGAAAAAGTGCTCAACGCCGCTAAAGAAGTTTTCACTTCAATAATTTTTAATATTTATTCAATTTATTAATAATTTATTTATCTAGACGCGTTGGTACATACATATATGCACACACTATAGCTGCGTATCGTAACGGGGAGTAGCGAGTCCAGATTTATCTCATCTAAAAAATTGCGTAAGGCGCTAAAAGAAGTTTTTCCTTCAAAAATTGACCGGGATCGACGTAAAGATGATGATGATGAAAAATAAATCTACACTGAAAGAGTCCTAATTGATTACACAGCATTATTTAATAAGACCTGTAGATGACCGGAATCGACGTTAGATGATGATGATGATTATGGTCGCGAGTCCAGAGATTTTATCTCATACCGCGCCAAAAGAAGTTTTTCCTTCGAAAATTGACCGGGATCGACGTAAAGATGATGATGATGATGAAAAATAAATCTACACTGAAAGAGTCTTATTTGATTACACAGCATTATTTAATAAGACCTGTAGATGACCGGAATCAACGTTAGATGATGATGATGATTATGGTCGCGAGTCCAGAGATTTTATCTCATCTAAAAATATGCGTACCGCGCTAAAAGAATATTCACTTCAAAAATTGACCGGGATGGACGTTAATGATGATGATAAAAAAACTCCATCCGTCTTACGCTTTTTCGATCAGGTCACGTGTCCTGACGCGAGTTTAAGATTTTATACCCATTACAGAAAAAGTGCTCAACGCCGCTAAAGAAGTTTTCACTTCAAAAATCTGGTTCACTTTTATGCTATTATGATTTTTTCCCGTGCCTCATAATTGCTCCGATCTTGAGTCAGATTATTTTCTTACTACCTAAAGACTTTTGGCTCCGGCCTCTGCCTTACATTCCTGAAAAAATCATAGCCACAACTTTGTTTTAGCTTTTTATAAAAAAAAATTACCATTCGCGATGTCACAAAGGTGGAAATATTGTTTCATTAAATTTAAATTAACTTAACTTTCAATGATGAACCCGAGGGCCGCTGTCGGAACCCTACTGACTATAATGATATCAACTCGCAATGACGGGTCGTCGTCTTTCCTTTCAACAGGCGAGCGGCACCATATTGAAGTGCCAAGTGTAAAAAAAATCGTCACAAGCGCACTGATTGTACGTATTTAATGGGCTGAATCAAGAAGCCAAGATATCAGTTATTAATTTTATAATCACGAGAAAGTTCTATCTAGAACGTTTCAAGAGAGTAATAACTTTTCGTAATAAAATATTAATCTAATGTATTTTCTTGTACCAACACAAAGCCTGCTCTTGTGGGTCAAGTAGGCGATTTTGCCGCTCAGTTGGTACGACCGATGACCACTTTATACACTTTCTCATACTTTCTAGCTAACTAGATATATTAATACACATTTTACTTTGCCATTTGAACTACATCCTCGGCATTGGAATCATCGGCTTTAGAATCCAATATCCGTTTTCCTAGTGCCCACACTTTACATTTAAACTGTCAGTGTCAGAATAAATTTGGACACAAATATTAAAAAAACAACAACAGGATTTCCAATGTCTCTTCGATTTTAAAAGCGAACGTAGTGCCTGATCATAATGACAGTACAGAAAAATGGTAGGTGCCAACGGTCCTGGAGGTAGCAAGTTAAGTCAAAGACATCGCTTTGGGACCCGACGCGACGACCGCATTCAAAGGCAGACTTGCCCCCTTTAATCATAATTCGTAAAGTTGACTAATATACAACATTTCTTCACGCTGTAACCCTGACGGGTTAGTCAGAGAGGACAGATCGACAGGCTTCGCGATCCAAGCATACTTCTTTCGCTTCCTGTAGATTCAATAATCGCTTCACACGTCTGGGTATCAGAGTACTTTTGACTTTTCCTTTGTCGAGCAACCCACGTGGTCTTCAAATGTAAGTCTCGGCCTACCCTGGCTCCTTCTACTCTCTACTTTCGCACAATATATATTATATTCTTCGTCAATCGTCCCTCATTCATTTGTTGGACGTGTCCAAACCAACGAATATTTATGGATTCGGGTTTGCGAATATTTAATATTATATTTAAATATTTAATATTTTTTAAAAATTTATCGGTTCAATATCGTCTTTCCGATGGCTCATCAGAATATTTTTAATGTGTGTTGATAATGGATCTTTGTAGAATTTCTGTTTGTGTACGTTTGAGAAACATAAAAAGGTTTCGTTTTCAAATATTACAATCACGAACTGTCATCATTAACGATAGTGAATTCTATTGAATGATTAATGGCAGTACTTTCCTTTTCTGGAAATTTCTGTGCCGACTAGTCGTCGAGCTCTCGATAATAACATAATGGCAATCTAAACCACATTCAAAGAGTAATCATACGGAATAATAACTTGCCTAATGAACGAGATGATTGGTATTTGGATAGGTGCTCAAAAAAACGGGTCAAATACGTGCAGCGCAATGTAGGGTCCGTACTTACTAATTTCTACGATACTTTATTATTTAAAACGGAGCAACAAAGCCTTAAAATAACATCATTATAATCATAAGCTTCGACCTTTGACTCGGTAGAAGAGAGTGCTATGAGAATTGTCAACGATCCTCTACTAGCAGGCGGTGTTGAACTCCTTCGTGATAGGAGAGAATTCGCCTCCTTAAGCGTGTTCTATCGCCTGTACAACGGTCTGTGCTCTGAGGAATTGTTTGACATGATAGGCATCATGTCAAACACGGCTACCTTCTATCATCGCACCGCTCGCCATAGACAGGTGTTCACCCTCACACTTTGAGTCCGGAGCGCTCACATACGGTTAGGTCTGATAGAGGCTTTATTCCGCATACGTTTAGATTGTGGAATGAGCTCCCTGCCTGGGTTTTCCCGAACGTCTACAGTATGGGGTTCTTCAAAAGGGGTCTTAGAAGGTTTTTAAAGGGTCGGCAGCGCGAGTGCGGCACCTCTGGTGTTGCACTCGCTCCCTGTCTTGTTAATAGTCTTTAAGACTCATAACGTCAGACTAATAACTGACTGAGTCTTTAACAGATTAGTAACAGAGTAATAAATTTAGGTAAGTTTCTCAGTCTCACAGGCAAAAGATCACAACTAATTTTATTCCAGACAGACAGAGAGTTTAGAAGATCAATATTAATTTATTGAGATAATTATGTTTCTGTTTATGTTTAGGAAGGCACGTTGAGCTGTTGATCCCGGTTGCAAGGCAGTCGTTAAGCCAAGTTGAAGGCCGGCGGCCTGGCGGCTTAAATTTATTTTAAAACCAGCAGGTAGCCACTACCTACCCTGACCATTTCAACACAGCAATGAGCTAATTAGGACAAAAATGTACACGGGGAAATGTGGTCGTATAATACGTCTCTACCACCCCTTCGTGGATAAAGGCGAGATGGGTGAGACTAATAAAAAGATAAATAGAGGCGGAACCTTCGCCATCCGCTTCTACAGTAGATATTAATTTTAAAAAAAGTTTGTTCCTCGTATCTCCGTAATCTATACATTAAATAAATAAATGAATAAATATTGTTGGGACAACTCGCACTACGCCTTCTGATTCCACACTAAGCAGAGCTTGGACTACAGTAACCAGATAACTGATAAACATACTTTTATTATATATTTCTAAATACATACGTATTATAAATAACAACCAGACACAGAATAAACCATCGTGCTCATCACACTAAGTATTTTCCTGGGTGGGAATCGAAATTCGAAAAATCTAATTGATATTGATAATTCTTTAAATTCTTTGTTTTTGTTTAACATAGTAATTTTATGAGATTTTAATTATATACTAACCATAGTTAGACAAGTAATACAATGAAATCAGATGTTAGTGCTTTCCTAAATACTACTACAAAAACAAAACCTTCCTGTCCATTAGATATAAATAAACAATACATTAGGTACAGGGAATTAAACAAAATACTTCTACAGGAAGCGAAAGAAGTATGCATGGATCGCGATGCCTGGCGATCTGTCCTCTTTGACTACCCCGTCAGGGATACAGCGTGAAGATAGTTAAGTTAAGTTTTTTAATTAAACAAAAGCCATTCACATAAAAGAACTGAAACACAAATAAACCATCTCAACTCTTTTGTGAAACCACAAAAGTTAAATTAATCTCCATTATCAGTTTGTTTTGTTCGTGCTTTCACTTTAGATAACGCAAGAGAATGTCTGTGACTTAATGCAAGAGCTGCTGCAACTAGGTATACATATTTTATTGTAAACTAGCTGATCCCTACAGCTTTGCTCGTGATATACTTCGAAGTCCCGTCGTACCCATTTAATCAAGAGTAAATTTTACAATAATGTTTGAAAATTTGCCCGAGATGTTGACATTTTTATTCCTGCTCTGCTCTCCTGGCGTGATGATATACAGCCTATAGCCTTCCTCGATATATGGGCTATATAACACAAACTTTTTCACAAATTATTAATTTTTTTTAATAAACAATTTAAATAAAAATTCAATTCGCCCTAGTCGTTCCTGAGATTCAACCAAACAAACTCTTCAGCATTACATATTGAACTATTTGTATAAAGTACTAGGTGACCTCTTCGGTTTCGCCCGTGACATACTTCGAACTCCCGACGGTCATTAGCAAAACGTTTTATGACATGTTCCGTGACAGAAAATAACGGTCAGGCGGCAAGAGCTTGAAAATTTTCAGAACCATTTAGTCACAGGTCACAGCCTATCCCTGTTCGTTTAAGGCAATAGGGTTGGCAGCGCGAGTGTAACACCTCTACCAAACTTCCAGCTACGATCACTTTCGAACAGGTGGTCCGTAGGCTGCCATAATAAAAGTACTCATAACGATTCTTAAGAAGCGCTCGTGGCCCCGCGGTGAAGCGCTCATGCGCGGTCTCAGTGTTCTGTATAAGACCACTGAGTTACGCAACTTTCACTATGGCTGGTCCTCGGATGGGTGACCACTTTGTGGCATTTACATTTGCGAGCGTTTCCGTGCTTTGGAAGGCACGTTAAGCCGTAGGTCCCGGTTGCCAGTAAAATGGCAGTCGTTAAGCCTGGTTGAAGGCCTTATGGGCTTAAAAAATTTCAACAGCAGGTAGCCACAACCTGCGTCTGTCTATTTCAACGCGGCAATGGGCTCACCACCTATTACGTGGGACAGGAATCCACACGGTGAAAAGTGGGCATATAATATGCCTCTGCCACCCCTTCGGGGATAAGGCGTGATGATGGATTCTTAAGATAACACAATGTACCCGTAGGCTTCTCGATTAGTCTCAATATAATGGTAGGTACATGCTTTGAAGATGTGATTACGCGTCTATCTAAACTGTATCAGAAACTGACACAACTGAAGCTGCTGTGCATTGTGCTGAACCATTAAATTTTACACAAATATTCCTAAGTGACGTGGGTGTGCAATAAAAAGGATTTTGAAAATTCAACCTCTAAGGAGGTAAAAAGGCGTTTAAAGATTGTATCGAACAACGTGTTTTCTTGGTCTAATTAACTTTCTAAGCCACACATGCGAAGCCGCAGGCATTAGCTAGTCTCAGATGAAACGCAACCAATGTTATGTAACAACTATCGGTCGAGTTCGTTGACACACGAAGCGATGAGATAATACGGTGAAATTAGTAGGCAGTAGTATCATTAGACAACCCGCTACTCTGTAACCTTGATTTGAAACCTGGGTTCCTCATTATTGGCTGTTGGGAGAAGCTAGAAATGAAATGTAAAATCTTTATACATGTAGGTCACAAAGTAACACTTATGAACGTCAAGATTATTGCTTCAACATTTACATTTACTGCCAGATTCGCAAAGCAATAGGTAGAGCCTGAAGAAGAACCTGGCAATAAAACTCAAGGCCATTCTTTTTTCCAACAGCCAGTAATTACATTAGCTTTATTTACATGATATTTCAACAAATTATTATGTAATAATTTTATACAAAAGAAACAAATTCAAAAATAAAATGAGAGTGATTCTAGCTGCCAGGTCTAAGGACAATAAAATGTCTAACATAAAAATATTTTTTCAATTCTAACCAGTGGTTCCTCAGATTAACGCGTTCAAACAAACAAACTCTTCAGCTTTATATATTAGTAAGTACCTATGGAGTATAGATTTAATATTTTAAGGTTCTAACCCTGAAAAGGAATATACCAGATTCTTATAGAAATACTCTTTTATATGGCTGTCCCCCATTCCCCATCAATTTGTTCCGAAGCCATAAAACCTTTTATGTTGAATTTTAGCACCTACATGTCACATCGCACCTTTAAAGTTTGATGGAAAAGTGGGATACTTACTTAGTTAATTATGTTAGCCCTCGATACAAAAGAAGTGTGTTGTAAGTTTGGCCGATAATGTGTTTATGTGTTTGTCTGCCTGCAGCACTAAACTCTTTAACTGCAGACCGTCGTAAAACGAAATCTCTTGCCACCTGCTATATGATGATATGAACCATAAACATACGTACTGTTAATTTTTTTTTTCAAAGTTTTATTATAAAATTTTAATCTATTCAAATGTATACTAGTATTTAAGGCTGAAGAGTTTGTTTGGAAAATAATCTTTTTGTGTTGGATAGCCCATTTATCGAGGAAGGCCCATTTATAGGCTATAAATCATCACGCTACTACCCTGAAGAGCGAAGCAGTGTTCATAAATCTTAACAAATCGGGCAAATTTTAAACATTATTGTAGAATTTATAAACGACGGATGCGACAGGGGTTCAAAGTATGTCACGGGTGAAGCGGAGGGATTCAGCTAGTATTTATTTTTTAAATAAAAAAAGAATGGGTCAGTTAGTATAAACATAAAAATAATATTGACACTAAATTCTAATCAGATAAAGATGGCTGTATTGAATGAACCTAAACCAGTTTGTACGCGGTTTACAGTTATTGTAGGTAGGCCTACCTTTAAAATACGGAACTGTCATTAGTGTCATCATCACCATAGTGTTAATTACGGAAACCAGAAACTTTCAATTAAGGGTCAGTATCTACTTAGTATGGTATTAAAAAAACAATTATGCTACGAAATTCGTTATTTCTTTTAATGAGGCCTATTTTTACGTTTAATCATCTATACCTACTAATATTATAAAGCTGAAGAGTTTGTATGTTTGTTTGTTTGGTTGAACCGCTAATCTCAGGAACTGGTCGGATTTGAAAAAATATTTTTGTGATAGATAGTCCATTTATCGAGGAAGGCTATAGGCTATATATCATTACACTACTTTCCTGGAGAGCGGAGCAGTAGTTATAAATGTGGACAACTCGGGGAAATTTTAATGCATTATTGTAGAGTTTATAAGCGACAGGATTAAATAGGTGCGACGGGAGTTCAAAGTATGTCACGGGAGTAGCCGGGGGTGGTCACCTAGTTTAATACTAGAAACAATTTTGAAAAGCAAATAGTATGCTAATTATCTTCTAAGTTTAAATAATATAGAAGTCGATTAGGCAGAAGGCGCCTTACGTCACCGAGGCAGATGCAGATTAATTCGTCAGTTTCGAGTAGGTCTCAGTGGTGTATTTGTTAAACGCGTCTGGTGCGTTGACGCTGGTTCGAGTCCAGATCGAGCCTGCTCACCTCACCTGCTAACGGAGTACCGCTGACTAACAACAACGGGGTTGAGAGATCAAACGGCAGTCTCTCCGAACTATGCCAAAAAAAAACAATCATATTTTCATTGCTCCGAATTTCTCAGTCAGACGAGATAACCCGGTACATACGATCAAAAATAACAAAATTTGTGAGCACTAAAACCGAACGTTGTTCCGATGGAAGCATATATTTGGTGCTTCCACGCTTACATAATCGGTGCCGATTGGTCTGGAGTTTCAATATTGTATCATCAATATTCAATATTAAAGCAGTTTGATTTCGATCGATCTAAAAAAAATCCGGACGAAAACTGCTTAAGGCACTTTTACGCCAAATTACTGATGATCATGTAGCTACCTATACCTGCATATAGGTACCATTAGTAATAGAACATGACATATTGGCACGCCTTTATACCGGAAGGGGTAGGCAGAGGCATAGGTACTATACGCTCACATTTCACAATATACATTACACTTTTGTCCCACGGCAATGGGCTCACACAATGGGGACAAAAATGCATACGGTGAAATCTGGGCGTATAGTATGCCTCTGCCGACCCCTTCGGTGATAAAGGCGTGACAATATGTATGTATGTATGTGCCACGTAACAGGTGGTGAGCCCATTGCCGTGTTAAAATGGACTGGCGCAGGTTGTGACGACCTGCTGTTGAAATTTTTCAAGCCGTTCATAAGGTCTTCAACTTGGCTTAACGACTGCCATGTTACTGGCAACCGGTACCAACGGCATAACTTGCCTTCCGAAGCACGGAAACGCTCGCAAATGTAAATGCGACAAAGTGATCACCCACCCGAGGACCAGCCATAGGGAAAGTTGCTTAACGCTGTGATCGTTTACAGAACACTAAGTCCGCGGGGCCACGAGCGCTTAGTAATAAAAAAAACACCTATAATAAGTCAGAGTATATGTATATATACATTTTATTTTATTTTTGAATTTGTTTCTTTTGTAAAAAATTATTACATAATAATTTGAAATATCATGTAAATAAAGCTAATGTAATTACTGGCTGTTGGAAAAAAGAATGGCCTTGAGTTTTATTGCCAGGTTCTTCTTCAGGCCCTACCTATTGCTTTGCGAATCTGGCAGTAAATGTAAATGTTGAAGCAATAATCTTGACGTTCATAAGTGTTACTTTGTGACCTACATGTATAAAGATTTTACATTTCATTTCTAGCTTCTCCCAACAGCCAATAATGAGGAACCCAGGTTTCAAATCAAGGTTACAGAGTAGCGGGTTGTCTAATGATACTACTGCCTACTAATTTCACCGTATTATCTCATCGCTTCGTGTGTCAACGAACTCGACCGATAGTTGTTACATAACATTGGTTGCGTTTCATCTGAGACTAGCTAATGCCTGCGGCTTCGCATGTGTGGCTTAGAAAGTTAATTAGACCAAGAAAACACGTTGTTCGATACAATCTTTAAACGCCTTTTTACCTCCTTAGCGGTTGAATTTTCAAAATCCTTTTTATTGCACACCCACGTCACTTAGGAATATTTGTGTAAAATTTAATGGTTCAGCACAATGCACAGCAGCTTCAGTTGTGTCAGTTTCTGATACAGTTTAGATAGACGCGTAATCACATCTTCAAAGCATGTACCTACCATTATATTGTGACTAATCGAGAAGCCTACGGGTACATTGTGTTATCTTAAGAATCCATCATCACGCCTTATCCCCGAAGGGGTGGCAGAGGCATATTATATGCCCACTTTTCACCGTGTGGATTTACCTGTCCCACGTAATAGGTGGTGAGCCCATTGCCATGTTGAAATAGACAGACGCAGGTTGTGGCTACCTGCTGTTGAAATTTTTCATGCCGCCCATAAGGCATTCAACCAGGCTTAACGACTGCCATTTTACTGGCAACCGGGACCAACGGCTTAACGTGCCTTCCGAAGCACGGAAACGCTCGCAAATGTAAATGCCACAAAGTGGTCACCCATCCGAGGACCAGCCATAGTGAAAGTTGCGTAACTCGGTGATCGTTTACAGAACACTGAGACCGCGGGGCCACGAGCGCTTCAAGTTCAAGAAAATTTTTTTTTGTGGTAGATAGTCCATTTATCGAGGAAGGCTATAAGCTATATATCATTACACTACTTTCCTGGAGAGAGGAGCAGTAGTTATAAATGTGGACAACTCGGGGAAATTTTAATGCATTATTGTAGAGTTTATAAGCGACAGGATTAAATAGGTGCGACGGGAGTTCAAAGTATGTCACGGGAGTAGCCGGGGGTGGTCACCTAGTTTAATACTAGAAACAATTTTGAAAAGCAAATAGTATGCTAATTATCTTCTAAGTTTAAATAATATAGAAGTCGATTAGGCAGAAGGCGCCTTACGTCACCGAGGCAGATGCAGATTAATTCGTCAGTTTCGAGTAGGTCTCAGTGGTGTATTTGTTAAACGCGTCTGGTGCGTTGACGCTGGTTCGAGTCCAGATCGAGCCTGCTCACCTCACCTGCTAACGGAGTACCGCCGACTAACAACAACGGGGTTGAGAGATCAAACGGCAGTCTCTCCGAACTATGCCAAAAAAAAAACAATCATATTTTCATTGCTCCGAATTTCTCAGTCAGACGAGATAACCCGGTACATACGATCAAAAATAACAAAATTTGTGAGCACTAAAACCGAACGTTGTTCCGATGGAAGCATATATTTGGTGCTTCCACGCTTACATAATCGGTGCCGATTGGTCTGGAGTTTCAATATTGTATCATCAATATTCAATATTAAAGCAGTTTGATTTCGATCGATCTAAAAAAAATCCGGACGAAAACTGCTTAAGGCACTTTTACGCCAAATTACTGATGATCATGTAGCTACCTATACCTGCATATAGGTACCATTAGTAATAGAACATGACATATTGGCACGCCTTTATACCGGAAGGGGTAGGCAGAGGCATAGGTACTATACGCTCACATTTCACAATATACATTACACTTTTGTCCCACGGCAATGGGCTCACCACCTGTTACGTGGGACAAAAATGCATACGGTGAAATCTGGGCGTATAGTATGCCTCTGCCGACCCCTTCGGTGATAAAGGCGTGACAATATGTATGTATGTATGTGCCACGTAACAGGTGGTGAGCCCATTGCCGTGTTAAAATGGACTGGCGCAGGTTGTGACGACCTGCTGTTGAAATTTTTCAAGCCGTTCATAAGGTCTTCAACTTGGCTTAACGACTGCCATGTTACTGGCAACCGGTACCAACGGCATAACTTGCCTTCCGAAGCACGGAAACGCTCGCAAATGTAAATGCGACAAAGTGATCACCCACCCGAGGACCAGCCATAGGGAAAGTTGCTTAACGCTGTGATCGTTTACAGAACACTAAGTCCGCGGGGCCACGAGCGTTTAGTAATAAAAAAAACACCTATAATAAGTCAGAGTATATGTATATAATCGAGAGACGGCCGATCCCGCTCATTGAAGACGGGCGGCGGTGTAGAGGAGGGTGTGGCGCCCGCTAACTTCCCAGCCGCCATTCTGGGGTCGCTACAAGTGACCTAAGTCAGGAGATACCCAGGTGTGTCCGATGGTGTAGGGCGCAGTTTTTACCTCACACATTATCAAATGGTGTGTGGCGGGATTGCGACCCGCCCGGGGCATAGTGACTTGCCCCAAACAAGGGGCATGGCAGGGAGGAGTCCAGAAGCGGCTGATGCGTTACTGGTGAGCCTCCTCTCTGTCGAGGTAGTCCGCGGGGTGTAGTCCAGAAGATCGGGAGTCCCACACAAGTGTCTCTGTTTTCGTAACTGAGGGTATGGAGCGTAACAGCATCTCCCCATGAAAAAAAAATGTAAATGTACACTCGAGAAAAATATTTTTCTGCCAGTTGACATAATTTAGAAATTGGTCAGGTTACAATTTCTCGAAGGCAAGCGACTGATGGAAACTTCATGACGGAGTTTGTCATTATAATACGAACAAATTACGAAGACGATTAAACTGATAAACATTCATTTTCTCGATTGTACTTAGCTAAATGGACAGGTATGTAGGTATTCCACCTTGCCATACAGCACTGCTATGAGCCACAAGGAAAATCACTTAAGATACAAATTAAATATGAAACTACATACCATGGTATCATATTACAAAAAAATTGAATTGTTCGATTGGAACATAATTTTCAATAATAATAGTTTGTTGACATTAGATAGATATTTTCTATTAAAAATTTTTACAACGAAAGGTAGCTCTGTTGCTATCTAATTTTTTAATTTTTCAAGCCAAATTATTGGCAAGTACAACTGCTTTTATTGAGCAGGATAGTTTTGATACTTCACATTTGGAAAATGAAATTCCAAAAAACTAGTTTATTGGACAACAGATAATAAATCTGGCCAGTTGACTTTGGCCCCTGAGAATAATCTTAGTAAAAATATTGTTTTTATATACCTGGTGCACCATAATGTTAGAGGTTTAATAAATGGTAAAGATTTAGAGTTAGAGCTATACATTAATGCAAATTCTATTAATATTTTTTGTGCTACAGAGCACTGGTTAAAAGATCATCAAATCACATTGTTGAACTTCGTAAATCACCAGGTTGCTAGCTCGTTCAATAGAAAACATTCTAAACGTGGAGGCTCTTTAATATTAATTAATAAAAAGTTAAAATTTAAAGAACGTAAAGACTTAGTAGCCCTCTCCATTGAGCGAGTTATTGAGATTGCCAGTATTGAATTTGAGCATTTCATCTTGTTAAGCGTATACAGTCCCCCTAAAGCTCCGTACATTAAATTTGAAGAAAAGCTTGAAGAAGCACTGTTCAAATGCCAATGTTCTAAGAAATCTATAATAGTTTGTGGAGATTTTAATGTTGATATATTAGATACATCATTAACTCCATCAGAGAGAAATAAAATGAAAAATTTATTTAAATCCTTTAATCTGCATAGTACATTCTTAGAACCCACTCGTATTACAGCCACCAGTGCAAAATGTATTGATAATATTTTTACTGATATTAAACCTATAGATAAAGGTATTGTGGATCCTGTGGAGTCAGATCATCGTGGCCAAAGGATAAAATTTCCTAAAAGTAGTAACAAAGTCAGCAAAAAACAAATTAAATATGTACCAATTAACCAAAGTCGTTTGAATAATTTTAAAGAAAATGTATTAAAGAGATTACCATATCTACCTAACTTCACTTGTGTAGACCAGTCATATAAACACTTATTTAATTTGATTAATGATGAGTTTGGCAAAGTTTTTACCTCAAAAACACTACAGATTGGTGGTTGTCCTGTTTTCAGTGACTGGGCAACACCAGGTATCTTTAAAAGTAGAAATAAATTATTTGAGTTATATTCAGAAAAATCATATAATTTTAGGCAAACCTTTCAGGAATATGTTAAAAATTATTCAAAGATATTTAAACAAACGTGTCATCTTGCTAAGTCAAACTTCATTAAAAATAATATTTCTAATTCTGTAAATTAGACTACGGACGCCTGGAAATGATCTGCTGGCAAAGTGAAATAATATTAAATCGTAAATAGGCCATCAAAAAAAAGCCTTCCTAAGTTTCTTGCCGGTTCTTCTCAGGTGGCGTTCCGAACCGGTCGTCGCTTTAAATATTTTAAATAGTGTATGACATTTTGTAAGCGCCGTTAAAATGGTCTATGCAAAATAAAGATATTTTTATTTTATATTTATTTATTTTGAAATGGAGATGTCGGTACAACCATATTCAGAAGGCTAATTTCCAGAGTTCATATTACGACTAGGAATATATAAAACATCTTTTTGGGAACCAAAAATGGAACCACAAAAATAGCAGTCACACTTCACCAATGCCACAGTAAATATATAAAGTATTAATATATTACAGTACATATATACAGTATAAATAATATAAGTACATATATAAATAAGTATACTTATTTTGTAACATAAAATACTGTTAACTCTAAGTACTGTTTCATTATCATTACAAAAAGCAACGAGATCCATTCCAAATTTAAATAAAAACATGGAAACATTTTCACCATTGTACATTACAGCCTTAGCCTACTGCCAATTAAAAAATCTAGCAATGACCTACTTAGAGCACGCCGCGCACTGTTGAACATCAAAAAATGCATGAGTAACGGAAATTAAATGACGTTGGCTCGTTGTCTACTACGAGTAAAACAGTACATAATATGAAGACTGCTCAAATTTTCTCTTGCGGTAGCAATTTAGGCTAAGTGTGCTATAGGCAAAATGTTTGTTTTAAAAATCATATTGATAGGTTTCGAAAAAAAAAAGTAAATGGCTTTCTTTATTCACTTTTTTTTGAACGAAGATTTTGTAAAGTAACGAACTAACTATCTTTACACTGTATCCCTGACGGGGTAGTCAGAAAGGACAGATCGCCAGGCTTCGCGATTCATGCATACTTCGTTCGCCTCCTGCAGATTCATTAAACGCTTCATACATGCGCGTCTGGGTCTCCGGGTAAAGTACTTATCTAAAATCTTTATAAAAGTCAGTGAATATGAATTACCTTCAAGTTACTGAGAAAACACTTGAGATGGACATTTTCATTTCAAGTATTTTCCCAGTTGCTTTTAAATCCTACCAGGCTTGAGTTCTGCTTTTATTTGGCAGCTGTAGCTATTGTTTGAAACGTTTCGATGTGGACGTTATGGAAAGTGTACCTTTTGGGCATTGCAGATTTGTGGTCGTTTTGAGAAAGTGGACGATATGAGAAGTAGACGTTTAGGGAATTTAACATTTTGGCAAGTGGACGATTTGGGACAGTGAACGTTTTGGGAACTTGACGTTTTAAAGCCCATCAAGACCTTGATGCCCCTTTAAGATCTCCAGGGCTTCGGGATCCCTTACACCCAAAGTTACTGATGTACCGACTGCTAAAATAAGTACCTATTTGCCTAACTTGGAATTGGTACTAAACTGTAAAGTTTTTGTTGTAAACGTCCATAGGCTGCGGTGACCACATTCCATTAGGTGGGCCGTACGCTTGTCTGCCACGTCAGTAGTATAAAAAAAGTGTATCTACAATAATCTCAATTGTCAATTGACATCTTACTTCTATAAGACAAATGTCTTTATTAGTTAAAATCATCCAGGTCTACCATAAAACAGTGCTGTGTCATGTACAAAAAATGAGGACATCGCACGAAATTCATTACCGAGTAAAAGTGACTAGTTTTAACAAATAACAAGTCAGCAATAAACGTAAATGCTTTCAAAACAATTATGGTAAATCAGAACTAATATCACTGACTTTCGTCAAAGTAAAGTACGATATTGAATGATAAAAACATATTAATAAGTAGTTATAAACCGTAATACCACAGCCGAAAGATCATAGTAGGTTTTCTCTCTTTATACTGTGGTTGGTAATAGTATCTGTGTACAATTAGAAAAAAAAAGACATTCGAATTCCTAATTCAAAACATCTTATGCTGTTATAGAGTGGAGTAAGTATGTAAGTATCATGGTAGAAAGTCGTTACGTTGTTTGCTACATATAAACAATTTGATACATACATACATATTGTCACGCCTTTATCCTCGAAGGGGTAAGCAGAGGCATACTACACACCCACATTGCACATCGCATTCGTATGCATTTTTGTCGCACGTAACAGGTGGTGAGCTCATTGCCGTATTAAAACAATTTGATAACTACGTAGAAATTGCAGCAAATACAAAGTTGAGAGACTATACTGAGATTGAAATATACCTAACTTCGCAATGATCACAATCAGAAAAAACTGAAATGATAATGTAAACCTCTTGAATCTTGTGTAAAGTCATTACACTTTACATTACAATCTTAATATCAATTACAATCTCTTCGAGAGCTATGTTTGTTTCGTCACGCAATCGCCGTGTAGTTTGGCAATTTGGAGAAACAGTTACTTTAACCTCTCATAAGCGCAATCGTTGCGTTTGGCTTCGAATTTCACTATCGTATGTACTAGGTATTGAACAGGGGGCCGAGTCTACTATTGACAAGCAGTAAAATAGACACAGAATCGCTGATTTTAGCTGTCAAAATGTTAGTAGACTATAAAAATGCAACTGGCTAGGGGCCACTGGCCCGGTACGTGCTAGTAGAATTCTATCGGCCGACCGATAGAAGCCTATTGGAGTACGATTGTAATAGTAGGCTACGAAATACTGTCAAAATTGTACCGGTGGCTTTCTATTGAGCGGCGATTTAGACTCTATTTCGACACGACTAAATTAGCAGACTCGGTCCCCAGATCACACATTTTCACATTTCCCTTACATATCAATCTAGTCCTACATCATATCCTACAAATAGATCTTTGATTTTTATTGTTTAAGTCTAGGATGTAGAATAGTAAGTAAGACTGAGCTAATTTTTAAGTATCTGGCATCTTGAGAGGACTTTTGAGAAAGCAGTTAGCAAGTGTTGCAAGCTGTCATACTTCAACAAAAATATTTTCATACTTCGAATGATATAGAATTACGCATGTGAATCGGAATTACTCTATTCCTATATTTGAAATCATTCCATATTCCTGCATATTAGGAACAAAGAGAAATACCTATTTATATTTCACATGGGAAATTTGAAGACTAGCGAAGACTGGCCAAAATCTATGGTATATTGAATGTTTTATTAGTATGAGTCGATTCTTAAGGCCGTATTCCAGAACGTTTCTCAATACTCGATCAACGCTTGGGACTAGATTTTGCCTTATAAAATCTACTCTCAAATGTTTCTTGAGTGTTGATAAACGTTCTGGAATACTGCCCTTAGTCATAGAAAGTGCGACAACGCGCAACAGTGTAGGAAAATTATATAACACAGTGAAACGTGGTTTTCCTTGATACTTTCTAAACTGCTAAGAAAGTTTCAGTAAAGTTTACATTGCTTTGACCAAATCTCAATATGAATATGCTATCTATAAGAATGCATCGCTCATAAACGAAGCAGATTCATTATTATATTTTGTAAAATAAAGCCTTAAAAACAAAACAAACACATGTTGTAGGGCGAAACCGGTCAGGTTTAAGTAATAAACAAGTGGAACAGTACAAGTGTTTTAGTTCAAGATGTGTACCAAGTTCCATCAAGTGTCATCAATCAACAGTGTAAACAAAACATTTATTAACAGTGTAATTACTTTACTCTGGCAAAATTCTCAAATCAAGAAAGTCCAATAAAAAAACAAAGGTACCTTCTCCATCCGGTCATAGGTTTTCTCCTGAGGTCATCCTCGCTCAGACCATAGAGGCCGATGCATGCTAGGAACCACGCTGTCACTATTAGGTAACATATCACGATGACACGAAACGGTAACAATATTACCGTGAATATCGCCGTCTGTAACAAGAAACAGCAGTTACCAAACAGATTCAATCGGCTACTTTCTATAATAATCACACCGCTCGCCTAAGACAAGGTTTTCACCTTCACACTTTGCGTCCGGAACGCTCGCAAACGGTTACCTATAACTCTGCAGCAGATACTTCCACAACCTACTTTGAACCCCCTGCCCTATTTAAAATCCTTCAATAATGGACTAATAAGGTATATTTGCACCGTAGCGGATTTGGATCCGAGGTTTGTGAATTGCATAGCTGATAAGGTCATGGAAAAGACCTGAATACAAGAGGCGGTTGTCTGTGTGTTATAATGCAAATAGGAAGGGCAATATATGTATTTAATTTTATATAGAAACTAACTGACTTCCACGGCTTCGCCTGTTACATATGTATATACTTCGAACTCGTGCCACATATAAATCACATTTGACCCCGTCGTTATTTACCCGTTATATTAAAATTTATGATTACTGCTCCGCTCTCCAGGGCAGTAGCGTAATGATATATAGCCTACAGACTTGCTTAAAAAATGGACTAACCAACACAAAAATATTTTTTTCAAATCCGACCAGTCGTTTCTGAGATATTCAGTATAAATAAGGGTCGGCCGTACTGCACCTCAGTGATCCTCACTCCACCTCAGCAGTTGCAAACGTCCATAGGCTACGGTGACCACCTTCCATCACGTGGGCCGTATGCTTGTCTGCCACCTCAGTAGTATAAAAAAATATACTCGTAACTGAGACCTCTGCCAAAGAAAGAACAGCATTTGCTCCTAGCTCAAGGCAGAGATTTTAGGTGCAATCGCATGAAGATGAATCAAAACAGTGGCGTGCTATTTTTAAACAACCTTATCGGTTACAAATATTTCTGCGATGCGTATTTAGCACGAAAACACGTGTTAGATTCGACGCTTACCGATTTCATTGCCAAGTATCTAAATATTCTAAAACCAAGTCCATGAATGCATCTTTAGCTATGTTGTTAAGAGAAGCGATGCTCTTGGCTTCCTGTTTGTAGGGAATTTAAAAAAAAACTTTTCTTAATTCAAAATACAGATGGTAAGGTAATACAATAATGGTATTTCTCGAAAATAGACGTTATTTTAATTGAGTACCATCAGTAGCAAAGTTAAATCTTTACTAATATTATAAAGTTTCTTTGTTTTGTTTCTTTGGTTGAACGCTTTTATCTCAGGAACTACTAGTTTTTGTGTTTGATAGCCCATTTATCTAGGACGGTATAACATTACTATACTTATTACCCGGGAGAGTGGAGCAGTAATCCTAAATATCGAAAAGTCGGGCAATTTTTCTTAATATATTGTAAAACTAGGGTAATGTCGCCTGTTCGCGTCCACCGCCCAGTTCGCTTCCAAAAGATGGGAAACTCCTCAAAAACAGTGGGAAATAACCATACCGAGTCACTAACAAAAATGAACGATATTTCTATTAAAGCTTAGATATGTGGTAGGTATATGCATATAAATAAAAGCTCTGTGCGCGTTACCACCATTACGTAAAAATATACTGAAATCTTGTATAATACAAATACTTGCGATCGTATGATCACGCAAACTGCACCACCAAATTTATACATTAGCCACATTGCGTCCGCAATGGACGCCATCTGGTCTATCTAATTCTATCTTGGATAGTTTTTATTATTGACAAATCATGACAAACATTATGAGTTTTATATTGATTCCGTCATTATCAACATACACATTGTAATAGCCTCTTTGCATCCACTATAACGACTATATAAATTGATACAGATGTCGAAAATCATACTTGGACGCAAACTGTACCTATAGGTGAGCCCTAAGAAAAGATTGCGTCCACATTTTAGTCACACACAAAAAGTGCATTCTCCAGATCCACAAGAGCACAGATTTACTGTGCTCTTGTGGATCTGTTTTACTCCACCCGGGAGCTGTAAGACATCGTCGCTCTTGCGCTTAGTCTCTGTCAACAATACTACAACTAAAATCTCTCATTTTTTTTAAAGAATAATATAGTTTTCTCTTATATTTAACTCTTCTAAGATGATGGACGCAAACTGGTCCACAGGTGGTCGCAATCTGGATTTTATGGACGCAAAATGGGAAAATCATATTTATTTATTAATATATCAAACGGTTTGTCCAAAACTGTATAATAAATTTAATAAGACTGTATACAGATTATGTGAAATCCATTTTCATTCGAAATTACTACTCTAACATTTTTATTTTCTTGCTCAAACCTACCAACTCCACTAAGTGGACGCCAACAGGCGAACTTACCCTACTTGACGTCCGCGCGTCCTCCGCACGCGTGTGAAGTTTTCCCGTTCCCGATAAAAAGTAGCGTTTGTGTTATTCTGATGTGTAAGCTATATTATTGCAGTTTCATCAAAATCCATTCAGTACATTTTACGCGAAATAGTAACAAACATTCACACTTACAAACTTTCGCGTTTAGTAGGATTAAACACGACGAAATTAAATAGGTGCGACGGGGGTTAGATGTATGTAATGGGCGAAGCCGCGGAGCTCGGCTAGTCTATATAAATAAAAATGAATCGCGAAATGTGCTGCTAAGCTCAAAACTCGAAGACGGCAGGACAAATTCGAGTATTCTTTTTATTTATTCCTTTAACTCTAAGGAAGGTTTTTATGAAGAAATAATAGTCAGGCAAGCGGTTTTTATGGAGAAACAGGAACGGGAAAGCTTCATTACGCGGGCGGAGCCGCGGGCATTAACTAATAAGCATTAAAATTGTTTCATTTTCTAGTCTCATATTAACTAACCTTCTCAATATTACAAGTACTTGTCGCGAACCTTGATTTATTGTTAAGTTGTGTCTCTCAAGTTTCTTTGAACAATAGAAACTATGGTTTTGAATAAGTGAGCGCTTACTGCGATTTCATTCACAACGGCTATTTATCAACATCAAAATAATTAGGTATAACGATTATAGTAGTGTGAAGGCCTTTAGCAGAGAAGGCGTATTACTAGAAAAATAATTGAATAGAAGCGAGAAGTGTATAGATTACATTACCCACAATATGCTAAATAAATCATCAAAATATCAATGTATGACTTTTATTTTATTTTTAGTTTATAGAATAGAAAAGTCAATAATAACATAATAATTAATAATATTTTTCGTGAAATCCCGAGTTGTATAACATATGAGTACCTATACACGGATACACCACGAAATTTTTAAAAAACACTGAGTTTTGTACTTGCTTGAACCTACATGTTTATATTGTAAAATAAGTGAAGGGAATTGTACCATGTAGGTATGTAAAGAGGCGACCGTTTGTACGTGGAGGTACTTGTAGTGTACGTGGTGATTGAACGATGCCACTTTAATGTTCGTACACTTTCCCTCGGATGCGAGTTACTTATTTGCGTACGGTACGATAATTGTAGAAACATATATTACACCACAGATAATCTTAATCTTAAAAATATTATAAACGCGAATGTTTTTATGGATGTTTGTTACTCTTTCACGTAAAAACTACTGAATAGATTTTAATGAAACTTTACAATAATATTGCTTATAGGAAACGAGAAACTTCTCTACGCGGGCGAAGCCGCGGGGGTCAACTAGTATATTAGTCAACTAATAAATATTAAACGCGTCGCACAGTCCCTGCACTAATCTGAACGCTGTTTCCCTGACGGGATAGGCAGAGAGGACATATTCCCAGGCTTCGAGATTCGATGGCGAACCGGGTAAAATGGTATTATATACATATCTAAACGGTGCCACCAGAAAAGCCGAGATCACAGACAGATCGCCAGGCTACGCGATCCATGCATACTTCTTTCGCTTATATGTAGATATAGTAGGTAATCCTGTGAAACTGGTTTAACAGTCTTGTAAAATGCAATAAAAAAATGAATTGGTAGGATACAATTCGTAAACTATGTTTGGCACGCGCGGATAGTGCCTCAAACAAAACACAATCCATTTCGTAATTTTCCACGGATTCAACCGTGCAGGTTCTGGACCCATGAAGTGACAAAGTAGAGGAGGGAACAAGGCGATACACTCATTGCTGACAGAGCAATAATTTCGGGCACGCAAAGAGGACCTGCGGATGAGAACGGGTTTTACATATGCTTAGGTTATGGAAAAAACGCCTGCAGCTTAGGATTGTCCGGGATTTAAAAGATTATTGCTGGGTCGGTAGCGGAAGTGTAGCACCTCAGTGGATATGGTTGTTGCAACCATGACCATTTTTGATCAGGTGGGCTGTGCGCTTGTTTGCCACCTTAGTGGTATAATAAAATTCTGTTATCTATTCACGGGGCCTTGGTATCCACAACCTAACGTTGATGAAAAATATATTAAAAATACACAAATTGAAGCTACTGAGCTGAGTTAGAGCCAGTTGCATTTCATTCAATGAAATCCGCCTCTCACAGTCCACTAATAGACGAATGCCGCTCCCTATTTTCGCCATATTAGGAGGGTGTTGGGCATTACTGTACCAAGCAGGACAGACAAGGTTGTGTTTTAAGTTTTCCTTTTCATCGCCATGATCCGTTAGTGAGCAGGTGCACCACTTGAAATTTGAGGCTGGCTTGCACCCCATTGCAAACTTTTTATTATACATTACTTGATATTTTTTTTCTAATTACTGATTTGTCTGATTTTCTAGCTAGTGCTATAACTGCGCTATACATTTAATGACATTACTTCATTTTCATGTCTTTACATTACTGTGTCTACATTGTTTATTATCATACGAGCATTTTAATTATAATCTCGATATGTAAGCGTAAACGTTAAATCAAATCTCTGCTACCAAGGTCTCAAGCATATTTATTTAGCAATCGCTGATCCATAACTAATTCCATTGTTTCATATTCATAATTCGTTAATAGAATAATTTAGAGTAAATAATATTTTATAATTGTAGTATCGGTTATTCTTTACGGATTCGGGTAATGTCTTACGTATTTTTTCTCAAATTGAGCAAAATCATCTGCTATTATAACAAATTTCTGGGTATTATGGAGAGACATATTTTATAATAGTAGTATCGGTTATTCTTTACGGATTCGGGTAATGTCTTACGTATTTTTTCTCAAATTGAGCAAAATCATCTGCTATTATAACAAATTTCTGGGTATTATGGAGAGACATGCGCAGATTCTCTGTCCAGATTCCTAAATATTTATACTACCATAACATCAATTTATTTATTCACAGAAGTCTTCTAAGCAACATACTTGTGACTTTTCGTACCTTTATTTTATCATACGTGTTATCTAACTCCAATTTGTGAACGAAGGGGTTTAATATTTCGGCACGCATGTCGTCAGATGAGAAAGCACCGGTTTCGCTATGTAGTTTGCCGTTCATTTTCACCATCAGGAGAAACACTGTACTATCTAGGTAACCTAAAATTAGACTTCACAAACACTCATATTTATTAACATTTCACGAATGCCAAAACACAAGACACTACTGATTCCGATATCCGACGTATTTGTATTTAAAACGCGCCGAGAGAGAGCGTGCATCAACCCTCGAAATAAAATTAAGACTGACGAAGTGACGAAGACGAAAAAACGAGACGAGAGCGAGACGGATGACGCGAGTGACGCGACGCCGGGACGACTCGACTCAGTATTTGCCGGGACGACTCGACTCAGTATTTTCCGCTTCGGTTCGATTGAGTTGGTCTGGTGAAGGCTTTGAAGGTGAATTCGAAGCGAGTCGAGAAGCTTGTAAAGTCAGTACTTAAGGGAATCGATTACTATCAGAACTATTGACATCAATACTATTGTCATTTACTTTTTGCCTTTTCCTTCCGTACATTGTACAAATCTACACTGTCAAGTAATGACAATGGTTGATTTTAACTAATGTAATTTTATTAATATTATTATATTAGAAACGCGAATATTTGTAACGATGTATAGATGTAGGTTTGTTACTCTTTCACACCACAAAAACTACGGAACGGATTTTATATAGCTTCAACATCGGAATAGCACATAGGCTACTTTTTATCCCGGGAACAAGTTCCTGTGGAAAACGGTAACGGGAAAGCTTCTCTACGCGGGCGAAGCCGCGGGCATCAACTAGTGGAGCAATAAGACGAATTCTACAGGAGGCAGCCGCTAAGGAACATGAATAGCAGTGGCAGTCGACAACAGGTCTGCGACACGCAAATATGTTTCTGGGAAGCATCAGAGAGGGATGGTCCAGGAAACTGTAGACACCTACCAGGGAGCAGCTGGGGAGAATCACCGGAGCGCTCACAGGGCACTATGCACCGAAGCAGCACCACCCGAGACGTGCAGGACCTGTGAAGATGCTGGCGAAACCATGCACCATCTTCTGTTTGAATGTGTGGCACTTGGTGCAAGAAGAATGAGTCTTCTGGGACAGGCGTACCCGCCACCAAAGGATTATTACAGGCACATCCCCTCTATAGTACATTTTGAAGTTCATGGAGGCGCTGCACAAGCGCTGGGGGGATGTGTAATGTGCAGGGGTATGGCACAATAGATCCGCAAGGGTCGAAGTGCCACGGTATCATCGACCCCAGAAAGGATAAGGATATGAAGAACATGTGACCATATTTAGATGATTTAAATAGTATGAAAATGTAACACAGACCATAGATTAAAAATGTCTAACTCAAAAATAATTCAACGTTACAATTAATAAATCGAATTTAAATTATTTACTTTTATTTTATGTATCATTTCTTCGAAAATACGTTTATTTCGTTTTTTTTTTTTCATTTGTTTCGTACGATCCTTAGGCGAACCCTTAAAAAAATATAATTGGCAACACAGCTGTACTGCTGAGTGCGGTGTGACTTTTGGCGGGAAGAGTGGTAAGTGCAGACGCTTGCTGATTATTATTTTCTAAAATTAGTGCATTTATCTTGTTTTATGCGCGGGAGTGGTGGTTTCTTGGACATAAAAGTTGTGTTAACATGCTATAGTGAAAGACAATGATATATATGCAGTGAAATGGTATTTTCTCTCTTGCCGCGAAAAGTCCACTGAAAACCTCAGTATAAGAATCACCATTATACTGAGGGCAAGGACCAGGACCTAGGACTGAGGACACGACATCGACAAAGACCGGACAGGACTAATTAGAAGATAAGATTGAAGTAATATGTTATAAAAAATAAGATTTGGCTAAAAGGTCTTCGTAACCAGGCCATAAAATAATTATTAATAAAAAATGAGTGTTGTTTTTTTTTTTAATAATTATTTAAATGAGTGTTGTGTCGCTGTGTGTTTGTGTGTGGTGTGACTTGTAGTGATGATTCGATACCATGAAAGTATCGATACCTACTCATTTCGATACTTTTTGTTTTTTTTATGCAAACTATGTAGCATGTTATTTGTATTGTTATTATTGTAATGTATTATTGTAAGAAATTTTAAGTCTACTATTTTATACATGACTAGAGGAAGCCCGCGGTTTCGCCTGGATGGTTAAGTTTTCAGGAACCGTTTTCCCATATTCATATGGGTCCGTATTGGGTTGCATAAATTTTTGAGGCATAAATTAAAACTGCATAACGATTTTTTGGCATACTCTTCGTTTCGCATAACGTTCAAACAGAATAAATCATTAGGCATACTTTATTTTCCCATAACTTCTTTAAAATGTTTACGCATAATTTTTTTTACAAAAACGATTACTAATCATAACATTTATTGGCATCTCACTCACTATCGCATAAAGATTACAAGTCAACATTAAGGTATTCTATATATTAAGTTAACATTATGGTATTCTATATGTATATATAAAATACCATAATGTTAACGAGTACATATTTCTATATCTAAGCTTGGACTGTCTGTGATTGAAATGCCCACTGATTATAAATGTCGATAGTCACTATACTGAAGTTTAAAATGTCAACACTTATATTTAGAATATATAAAGTACAAAAGCTGTGTCGCTGCGCTCGCTCGGCTCGCACGTTGTGGTCACGAGAAACCTAACACTCCTCCTCGCTTCGCTCGTCGTCGTTCCTATTTACGACTTTGCTCAAGACTAGTCTAAAATTAATACCACTTAAAATATCGTTTTATAATGTTACAGCTTACAAAAGTGGCTATGAGTGAGATGATTGTTTACAATTGTGTCTCATCATTTCTTAAATATTCTTAGTCAAATTTATTATTTAAACGGTTATCCATACCTCCATTATGCGTTTTGTATTTTATGATAAATTATCTTTAGGGGTATAACAATTATGCCCTTTACATGTATGCTAATTAAATTTATGGTAAAAAACTTATAGTAAGTTAAAGTTATGCCAATAAAACCATTATGCGTTAACACTCTGCTTATCATAATTTATGCGAGAAAACTTTATGCTGAAACTGTTATGCCAAACTACACTATGCTGAAAAAATTATGCGATCGAAAGGGCTTCCCATCTACAACTAGGTGAATAATTCCACAAAAAACACGCCCTTTTATACAAACTTCGCAACTAGGGTTTGAATTTCCAAAAATCCTTTCTTTGTGCACATCTACGCCACTTATGATATATTACTGCATAATTTCATGATTTTAGAGCCAGTGGTTTCAGCTGTGCATTGTTCGATCGTATGTCAGTTTCTGCTTTTGTATAAATAGATTATTTAATTTAGTTAGTTTAATAAAACTGGTTTATACATCACATTCTTTTATGTTGTATATAATTAATGATTTATTGGACAAAAAAGTCCTCTTTTCATAAGTTTCCCAAAGAGAGAAATTGTTGTAAATATTTAGGAGACTAAACTCGTTGTAGATAATATGCGACGATTCGATTCGATACGAGTACTTTCCTTTCGATACCAAGTAGGTATCGAATAAAATGATTCGATACCAAAAGTACTCGGTATCGAAACAAAAGTATCGAATACTTACTTGTATTTACTTGTACTTGTATCTTGTATCGAATCATCACTAGTGACTTGAAGTTGCTTGAAGTTTTGTCTGGCACTGCTGCATGCAGTTCCGCAATTTATTTTACTTGTGATTCATGTTTGTAAAAATGTTTGGTTATGGATTTCCACATGTATAATGGAAGCGAAAATACAGAAGCAATTAGTTGACTATTTTTGTTTCTTTTCGGAATTTCATGTTACGGCAGACACAACTTTGAGAGACTGCCAAAACTGCGCAGTGACTATTAATAAATTGATAAAACGGTGGAAGAACATAAAAAAGTAAGTAAAATCAATGTAATTTCGTATTTCGCATTTTACGACTCTGTAATTTAATTGGATGTTGTAGGGCCGATGTGGCAGCTTCGCCGCTAGCTAAATTCGAAGATTTGCAAAACAAATTGTGTGCTCAGCTTAATAACCAAATCTCAGACGTTATTTCTGAAATACTTTGTAAACAGTAAGTATTTACTTCCATTTCTTACTTAAACTTAATGCTTCATGTGAAATGTGTTCATGTTTTGTTTAAGTTCCTTTGTCTTCCATTGTTCTGAGAAATGAAAAACGACACAGCATGAACAGAGACCGGGAGTTATATACTTGTTACTATGTTACCACTTCTCATGATATACAGGCATTATCAGTTTTTGCAACACCCGTTCTGATAGTATAGTAATTTTACACTTCCTGCTGCAATCTGGCAGAAGTGGTAGCAGAGAATTGATATTTGATTATGAGGTTCAAAAGCTCACAAGTGGAAGTGCTTGTGGTGTCACAGATTGAGTGATCTCTAAACGATCACTGCGTTAAGCAACTTTAGCTAGGGCTGGTCATGGATAGGTCATCACTTTGTGGCATTTACATTTACTAGCGTTTCCGTGCTTTGGAAGGCACATTAAGCCGTTGGTCCCGGTTGTCAGTAACTTGGCAGTTGTTAAGTTGAAGGCCTTATAAGGGCAGCTTGATAAATTTCAACAGCAAGTACACAACAGGTATCAACACGACAATGGGGGCTCACCACCTATTACTTGGGACAATGTGCAATTCATATCATGAAAAGTAGGCATATAATATATGCCTCTGCCACCCCTTCAGTCACTGTGTTAAGCATCATAAGCTCTGGTTAACTTGAAATGATTGACAGTTTGTTGCATTTATGTGATTCAGACGGCATTTTAAGCGGTTGTTCCCTGATAACAGTAACATCCCTTTTAACTCTTTATTCTGCATATCAATGACGTTGACCTTGGTATTCATTGCTATGCAGATGAAAGATTTGAAAGAGATGTTACTATACATATGATTATTGTGCCTGTCCAGCGGCAGGGAGAACTCACATTGAGAAAAATAGATTGCAATGTGTGCCAAGCAGAGGTGCCATTCTCTGCGGTATAGCAATTCATAAAATTGTTTTGATTGTCACACCATAGCACATTCCATGTGTTTCTTTCCTACAATCCCAACTTCTTATGTGGAGCGTGAAGAAGCACATCATTGGGATAGTGTCAGTAGTCTTGTGGACAGTGAGAGTGGCCCTTGCTTCGCTATGTAAAGCCATGGTTGTGACAAGACGGAAGGCATATGCATATGATTTGTCTCTGCGTTGAATACTACTCTTACCTTAGGGTTGAATACTACTCTTACCTTAGGGATGACTTTATTCGGATATTTAATTTAGACCGCTCGCTCGGCGGTGGCGGCGTCCCCCACTAGAAAATAATAATAGGGATGAATTTGCACCACTACGCAGAGATGTCAAATTCATATTATAGATTGTCCTGTATATTAAAAAGCCAGGAGTCGCCATATAAACCCCGGCAAGTGGTCTGAAGAGCTCTTTAACAAAGTTCCCCCAATTCTGTCCCTTCTGTCTTGATCGTGAATAAAGACTGGGGCACAATTGTGTGGAGATGTTGTTGTTGAGAAATACTTTGACAATATTATGCGAATAAAACAATTGTTTCCATGTCAAAGCATTGAAACCTCTGGAACACTGATGCTGATGCTGGAGATGGAGCTGTCTGTTAAACCCCGACTCTCCATCTAATACATTTTATAAAGAGCTTAACTGTCAAAAACCCTAACTAAACTAAAAATAAAAATATGTCCCAATTATAATTTCAGGTCTACACTTGAAGAACTATATTCAAATCTCTGCAACAAGAACAGAGTCCTGAGAGACAGTTGCAGAGAAGCTGACCTTGATGAGACATCACTATTAGCAAAGGGAAGTCCTACTCAACCAGCTTTAGAACAATTGCTGGAGTATACTGACGATACAATTACCTTTGGTAGTCACGCTTGTGCTCAAATTGAAACCGCATTGAACATTTTATCTATTTCAAAGTTAGACACAGTTTCATTTGCAGATCATTTTGTGTATCCCGTTAACTGGTTTCAACGTATAAAAGAAATTATTACGTACACATCATTTTTATCTGAAAACCAACCTTGAAAATGGATCTTCTAGATTCTATTTTAAATTCCATGCAAAAACCACCGAGTGCAAGTGAAGCTCAAAAGAATGCTATGCGTAAGCAAAAGGAGGCTATTGAAAAAAGACAGAATGAAGAAAAAAATATGATCAACAGGTTCCGAAGACGTGTTGAAGAGAAAATTACCAACTTTGTTAAGGAAGGTAAGAAACCTCATTTTCAATTTGAGCCCATGGATCAAATGTACCGATCCATTATAAGAGAAGTAGCTGAAACTGCTGGTTTACAAGTTTTTTCTTTTGGACAAGAAGGCATTGACCGTTATGCTGTGGCCTATTCTAAAGATAATCTTCCTTCTGAAGATGAGTTATCAGTTCGTAGGTCAGGTGGTATTTGGGATGAAGAAAAAGCAGCTGAAATGGCTTTAAAACATATCGAGGCAAAAAGGCAGGCAGCTTTTGAATTAGAACAGGAAAAGAATAGAAAGAGGAAACGTGGTAAAGAGGAATTGAGTGGTACTTTCTATAAGCAGAAGTATGCTCATCTCATAGGTGAAGAGGCTGCGATAGATGCAGCTCAGAAGACGAATATGAATAAGAATTATGGAGAAGTACCTAGTGAAAATAAAAAAGACCAGCGATCCATTGAACAGACTATGGCTGACATAAAGGCAAAGAAGTTAAAAAGAGCAGAGACAGAGAAGACAGAACCAGATAGAAGTAATCATGTTTAGTTACTAGTTAATTGCAGTAGTTAGTGTATTTTTACTGTGCGTTCACACATGGGTCTATTTCATCTATGTGATTAAACACATCACAGTATTTGGGATCCAGTGAAAATACTGTTGTGAAATTTACATATGTCCAAAAAATGTCCAAAAAACAGTGTGATAACATCAAGTTGAATAATTTCTGGTAAGATTATCCTGTAAATATGGATCTCAGTATGATCGTACACTAAAACAGTCTGAATGTAGTACCTGTTCATTTTAGTTTTTATGTGTTCTTTATAGGCTTAATGAGCGTTATTTGTTGTTTAAAGAACTTCCCATACCATTTCACGTTTTCGTAAAAAATATAACATCATCTTTTTGGCTATGATCAGGATAACTTTGAGAATGAAATTATGACTTCTTGAATTTAACTTGTGTACTTCATAAAATCAAGGTCAGTGAGATAACAAACAAGAGCGCAATATTATAAAATTAAGTGGAAAGCGACAAAGGTACATGTAAATTCAATTGTTACATGTTAAAAAGTGCTTTTGCCTTGACGAGTTTGGTTACAAAAATATAGCGATCTAGATCAGAAAATGACCATTTATCAATCAGAATAGAAAATCGTACTAGTTTTTTTTTTTATAAAGGCTTCTAATTAATGACCTCAGATGTTTTTGTGAAGAATATATGTAAAAGAATAATGTTATCTTCAATCGAGATGGGTAAAAACTGGTAAGTCTGTAGTCCACTTATGGTAAGAAAATGAACTGCAGAGTTCACTTTCTTACCATTTTCTATCTACTTGGTCTACTACTGATAAACCCAGTCTACTCGTGCTTGAAAGTGGTAGACATAGTTTTAGCCAAAGGCATGATGGCATTATCAAGCATTGTGGTTGTAATATTATATTGGTAATTAATTTTGTACATATTATAGCTAATCTACCGAAGTATAGTAATTACAGCCATATCAATAGCCTAAAAAAAGCAATATACCTTTATGTGATTGTAGCTAGGTTCTTTAAATTAAACTTGCTTGTCACTTAGACTTTTATCCCTGAATGGGTCTTCAGAGGTATACTATACGCTCACATTTCACTATATGCATTATTTGTCTCACGAAAGTGGTTGTAAGCCCGTGTTGAAATGGCAGACGCAAGTTGAGTGGCCTTGCAGTTGATTTTCTGACATTATAATAATAAATATTGTGGGACACTTCACACAGCGCCATCTAGCCCAAAGTAAGCTAATATTAGCTTGTGTTATAGGATCTAGATAACTGATAAACATACTTATATATTTCTAAATACATACATATTATAGATAAAATTATATTAGCAAGCTATGAAATCACTTGCTCCACGAGTCAGGACTGTTAGGTCCGGTGTAAGGAGACTCGTGGCAAGTGAAATATTTCAATAACTATACTTATCAGCAATGTCTAGACCCCATATTAAAACTTAAATTGCTTATATGCTTATAATTTGAAATAAATCTGAGTGAAAAAGCATATTAATATTTAAGTTTGCATCACCTGTACCTTGCAAACACTGACTTCCATATAACAATGTTCTTTCCAACAAATATTACTATAGTAATAATTTCAAATGTATCCGAGTTTGACGCTTGAATTACCATTATGTAAGATTGGAATAATAAGGCCAACAAATTTATTTCTAGCCGAAATGTGCAACATGAAAGCTGTCCTTAGTGTAAGGGTTTAATTCAACGATAATTAGACAATTAAATAAAAATAAATTGAAGCCCATGTTTGACTTATTACATAAGTATCTTAACAGCTGTTTAGCGTAATATAATTAACAGTTTAAGAGTTAAGCTATATCTGGCGCACTCCCGTTCTCTTTCTCACTCTAGTAAATAGCGATTCTAAGTAACAGATAGATAGCGATTCTAGATAGCAGCGTTGGTGTGATGTGCTAGATGTATTTCAACCCTTAGACATATAATTAAACCTTAGGCATACATTCGGTATAAACGTCAGTTTAATCGGGCTTTATTTATTTTAGGGTCTATTATCAACAAGTCACACTATAAACTTAATCCGTTCACAAAGTGACAGATTTACAAAAATTCTCGACTCGACGAGATTAGTGGGACTCTTTGAGCATAAAGGTATTTTAGCTTTGCCTTGATTTTCAATTACTTAATGTTTGACCAATAAAGTAAAATATAGCTAGGTACCTTGATATGTACCCAAATTAGACACGATTTGTGTAATATTTTTCTACCAACAGACTTGAAATAAGACTGGTTTGAGTTTGATTAGAAACTGAATAATGTTTCTTAAGTTTCAATAAATTTATTTAATGTCTCTTTGTGTCTATTAATAAAATTACCGGGTCTCACCCATTAACACCCATCCCCATCTCCGTCGGGGTACACCAGGGTTCTGTCCTTAGTCCGTTCTTGTTTAGCATGATATTAGAGGTGATGCAAGAGTGTCGCCTTCGCTGGTATGGTCACGTCTTGCGGCAACCGCGGGGTTACGTGGGAAACAAATGTGACCGGGTCCCGGTAAGAGAGGAAGACCCAAGAAGTGCTGGCTTGATGTCGTAACTAATGATCTCACTACAGGGGATGCCGACGACGACAGTGCGAAGTGAATGAGAAAATGTAGGAAAGCGAATCACGGGCGTCGCGATTCGCAACTGGGACAGACGCTCGTTTGATGATGATGACCCGGCCAAAACCTTTACACATAGAAACTTAATTTTTTAAGGCAACCTGCTTTTATAATGGAGACATCCCGCTAAGAAAGCATTTTACAAAGTTCAACCCTATGAGGGTGGAATAGGGGTTTAAAAGTTATGGAACTATATCACAAAGAGCACAGCTTGTACCCTAAAGTCTCCAACAACGACCTAATCAAGGAGAGGAAACTTGCTTGTCACTTAGACTTTTATCCCTGAATGGGTCTTCAGAGGTATACTATACGCTCACATTTCACTATATGCATTATTTGTCTCACGAAAGTGGTTGTAAGCCCGTGTTGAAATGGCAGACGCAAGTTGAGTGGCCTTGCAGTTGATTTTCTGACATTATAATAATAAATATTGTGGGACACTTCACACAGCGCCATCTAGCCCAAAGTAAGCTAATATTAGCTTGTGTTATAGGATCTAGATAACTGATAAACATACTTATATATTTCTAAATACATACATATTATAGATAAAATTATATTAGCAAGCTATGAAATCACTTGCTCCACGAGTCAGGACTGTTAGGTCCGGTGTAAGGAGACTCGTGGCAAGTGAAATATTTCAATAACTATACTTATCAGCAATGTCTAGACCCCATATTAAAACTTAAATTGCTTATATGCTTATAATTTGAAATAAATCTGAGTGAAAAAGCATATTAATATTTAAGTTTGCATCACCTGTACCTTGCAAACACTGACTTCCATATAACAATGTTCTTTCCAACAAATATTACTATAGTAATAATTTCAAATGTATCCGAGTTTGACGCTTGAATTACCATTATGTAAGATTGGAATAATAAGGCCAACAAATTTATTTCTAGCCGAAATGTGCAACATGAAAGCTGTCCTTAGTGTAAGGGTTTAATTCAACGATAATTAGACAATTAAATAAAAATAAATTGAAGCCCATGTTTGACTTATTACATAAGTATCTTAACAGCTGTTTAGCGTAATATAATTAACAGTTTAAGAGTTAAGCTATATCTGGCGCACTCCCGTTCTCTTTCTCACTCTAGTAAATAGCGATTCTAAGTAACAGATAGATAGCGATTCTAGATAGCAGCGTTGGTGTGATGTGCTAGATGTATTTCAACCCTTAGACATATAATTAAACCTTAGGCATACATTCGGTATAAACGTCAGTTTAATCGGGCTTTATTTATTTTAGGGTCTATTATCAACAAGTCACACTATAAACTTAATCCGTTCACAAAGTGACAGATTTACAAAAATTCTCGACTCGACGAGATTAGTGGGACTCTTTGAGCATAAAGGTATTTTAGCTTTGCCTTAAAATATAGCTAGGTACCTTGATATGTACCCAAATTAGACACGATTTGTGTAATATTTTTCTACCAACAGACTTGAAATAAGACTGGTTTGAGTTTGATTAGAAACTGAATAATGTTTCTTAAGTTTCAATAAATTTATTTAATGTCTCTTTGTGTCTATTAATAAAATTACCGGGTCTCACCCATTAACACCCATCCCCATCTCCGTCGGGGTACACCAGGGTTCTGTCCTTAGTCCGTTCTTGTTTAGCATGATATTAGAGGTGATGCAAGAGTGTCGCCTTCGCTGGTATGGTCACGTCTTGCGGCAACCGCGGGGTTACGTGGGAAACAAATGTGACCGGGTCCCGGTAAGAGAGGAAGACCCAAGAAGTGCTGGCTTGATGTCGTAACTAATGATCTCACTACAGGGGATGCCGACGACGACAGTGCGAAGTGAATGAGAAAATGTAGGAAAGCGAATCACGGGCGTCGCGATTCGCAACTGGGACAGACGCTCGTTTGATGATGATGACCCGGCCAAAACCTTTACACATAGAAACTTAATTTTTTAAGGCAACCTGCTTTTATAATGGAGACATCCCGCTAAGAAAGCATTTTACAAAGTTCAACCCTATGAGGGTGGAATAGGGGTTTAAAAGTTATGGAACTATATCACAAAGAGCACAGCTTGTACCCTAAAGTCTCCAACAACGACCTAATCAAGGAGAGGACCCGACAAAATTTCGGAATACACAAGAAAAAAGTAGAGCTAGCATATAGACTACAACAAGGGCGCTATCTGCTACACAGACAGCCCCAGGAAGGAATCAACAAAGCTCTCTTTGCTCCGGAGATTACGGAACGGAGGTCTGATCCATACGCCTAGACAGGTTCGCTCCTTTTTTCAGGTGGAAATCGGATCATCACAGAAGGTGTACCGCCACGCCAATATTAGATAGGCAACCATAGCGACAGACAAGCGGCACTGAAAGCTATAAGAAAAAATCAGACAATATTAGCAGTCAAGGAGTGCAATTCGCTTCGATTGGCTTGGTAGTAGGTCTATGTTGAAATGTAAAAAAAAGCAGTTTATTCATTTTTCAGAACGTTTATTTTTACCATCAACACGTTATTAGGCATAATATGTACTTACACAGAAACAACAATTTTATTCATAGTAATTTTTATAGTTTATGTTCGTACACAACACCTAGCTAATCTAGACTGATACTACTAACGTGCGCTTGCAGTTTGCACCAATTTACAAATTGATTGAAAATTTTAAACCGTGATTAAGATAAAACCAGACAGATTTAATAGTAGTGGTATTTTACTACGTGGAAGAAATTAGTTATTATGGCGATACCTTTTCGTCCTCGAAGTCTGTGGGTTGCACCTACTCACTGATAGATCAAGATATAATTCGTTACATTTTTAATACCTACTATTATTACGTTATAAAAGATCACCTCTGTCGGGACGCTGGATTACAATCAGCAGACCCTAGAATTTAGATAAAAAATTAGAATGAGTTTTCCAGACTTTTTCTTAGGTATACGTAAGTCTCTTCCTACGTATACGTACATCTTCTGAAACCATATAGATACATAAAATATATGTTTCTCGGTTAAAATATATTCCAATATGATATGCAAAGTATTGATAAAGTATTTAGTTCCGTTTCAAAGACATTTTTGCCAGATTCACCCGGGTCTTCCAGCCATAGACAGATAAAAGGAGACCGTGTGCTTTAGTAGCTAAGAGTTCGGCATAGCATCCGTTAGTATTTCCACACGTAAAATGCCTTTTATATTTAAAGAACTTAGATCTGTAGGTATTATTAGGTAGTAAGTGTGTTTATATGATGAATTCTAAAATCTACTGTAATGAAAGGCATAACAAGTACTTAAGTACACAATGATGTAAAATGTAAATACTAACAGTAGATGATTAGGTAAGTACCTACCTAATTAATTGACTTCAACCTAAAGTTTTTACGTTTAGAAAGTTAGTTAAAAATTTTAGTGCAACAGGCCTTAGTTCTTGGTTACAATTTACTATTAGCTTGTTTGTCTAAAGCATCTTTGATATGCCTTCAAAATACCAGAGTAAATCATACAGCATCATTGCCAAGCGATTTCAACGTGTAATGCGACGCAATACGGTTTCAAATTGGTTCATAAGATATATAATCTGTCATGTAATTACATATATACCTACATATCGTCACGGTGTGGATTAAACTACTTGGGAGCAAATCATTGATAGGTATATTATAGCAACTACTAATAGATTATTATACCGTAAGGTACTTATATTTATTTGTTAAATTATGGTATGTATATCTAACAACATCATTGGCGTTAAATTTTGTGCATGGTTGAAATCCTTAGATACGCTTTAAGGTAATTGTGATATACTTATTTATACATAATGTACAACCTTATCTACATCAAAGATAATTATTATATATAGAATAAGGTACTTTATACAAATAAGGCCTATCTAATTTAAAATGCCGATAGCTCGAAGGATCCCAAATAAGGTCTTCTTCGGTACCGTACCTGTCAGGTTAAATTATTACAATAAATAAAAATAAATACTTATAAAATAAATGGCAATGGTCAAAATCGACAAGTAATTCACTAAATTGTTGATTTGCCACAAGATAAATATATGAACGAAATTTGTAGGTAGAATATTTATAACTGGGTTTGAAATTACGACAGTTTTATAAAACGGCTCGAAAACTACTACCTCTAATCAAAGGAAGTCGATACTGCGCTCCACGTCTCCTGCAACTCGCTACGCAATAGTATGTGCAAAGGCCTTTTTCGAGAATATGCCTTATTTGTATCACATACCTTAACAGTTTTTTTTTAATATTCGTAGGTATATGTATTGTATATAAGTTAGTATTTAATATACACATTGATTTATTATAACGATGTAACTATGATGATTTATTACGTTTTATTTAGTAGGCAAGTGACATTAGTTCACTGTTTAGAACTATTGCTTATTACATACCAATTTTTTTTTCCGTAGATATATAATATACAAGAAATCAGGAAACCAGCACATTCCGCTAAACATAAACTATAATAAGTAAGTTTATATGGTTATATAGTCAATCGGGTAACACCAACAATTAATATCACATCAATTCTTACCATTTATTGTCGTTCTTACCATTTTATGCCGTAAAAACTCAGGCATTTGGACAGCAAGCTATTTTATTTTATTGTCTTCATATGTCTACACAACACTAATTCTGTTGTCGCCAGTGGTGCTAATTCTGTTGTTGAGTACCACTAACCTAAACTAAAATTTCCACTAAACTAAAATTTCTCTAAAATTATCTTATTTTTTTTTAAGAGATTGCCATATACTATTCTGGTCGAACTAAACTTAGTGATATCATAAACAGCATTATTTTTTTATCTGAGATCGCTAAAATTCATTTTATGTGATAAAATTCAACAAAACGTCTCTCGGCATGTAAATACATGCTGACTATCTTAGTGATTGAACTGTCTATGTACATTTATCACTTTTGGATGAATTTTATCACATAAAATGAATTTTAGTTATGTCATATACAAATTTAACGTCACACTAAAATAAGACGTTTTCACTAAAATTAGACGTCACCTAAATAGGTCACGTCTAAATTTAGAGAGATTTAAAAAAAAAATTTTTTTTTCAAATTTTAGTCACTGTTTGAAACGTGAAAACATGTATAACGTTGTAACGTCAAAAAAGTACATAAACAGTTCAATCACTAACTTAGTCAGCATGCAAATACATGTTTTGTTGAATTTTATCACATAAAATGAATTTAAGTGATGTCAGATGCAAATTTAGTGCTGTTTATGATATCACTAAGTTTAGTTCAAGTTAAAAACAGAGATTTTTGAGAATTTTAATTTAGTGGTCTCTACAACAGAATTACCACCAGTAGGTACTTGTTCAAAATCTAAACAGAAATTGAGTCGAGGTTTGTCAAAATAAATGTCGGTTGAACCATGTCCAATAATTAATCAACTGGTTAAATGTCAGTAAAAACAAATGATTTACAAACTAAAACGCATGGGCAGCTTAACATATTGTTTACAGGTAGATTTTTAGAGTAATTTGTCTACTTTATGTCTTTTCATTGTGAAGACATTACATTATTATGATACATTATGTTTAGTGATTATTTTATTGTCTTAATTTCCTCCTAGCGCGCAGTTCTACACAATACTTAGTTAGTTGATACCTAATATTAAATATCTAACTGTGGTAATATAGGTAGTTACACCTCTTATTTATTGAATATTCATTTTGTAATGGAGTTTCTCAAACTCTATATCCGATGAAAAATATTGTCTAATAAGTATATTGTTTCTAAAATCATTATTCTATCATCTTAGAACAACACTTTCATACCAATATGTTGTTAATATTTAATTAGTTAGGTACAGCCGAGTAGTCAAATTCCTACGTATCCATTTTGCTGTCAAGCAGTCTTGAGGATGCCTCGTGTGAGGGCGAAACGAGTTTAGACTAAGTACTTAAATGTCACGTTGTAAAGCAGAGTGTTGAACATTGCTAATACTCCGGAGGGTAAGGTTACTTATCATCTGTTCTACATCCCTTTCTTTCAGGAGTTTGGTTCGTCATTCCTCCGTTACAATTAGTAGAGGTTATCCTTGACCTTTGTGCGTTAGGATTGACGAATCCACGGTGGGTGCCGAATTCAAAAGAACATAAGCTATGATTATAATTATACGATTTAGATTGTATAGATTACCAGTACATATACCTATATACTACTTATCTATTATTTTGTAGAATTGAAATCGATATTATATTAGAGAACTCGACTGTACCAACCTATTTTTGCAAAACCGCGATATTGTTTAAGAAACTATCTATTTTTGCAACAGATAACTTTTTTTGTATCAAATGGGGTTTTGTACAGTCCTCTTTTGGGGTGGCCGGACTACAAAAAGACGCAGACTTATCTTCTGTGCTGGATTGAATGGCTAAATAAATATGGCTACAGCAAACTGGCTGCGTTCTCAAAGCTTTCTCGCACGTGTGCACTTTGTCGTTGTCCTGCCACGCCACGCATCTGTTTTAGTTCGTAGATGCATCTCCTCTTATCTCTGTTCAACCTATCTACAACAGGCTATGATCAATACGTAATACCTACTAACGAAATTCTATCGATTTTTATTGTAGGCATCTTGTATAGTTGCTCTTGTGTAGTTCTTGTTGATTTGGCAAAGTCTCAAACTAACCTTGTTTATTAAAATTTGAGAAGGTCTACTCTATATGTTTTAGTGGACAATTTGTCTATAATAACGTCACTCAATTTATACTTAGCGTTAAATACACTATAAGATTCATAACTCTATACCTATATAGACTTATGAATCTTATAGTGTATTAATTCGCTTAATATTTTACAAGCGTCTAAATGCAATCTAGGATTGTATATAGGTACCTATTTTCGCTTAACACACTAGATCATTAAATTTTAAACGATTTGTCATCATCGTTCATAAATATTTACATTAATAAATATAATCACAAAAAAAATACAAAAATATTTAATAACTTTTAAATAATCACTCTTTAGTAGTTATAAGTTTATTTATTTTATTAGGGTACACGCGATGATTTTAAGATTTTATAACTGTTGAACTAGAGGGCCTCAATTAATTCTTCTATTTTATACCACAGTAATTACATTATCATTTAAAAAGAAATGGAAAATATATGTCATTATTTTACAGTCAAAATGGAAAAAAATGCTATTTACTTTGAGAATTTATTGGTATTCTGATAAATTCACAATGAAAATGACATTTTTTAGAGTAACTGGATTAAAATTGAGCTAACTTAAAAATAGTAGAATCTAGGTAGATCTTACAAACTGTTATCTTGGACTAACAGATATAAAATTACCTACTTATACATAAAAATAACAACTAAGTAAATTAGATATTGTTATTGTCGTTGGTATTTTTATTGCACCTATTCTTATGTGCACCAGTCTTTAAAAAGTAAACATATAACAATGGCAACATTTTAACAAAACTTAGTGACTACTGTGTATTATTGTCGTAAAGTTAATACTTATTGTCAACATTTAATAATACTTGATATATAGCCATATTTATAATTGGCATTTTTAGAAGATAAATCTAATACATATTTGGTATATAAATCACAAATTTTCTAAAATAAATATTATAAAAATTTAACAACTGACATATATGCGGCAGGATATGTGATGTCGATATAGATTATGGACTAAATGTGATATAAACTTTTCGTCAAATGCTTCTAACGATTTATCGAATGCCTATGATATGTCCACAAATATATAATTGGATATGTTATTTTTGATAGCAAAAACACTTTGATATTTCAACATTTTCTGAAAAAAAATTGTGATGGCTTTCTTGTCACTGTTATGAGAAACAATCATAAGAATTTATCTGAAAGATCATTTTTATGTTGTGGAAGGATAGGGTATGTTATTACTTATACACAAATAGAAAGAGATTCTTCAACCAGACAAAGCTTCTATAACGAAATCGAGGATTTTTCGTATTAAAGCAGTACCGCTGCTTTTTGCTACGTGGTGCTTAGGTAGAGCTCAAAGAATATGTATTTTATTTATTAAAAATATTATTAAAAATAAACATGTCCTCGGTGGTTGAATGAATTAATGTATGAATAATCTTTGTTCATATAGGTCGCAAAGTAACACTTATGAACGTCAAGATAACTGCTTCTACATTTACATATACTGCCAGATTCGCAAAGCAATAGGTAGAGCCAGAGGAAGAACCTGGCAATAAAACTCATGGCCACTCTTTTCTAACCGCCATTACATTAATTTGATTTACATGATATTTGACCAATTTTACAGTAATGAATTTAAACAAAAAAAGAACAAAATCAATGTTGTGTTGATTAAAATTACACTTACATAGTTCCTTTGAGTTTATGTGAGAACAGTCGACTAAACTTAATTTGCCTTTAATTTAAATAATATTATTTGTAACAATTGCTATAATAGCTATGAGCTGACAAGTCCCAACAGACGGCACCCGTTCACGTGTATGACGCATATATCAGCCATCGCCTTACTCTACCGTATTGTAGGGAACAAGGCGACCCGATACATACGCCACCACTGCCAGGACACTTAGGCGAGCATGACATACCCAAAAACTACACAGCAACTATCATGTCAATTTCAAAGTTAAATTACATATAGATTACAAATAATAAAAATAAAAAGTAAAATATATTTTGGGCTATGACTCTAATTTTACAAATTTGTAAAGGATTATGATTAAAGTCGGAATAAACGGGTTATCTGAAGTAATAATCTTAACAATTACATGAAGGCTTGAAAGCCAACTTTACGCGGGAAACAAAGTGGGCTTTAAATGCAACCAGAAATTAAACTCAGATGACAAAATTCCTTAAAATAGATAGATGGGTGTATGACTTGTGATATTTAAAACATTCACGAAGTACCTATTAAATATTTGTTGACTTTAAAGTTTAAATGTGATCATTATTTTGATAGTAGTTATCTTCTAACTATTATTGTCTTCATAAATTAAGTATTGTCTCGATATTGTCTATGCTATTTATCCTTTATCCTTATAAAGTAAGATGCCCTTCAATATATGTCTCATAGTTCTGGACTTTTCATTCGTTCGTTAAGTCGTTTTACTCTTCGTCATCGGTTTCACAGCATCCTGGCCAACAGCAGCCTTCGGTTCCGTCAGGTCTGGTGCAGAACAGAAGAGTTTCAGTGGTAGATACAGGTCTTGGCTCTATGCCATGGAAGTCGCGAAGTTCCTCTGCTGGGAACCAAGCCCGTTCCTCATCGTCTATTATTGGGATTCCGAAGTATCTGGAAGAGGTTAAAGTCACTGTGAATTTACTATTTTTTAAATATTTTGCACATCAAAATGGCATCGCCCACCTGATGGTAAGCAAAAATGACGACCCGTGATTGAGGGCCGCTATCTCAACCCGCAGGGCTCCCATAGCGACCCTCATTTTGATGGCCCAGAAATTTGCCTTTTCACGCTTCTCCTAAAGAACTCATGGTTGTAAGAGGAGAGAAATACATGGTTCGGTCTAGACCTGGATTCTGGTATCCTATTTTATATAAATTACCAACGTTATCTGGCTAGAAGGAATTAGATAGTAACCAAGTTCGGGGTATAATCCAACCTACCATAGCTAAAAGCATCTTATGACTAACGAAGAATGGCTTTAGGGTGTAAGGGGATTCACCAAGATTACCGGGGCGCAAGCGACGTCATCTGCAAGCGGTGCACTTACGGGGTTGGGAGGTCAGAAGGCAGCCGCTGCCAACAATGCCGAGAGTTAAAAAGTCAACCGATAGCTCAAATTATTAATCCAGGTAGTGCTTGGAACACTTAAGATGAAAACATGAGGTTTTCCCGAACGTCTACAGTATGGGGTTCTTCAAAAGGGGTCTTAGAAGGTTTATAAAGGGTCGGCAGCGCGAGTACTCCACCTCTGGTGTTGCAAACGTCCATAGGCTGCGGTGACCATCTTTCCATCAGGTGGACCGAATGCTTGTCTGCCACCTTAGTGGTATAAAAAAAATGAGTGTACAGGTTGTTCAAGTTGAGAGTTCCGATATCAGACGGAAGTGGCTTTCAATGATGCCTACTGATACAATAGTTCGTAGTTGATGTTTAGTAAACGTCACAATCTCTGAACGAGACTTTAATTGTGGTTTGCGCTATAAAAACTAAACAAACCTGCAAATAGCCAGCAAAGGAATCCAAAGCACAGACGCCATGACTAATACCACAACCAACAGCACCGCCCATATTGGCCAAGGTTTCTTCTCCGTGTCGCCGATGGAACTGATCCACGCCTCGTAGCTGGACCCTTCGGTTGCCAGGTCCCAGAAGGATGACACCAGGATCATCAACATGGCCAGAGGGGACAGGTACTTCCAGCAGATCAGCCAGTATATGCCTGGGCGCTGACCTGTCATTAGCTGAATATCGTCTGCGAACCTGCAAAATTAGGTTTAAAGGAATCTATTATTTAGGGTACTGTATACTGTTGATTAACGGCACGATTGGCGATTCATAACGCAGTGCTAGTGCCAACGTTGCTTTACGGTAGCGAAACCTGGGTATGTCAGCAGTGCATGAAAATAAATTGATCGCTGTGGGGATGCGATCACTTCGAAAATTGTGCGGCGTAACTTTGGCCGACCGAATACAAAGTGTCAGCGTTAAGCTGGAAAAGGGCGTGCTCCGTCGGTTAGACACGTCCTTTGAATGAATGAGGAACGATTGACGAAGAATATATATTGTGTGAAAGTAGAGGTAGTAGTAATTGTGCGAGAGTACTCACATATGAAGACCACGTGAGCAGATTGCTCAAAAACGGAAAAGTCAAAAGTACTCGGATGTAATACCCAGACGTGCGTATATAAAGTGATTGATGAATCTACAAGAAGCGAAAGAAGTATGCATGGATCGCGAAGCCTGGCGATCTATCCTCTCTGACTACCCCGTCAGGGATACAGCGTGAAGATAGTTAGTTAGTTTTTAGTTAGATTAATGGCGAAACTTATTACAAATCTGTAAGGTTGACATTGTTGGCACTATTTTGCAAATTTCACATCTTACGGAGTCTACATTTTGTAAACTCAATTACTGTCCAGATGGCATACGTGTCCATGATGGCATACCTTTGAAATGCCGTAATGCGAAACCGATCAGGTTAAAAAGTACGTATAATGTAATGTGGAATAATATGAGCTAGTGTTTGTACTCAAATGGTAAAGTTTTCCCGTTCCTGTTTCCCACAAGAACTTGTTCCCGGTGTAGATTTTGCGTGACAGAGGAACAAATTACGAACTTTCGCGTTTATAATATTAGTAGGCTGTATTTGACGTTCCAATAAGGAACGGTATCGTATATGTTTTAAGCTAATTTGCAGATAGTAGCCTGAATTCAACCTTGGCTTACCTACTCCTAACACAATCATGTTCTCATCGACCTCGCGTCACTCCAATGGCCGCCGAACTATCCTTCACACCAAAAAGTGTCGGCTTAAAACTGTTACCTATCTATCTATTATAAGTATAATAAATCCCCTTCCGCTGTCTGTGCACTTACGTACTTTGAACTGCTCTACGAATTTCAATGCAGTTTCAGCAATACACACAGTGTTTCAAGAGAAAGGTTTATAAGAATGTTACATGCATATTAGTATCTAAGTTATCTAAGTACATTCTACCCGTGCAAAGCCGATCCGGGCTTAGGGATTTTTTATTATTATTTATCTATCATGCCTTATCCCCGAAGGGGTGGCAGAGGCATACATATTGTATTCCCACTTTTCACCATGTGCATTCCTGTCCCACATAATAGGTGGTGAGCCCATTGCCGTGTTGAAATACACAGACGCAGGTTGTGGTTACCTGCTGTTAAAATTTTTCAAGCCACTATAAGGCCTTAAATTTGACTTAACAACTGCCATGTTACTGGCAACCGGGACCAACGGCTTTACATGCCTTCCGAAGCACGGAACGCTTTTAATTGTAAATACCACAAAGCGGTCACCCATTCGAGGACCAGCCATGAGGAAAGCTGCGTAACTCAGTGATCGTTTACAGAACACTGAGTACGCGGGGCTACGAGCGATCCATTTATTTTTAAAATATTTTATACCTACTATTTAGTACACAAAATTGCTGGTAAGCTGTACCTTTTAATAATGAAAATACCTACATCTATAAAGGTAAACAGAGTTACAAAAGGTCAACCCTTGAAACAGAGTACCTACCTAGGTACTCTTACTAGGTACTAAACACGCGCTGCCTAAATTGTAATCCGTTTAACATCCGATTAAAATTCCAATTTCGCACCTCATTATGTTTAATATGGCATAAAATGTTACAGGGTGATCAGAATAACAATAACGTCGGAGAATCAGGGAGGTGGACCAATAAAAAATAATGACTGGGAACAATAAGTCTGTCTGAAACGGCGATAAAGAATTATAAGTCACTGATTTAGACACGGATTCTTTACAAAGTTCGTCAAAATTTGAAAACTCGAACGGCGCGTGAGACGAAAACCTTCTTAATAAAAAAGTGTAAGCGCTTGTTCGTAGTTCCACTTATTTATGCCTACTTTGTATTTTCCGAAGTGCGTTATGTGAAGTTCTTAGCACGATGGACGTCATGGTATAAGGAGCGCGGGCTGCGCAAGTAGCCCGTATGGTACACGACAGGGATATGCCGTATTGCATAGCTATGGCTGACGTCAACGCATTGTATAGACAAGGACTACTAATACCAAAGAAGAACCTCCCTAAAGGTTCGGAGTACTGAAAGGCTTGGAAAGCATTCCCACGGAGGCCGACCGTAAAAACCAAGCCATACATTTTGCAGTATGGAATTTAGATATACTGCGCCGACCCCAAGTAAATGGGGACTAGGCAGCAGAAGTTCTTAATATTTGAAGTGAAACTTCTTTATCGACGTTGAGAGAAATTTTATAGCTGTAAAAAAATTAAAAAGACGTTACGTTTTTCGTTTACGCGCCATGATGTTTTGAAGTGAAACTTCTGAATCGACGTAAGTGAAACATTTTTATCGAGGTATGACAGAAATTTTATAGCTATAACAAAATATAGTAAAGAATTTTACTTCCTACCTGTGTACTCTGGTACACACACATTTTTTTTTAATGACATCAATCCTTCTATCCTACTAATACTATACTTAAATGTAAAAGTAAGATTTTTTTTACACCACTGAAGTGGTAGGCAGACTTACGGAGCACAAGATAGAAAGTGTGCGTAGCCAGTAGCAGAGCGGTGGATTTACGAAGTAATCCGGATAGGTAGAACGTACAGTCTATGAGTTACATACATGTGCATTCCTGTATCAATCGGCTGATTCATAGAATACTGGTTCTTACTTGGTACACTCCTTTTTATATAATATATTGTTTAAACCATCTACACCTTCCTATTTAAAAGAACGTTTTATGTTTCTTCATGATACGCATGACAGATGTTTGAGATCATCGGAAAACTTAGAATTAAAAATGCCACCACATTCCACAAATTTTTTTTATCGTTTCTTTAGTGTTACAGCAGTTCGCTTGTGGAATAATGTACCAATGAAGTTAAGGCGCGCTGAGACTTTACAAAGATTTAAATCTCTTGTTAAAAAATATTATTTGGCAGGTAATTGAACAAATGAAATCCTCCCATAATTTATAGTAATGGACACATAATTTTTATATTTAATTGTGTATGTATTATTTGATTGTATATTTATATATCAATTATTTTGTAATATTAGTATTTTCGTATATATATATTGTTATAGTATCTCGGCGTACAATAAAGTATATAATAAATAAATAAAATAAATAATACATCCACTGTCTTTTTTTAAACCGTTGTCTTTTTTTAAGCCATTGAAAGGATGCCTTCCGTTTGTTGTGAAACACAAAATTATTGAATAATAAGTATTTTACATTCCAAATAACCAAACGCCTTACAATTTGAATTCCTCATCAAGGTGAACTTATCCCGCTTAGTATGGATTCCTTTGTAAATTCGTCTGATAAATAACGGCAGACATTAACAAAATTAAACTTTTCATAAACAAAGCTACCTGGAATCCGATTTACGGTCTACTAGATGACCGTAAATTCTACAATGATGTTTAAAAATTTGCCCGAATTGTCGACATTTATGACTACTGCTCTGCTCCCCAGTGTAGTAGCGTGATGATACCTGATGATACGTGAGCCTATAGCCTTCCTCGATAAATTGACTATCTAACACAAAAATATTTTTCAAATCCAGCTAGTAGTTCCTGAGATAAGCGCGTTCATCAAAACAAACAAACAAACTCTTCAGCTTTATAATATTAGTATTTGTGGTCTATTTGAGATTGTAATTTATTATTAGATAATATTGAGATTGCAAATCGTTTAATAGACACTACTCGTGACCAGAAGGGTGGTTTATGTTTGATAGAAAGATTATGAAGTGATATATACGTGGCAACAGTCTCCTGGCGCCGCTACCACATGAGAACTGCGATGTGGAAAAATCTATAACTTCAGAGCAAATTTTCATACATTGTAGTAAAAATTTATTGTAATAAAAATTTAGACATATTGTCAAGCCTTTATCCCCGAAGGTGTGGGCAGAGGCATACTATTAGCCCACATTTCACCGTATGCACTTTTGTCCCATGTAACAGGTGGTAAAAATGGCGGGATTAAATGGGTCCGACGGGGGTTGGAAGTGTAGGGCGAGGCCGCGGGGGTCAGCTAGTTAAATAAGCTAGCTAGTTAGCAGCAAGATCAAAATTAGATCACTTAATACCCTATTTACACTCTCGCACGAGCCAAGAGACAAGCTGCGAGACCCTCTTGGAATTAATTTTTTTAGAGCCATCAATAACTTTCTTTCATCATTTCGCGGACTGCTGAGGATACGACGCTGCATACATAGGTGCGAGTGCTCAACGTAGAAGCTGCAACCGCAGGAGACCTGGAAGGCGACAACTAGGTGTACTTGATTCTATAGAAAAAGGAAGCACTATGGTTATTGCGATTTATTGGGATTTTGTAACCTCTTATCTATCTGTCTATACTATTATAAAATTGTAAAAATAGCTGTGACGTACATTCACGATAAATAAAAATAAATTATTGTAATCGACTAATTAAGGGATTCTGAGTCCGAAACTGTGATTTTTTTTCTTCGTGTCTGTTTGTTTGTTTGTTCGGGGTTGGAGCAAAATCCAGGTGGTTGATCACAAATGTCTTATTAGAATATTGTGGTTATTTTTCCAGCTTAAATACTGCGCTATATTTCATCAAAATCGGATCAGCACAAGTAATTATACAGCTTGAACTATATTTTACTAGACGCGCTATACATAGGAAAGGTCAAAGTATTTTGGAATTTTAATTTGACTTTCCTTAAAACTGAATATTTCATATTCTTGCTGGTATTCAGTTTTGCACATACTCATATCGAGTTGCATTATAACTAAACGATGAGTGAAGTTAAGTTACCTAAGTGCATTCAAATTTTGGATGGGTGACCAGTTTGAAAGAATGTGAATATATATATAGGTATATATATATATATATATATAAATCTTTATTCATTTAGGTCACAAAGTAACACTTATGAACGTCAAGAATATTGCTTCTACATTTACTGCCAGATTCGCAAAGCAATAGGTAGAGGCAATAAAACTCATGGCCACTCTTTTCTAAACGCCAGTAATTACATTAGTTTGATTAACATGATATTTGACCAATTATATAGTAATGAATTTATACAAACAAATAAACAAAATCAATGTTGTGTTTAAAATCATATCAAAATTAGAGCGATTATAGTTGCTGGTTCTAAGGGCAGCCTACCCTTGAAGAAGAAGAATCTGGAAAGAAAGTCAATGGATGCCATTTTAAAATGTAGGAATGGCTTACAACATTAAAATTACACTTACATTGTTCCTTTGGATTTATGTGGGAACAGTCGACTAAACTTAAGTTTACCTTAAATATAAACAAGATTATTTGTAATAATTGTTATGACAGCTATAAGCTGACCAGTCCCAACAGACGGCACCCGTTCACGGGTATGACGCATTATATCAGCCATCGCCCTACACAACCGTATTATAGGGAATAAGGCGACCCGATACATACGCCACCACTGCCAGGACACTTAGGCGAGCATGACATACTCAAAAACTGCACAGCAACTATCATGTCAATTTCAAAATAGTAAATAAGTCTACATGGTGCTTACACAACATCAAAGTCAAATTACATATAATTATGTAGTTATTACCGAGACTAAACGCAGCCATACCTTTAGTTGCCAGGCATTTCAAATTATTTATACTGTAGAATGTAAAAAAAAATACAACTTATATATGACAGATTCAAGACAAGTAGAATATAACACAAGATTCATTCGAATCCTAAATAGCTCGAGCGAAGAGCAAGCAACTCATTTCCATTTATTTATATCATTCAAACAATCATTAATTGTGTAATAGGCCCTTTTCAAGAGGTGCGTCGTAATTTCCGCCTTAAATTTATGTAACGGCAGGTTCATAATGTTTAAAGGAATTTTATTATATAGGCGTACGCCAATTCCTGCAAAAGAGTCGTGAACCTTTTGTAAACGATGATGCGTTCCAATTAATTTATGTTTATTTCTAGTATTTATCGAATGTATGTCACTGTGTCTATTGTATAAATGTATGTTCTGTTTAACTAACATAATATTTGCAAATATATACTGTGATGCAACCGTTAAAATGCCAATTTCTTTAATTTTTTCTCTAAGAGACACTAGCACTTAATTGATATATTGCACGTATAGCTCTCTTCTGGAGTACAAAAATTACTTGTAGATCAGCTGCTTTGCCCCACAGCAAAATGCCGTAAGACATGACACTATGAAAATAAAATATAAATAAAATAAATATCCATCACGCCTTATCCCCGAAGGGGTGGCAGAGGCATATTATATGCCCACTTTTCACCGTGTGGATTCCTGTCCCACGTAATAGGTGGTGAGCCCATTGCCGTGTTGAAATAGACAGACGCAGGTTGTGGCTACCTGCTGTTGAAATTTTCAAGCCGCCCATAAGGCCTTCAACCAGGCTTAACGACTGCCATTTTACTGGCAACCGGGACCAACGGCTTAACGTGCTTTCCGAAGCACGGAAACGCTCGCAAATGTAAATACCACAAAGTGGTCACCCATCCGAGGACCAGCCATAGTGAAAGTTGCGTAACTCAGTGATCGTTTACAGAACACTGAGACCGCGAGGCCACGAGCGCTTCACTATGAAAATAACTAAAGTATACCAGCCTGGCAGTCGCCTCATCAGTAAGCTGCCTGACTTTACTAACGGCAAAGGCTGCCGAGCTGAGTTTACCTGCAAGACACGTTATTTGGGCATTCCACTGCAGTTTGCTATCTAAAGTGATCCCCTAAAATACAGTTGATTCTACAAGATTAAGGGTATCACCGTTCAATGTTATATTTGTACCGCAATTCCTGACATTAGGCATGCTGAATCTGATACATTTTGTCTTCTTAGCGTTTAGTAGCAAATTATTACACCAATAGCATCTTGTCTATTCTCCCAGGCGTCAAATATATGATTCAGAAGTGTCACACCTGCATGAATGGTAGAACGACCCCTTGTGAACCCATACTGCTCCTTATGTAATAGCATATTTAAATTGAAATGAGCTTGTAATTGTTGCAATATAATTTTTTCAACAATTTTGCTAATGGTTGGTAATATTGAAATTGGTCTGAAATTACCAAGGTCAGTTTTGGATCCAGATTTAAATAGAGGTATTACTTTACTGTGTTTCATCAAATCTGGAAACACTCCTTTATCAACACATTTATTAAATATTTCAGCTAGATGTGGTGATATATTAACAATGATAGACTCAGACAATTTTACAGAAATACCCCACAAGTCAGCTGTCTTTTTTGAGTTAAGTGACTTGAATACTTTAATGATATCGTTGGAGTTTACATATTTAAAGCCAAATAAGACACTACACTGATCCACGCTGCCCCCAAGCATGCGTTGAGCTTTTATTGAACAAGAATTTAAGGAGCTAGTTGTTTACGCGGGTATGTCTATAAAATAGTTGTGCTATATCTAATTTATTATTACACACTTCGTTATTTATAATTAACTCAATGTTATTATCACGGGGTAGTAATCGACCGGTTTCAGTATTGATTACATTCCAAGTCATTTTTGCCTTGTTTTTTGACTCTTTAATTTTATTATATATATGTAACGACTTGGCAGCAGCACAGGCCTTTTTAAAGGTCTTAGAATAAATTTTAACATATTGAATAAAGGCAGGATTAAAATTAAATTGCTTCATACCATATAGTTCGTACAACTTAGCCCTACTTTTGTAAATTCCTGCAGTTGCCCACTCACAAAATTGCAAGTTTTTGTTTTTATAAAATGTTTTTGATTTAAATATGTTGTTATACTCAGCTTTAATTGTATTAAATAAGGGGTCATATAAGCTGTTTGGATCTTCCTGATTGAAGTCAATATGAGTGACTTTTGCTAAAATATTAACATAAAATTGTTTAAGTCGATGTGGGGATGAAGAGTAGAAGCGTGCACGTCGCCATCCCTGCCAGCTACTGCTGCAATTCTACTCCAACACGAGTGCCACCAGGACGAATGATGCTAGGGCGCGCCCCCGAGGCGACGCGCACCAGTTCGTCCCCGCTGGTGCGAAAAGTGTGTGCCAGAGCGGCGTAGGGGACCGCCACCTTACACGCGCGGCCCGACACGGCGGGAAGTGGAGGATGGAGTGCAGGGTAGCTGCGTGGAATGTTAGGGGAGGAATGACAGATAAGATGAATGAGTTGATGGATGTTTTGAATGAGAGAAAGTTAGATGCAGTGTGCTTGACAGAGACCAAGCGCAAGGGCAGCGAAGTCTTGGAGCTTCCGGGTGGGATGCTCGCGCTTTGGTCTGGAGTACCAGAGAGCGAGCATGGCAGTCGGGGGGTTGGAATTTTGCTGTCCTCGCGATTGGCCTCCGGTATGTATGAGTACAAACTGGTAGGTCCTAGAATCCTCTGGATCCGTGTAAAACTTGGTTTGACGAAGATTTTCCTGGTAGCTGCTTACGCGCCAGTATCTTCGTCGAACGCGAGTGAGCTAGAGGACTTCTGGGAGAGTATGAGAGAAGCTCTAAATGTGATAGAAGGAAATGAAAGACTTATAGTATGTGGAGACTTGAATGGGTGGGTGGGTACCGCTCGCGATGGTTTTGAGTCGGTACTCGGGAAGTATGGGGATAAAAGGGTGAACGACGCTGGCAAGCTAATACTGGCATTTTGTAAGGAAAAGGATTTGTTTGTGGCGAACACAATGTTCAACCACAAACAAATTCATATGTATACGAGGAGATGTAAGTCAAAGAGAAGCATGATAGATCTATTCCTAATGGATAGTCGGCTCCGTAAACAGGTGATGGACACAAGGGTTTATCTAGGCGCTGAGCTGGGATCAGACCACTACCTAGTCATAACTAGGATTAGGGGTCTGTTCGCGGGTTGGCGTCATCGTACCGAGTGTCCTGAACCTGAGCCGACTTATAGCATCAAAAGCTGGAAGCTGCAGGATGCATCCATTAGGGATAAATATAATGAAAGGGTAGCCGAAAAGCTTGGCGACGTCAATGTAAGCAGTGAGAATGTGGAAAGTGTATGGCAGAACCTTAGGGATAGTATGATAAATGCCGCTGTGGAAGTGTGTGGAGAAACGAAAAGAGGCAGTAGTAATAAGCGTGATGCATGGTGGAATGAGGAAGTGAAAGAAGCAGTTCGAATGAAGAAGAAAGCATGGCTGGACTACTTAGCCTCGCGGAATGATTTTAATATGAAAGAGAGATACAAGCTGCAGAAAGTTAACACGAAGGCACTGATAGAAGAAGCACGTGAAAGGTGCAGAATGAAAGCGGATGAAAGGTTGTCGTCCAATTTTCGGGATAATGCCAAGCTCTTCTGGAAAGAGGTAGGCAAGACCCGGAATTGTTCGGCAATCTGCAGTATGAATAAAGTGCTTAGTGTTAACAATGACGTCCTAACAGACCAAAGTGACGTCCTGCAGAGATGGAGTGAATATTATGGAAAGATGTATGCAAGAAAAGACAGAGATGCCACATCGGGAAGTGGAGCTCACTTCGATGCTCCGGATCCCGATGTCATTGAAGTCATTAGTATGAAAGAAATAGAACAAGCGATAAAAAGTATGAAATGTGGTAAGGCTGCGGGAAAAGACAGAGTTACTGCTGAGATGATCAAGTACGGTGGGTCGCGTGTCTGGGACACACTATGTCTGTTATGCAACTTGTGCTGGCGGACGGGTGAGGTCCCAGATGACTGGCGAGTAGCAGTTGTAGTACCTATTTACAAAGGGAAAGGCTCGCGCCTAAACTGCTCCAGCTACAGGGCGATCAGCTTGGTCAGCTTAGCTAGTAAGGTGTATGCAAAGGTTATAACGGCACGAATGCAAGAAAAGTCTGAAAGGTATTTATGGGAGGCGACTGCGGATTCCGACGTGGAAGAGGTTGCATGGATCAAGTGTTTTCTCTCCGCATGATCGCGGAAAAGTTTCTGGCTCTTAGCCAGAAGGTTTTCTGCGCTTTTGTGGATCTAGAGAAAGCATTTGATAACGTTGTGAGAGAAACGCTGTGGGACTTGCTGCCAGGATATGGTGTGGACGGCTCGCTACTGCGGGCAATACAGTCGCTTTATAGGGACTGTAAGGCTTGCGTGCGAGTAGGGGGGGATGTGTCACCTCTTTTTGATGTCTGTACAGGCGTCAAACAGGGATGTGTCATGTCCGCCTGGCTGTTCATAGTGTATCTGGACAGTTGCCTGCAGAAGTTGAAAGATTTTAATATGGGTGTGAATTTGGGTGACTTTACAGTAAACTGTCTGCTGTACGCTGATGATGCGGTGCTCATGGCCTCATCAGAAGCCGACCTACAGGCATTAGTCACTAATATGAAAGAGGGGTGTGAAAGTAAGGGTCTCCGCTTGAATGCAAGTAAAACTAAGGTTCTAGTATTTGAAAGAGGTGACGTAAGAACTAAATGCGAGATTAGGGTAAACCAGGAACGTCTAGAGCAAGTGAATGAAATTGTGTATTTAGGAAGTATGTTTAGCGCGGATGGAAGATGTGATTCGGATGTAGAACGGCGAGTAGCTGCCGGAAACAAAGTTAACGGTGCTTTGTCCCAGTTAGTAAAGCGACAAAGCATCGTAAAAGAAGCACGAATGGCGATTCATAACGCAGTGCTAGTGCCAACTTTGCTTTACGGTAGTGAAACCTGGGTATGTCAGCAGATGCATGAAAGTAAATTGAATGCTGTGGAGATGCGATCACTTCGAAAATTGTGCGGCGTTACCTTGGCCGACCGAATACGTAACGAAGTGATACGCAATATGGCAGGTTTGAATGAAAGTGTCAGCGTTAAGCTGGAAAAGGGCGTGCTCCGTTGGTTTGGACACGTCCAACGAATGAGTGAGGAACGATTGACGAAGAATATATATTGTTCAAAAGTAGAGGGTAGAAGGAGTCAGGGAAGGCCGAGACTTACATATGAAGACCACGTGAGCAGATTGCTCAAAAACGGAAAGGTCAAAAGTACTCGGATACCCAGACGTGCGTGTATGAAGCGATTGATGAATCTCGAAGAAGCGAAAGAAGTATGCATGGATCGCGAAGCCCGGCGATCTGTCCTCTCTGACTAACCCGTCAGGGATACAGCGTGAAGATAGTTAGTTAGTTAGTTTAAGTCGATGTGCACTCATTGGCCTACATACAATTTTATTCTTTTTAGAAGTGACATTAATAGGAAATGCTGCTTTCTGACCAAGATGATCTGATGGAAAGTTACTTAGTATCTCCCTTGTTGTTGATACACAGTTGCAGAATATATTATCTATACATTTTCTAGAATGTGAAGAGATTCTATATCTATAAAAGACTTACACAAATTTTTAAATCTTATACATTTCGAAGACTGCACAAGTAAGTCAACATTAAAATCCCCACACACCACAACATGTTTTCTACTAGTGAACAAACGCTTCAATACATTTTCCATTACAGTTTCTAATAAATTATAATCCCTATCTGGAGGACTGTAGACACAGAGGACAATGAGTTGCTCAAGCTCAACACAGGAAAATTCAGCAGTACGCTCAATAGAAAGAGCCACAATATCTTTACGTTCTTTACATTTTAAATTATTAGATACAAATATAAGAGAGCCCCCACGAATGGCTTTCTTTCTTGAGAACGCACTGCTAAGTGAATAAAATTCATTGTTGAACAATAGTTCATGACTTTTTAACCAATGTTCTGTAATACAAAAAATGTGAACATTGTGTTCCTTTATTTAAAGTTCTATTTGTAGTAGTTTTTCAGATATGTCTTCAATATTTTGGTGAACTAAGTTTAAACTACTAGAAGTATTGTTGATATACTCAGAATTATTACAACAACTATTATTTTCAGTGTCTTTAAAAAAAAATAACTCAATGGGCTCAAAAGAGCCATGGCCAGATTTTTTACCTGTTGTCTTACAAACTAGTTTTCACTATATATACATAGTCAGGTCATAAGTATTGTCACAGAGTAAAAACTTTTCTTTTAGAATGCTGGCCACAAAAAAGTTTATTGAATTCGAATTTCGAATTGTTCATGAAAATAAAATGAAATGAGCTTGTAATTGTTAAAATAAAATAAATAAATAAATATCCATCACGCCTTATCCCCGAAGGGGTGGCAGAGGCATATTATATGCCCACTTTTCACCGTGTGGATTCCTGTCCCACGTAATAGGTGGTGAGCCCATTGCCGTGTTGAAATAGACAGACGCAGGCTGTGGCTACCTGCTGTTGAAATTTTTTAAGCCGCCTATAAGGCCTTCAACCAGGCCTTAACGACTGCCATTTTACTGGCAACCGGGACCAACGGCTTAACGTGCCTTCCGAAGCACGGAAACACTCGCAAATTTAAATGCCACAAAGTGGTCACCCATCCGAGGACCAGCCATAGTGAAAGTTGCGTACCTCAGTGATCGTTTACCGAACACTGAGACCGCGGGGCCACGAGCGCTTCTAATTGTTGCAATATAATTTTTTCAACAATTTTGCTAATGGCGGGTAATATTAAAATTGGTCTGAAATTACCAAGGTCAGTTTTGGATCCAGATTTAAATAGAGGTATTACTTCACTGTGTTTCATCAAATCTGGTAACACTCCTTTATCAACACATTTATTAAATATTTCAGCTAGATGTGGTGATATATTAACAATGATAGACTCAGTCAATTTTACAGAAATACCCCACAAGTCAGCTGTCTTTTTTGAGTTAAGTGACTTGAATACTTTAATGATATCGTTGGAGTTTACATATTTAAAGCCAAATAAGACACTACACTGTTCCACGCTGCCCCCAAGCATGCGTTGAGCTTTTATTGGACAAGAATTTTAGGAGCTAGTTGTTTACGCGGGTATGTCTATAAAATAGTTGTGCTATATCTAATTTATTATTACACACTTCGTTATTTATAATAAACTCAATGTTATTATCACGGGGTAGTAATCGACCGGTCTCAGTATTGATTACATTCCAAGTCATATTTGCCTTGTTTTTTGACTCTTTAATTTTATTATATATATGTAACGACTTGGCAGCAGCACAGGCCTTTTTAAAGGTCTTAGAATAAATTTTAACATATTGAATAAAGGCAGGATCAAAATTAAATTGCTTCATACCATATAGTTCGTACAATTTAGCCCTACTATTGTAAATTCCTGCAGTTGCCCACTCACAAAATTAGCCACCACGAATAGCTTTCTTTCTAGAGAACGCACTGCTAAGTGAATAGAATTCATCGTTGAACAATAGTTCATGACTTTTTAACCAATGTTCTGTAATACAAAAAATGTGAACATTGTGTTCCTTTATATAAAGTTCTATTTGTAGTAGTTTTTCAGATATGCCTTCAATATTTTGGTGAACTAAGTTTAAACTACTAGAAGTATTGTTGATATACTCAGAATTATTACAACAACTATTATTTTTAGTGTCTTTAAAAAAAATTGACTCAATGGGCTCAAAAGAGCCATGGCCAGATTTTTTACCTGTTGTCTTACAAACTAGTTTTCACTATATATACATAGTCAGGTCATAAGTATTGTCACAGAGTAAAAACTTTTCTTTTAGAATGCTGGCCACAAAAAAGTTTATTAAATTCGAATTTCGAAGTGTTCATGAAAATAAAAATGTAAACTTTTTAGAATTTCACTCATTTTTAAATATGGAGTGGACGCTTAAAGAAGACCGTGTTGCAGTTATTGCGTTGCATCGTTGCGGTTACGCGCCAATTCAAATTTTTGACATACTGAAAATTTTGAATATAATCAAAAGATTCGTTTATCGTACCATCAAACGATACAATGAAGACTCTAGTGTAGATGACAGGTCAAGAAGTGGTCGCCTTCGGTCTGTTAGGACTCCAGCAGTGATAAAAGCTGTGAAGGCGCGAATTCAAAGAAATCCCAAACGTAAGCAGAAACTGTTGGCCCTTCAGATGGGGTTAAGCAGAACCACGGTGAAAAGGGTGTTAAATGAAGACTTAGGGCTTCGGTCATATCGAAGAAAAACAGGACATCGTTTAAATGCTCGTCTAATGGACCTGAGACTGAAGAGATGCCGCGCTTTGTTGAAGCGGTACGCGGGAAAAAAATATCTGGAAATTCTTTTTTAGGATGAAAAAATAAAAACCCTAGAAGAGAGCTACAACATACAAAATGATAAGGTGTACGCACACAGTAGTGAAGAAGCGAGCAACCGTATTCCGCGTGTCCAATGAGGTCATTTTCCACCCTCGCTCATGGTATGGTTGGGAGTTTCTTATTGGGGCTTAACAGAGGTACATTTTTGTGAGAAAGGTGTAAAAACGAATGCAGTTGTGTATCAAAATACAGTCCTGACGAACCTTGTGGAACCTGTTTCTCATACCATGTTCAATAACAGGCACTGGGTATTCCAACAAGATTCGTCGCCAGCTCACAGAGCGAAGAGCACACAGGACTGGCTGGCGGCGCGTGAAATCGACTTCATCCGGCACGAAGACTGGCCCTCCTCCAGTCCAGATTTGAGTCCGTTAGATTACAAGATATGGCAAAACTTGGAGGAAAAGGCGTGCTCAAAGCCTCATCCCAATTTGGAGTCACTCAAGACATCCTTGATTAAGGCAGCCGCCGATATTGACATGGACCTCGTTCGTGCTGCGATAGACGACTGGCCGCGCAGATTGAAGGCCTGTATTCAAAATCACGGAGGTCATTTTAAAAATAAACTTTATTGTGATAAGAATCTATGTTTTGTTAAGTTCATTTTGGTATATAAATGGTTACATAATGAATAAACTTGTTTCAATTATTTTATATTAAACATGTGACAAAATTTATGACCTGACTAGGTAAAGTCACATTTCAGCAGACACTTTGCTTTTAGTTACGCACATAACAAGTTTCTGTTATTAATGGGTAAAAGATCAGTGAAGTATAATAATCCAAGCACAGTCAACTTTGAATGGATGACGATTTTGCGATATCTGCAGTTATCTAAGAACAACTTCAGTGATATTTTTTCACTAAAGGAACACTCACTTGGCCCACTCCTGCTTCACCTGCACCTGTTAACTGATGGTGGAGGTTCTGGTGAAGGTGCCTAAGAAAGCTCAAGAGGTTGGAAAGCCAATGGCAGTCGCTACTAATGTATATGTTTTATATACCATACATACATACTGGCATGCCTTTACCCCAAATGGGTAGGCAGAAGCATACTATGCGCCCACATTTCTCCGTATGCATTTTAGTACCACGTGATCCCATTGCCATGTTGAAATGCCCAGGCACAGGCTGTGGCGATCCGCCGATAAAGCCTACAACGGGGCTTAACGACTGCCATTTTACTGGCCACCGGTACCAACGGTTTAACGTGCCTTTCGAAGTACGGAAACGCTTGCAAATGTAAATGCCACAAAGTGGTCACCCATCCAGGCCCCCTATTGCGAAAGTTGCTTAACGAAATGATCGTTTACAGAACACCGAGTTAGCGAGGTCACGAGCTGAGTATAAATATCGTTTCGTTGTCATTACTTTTGTTTTGATAATTTTTTACTTCAATTATGTTCGGCACGGCAATGGGCTTACCACGTGGGACAAAAGTGCATACGGTGAAATGTGGGCGTATAGTATGCCTCTGCCTACCCCTTCGGGGATAAAAGCGTGACAATATTTATGTATGTAATTATGTTTAAGCTTCATTTTTTATTGAGCACCTAGCTTACGTAGAGGTTCAGATTTTAAAAATTTCTTTTTCATACGTTATGGAATGCATTAGGCCCCTTCACTAAGTTGCTGCAAGAAGTAGCAGAACGGATTTGTGGGAACTCCCGGTCGTGGAGAGCGGACTTACCACAAAACTACCAAATAGTTGGTTTCGCCACTTTCGAGTCGTAAGATAAGCGTGATGTTAAGTCGCTGCGATTCAAGGTGGTGGAAAGCGGTTGAACGTGCGCTAAAATGCACACCCGAAACACGGGGTCTCATATGAATTTTGCTGGACGGGGTACCCCGGCCACTCCAGTCGTGATCGCACATACCAACTATAAGGCGGCGTACTCAAAACAGACGACGGGATGAAGCGCCGCACCTGTAGTGTTTTTGTCCTCGATGCCATCCCTCACCGGCGGACGAGGGACCGTGACAAAACTTGCCGGCTAAGATACATCCAAACTAACGATGCTGCAAACACTTTGTCTTTCGCTTCTACCAGTCAGACCGAGAGCGCCACACTCCGGCAGCCTTTGCAGGCCTACCCATTGCATGAGAGCTGCCAGAATTTTTTTAAAGATGATTTTAAAGGGCAGCGTTAAGCTTTACACCAGCAAGTGGGACGCCGCTGCATGGTTTTGCGAGCAAGTCATGCTTATGAAAGAGGCGTCGGTGAGGGAGCGGGGGAACATTGTCCCTCTCGAGTTCCGCAGCTCAGGCGCCGCAGACATTTTTTCGCCTAGGACTAAACCCCCGTGACAGGGGGGCGTGAAAACGGTGGCGTGTCTGACTGATGGGTGGCTGCTCGCCGTCCGTAAGGCCGTCTAGGGTCTTCTGTAAAGAAGACACTAGACGGTGGCATGGCGTAAATCGTACATCTTTAATTATCATAAACGTACATCTTTTACCCCTTTAAAGAAGTGGGATAACACTCGAACACCCCGAAAATGATGCCGCAGTGTTTTGTCAGATGTCCTCGGGCTATCTTTTCGGGGGACTCCGGGTCATAGGTGGGCACCGGGCGATTTTAGTCGGTTGGATTTGGGCATAGCATCCATGAGAAATTCAATATGTAAAGTGCAAGTTACCGGATTTGCATCTCAAATCTGAACCTTTGAGAGGAGCCGAGACCGGTCAACAAACAACGAGGCTCTACCCTCAAAATATTCAACAAAGTACTCTAAAAGAAATCGCTGAGACGGATTAATGTAGAGAGATAAGAGTGATCGAAAACGCATAACTTAGACCAAAGAGCGATTGATGAGGTCATGGCTAAGAAAAATAAAACTTTAATTAACAACCTGTACTTACTTATCTGGCTGGCTCGATGTGGAGCATTAACCTTAAACACATTCCAGATTACCTACTACAGGATAATATGTCCCTATAAACGTACTCATGGAATCTATTAACAGTTAGTAACAATCGACGCCGACAAGTTTTGAAATTTATGTTAAATTTCATTCAAAACACCACGCGAGCGAAGCCGCTTGCAAAAGCTAGTACTATTATAAAATTGTAAAATTAGCTGTAACGTACATTTAAAATAAATAAAAAAAAGTATTGTAATCGACTATTTAAGGGATTCTGAGTCTGAAGTGTTTGTGAAAGTGATTTTTTTCTTCGTGTCTGTTTGTTTGTTTGTTCGGGGTTGGAGCAAAATCCAGGCGGTTGATCACAACTCTGCTATGACAATATTGTAGTTAATTTTCCAGCTTAAATACTTCGCTATATTTTATCAAAATCGGTTCAGCAGAAGTGATAATACAGCTTGAACTACATCTTACTAGACGCGCCATACATTGGACAGGTCAAAGTATTTTGGATATTTACTAAGGCTTTATTAAGACACCATAATTTCAAATGCCCACTGATTTTTAGTTATGCACATACCCGTATCGAGTTGCCTTTTCTGATGACTAAACGTTGAGCAATGTTAAGTTATCTAGGTGCGGTCTAATTTTGGATGGGTGACCATTTAACAAGTAGGTGCATCACGTCAGCAGACAAGTTTCTTTTAGTTACAGTCTCAAAAGGGTAAAGGATCAGGGAAGATAAACACCCTAGGCGCGGTCAACTTTAAGATGGGTAGTTACGCACATCGAGGTAAAGATTAAGGTACTTATTAACTTTAAGACCACTTTCAGAGATAGTGAATCACATTTCAGCATACATTTTGCTTTTAATTACGCACAAGTTTCTGTCATTAATGAGTAAAAGATCAGTTACGTAAAGTAATTTAAGCACGGTCAACCTTTGAAATGGTGACGACTTTGCAAAATCTGCAGTTTCTAACAACAACTTCGGTGATATTTTTGCACATAAGGAACATTCACTTAGCTGAAGCTGGCTTCAGCAGCACCTGCTTACTGGTAAAGGTGCACAGAAAGGTCAGGAGACCTCGGTAGGCTCGAGCCAATTGCTACTATTGTATAATGTTCTATACACCAGCGGATGGATACTCTTTAAAATTATACAGACAAAATTGAAAACAAAAAAATTGTCTCACTTATCAGTAAGGCCAGTAAGGCGAATAAGTATATACTACCTGAACAACAGATTCAAAATCATTGTTATCAGTCTTATAGCTTATGTCCCCTACTCCTTGAATAAACAGTCATCATTGTAAGTATGTATTATAAGTGCGTATCTATTGATTGCAGAGTAACGCTAATGTTTCAAATTCATTTTGGAGTTTGGTATAAATATTGTTTACGGATTTTTTATTACAAATGGGTGACTACTTTGTGGTATTTCCATTTACGAGCGTTAACGTGCTTTGAAAGGCATGTTAAGCCGTTGGTCTTGGTTGCCAGTAACGTATTATAGTAGTGGATAAGGCAAGTTAAGGCCCTTGAAAAATTTCAACAGGTGGTGGTTCCACCTCTCCACTATCGAGACCCAGGAGTTAAGTCGCTACGTTTCAAGGAGCAGGAAAGCGGTAACAAGGGGTCCCATATGTCTTGGTGGATGGGGACACGGGATACCATCGGCCTCTCCAGTCGTGTTCGCGCATGACAGGCCGCGAGGCGGCGGCGGCGCCCAAACAAGACGGAGTTATCTTTTTCTCCTAGATGCCATCATCTCGCCGGAGAACGAAGGCATGGTGACCAAACTCGCCGGATGCGATACATCCAAACAAGAAATGTTGCAAACACACTTTCGGTATTTCGCTTTTACCAGTCAACCTGCGCGAACCGCACTGCCGCAAGCCTTGCAGGTCCGCCGAACCACAACGTTTTCATGCAATGGGTTCAGCTGTCGGGATTTCGTACGACGACTTATACGGGTAGCGTTAAGCTTTACACCTGTTAGCCATTGCTTCAGGCTGCATCAGCACTCCTGTCTCCGCTGGGGTTAGAAACGTGGAGGTTTCCCAATTCGTATCTTATATTTCATAAGTTGACTTAACTGTAATTTATAACGTTTAGAATATTGCACGGCTTTAATATTAATAATTTAAATCTTTATGCAATATTAGGGTAGAAACTGTATTTTATTATTACTAAGAATGTAAATAAACAATAGACATGAAATCCTGTTACAACGAGAAGAACGGCTGGAACCTTAGAAAGATCTTAAACCATATTTGAGATATGTTAGACTAAAGGTCAGAGCGCAGAAACACTCAATTCTCAAATAGATAATCAATTCTTTTTGAAAGACATCTTGATCTGTGATCAGCGAGCACTAAGTTCCAAGTCTAAAATGACCATCAGAAGATCTAAGACCAGTCAGCGAAATACGAAGCACTACTCTCAAAATATTTAATCAACTACTCTAAAAGAAACCGTATGTAATCGACGGAGAGGTAAAGAGAGATGCGAATTATAGAAAATGCATAATATGGACCAATGAGCAATAGGATTTTTGTTATGTGATAAGTCTCAATTCGAGGTTAGGTTCGGACCTAACCTCGAATGGGGACTCATGTATCGGTACAAGAACATTAACATTGGGGTCCTATCTGTAAGTAGTGTACCCAAGTTGACTGAAAAAAGGCAAACTCTAAACAAAACCCTATACTAACTTGTCTGTTCCACGCGAGTGGCGTGGATCGTAACTCTTAACATCCTTCATATTGCCACAGGAAATGAGTATATTTTTTTATTAAAGTGAAAAAAGAAAACATTGTTCTAACCAATGAACTACCCGAACCGGTACTGAACTTAACTATCTTCACGCTGTATCCCTGACGGGGTAGTCAGAGTGGACAGATTGCCAGGCATCGCGATCCCTGCATACTTCTTTAGCTTCCTCTAGATTCATTAATGGCTTCATACATGCACTTCTAGGTATTCGAGTACTTTAGACATTTCCGTTTTTGAGTAATCTGCTCAGGTGGTCTTCATATGTAAGTCTCGGCCTACCGTGGCTGCTTCTGCCCTCTACTTTCGCACAATATAATATATTCTTCGTCAATCGTTTCCCACTCATTCTTTGAACGAGTCCAAAACAACGGAGCACACCCTTTTCCAGTTTAACTCTGAACCTTTCATTCAAACCTGCCATGTTGCGTATCACTTCGTTACGTACCGAAACAAGTTGAATTTCTTCACAATATATTGATCTTCATTTAAGAATATGACTAGAGCCATCTCACATATATATATATATATATATATAATGATAGCACATAATTACACAAATATAAAATCTTGTGGAACAAAAAGTAAGTGCAAGATAACGTCCAATATCTTTGAAAGAGCCTCTGTCTACTTTTAACCCGGAAAAGTATCTTTTGCCGACGGAAGGCCTTATGGGCGGCTTGAAAAATTTCAACAGTCGCATCAACCTGCGCCTGTCCATTACAACACGCCAATAGTGAGCTCATTGCCGTATATGCACTTTTGAGCTCACCTTTTACGTGGGACAAAAGTGCATACGGTGAAATATGGGCGTATAGTATGCCTCTGCTTACCCCTTCGGAGATAAGGTGTGTCAGTATGTATGTATGTATCCTCTAAAAAAAAATTCTTTAATTGAGCGAAGCGAAGCGAAGCTCCCATGGAGCGACTTCAATGGCGTTTGTAACACCGGGCAGAACTTCGCCATTTCTTATCCGTTTTCGGATATCTTTCTTTTAAATTCTTTTTTATTTTTATTTTTTTATCTTCTGCTACGGAAATCTATTCAAATTATGCAGGTCGTGACGAAGCCCGAATTTCAAAATTCGATCTAATAAAATAGTTATCCGCAAAAATCATGTTGTCTATGAGAAAATACTTAGTTTGATTTAACGCTTCGCTCAAATTTATGCTGCTAGCATAGGTTACACCTTTGCGACTGCGGCTACCTAGTTTATTTAGATGACTCCTATTTATAACAGTTGCGTGGGATTTTCGTCTGGCATTTATAATCAAAAAGGACAGTCTAGTTTAGACGAGTCTTGAACTCGTGGCATTTGATTGCCCTTCATTGGCAAAGGCCAAAAGTTCAAGCCACCTCTGCAACGATTGTCTATTAAACTATAAAGGAAAAACTTAAGGGCGGCTTAAAAAACATTTCAACAGCAGTTCGCCGCAGCCTGCGCATGTCTATTTCAACACTACAATGGGTCACCACCTGTTACGTGGGACAAAATGCATACGGTGAAATGTGGGCGTTTCATATGCCTCTGCCTACCCCTTCGGGAATAAAGACGTGACAATATGTATATATGTATGTATTTTATAGAATCCTAAAAAAAATATTAGGATCAGTTCTACTGACGCACTATTTTCGATTGACCGATCTACAAGTGGTAGAACGAATATATTTCACTAGTTATTGGATAGAAACGTCCTGACCTCTAATTCCAATTAGTCTCCACACGCCGTTGAAATCATTCAACCTTTCATTCGATTCACTGAGCTCCTCACCGACCCGATTTTATCAATATTTCTCGAGTAAACCACGTATTCTATTGAGAGGTCTCGATTGTTGGAGATAAGAAATGGGGTTAGTTGATGGGGACATTCTCAATGATTTAAGTTGGTGACCCTAGAAAATGAGGAACCGAAATACGGTCAACATCAATCTGTACGGAAATATATATTCTACTCGTTTTTGAGTTATTAATGGTATACCTAACTACCATGGCTTTATGTACCTATATAAATATAGATACATTTTTATAGATAGCAGCACACGCATGTCCAGGTTTGGTCAAAGTTCTACTTCAATAAAGCGATGGATACTTCACGTCAACTTGCTGTGGACTTTGGAAACTAACAAGAAAAGTCGTGTTATATCACTTTCCAACACTTTTTCAAGTTGTCGAACCTTTAATGTTTAAGTTTTATACTATATATATATACACTAGTATTGTTCGCATCTCTGACCATCATTCTTCATCATCATCCGAGTGTCTGTCCCAGTTGCGTCTCGCGACGCCCGGGGTCTGCCTTCCTACGTTGTCGGCATCCCCTGTAGTGATATACCAGTGGCACACATGTCATCCCTTAAAACGTCAAGTCAATACTTCTTAGGTCTTCCCCTCTTACCGGCACTCGGCAGGGCCGACATGGCCAGACATTTGTTTCCCACGTAGCAAAACATGACCATACCAACGAAGGCGACACTCTTGCAACTTATCTGCAATGTCACGGACGTGAAGGTTGCCGCGGATGCGAGAGTTTCTCATGCTTTCCATCCACTTGCCTCCACACATCCACCGTGACACGCAACTCCTGCTTGTGTCGCTCCAATATTGGCCACGTCTCACTGCCATGTAAAAGGACAGGTGTAATGATGGTTTTATAGACCTGTCCCTTCAACCGGATCGGCATTTTTGGGTCACAAATGGCACCGGTCATCTTTCGCCACTTGACCCACGCGGCAGCAATGCGGGACATGACATCACAACCGATGTCACTTGTCTGACCGTTTCAGAAAAATCTCCTCAAAAGCATTTTTTATGACTGGTTCAACTTTTATACAGTGTTACCGCAGTAAATAATTCATATTATTTTGCTATACGAGAGCAAAAATGTCGCTTATTTCAACCGACCGTATTGCTCTAAGCTCAATTTTATGAAAATAAAAAAAAAGTTCTTACCTTTTAACTCCATATACGTAGGCGATACCGACACATTCGAAGAAGGCGATTATCAGCAGCGGGAAATTCCCACTGTACATATCAAAAAGCAGAAAAATATAACTGCCTGAACCATGGGCGAAACCCATAGACAATAGACAGCACATCAAGCATAGTCCACCTGTTAGGTACTCCTTTCTTAAATTCGGGAATAATTTCATGTCTACGATAGATGTGACTACGCCTTCGAGAGTTCCGAATTGGGAGTCGATTCCGAGGGTGAACAGCATCAAGAAGAATAGGACGGACCAGAACTGAGCGCCAGGGAACTGATTGATGGCTTCCGTGAAGATGATAAACGCCAGGCCTGTGCCAGAGGCTGTCTGTAAAAAAAACGTTTGCGTTAGTAACGGTTTTATATCAAGCTGGAGTAATTTATGTGGGCTGCAATTCTAGGTTTCAAACACATAGTCAGTGATGATTTTTATGTTTGTTTGCTACCTGAGTGGCATAAGAGATATATTTTCTATCTAACCCAGTCATAGAAATGTGGGAATACGGGGATAAAATGTAGCCTAAGTTAACATACATACACACATTTATTTTTTGTATTGAATACCTGGAATGTAATAAGTTATCTATGATGTTGCAATATGGCATCAACATTGTAATAACTGTTGGCGTATTATGGAAGTAGGCAGGTGCCTTCAGACACTCAAACTATATTTTATGTACCAATCCAGTCAATTATCTTATTCCATACAATAATCAGTGTAATATGTGCCAAAGCCTTTAATTATATTTCTTAGCAGGGTATTTTCTTTTAAATGCTTTCCAATTTCTCCGAATGAATATGTATCTTAGATTATTTATTTACTTAAATTATGCAGTTAAGAGGTCAGGCAGCAGTCTCTTTTAACAATTTAAAAAAATATGAAGAACTTTTTAGACAGTCTCCTAATTTTGTAGTACGACAAATAAAGTTGTAAATAAATACACTCCAATATTAATTACCGAGATAGGTATATATTATATAGCTTTAAGACACGGGAAAAGGGTGCGGAAACGAAAGAGAAGATGTAAATTTTATGTATGTAACAAAGAGACAAAGCTCCTTTTCTTATCTGCATGTCTATTGCTTGGCAATTTTGGTTGAGAGAAATGCGTCACCCGTATGCGATGTCTATTTGTTTATGTGAGATTCGATTTGACTAATTTTCTATTGGTTCATATCTTTATATACTTCATATTGTGTAGCATATATTCTTTATCTTAGGTGTGGCAACCAAAGACCTTATACTTATAACTGGACTGTGCACTACTGCGAAATAATCGGTCCGCGTGATGATTCAAAATAAGTGACCATGACCAATTAGAACACAGGACAAATTCCTTGAACGATTGTTCGACCTACTAAATTTATTGTAATTAAAAAATATTAAAAAGAGTATATATGTATAATATAAAAATATTATACAGTCGGGGACCCCCCCCCGTCAGAAACGAGGTATACGTTACACTCACTTGCTCGTGTGCTCATTTGTAGGTTCGATACACATACGCGTAGGTACGCACATGGCTTATGTCATTTCATTATTACGACGATTTCTACTAAATAGCACCAACCGTAAGCCACTTTAAACAAGTTCGTTCCAAAAATCTAAATGTTAGATTTTGCCCCTTTTCTACACTCTGAGGGTGACCGGCTCATCTCCAATTTAAACAGATGCTGCGTATATACCTGCTTAAAGATTTTTTTGTTAATCAGTCTAGTTATAAGTGTAAGGTCTTTGGTGGCAACTGTTACAAGCGCCACATGTCAAATCGACTTTCATCCTCTTCCAACAAATACAATTGGACCCATCGACAATGTGACAATTTGCGCCTTTTATGAAGTCTGTGGTGTGATCAGGTGTAATCGATAAAACGGAAAAATATACGTACATTATCCAGTTCCTGTTGCAAATCACATACAGGCAGATGTGGCATAATTAGTTTCGTCAAATTCCCTCGCACATCCACTGTCACATTTTCTCCCGCCTCCGGTAGCGCCATAGACCGAAATCCAGGCCCAAAAATCTCCAACAACGTCTGATTCCTCACATCCAAACATTTCTCATAAACCATTGTCGCCTTAAATCCAATTATAGAAAATACGACAATTCCCGCAAACATAGACGTTAAGCAATTAGTCATAGAGACCATAATTGCATCTCTATAACAGTTGTTATCGACAGGATTATAGGATGAAAATGCTATCAAGCCTCCGAAAGCGAGGCCAAGCGAAAAGAATATTTGCGTGCCCGCTTCTAACCAGACAACAGGGTCTAAAATCCTGTGCCACTTTGGCGTGAATAAATGTATCAATCCATCACCCATGCCCTTCAAAGTTATGCCTCTAAAGAAGAATATTACAAGTACTATATATGGGAAAGTAGCTGTTACGTAAACGACTTTGCCTGACGAGGCTATGCCTTTGATCATGCATAAGTAGACAAGGATCCAGGCGATAACGAGGGCTAAAGCAATTTTGTAGTTGAACGTTTCTGGGTAGTTAATGTCTTCTGATATTTGAAGAGTGGTGCGGTACCAGAAATACTGGGTTGGACTGCTGACCTGAAACAAAAGAAAAGTATGCTTTAGTATTATGAAATCTGTACTAATCCTACTTTTTTACATGTTATAGAACAATCGTCCGCGTCGCTAGAACCAAAGCAGTAATAACAATGTTTACAAATTGGGCAGGCTTCCATATTTTTTCCGTCTTTGTAAAAGTAATAAATTACAAAGAGCAATGGGAATTCAAAGTTTGTCAAGGGCGAAGAAATACGGGGCACAGGGGCATATTTTATTTATCAATCACGCCTTTTCCCCGTAGGGTTGGCAGGGTGCATATTATACAGATTCATTATCCTTTAACACATGAACGTCTGAATAATCGAAATCTTTTGAACTTTCCGTTTTACAGCAACCTGCTCATGTGGTCTTCGGAAGTAAAATACCTACATATTAGTAAAATAACTATTTCAAAATAAACGAACAGTCAGAATATACAATGTTTAGTATATTACATAGCAACGGATTCCATGCTATAAATAATACGCCCTCAAACCTAATAGGCAATTAGATTTGGGACAAAGTGTTATGTTATGTTATGAGTTGAACCGTCAGTTTGGGGCGGGTGATGGAAAATTATCTTTTGAAGCGCTCGTGGCCCCGCGGACTCAGTGTTTTGTAAACGATCACTGCGTTACGCAACTTTCACTATGGCTGGTCCTCAGATGGGTGACCACTTTATGGCGTTTACATTTGCGAGCGTTTCCGTGCTTCGGAAGGCACGTTAGGCCGTTGGTCACGGTTGCCAGTAACATGGCAGTCGTAAAGTCCAGTTGAAGGCCTTATGGGCAGCTTGAATAATTTCAATAGCAGGTCGCCGCAACCTGCGCCTGTCCACTCCAATACGGCCAATGGGCTTACTACCTGTTACGTGGTACATAAATGATACGGTGAACTGAGGGCGCATAGTATGCCTCTGCCTACCCCTTCGGGGATAAAGGCGTGACAATATGTATATATATACTAGTTGACGCCCGCAGTTTCGCCTGCGTAAAGAAGTTTTCTAGTTCCTGTTTCCCACAGGAACTTGTTCCCGGGATAAAAAGTAGTCTATGTGTTTTTCTGATGTATATGCTATATTATTGTACAGTTTCATTAAAATCCATTCAGTAGTTTTTACGTGAAAGAGTAACAAAAATCCATACAAACTTACACCTTTATGATATTATTAAGATTAAGATGCATGCATGAATCGCTAAGCTGAAGCAATTTGATCTTTCTGACCGTTAGGTATAACAGTCAAAACAGATATTTTATAAACAGCAAATCCGAAATAAATTTAAAAAGAAATTAATATGCCGATTAATTTAAAGCGGAAAGAAAATCACGTGCTTGAGCAGGATTCGAGCCCCGTCCTTTCACGAATGTATACCCTTTAAAATTTCGTATCCGGTAATAAAAGACTCTAAATCCGGGTAGAGTTTGGAAGAAACTGGTGTGGCGACCAGCGGCACCTAGCGTAAAGCTATCGAACCACATCGATACTAAGAATCCTACATCGCGCTATGAGAGTTCTCACGCTGAAGAATGATATATACAACAGCCCAACATCAACCGTTGGGGGATCGCCTTGTACCGTTTTGTGTACACGGGCCCTCCTAAGTTCTTCTCTGTGGTACGCCCCGTACCACCGTCCGATACCGTAAGCAAGTTGCGTCCAGCTTCCGACCTCGGATCACGCGTCGTGCCGCCTGGCTTTGGTTTCCCGGTCTGCCACCAGCGGCAAGCCCCGGGGACCGGGTCAGGAGGTATCGGCGTGCCGAGGCCGGGGTTAGGGCCGCACACAGGTATCCATCCCCCCTCGCGCTTTCCATCTATTCGCCCGCAGCGGCCGCAATGCCGCCGCCGCAACCGCATCCGCCTACTCGCCGTGCGACGCGCCCCCCCGCCCCTCGCGGGGGAAAGCGAACGTTCGTCCGCACCCGCGGACCTGCGCACGCAGCAATCGTGCATCTCACGAAGATGGCGACCGAGAGCCAGCCCAGCCTGGCCTTCGGCCGCTCAGCGACAGCCCGCCCCAGCACATCCGGGGGCGAGGAGTACTTCTCGGGCAGCCCGCTGCCCGGGTCACCCACCACCACCACCGCACCGTCGATGCCAAGGCTCGACGGCCCCGACACCGCGCAGAGGCGCATATTACCGGCCGCCACCAGTGCCCGGCCGACTCGGCCGGCCCCAGCTGCCGGCGCTACTGCAGCCGTAGCCGCTGCCGCTGCTGTTGCTGCACCCCCTGCAGCTGCAGCCGTTCGAGCCGCAACTCGGCCAGCGGCGCCACTTTCTGGATACAGATGGCCCACCCCTGGGCAATCCGGAACAACCTCAATTTCGGCGGAGAGGTTCCCCTCTCCCCCGCACAGGACGCTTGGGCAGGCGACCTTCTCGCCGCCACAGAACACGCAGCGCCCGATACTCGGGACATCTCCATCGTCACCGATGGAGATGTCCTACGCCGCTGCGCTGAGCAGCCCGCCGCCGCCACCATTGAAGCCTCCAACTCCTCAACCGAGGAGATTGACGCCGCGATCATCACAGGCGACCAACGACGCGCCTCCAACAGTAGCGTTGCAGCCCAACACCTCTGACACCACGGCAAGAACGCAAGCCCAAGCCCAAAAATACCCTCCGCTAGTGGTTGAAGTACTCCCGGACTGGCCAACCCACTTCCGGGAGCTGAAGAAACTACTGGGTCACTCGCCGAACGGCCGCGCTTTTGGGAAAGGCGTCCGTTTTATTCCCAAATCGGACGCCGAATACCGTACCATCCAGAGGTACCTTTACAGTTTGGAGAAAGAGACCAAGATTTCTTGGTTCTCATACTCCTTGCCGCAAGACCGAAGCCTAAAGGTGGCCATCAGAGGGCTGCCGCAGAACACCGAGACCAAGGAGATCGAGCAGGAGCTTAAGGAACTGGGCTACACCCCTGAATTCGTGCGCCCAATCCGCGCACGCTCAGGACGCCCGGGTTGCCTGTTCCTGGCGCAGCTCCAGCGCACGAAAGACATCGGGCATATATGACATCACAGAGATGCTCTGTATGCCCGGGATCAAAATAGAAGCCTGGCGCGGAAAAAAGGGCCCGGCTCAGTGCCACAGGTGTCAGCAGTTCCGGCACTCGTCGCACCACTGCCACAGGGCCCCCGCCTGCGTACGTTGCGGCGGTGAACACGCCGCAAATGAATGCCCACGGCCACTTGAAGACCCACCAACGTGCGCAAACTGCGGTGGCCCTCACACGGCGAACCACGTGGCCTGCCCCGTGTTCCGCAGGGAGGCGCGGAACAAAAAGGCTGGCACCGTGGCGCGCACCGCACCCATAAAGCCTGCTTCTTCTGGTGCTGCCGCACCGGAATCAAACGCCCCCGGATCCCTGATGGCAGATGCCAATCCTGCCCCGGGAGTTAAATCATCAAAAAATAAGAAGAAACACAAAAGAGGACCCCGCAAGAAGGCTGCAGCGACAGAGCAGCCCATGCAAGCGTCAGCCAAGCCCGTGGTCGCTGCCCCCCTGGGAGCGACGAAGGCGAAGCGGGACACCCACCCGAAGCCGACAACTAGTGTGCCGGCCGAAGGTGGAAGAGCTGACCCCTTGATCACCATGGTGATCGGAGTGCTGACCGAGGTGCTCCAAGCCATTCAGGAGGGACGGGACCCCGTCCAGCTCATCCTGCAATGCGTAGGGAAAATCTGTGCTTATGGCAGATAACTCCCTACGCATCATCTTCTGGAACGCCGACGGGATGTCCCCCGTGAAGACCAGGCTCCTGAGGCAGCTGCTCGCACAGCGGCAGGCCCATATTGCCCTCATTTGCGAAACGCGCCTCAGGAAGAGCTCAGCACTCCGAGCACCAGGGTACCATGTGTACCGAGAGGAACAAATCTCCCAGACCGGGACTGCTTTCAGGGGATTGGCAGTCCTGGTGAAGAGAAGTTTCGTCCACCAACCGCTGCCAACCGTCTTGCTGCAGACGTCGTACGCCCTGGTCGTGGAAGTCTGCGTCGATCGCCGCCCCATCCGTGTGTTTGCGTTCTACAAGCCGCCGGACGCGCGACTGGCAACGGCTGATGTCCACACCCTGATGGACTCACCGGACCCGGTCATAGTCGCGGGCGACTTCAACGCCAAGCACACGGCCTGGAACTCCACGCGCATCTGTCCCAACGGGCGCCGACTCTTCAACATCGCGGAGCAGCAAGGGTATGAGGTGTTGGGGCCAGAAGTCCCGACTCACTACCCATATCAAGCAGCGTTCCTGCCGGACGTGATCGACCTGTCGCTGGTCCGCGGCCTGCCAGCCGCGCCATCGATCGACGTCCTGGACGACCACCTCCTCTCGGATCACCAGCCAGTCCTCTTGACCCTGACGAGCAACCTTACTCGGTCATCGCCACCATCGCCTCGCTTTCGCCAGGATTGGCAAACATTTGCCGATCTTGTGGCGAAGCACTCGCCGCATCGCCGCATTGAGTCCGAGTCAGACGTCGACGCGCTCGCCGAAGATCTCAGCGCTGTTATTAACACAGCGCTACGAGACTCCAGGCTAGAAGCCCCGTCGACCCGGAAACCTCCTCAACTGCCGGCCTTCATCTTGGCGATGATCGAGAGGAAGCGGAAGCTGAGAAGACTGTGGCAGCGCAACCGATGCCCGACCCTGAAGTGCCAGCTCAACGCGCTGGCTGCAAGGGTCTCGAGCGCCCTGGAAACAGAAGCGACCGAGTCCTGGCAGCGCACCATTGAGCGGGCCGGGGACGACTGGTCGGGCATCCACCGCCTGTGCCGCCAACTCTCCGGGAAACCGCCTCCGATTAGACCCCTCATGGCCGGTGACGGTACCCCACGTTACCGAGCCGAGGATCGAGCGGAGATCTTCGCGGAACACCTGGAGAAACAGTTCCAGCCGAATCCAGCTTCCGACGCAGTTCGAGTAGAAGCTATCCAGCAGCATCTGAAGTTTTACTTCGAGGCGCCGATAACCCCCACGGAAGACCCAGTCGTGTTTTCCCCGGGCCAAGTGCAGCGTATGATTCGCCGCACCCAACTGCGGAAAGCCCCAGGCCCCGACCGGATCCCGAACGAGGCCCTGCGTCACCTGCCCCCGCGAGCTATCGCATCGGTGACGCAGTTATTCAACGGCATCCTCCGCACCAGCCACTTTCCCGCAGCATGGAGACTCGGCCGAGTCATTATGCTGCCGAAGCCCGGGAAAAACGTACTGAAGCCCGAAAGTTATCGGCCCATTACGCTGCTGTCGACACTCTCGAAAGTCTTCGAGAAGCTTCTACTCCTGCACCTGACACCACATATCCAGCCACGCGACGAGCAATTCGGCTTCCGAGCCGAACACTCCACCACGCTGCAGCTCGCGAGGGTACTGCACCATCTCACCGTCGCTCTCAACAAGAGAGAGCACGGTGTTGCAGTACTCCTCGATATGGAGAAGGCGTTCGATCGCGTCTGGCACGACGGCCTGATCTACAAGCTGGCCACGTCTACTACTCCGCGACGAATAGTCAAGACTGTGGCCACCTTCCTCCAGGACAGACGCTTCCAAGTCATCGTGGACGGCGTCCTGTCCGGAGAGCGCAGCATCAGAGCCGGCGTGCCCCAGGGGAGCTGCCTGTCGCCAGTGTGCTACGCCAAGTACACTGACGACATCCCAGTCCCAGACGGCGCGATGTTGGCGCTATACGCCGACGACGCCGCCTATATCACGACCTCCTTGACCGCTACACATGCGGCGGTCAAAATGCAGCGTGCCCTGGATGTGCTCCCGCCTTGGCTGGATGAATGGAGACTGACGGTCAACGTGGCAAAGACCCAAGCGCTTGTTGTAGGGGGTGCGTGGCAACCCGCGCCCCTTACCCTGCTCGGAAAAGCCGTCGACTGGTCCCCGACGGTGAAGTACCTTGGAGTGACCATTGACCGTCGTCTCACCATGCGACACCACGTGCAGAACATCGTTGGACAAGCTCGCGCCGCTCGAGCTCTCCTGCGTCCGGTGATCACATCGTGCCTCCCGCTCCGCGCGAAGCTGGGCGTCTACAAAACTTACATTCGCAGCCGCCTCACCTATGCCGCCCCTGCATGGTACGCTCTGGCAGCAGAAACGTACCGTGCACGGTTGCGTGCGCAGCAGTCGCTGTCGCTGCGACACGCCGTAGGCGCCCCTCGCTTCGTGAGGAACGCAACGATCACCCGAGACCTACGCATGGAGAGCCTCGACGACTACATCGGTCGCTTGAGCGCCAACATGTTCGCACGCGCCGGGGAGTCGAACTTCCGCCACCTGCGGGAGATCGCTCCATACCACCGGCGCCCCCCGGACAGACCTCTGCCGCGGGACTTAATCCCCGCTGCAGCCCGACCGGACCGGACAACGTCACCCTGAGGCCGGCTGATGGGCGCCTGCCGGGAACCCTTCCCGCCAGGCTCGACCTCGCCGACGCCCCCAGGGTGACCCCCCAGATGACGACCTCAGCTGCCGCTGGCTTGTAGACCGCCCATCGGAATCATCCGATGGGGTCAGGGCTCGCCAGCGGCACGCCTCACCACCGGACTTGACGCCCGGATTTGACCCCACAGCTATTTACAGCCAACCCAACGACCCGCCTGTATCGACAGGCGGCGCTGAACGCTACTGCAAGAGGCCAATGCCTCGTTCAGTCTCCCCCCAACTCCTCTAGGGGAGTTGTGAGATGACCAGTCGGAACCGTTGGGCCTCGCCCCGCCAGGCGTGATCACCTTGCCTGGTCGGAGGATCCTTCCTTTGTGTCGTTCCCGTTCCTCCACTGGGAAACCACTTAAGATGAAAAACAATTTTTTGATGAGACCACTTTCGACTGCTAAGCTGCAGTATGACTTATTAGTTACGCTCAAAGCTAATAAAATATTTCACTTTATATACAGTTAGCACAGCCGAAAAGTTAGCAATCGTGCAAGGCACGAGACGCGGGAGGGCATGTCCCTAACTGCGAACAAAATTTTGTTAGTAGCTCGGGACAGTCTTTCAGGGCTGACACATTCACGACCGTTTGCTATAATTATTAGGTTTTCACTCTTTATACTGTGGTAATAGACTGATTGCATTGATTGAGTGGTTGACAAGAGATTTTAGATCATACAAAAGTTACGGTGCTACTTAACTAGCATAATGCTCCTTCCGTGTAAGTTAAATAGATACATTAAAATTGTGGGACACTTTCACACACAGCGCCATCTAGCCCAAACTAAGCTTGTGCTATGGGATGTAGGCAACTGATAAACATACTTATATATTTCTAAATACATACTTTATACATAGTTAACACCCAAACTCCGAAACTAAACATTTGTGGATCACACAAATATTTTGCCGACCCGGGAATGAACCCGGGACGTCCGCGTGGTAGTCGCATACACTACCACTTACACCACCGTGGTAGTAAAAAGTAAAAAGTAAAAACTCGAATAATAACCCGGGACGTCCGCGTGGTAGTCGCATACACTACCACTTACACCACCGTGGTAGTAAAAAGTTAAAACTAGAATAATAAAAAAAATAACATTGACAAATTTTATTCGTCGGCTTAATGAGTCGCTCTGAAATTTAAGACGATTCTTAATAAGAACTCGCATCTGGCCTACATATAGCGCCAGACTGTTTCAGTTTACTTCAGATATATAGACAAGTGTCCCACAATATTTATTTATTTATTTATACTTACTGTCACGCCTTTATCCCAGTAGGGGTAGGCAGAGGCATACTAAACACCCACATTTCGATATCATGGCGATCAGGTATCGCCATGATATCTGTGGAAATTTATAAGGCCTTCAACTTGGCTTAACGATGCTACGTTACTGGCAACCGGGACTAACGGCTGTATAATCTTAAGGCTATGGCATGCATTGATATCTCATTTGTCTAAAACAAGCAACTTGTTCAAACACTAAAGTGGAATATGTTAGTAGGTAACAGTAGTAGTAAGCCGCTCACGTCTTCATCTATCACGTAGCTGAAATGAAAGCAGACTGCTCTCCGAAGCGGAAATTTTGGACCCAACTGGGCCCCAAGTTCAATAAATAACGTCTGTCTTCGAAAATACAAAGTAGAAAACTTTGCAATGATAAAAATTCTTATAAATGGTGCCCACCCTTTAACAAAAAGGAAGATTTATTAGCAGCGCCAACTAGCCTGACAGAAAACGGATTTTACCTTTCAAAAGCATTAAACCTTACAAATTTTCTTTATTCTTTTTTTTTCATTGAGGTTTATAAGCTACGTATAAATAGAATACACAATGACTGGCATAAAAAGAACACACGGATGTATCAACGGGTGATTTAAACCTCACACAGATACAAAACCTGTGCCAACCCTTCACCAGTTCAAAGTAAATGAAATCTGAATCTGGAGAAAGCGAAAGTATATCTAGGTCGCAAAGCATGGCGATCTGTCCTCTCTGACTACCCCTTCAGGGACACAGTGTGAAGATTTAGTCAATATACGTATAAAACAAAGTCAGATTTATTTGAACTCTCAACCACGAATAACAGAATAAATACAAATCATAAAAAAATAATAAAATCATGTCATACATTTTCTATGGAACTGAATTTCAAGGTGCCGCATAGCTCACCGGGGCCACTAAAATCTATATAGATAAAATAACACCCATCTGGAACGTTCACGTCTACCTAAATAAGTTCTAAACACACATATTGTCTTACCTAACCCTTTAATTTCGTTGCGGGTTCCAAGACATGCTAACTTCTCTTGGGACTTTACCGAGATCGAGCTCGGTGTAACTTTTGTGGTGTTTTGGTCATTGCTGTAGATCCTGGTTTACAGTTGTCACAGTAATGGGAATGCGGGTGGGATTAGTCCCACCAAAATTACCTAACCTACCACACACACAAATATTTAAACATATACCTACTTACTTTTATATCACTAATTGAATCAGGCGTTACATGGCGGAAATCCATTTTAAAAATCTATAATTATTTTTGTTTTTAAATGTTATTTTTGCAATATTCCGCTTTTTTAGAATGTCGTACGATGTCGACACGTGTTTCGCCTACACACGAGGCATTATCAAGACTGTTTGGCAGCAAAAGTACTTATACGTTCACCTCAACCTTTTATAGTTCAAACGCAACCAAACGATAGCGCGATGTAGACTTCTAGTTGTTTTGTCTATTTTTAAATAAACTAAGCAAAACCGAAGTGTGGAAGTCTGTTTGTTCGTTCAGCAAAGTACACCCGTCCCGTTTTATAATTTCTAACTGCTCTAATACGGACATTTTTAGACCCTTTTCACATAAATGTAATATTTCAAAATTGTTGTTATCATTCAAAATATGCCCGGTGTCCAGCAAATGCTTCGCGAAATGTGATTTATCTGTGTGACCGTTTCGGAATGCTCCTAGGTGTTCCTTATATCTGGTATCAAAGGAACGACCTGTTTGGCCTATATAAACATTGCTACAACCATCACATTTCAACTTATAAATACCGGATTTTTTGCTATTACTAATACTATCTTTACCATTACATAATGTTTTTAAGGTATTTTGAGGTCTATAGGCCGAGAAAACATTATTTTCCTTAAGTACCCTCGCCACACGATGTGTGATACGCCCAAAGTATGGGAGACAAGGAGTATACTTCTTGGTTTCTTTAGTTGATGGGTACAAAAGGAGCTTAACCATTTTATTTTGCTTTTTTAATAAAAGTGAGTGTATTAATTTTGAGCTATAGCCGTTAGATTGTGCAATGCAACAAATTATATTCAATTCCTTGTCAAATGCCTCTCCGCTTAATGGAACATTTAATAGCCTATGAATCATACTATGGAAAGCCGCCATTTTGTGCAGCCACGGGTGGCAAGAATTAAAAGGGATTGTAGTATCTGTATACGTTGGTTTACGGAATATTTCAAAACTATGCTTTGTGCCATTTTTTGAAATTGATAGGTCTAGGAAGTTTAATAAATTATTTTGTTCTATCTCTAATTTAAATTTAATTTTAGGGTGAATGCCATTTAAATTACTGAGAAATATACTTAGTTGTCTATGGGTACCCGTCCAATTCATTATTATATCATCTACATATCTATAATAATATGAAATATGACTGTTATTGATTATATTTATATTTTCAAAATAGTCCATAAATATGTCTGCCATTAGGGGGCTTAAAGGCGAGCCCATTGCTAGACCTTCTTTTTGTACATAATATTCATAGTTAAATTGAAAGTAATTTTGCTTCATACAAAGCTCCGTCAAGCGTAAAATATCATTAATTTGTTCTGGATGTAATTTTTTAATTTGCAACATATTTTTTATGATTTTTAAGCATTCCATATAAGGAACGTTTGTAAACAAACTATCTACGTCCAACGATACCAATATTGAATTACGCGGCAACTCGATGTCTTTTATTTTTTGAATCAAATCATAAGTGTTACGTAAACAATATTTTGGATTGAAACCGGTCTTTTCCTTAATAAGTGAATTGAGGTACTTGGCTAATTTATAAGTAGGCGCGTTTATATACGAGACTACAGGTCGGACAGGTACATTGTCTTTATGAATTTTTGGTAACCCGTAAAGTAGTGGACATTGTGGATTCATAGGTATTAAGGTCCGAAGTAACGGCGAATCTTCTGGAAAAAGGTATTTTGCTGCTTTTATACAGAGTTTTAGCTCTGCGTGATACTTCAAAGTTGGATCGGAACCCAGGCGCTGAAACTCATCTGTCAGAATGATGTCATTCACTTTGCTGGTGTATTCAGCTCTGGGCATAATCACTATAGTGTTACCTTTATCAGCTTTATTAATGACTAAATTATTGGTGACAAGTTTTTGGTGTATTGATTTAATGTTTGTTATTTCCGAGCTATGAAAACCTGTGGACTTATATGATTTTATCTGGTGAGCCGCCAGACTTTTAACTATATTGTCCTTTTTATTCCTAACGATTGCTACCTCGGTATCCACTGCCAGTGTCTCTTTGGACCTTGTAGCAACCGGTTTTGGTATACTATATTTTAAACCCTTTTCCAGGAGTGACATTTCGTTCGTAGAAAACTGAATATTCGAAAGATTTTTAACTCTAGGGTAAAAGGAGTGACTGCAACGTTGTACCTCCTCATTACATTAGCAGCCCTAGAATATGCTGCATATGAATTCTAGGGCTGCTAAAGTAGCTATAAAAAAGGCGCAAATATTTTGGTTGAGCGAGGAGACAAGGCGTTGGTTTCAAATTAAAGATAATTTAAAACTCCATTTAAAAATACTATATTCTGAGTTAGCATTTAAATTACATAACATTGAATTTGACTTGTTAGATCAAAAAGCTCGCGACCTGGCATCCCAAGTAGCTCATAAAAAATTTCTAAACCAACGTAATAAATTACAAACATTGAGAAATAGTGCTTCGCGTTTTCAAAATAATGAGGAGGTACAACGTTGCAGTCACTCCTTTTACCCTAGAGTTAAAAATCTTTCGAATATTCAGTTTTCTACGAACGAAATGTCACTCCTGGAAAAGGGTTTAAAATATAGTATACCAAAACCGGTTGCTACAAGGTCCAAAGAGACACTGGCAGTGGATACCGAGGTAGCAATCGTTAGGAATAAAAAGGACAATATAGTTAAAAGTCTGGCGGCTCACCAGATAAAATCATATAAGTCCACAGGTTTTCATAGCTCGGAAATAACAAACATTAAATCAATACACCAAAAACTTGTCACCAATAATTTAGTCATTAATAAAGCTGATAAAGGTAACACTATAGTGATTATGCCCAGAGCTGAATACACCAGCAAAGTGAATGACATCATTCTGACAGATGAGTTTCAGCGCCTGGGTTCCGATCCAACTTTGAAGTATCACGCAGAGCTAAAACTCTGTATAAAAGCAGCAAAATACCTTTTTCCAGAAGATTCGCCGTTACTTCGGACCTTAATACCTATGAATCCACAATGTCCACTACTTTACGGGTTACCAAAAATTCATAAAGACAATGTACCTGTCCGACCTGTAGTCTCGTATATAAACGCGCCTACTTATAAATTAGCCAAGTACCTCAATTCACTTATTAAGGAAAAGACCGGTTTCAATCCAAAATATTGTTTACGTAACACTTATGATTTGATTCAAAAAATAAAAGACATCGAGTTGCCGCGTAATTCAATATTGGTATCGTTGGACGTAGATAGTTTGTTTACAAACGTTCCTTATATGGAATGCTTAAAAATCATAAAAAATATGTTGCAAATTAAAAAATTACATCCAGAACAAATTAATGATATTTTACGCTTGACGGAGCTTTGTATGAAGCAAAATTACTTTCAATTTAACTATGAATATTATGTACAAAAAGAAGGTCTAGCAATGGGCTCGCCTTTAAGCCCCCTAATGGCAGACATATTTATGGACTATTTTGAAAATATAAATATAATCAATAACAGTCATATTTCATATTATTATAGATATGTAGATGATATAATAATGAATTGGACGGGTACCCATAGACAACTAAGTATATTTCTCAGTAATTTAAATGGCATTCACCCTAAAATTAAATTTAAATTAGAGATAGAACAAAATAATTTATTAAACTTCCTAGACCTATCAATTTCAAAAAATGGCACAAAGCATAGTTTTGAAATATTCCGTAAACCAACGTATACAGATACTACAATCCCTTTTAATTCTTGCCACCCGTGGCTGCACAAAATGGCGGCTTTCCATAGTATGATTCATAGGCTATTAAATGTTCCATTAAGCGGAGAGGCATTTGACAAGGAATTGAATATAATTTGTTGCATTGCACAATCTAACGGCTATAGCTCAAAATTAATACACTCACTTTTATTAAAAAAGCAAAATAAAATGGTTAAGCTCCTTTTGTACCCATCAACTAAAGAAACCAAGAAGTATACTTCTTGTCTCCCATACTTTGGGCGTATCACACATCGTGTGGCGAGGGTACTTAAGGAAAATAATGTTTTCTCGGCCTATAGACCTCAAAATACCTTAAAAACATTATGTAATGGTAAAGATAGTATTAGTAATAGCAAAAAATCCGGTATTTATAAGTTGAAATGTGATGGTTGTAGCAATGTTTATATAGGCCAAACAGGTCGTTCCTTTGATACCAGATATAAGGAACACCTAGGAGCATTCCGAAACGGTCACACAGATAAATCACATTTCGCGAAGCATTTGCTGGACACCGGGCATATTTTGAATGATAACAACAATTTTGAAATATTACATTTATGTGAAAAGGGTCTAAAAATGTCCGTATTAGAGCAGTTAGAAATTATAAAACGGGACGGGTGTACTTTGCTGAACGAACAAACAGACTTCCACACTTCGGTTTTGCTTAGTTTATTTAAAAATAGACAAAACAACTAGAAGTCTACATCGCGCTATCGTTTGGTTGCGTTTGAACTATAAAAGGTTGAGGTGAACGTGTAAGTACTTTTGCTCCCAAACAGTCTTGATAATGCCTCGTGTGTAGGCGAAACACGTGTCGACATCGTACGACATTCTAAAAAAGCGGAATATTGCAAAAATAACATTTAAAAACAAAAATAATTATAGATTTTTACTTTTATATCGTTTTTAATACCATGTCTAAACTAGTTGTGAGTAACAACTTACAACTAGTTTAGACATGTAAGCAAAGTATAGAAAGTTTTTCAACTAAAATGTACGTAAGTAATAGAAAAGAAGATAAAATTGTCGTTTTTTGATGTTCCAAGCGTTCGTTTGATCGTGAAAGGCAACGCTTGAAAGAATGTGTTCTCTGTAGCTTTGTAATTAGGTGTTTCGTCTGTAATGTGAGATAAAAGTAACGAGCGAGCCTGACATGCTATGAGATATTAATTCTACTTACTATGAGATTGAGATGAAATAATGTGAAGTCTATTTATATTATATATTAGTCTAATATATTCTAAGTTTGAAAATAACTGCAATTTTATATTCAAAATGGGTTGGCTGTTGACTGGCACCATAGAATATGGATATATGGATATGAATGGTTGACACTATCTCACAGCCATCACTTCGCCACAGCGAAGCTTATGGGTCATGAAATAATACACTCCCCGATTTCCTGTAACACATTTTTGTCCCATTTTCCAAATCACTGCTATAAAAAAATCTAGCAATCGGGAGGATATATCATTAATAAAAAGGAACGTTAAAGTGTTTACTTAATACCTATTAATCGTATTATGAGATAGCTTATCTAACTACTTTTATTAAATTCGTACAAGAAATCCTTGTACCCTATAATATAAAATACAAATCAAATAATTCTTAGCTAAAATGTTTAAATTTGTCGACACTTGCCTTAAAAAGATAGAACGAAGTATCAAGATGCTGCCTCGAAACGAGCGCTGCAAACTTTAGCAGATGGCTTTGGGTGATTAAGGATAAATGACTATATTTAGGTAATTAAAATAAAGTTTTAGTTTGGAAGCAAATGGAAAATCACTTAGGGTGCAGAAGAAAAAAGGTTGTATGGAAAATTGGCTGACTGATTTGCCCTTTAGTGAACTTAAATCATACATACATAGATATCGTCACGCCTGTCTCCCATCGGGGTAGGCAGAGACTATGGCTTTCCACTTGCTACGATTCTGGCATACATTTTTCGCTTCTTCCACTTTCATAAGTGTTTTCATTCACACACGCCGGTTAAGGGTACTCTTGACCTGACCTTTTTCCAAAATGTCTTCTATTTGATTGACATATCTATGTACGTCGAGGTCACCCCTTACCAGTTTGCCCATTCACTCTCTTCTGATAAATCTGTGTCTACTTTCATCCATCCTCTCCACGTGTCCAAACCATCTAAGCATACCTTTTTCTATCTTAGTCACTACATCTTCTACCATACCACAATGTTCCCTTATCACACTGTTCCTTTCTTTGTCCATCAATTTCACTCCAGCTATACTCCTATACAACTTGAATCATGATTTATTAAAACGCTCTCTAGACGTAAGCGAGACGAATAGGTATTCCCGTACCGAGTACACAAAACTCGCTAACATTGTTGACATTCCGAGCGCGCCGGTTCAAAATCGATTGATGTTTAAATTTAGAATATGTACAAAATTGTGATGGAATAGATTATGGCGCGCGCTGAAAAGTTTCGTTTCATCAAATATTTCCTTTTTTGTAATTATTTTATGTCCCTTGGGGGCCAAGTCTACTAATTCCATCGCATCAGAAGGGAATAGAAATCGTCGCTCAATAGAGAGCTGGCAGAAAAAATTGACAGTTTTCGTAGTCAACTTTTACAATTTGCACTCCAATAGAATTTTATCGGCCGGCTAATAGAATGTCCAACACATGTAGCTCTTAATTTGTATTTGTGGTAGTATAGTTAATATTTTGATAGCTAAAAACAGCTATTTTGTCTTTATTCTGCAGCTTGACAAGTGTGATTGTGAAATATATAATAGTTTTAGTAGACTACCTAGTTTTGGACTAATCGCAATAGAACCGCAATAGAATAGAACTAGAACTGCTTTCTATGGGAAAATAGTTGGTTACTAAGACCTTTTACTCAAATTTTACTTATTTCATTATATCTTCTTAGTCATCCGAGCGTTTCTTCTTAGTCTTATTATCTAATATCTTAGTTTTCTACGTCTTAGTCAAGTATAATTTTAATTCAATGTCAGTCTTGCCCTAATAAAGTGGTAGAGGCTTTCAGTGGACTTTGCGCGCCAAGATGTAAAATAGCATTTCACTGCGATATACACCTGTCTTCACACGTTACGTTCGGTACTCATATAAAAAAAACGATTTGATATTTTTAAGCTATTGCATAGTTTTTATCGCGGGCTTTGAGTGGGCTTCAATCAAGAAATTCCGTAAGGAAAAAACCTAAGACGAAGGTCGAGACGAGGTCACACGAAGTTCACCGAGCACGGCCCAGCGTTGGCTTAACGTGTATGTACATACCTATATATTATATGGTACGATGTTACGAAGCTCGCACGGATCGAGACGTGATGATAGTTAGTGTGAGTGTGAGGGTGAGGATGAGGGTGACTGTGAGAGTGAGGGTGGGTGAGGGTGAGAGTGAGGGTGAGTGTATTATTTTTATATTTTTTTTTGCTTTTTTTTTTTGTTTTTTTTAGTGTAATTTGAATTAATATCAAAGAAAAACAAAGGTATGCTTTACCGCGGCTTTTTTTCTAATGTCTGGCTAATTTAACGACTGGATCGATTTTACCGGGACTTTCACAGGCAGATAGCTGATGTTGTGAGGAGTAACTTACGCTATATATTATATCCCCGTATTGTTACGGGAACTACGCAGAATAACTGCGAGGCGACCGATATTTTGGAAATCGTTACGGAACGGAATACCTTATGCGTATGTATGTGTATGTACCTTGTGTGTATGTGTGAGTGTATCGAGCCTACTTTTTAATTCAAGCAAATGTGGTATAATGGTAGATTATGGTACGTGTGTGTAAAGTTCTTGATTACCGCTGAGGCGCTATTAAGCTAAAGAGAGTCGAAAAAGGTAATCAACACGTGTGTAACGTGTAACATACGACGTTTTTCAATTCTCTTATGAATAATATAATCCTAAATAAAATAAATGGATCTTTTTCCTTGGAGTTTTCAGGTAAACTTTCTATAACGTTAAGGGCTTCACATCTTATATCGGGCGGTGTACTACATAAATCGTTTCCTTTATAACTACAAGTACTAGTACTTGTAGACAATATAATTAATATATAACTTTAATTTAAACAATGAATAACTAATTGAATCAGGCGTTACATGGCGGAAATCCATTTTAAAAATCTATAATTATTTTTGTTTTTAACTGTTATTTTTGCAATATTGCGCTTTTTTAGAATGTCGTACGATGTCGACACGTGTTTCGCCTACACACGAGGCATTATCAAGACTGTTTGGCAGCAAAAGTACTTACACGTTCACCTCAACCTTTTATAGTTCGAACGCAACCAAACGATAGCGCGATGTAGACTTCTAGTTGTTTTGTCTATTTTTGAATAAACTAAGCAAAACCGAAGTGTGGAAGTCTGTTTGTTCGTTCAGCAAAGTACACCCGTCCCGTTTTATAATTTCTAACTGCTCTAATACGGACATTTTTAGACCCTTTTCACATAAATGTAATATTTCAAAATTGTTGTTTTCATTCAAAATATGCCCGGTGTCCAGCAAATGCTTCGCGTTTTATTTTAGGGTGATAATTTAATTTTAGGGTGAATGCCATTTAAATTACTGAACTAAATTTAAATTAGAAATAGAACAAAATAATTTATTAAACTTCCTAGACCTATCAATTTCAAAAAATGGCACAAAGCATAGTTTTGAAATATTCCGTAAACCAACATATACAGATACTACAATCCCTTTTAATTCTTGCCACCCGTGGCTGCACAAAATGGCGGCTTTCCATAGTATGATTCATAGGCTATTAAATGTTCCATTAAGCGGAGAGGCATTTGACAAGGAATTGAATATAATTTGTTGCATTGCACAATCTAACGGCTATAGCTCAAAATTAATACACTCACTTTTATTAAAAAAGCAAAATAAAATGGTTAAGCTCCTTTTGTACCCATCAACTAAAGAAACCAAGAAGTATACTTCTTGTCTCCCATACTTTGGGCGTATCACACATCGTGTGGCGAGGGTACTTAAGGAAAATAATGTTTTCTCGGCCTATAGACCTCAAAATACCTTAAAAACATTATGTAATGGTAAAGATAGTATTAGTAATAGCAAAAAATCCGGTATTTATAAGTTGAAATGTGATGGTTGTAGCAATGTTTATATAGGCCAAACAGGTCGTTCCTTTGATACCAGATATAAGGAACACCTAGGAGCATTCCGAAACGGTCACACAGATAAATCACATTTCGCGAAGCATTTGCTGGACACCGGGCATATTTTGAATGAAAACAACAATTTTGAAATATTACATTTATGTGAAAAGGGTCTAAAAATGTCCGTATTAGAGCAGTTAGAAATTATAAAACGGGACGGGTGTACTTTGCTGAACGAACAAACAGACTTCCACACTTCGGTTTTGCTTAGTTTATTCAAAAATAGACAAAACAACTAGAAGTCTACATCGTGCTATCGTTTGGTTGCGTTCGAACTATAAAAGGTTGAGGTGAACGTGTGAGTACTTTTGCTGCCAAACAGTCTTGATAATGCCTCGTGTGTAGGCGAAACACGTGTCGACATCGTACGACATTCTAAAAAAGCGGAATATTGCAAAAATAACAGTTAAAAACAAAAATAATTATAGATTTTTAAAATGGATTTCCGCCATGTAACGCCTGATTCAATTAGTTATTTAAAATCAGCAAGCATAGCTGTACAGGCAAAATTATACATTAAAATATCAAAACATCACCGCGTTGCTAGCCAAAATGTGTGGTTCAATCGGCAATGTAAACACTACAACGTTATTCCAAGTTATATCAGTATACGTACAAATACATATTCTAGGTCTGCTAATGTAGCTATAAAAAAGGCGCAAATATTTTGGTTGAGCGAGGAGACAAGGCGTTGGTTTCAAATTAAAGATAATTTAAAACTCCATTTAAAAATACTATATTCTGAGTTAGCATTTAAATTACATAACATTGAATTTGACTTGTTAGATCAAAAAGCTCGCGACCTGGCATCCCAAGTAGCTCATAAAAAATTTCTAAACCAACGTAATAAATTACAAACATTGAGAAATAGTGCTTTGCGTTTTCAAAATAATGAGGAGGTACAACGTTGCAGTCACTCCTTTTACCCTAGAGTTAAAAATCTTTCGAATATTCAGTTTTCTACGAACGAAATGTCACTCCTGGAAAAGGGTTTAAAATATAGTATACCAAAACCGGTTGCTACAAGCTCCAAAGAGACACTGGCAGTAGATACCGAGGTAGCAATCGTTAGGACTAAAAAGGACAATATAGTTAAAAGTCTGGCGGCTCACCAGATAAAATCATATAAGTCCACAGGTTTTCATAGCTCGGAAATAACAAACATTAAATCAATACACCAAAAACTTGTCACCAATAATTTAGTCATTAATAAAGCTGATAAAGGTAACACTATAGTGATTATGCCCAGAGCTGAATACACCAGCAAAGTGAATGACATCATTCTGACAGATGAGTTTCAGCGCCTGGGTTCCGATCCAACTTTGAAGTATCACGCAGAGCTAAAACTCTGTATAAAAGCAGCAAAATACCTTTTTCCAGAAGATTCGCCGTTACTTCGGACCTTAATACCTATGAATCCACAATGTCCACTACTTTACGGTTTACCAAAAATTCATAAAGACAATGTACCTGTCCGACCTGTAGTCTCGTATATAAACGCGCCTACTTATAAATTAGCCAAGTACCTCAATTCACTTATTAAGGAAAAGACCGGTTTCAATCCAAAATATTGTTTACGTAACACTTATGATTTGATTCAAAAAATAAAAGACATCGAGTTGCCGCGTAATTCAATATTGGTATCGTTGGACGTAGATAGTTTGTTTACAAACGTTCATTATATGGAATGCTTAAAAATCATAAAAAATATGTTGCAAATTAAAAAATTACATCCAGAACAAATTAATGATATTTTACGCTTGACGGAGCTTTGTATGAAGCAAAATTACTTTCAATTTAACTATGAATATTATGTACAAAAAGAAGGTCTAGCAATGGGCTCGCCTTTAAGCCCCCTAATGGCAGACATATTTATGGACTATTTTGAAAATATAAATATAATCAATAACAGTCATATTTCATATTATTATAGATATGTAGATGATATAATAATGAATTGGACGGGTACCCATAGACAACTAAGTATATTTCTCAGTAATTTAAATGGCATTCACCCTAAAATTAAATTTAAATTAGAAATAGAACAAAATAATTTATTAAACTTCCTAGACCTATCAATTTCAAAAAATGGCACAAAGCATAGTTTTGAAATATTCCGTAAACCAACATATACAGATACTACAATCCCTTTTAATTCTTGCCACCCGTGGCTGCACAAAATGGCGGCTTTCCATAGTATGATTCATAGGCTATTAAATGTTCCATTAAGCGGAGAGGCATTTGACAAGGAATTGAATATAATTTGTTGCATTGCACAATCTAACGGCTATAGCTCAAAATTAATACACTCACTTTTATTAAAAAAGCAAAATAAAATGGTTAAGCTCCTTTTGTACCCATCAACTAAAGAAACCAAGAAGTATACTTCTTGTCTCCCATACTTTGGGCGTATCACACATCGTGTGGCGAGGGTACTTAAGGAAAATAATGTTTTCTCGGCCTATAGACCTCAAAATACCTTAAAAACATTATGTAATGGTAAAGATAGTATTAGTAATAGCAAAAAATCCGGTATTTATAAGTTGAAATGTGATGGTTGTAGCAATGTTTATATAGGCCAAACAGGTCGTTCCTTTGATACCAGATATAAGGAACACCTAGGAGCATTCCGAAACGGTCACACAGATAAATCACATTTCGCGAAGCATTTGCTGGACACCGGGCATATTTTGAATGAAAACAACAATTTTGAAATATTACATTTATGTGAAAAGGGTCTAAAAATGTCCGTATTAGAGCAGTTAGAAATTATAAAACGGGACGGGTGTACTTTGCTGAACGAACAAACAGACTTCCACACTTCGGTTTTGCTTAGTTTATTCAAAAATAGACAAAACAACTAGAAGTCTACATCGCGCTATCGTTTGGTTGCGTTCGAACTATAAAAGGTTGAGGTGAACATGTAAGTACTTTTGCTGCCAAACAGTCTTGATAATGCCTCGTGTGTAGGCGAAACACGTGTCGACATCGTACGACATTCTAAAAAAGCGGAATATTGCAAAAATAACAGTTAAAAACAAAAATAATTATAGATTTTTAAACAATGAAAACGAATTGCGAAAATTTTTTGGTACTGGCGGAAACAATTATGTTTTTGTTGGTTGTCTTCAATCTCAACTTGGGCCGGCAAAGGAAACTTGGTCCATGCAGCCTGGTCTTCAATATTTATGTTTTCTTAGTATTTAGTCATGTCTAGTCACTATGTCGATGTCGAGTCCTCAGTCCTAGATCCTGGTCCTTGCCCATAGTATAATGGTGGTTCTTTTTCAATAGAACAAATAAATTAATATATCTACCTATCGCTTGTTTATTTCATGAAACTTCGTATTTAAATAGAAAATTTCATCTTGTACGTGTATAATAAACAAAACTTTGACTCAAATATATTTTTTGTTTTCTCTCTGTTTAAAACTTTAAACAACAACTTTAACAAAAAAAGAAACCTCATTCTTTACTCTGTGGTTAATGCGCGCGCATAAAAACGACTAATAATTGTTTCAGCAATGGCAAAAGAGGAGTACAAAAGGTATAAGCGTGTTGCAAAAGAGGTGATGAAAAGAAAGAAAGAGAATGACAGAGATGAATTTGATAAAAGGTTATCTGATGACTTCCAACAGAATATGAAATTCTTTTGGAAGTCCATAAGAACAGTGAGGGGTCAACAGACGACATCGCATCTCAACCAGATCAGAAACCACGATGGTAGTCTTGTGAAAGGTTCTCCTTTCACAAGACTACCATCGTGGTTTCTGATACGCCTATAGGTAAGAATGTGTGTTAAAAAGATGGATGCAATATTTTGAAAGCTTGTTTGAAAAAGAGGATATGCTATATGTAAGAGATACAGACTAGTATCTGGGAAATGAATGAAATTGGTAAGGAAGAAGTCATAAGTATGGAAGAAATAGTGGAAGCATTGAATAGCATGAAAGTGGGAAAAGCTGCGGGACTTGGTAGGATCTCTGTCGAGATGCTGAAAGCGGGACAAGGCGTGGTAGCTTGCCAGCTGTACTGCCTTTTCAACCTTTGTTGGAGGAATGGCAGCGTACCAAGAGATTGGTGTAAGGCTGTCATCGTGCCGCTTTGTAAGGGAAAAGGTTCACAGCAAGAGTGCAAAAACTACCGCGGCATAAGCTTGCTCAGCATCGTCGGCCAATTGTATGCAAAAGTTTTGATAAAAAGAGTGATGAATGAAACTAAAGGAAAAATGTGGGATGTACAAGCAGGATTTATGAAAGGAAGGGGATGCATGGATCAGGTCTTTTCCTTACGATGCGTAGTAGAAAAGCTTTTGGCGAAAAGTCAAAAAGTCTATTGCGTATTTGTGGACTTGGAAAAGGCCTATGATAGAGTGGTGAGGAATGAACTGTGGTCAACACTGGCCAGGTATGGAGTAAACAGCCACATGATACGAGCACTAAAATCTCTCTATGAGGGCTCCAGTGCTTGTGTCAGGATCAACGGAGCTTGCACAGACTTTTTTCACATTGAAAAAGGTGTGATGTCTCACACCTTTTTCAATGTGAAAAAAGTCTGTATGTAAAATTGATGAACTGACCGTCAAGTGCCTCCTATACGCCGATGATCAGGTAATACTAGCAACATCGGCGGAGGAGTTGCAGTTGATGGTAAACATTATGCATGATTCGTTAATAAACAAAGGAATGAAAGTGAATGTAAACAAGTCGAAAGTAATGGTTTTTGAAAGAGAGGTAAGTACGACGGATTGCTCAATTCTTGTGGCAGGAGACAAGTGAAAGAGTTTGTATATCTGGGTACAAAATTTACGAGAGATGGAAAGTGTGACTATGACATTGAGCGAAGACTTTTGGCAGGAAATAAAGTGAATGGAGCCATGTACGCCTTTATGAGCAGTCAGAACGTGTCTAAGAAGGCAAGACTGGCTGTACATAGAGGAGTGCTGGTCTCCACACTTATGTATGGCAGTGAAAGTTGGGTATGGCAGAAGACGCATAAAAGTAAAATTAATGCCGTGGAAATGAGAAGTCTGCGAAGTATAGCTGGAGTGAAGTTGATGGATAAAGAAAGGAACAGCGTGATAAGGGAACATTGCGGTATGACAGAAGAGGTAGTGACTAAGATAGAAAAAGGGATGCTTAGATGGTTCGGACACGTGGAGAGGATGGATGAAAATAGACTGACGAAGCAGATATATGTGGCGAGAGTGAATGGGCAAACTGGTAGGGGTCGACCTCGGCGCACGTATGTCAATCAAATCGACGATCTTTTGAAAAAAGGCCAGGTCAAGAGTACCCTTAACCGGCGAGCGTGTATGAAAACACTCATGAAAGTAGAAGAAGCGAAAGCTGTATGTCAGGATCGTAGCATGTGGAAAGCCATAGTCTCTGCCTACCCCGATGGGAAACAGGCGTGATAATATGTATGTATGTATGTATGCCAGTACCAAAAAGTTTCACAATTCGTTTTCCCTGTTGAAATTAAAGTTATACAGGATGGCCTATTTAAAGCGGTCAGTATGGGCAACTCTGAAACAATAAGACATAGAAAGATCTGTTCTAAGGAACCATGTCACGATTTTAGTGATAATAAAAACTGCATTCATAGCTTTAAAATAAAACTTATACACGAGTCGAGAAACATTATCGGAAAAAAAAACTTTTTTTTTTTCATTTTGGATATCGATTGTGTAGGTCTTAAGCAGTTAATGTTTCTATGAAACTTGATATCTAAAGTGAATAATGCACATTGTTTTTCATATTTATCTTATTGAATTTAGTAGGTAGTTGTTCAAAATGGCTACAATTTTTTACAAGACACCATTTAAGTTGTGGTGCGTAGAACTGTATCTGGGCGGTGTCATAACTTTTTACATACTTTCACATATTCAACAGGATAGAAAAAGTGGCTAGAGAGTTTTTGAATCATAACTTTCCTCAAAAATGGATTGGTACAAATAGCCCTATCAAATAGCCCGCGCGCGACATCTCGCGAGTTAACACTAATATAGTCTATTTTTGTGAGGTTATACGTTAAGGACGAGGTATAAAACAAGCTATGTCACCATGAATAAAACTGATTCAATTTTAGGTCAAATTCACAACTGAAGATACAAAAACCCAATAGTAAAATCGTTACCTAAACGAGTTTAATTTTGTACTGAAAATGGGGCGGTTGTTTCGAACACCTAATATATTAAATAAAATAATATAAAGAACGTTGCCTTGTATTCATTTTAGAAATCATGTTTCGTAGTAAGATTTACTGCTTAAGACCAACACAATAAATATTCAAATTAAAATAACGGAAGTTTTACTCTCAGATAATTTCGGGTTCGATTCCCGACGTGCGTACAAATATTTTTTAAAAACTTTGTATGCAGTTCTTATTTTCACCAAAATCAGTGACATGGTTCCTTAGAATAAATCTTTGTATGTCTTATAATTTCAGAGTTGCCCATACTGACCGTTGTAAATGGGCCACCCTGTATATTAATTAAAATGTCTACAAGTACTAGTTATGAAGAAAACGTTTATGTAGTACACCGCCCAATATAAGTGAAGCCCTAAACGTTATAGAAAGATTACCTGAAAACTCCAAGGAAAAATATCTATTTGTTTTATTTAGTATTATATTATTCATAAGTGTATTGAAAAACGTCGTATGATACATGTGTGTATTGTTGATTACCGTCTCAATAGCTCCTCAGCGGTAATAACCAACTTTACAGAATTGTACCCTAATCTACTATATTTATTTACATAACACATTATTTACGTGTCAGGTTCCTGTTTATAAACCATCTGCGTCTGTCAGCGAGTAGAAAAGCAAAGGGGATGGAATTAAGTCGACTCTTTGACGTTTCCTAACACTGGTGCTATTTTTTTTAATACTGTATTTTCTGCTTGTGGCTTAATAGTTTTTTTTTTGGTGACCCGGAATGGTAGAAAATTTTCTAAAGTATTAGCTCTTTACCTCATAAGGTAAGTCGATAAAGTTGTTACAACATTCATTTAACTGCGTCGATCGCGTAAGCAGTAGTGAGGTATTGAGTTCGATTCTTGGGTCGGAAAAAAATTTGTGTCGTCCACAAATCTTTTTTTCGGAGTTTCGATGATTGATTTATCTCTTTATTGTACATCAGAAATATATCAGGATTAGATTACAATAAAACACATATCGGTAATACAATTGGCGGCCTTATCGCTCAAGGCAATCTCTTACCGGCAACCTTTAATAGATGTTTCCTAAGCCTAAGGCTTTATAGGATAAAGGCTTGAAAAAGGAGAATACCCACTTTTGGGCCCAAAAAGTACAGAGATAACTAATACTGGAAAACGAATGTTATTTTTTGTTAATCCAAAAACGCAAAAATCATTTTAAATTTACTATGGCAAAATAGATTTTTTTATTTTATCTACTTCCTACCGTAAAATGGGGTCAATAGACACATTTTTTGACTTTGATTTAGATTTTCACAATGCTTTCGACGTTTAATATAAAAGAAAATATGAAGGAGTATGGGTTAATACTAAATATACATTTAGTAAACAAAAATAGTGTATTCATACAATCAATAGTTCACAAAATGCAAAAATATAAGTATTTTCTATTCAGACTGGATGTGGAGTCAATGGATACGCCAAGTGGATTAAAAAATGTCAGGGCTGCCATCTACTGTTTTGATTGTATGTAGGTAGGTATATAGGTAATATCGTAAGTACCTACTCACCACAAAGTTATTCTGTTTGTGAACCAAAACAAAATATTTTGATTAAATATAACAAAATACTTTATTATTAATTGCACTTAGGAGTTGGAATCACAGTTTTATAGTCATCGAAAACCATAGATTATTGCAATAGCTATCTCTTATACATTATTAAATCAGCCTTAATTATTTGTAAATCACTTCTTGAGTTTAAGTTACATATAATCATCATCATTATATATTAATTCTTTGAGAATATCAGCATCATTTTTGTAGTACGACAGTCATCATGCAGGTATCATATCACTCGGAAAACAGTTTTTTAATATAATACACAATAAAGTCGACTAAACGTCTTTTTGTTTTAATTAATATTATAAGTACCTACCCTCTATACGTTTCTATTGACCCCATATGGCGTGTCTATTCCCCCTTTCGTGTTTTTTGTTTATTACACAGCTGTTAGTAATAACCAAAGACCTTATACCTATAACTAGACTGTGCACTACTGCGAAATAATCGATCCGCGTGAGATGGCTCTCGGCAGTGGCGGTGTTCCTTTCTAAATAAGTGACCATGACCAATTAGAACACAGGATAAATTCCTTGAACGATCGTTCAAACCTACTGAATTTATTGTAAGTAAAAAATAACATAACATAACATACTTTCACGCCTTTATCCCCGAAGGTTCATGTCGGTACACATGGTCAAATGACTGCACCGTTCTCTTATCATGATCTAATTTTTCTCCCTTATCGCATTCGCCCTCCACTCGCCACAGTTTCGATTTCTGAGAAATTTCAGGGTCATACATTTGGAGGACTTGCATCGTGATGTAGGGCTCATAGACTGGTCTTCAATATATAATACCGATGATGTCAATACTATGGTCAGTATTTTCAGCAGCAAGCTCATCGGCCTATACGACTGTCATGCTCCCATCCGCAAAGTCAAAATTCGACATAATCTAGCGCCTTGGCTCACTATCAATATTAAAAATGTAATGGCTTGTAGGGATAAGGCGAAAAGCAGATACAAGCGCAACCCATCGGAATATAACCTGAATCGCTATAAAACCCTACGGAATCGCTGCAGTAGAATGTGTAGAGATGCCAAAAGACGCCAAATCCACGAAAATCTTGAAAATCGTACTGCTCCCGACATCTGGCGTTTTCTTAGATCTGTGGGAATTGGTAGATCCACTGACTGTGTGACACATTTCACAGACTTGTGTGCTTTAAATAAAAGCTTCTCACTCCCAGTCGCATTTGAATTTATCGATACCACAAATTCCTTCATTTAATCTTAGTCCTGTGTCGGAACTTAAGGTGCAGAATACTTTACTTTCCATCTCCTCTACAACTGTGGGCAATGACGGTATAAGCTCTAGGATGATTCTTCCTGTTCTTCCTGCTATCTTACATACATTTTTAATTACTCCTTTTACTCAGCTAATTTCCCAAATTCTTGGAAGTTGGCACATATTATTCCTCTTCTTAAAATTCTAAACCCTACTATGTTATCCCATTTCCGGCCTATATCTATCTTACCATTTCTCTTAAAAGTTCTAGAGCATATTGTTCACAGACAGCTGACCTGCTTTCTAACACGTCATAATTTACTTAGTAATTTTCAATCCGTATTTCGCCCAGGACATAGTACAAGTACAGCACTCCTTAAAGTTACTTATGATATCGCTGGGCTATGGAGAATAAAGAGCTTACTCTTTTGATTCTATTAGACTTCAGCAGTGCCTTTAATTGCGTAGATTTTGATATTCTTCTGGGTATTTTGAAATCCATCAACTTCTCTGCACCAACTATATCTTGGTTTGACTAATATCTTCGGGAACGCTCGCAATGTGTTAACATTGATGATACTTCATCCGAGTGGTGTAGTCTCACAGCGGGCGTACCTCAGGGTGGCGTTCTTTCTCCTTTGCTTTTTTCTATTTTTATCAATACTCTCACTAAATTTATTTCTTCTCACTTCCATCTCTATGCGGACGACCTGCAGCTGTACCGTCATTTTGCGGCAACAGATATTAGGATAGCTATCGATGACATGAACCGCGATTTGGAGCGACTGAATAATTGGGCTAAGGCTTTTGGATTATTAGTTAACCCAACTAAGTCACAATGATGATCACAAGCGCTCGTGGCCCCGCGGTCTCAGTGTTCTGTAAACGATCACTGAGTTACGCAACTTTCACTATGGCTGGTCCTCGGATGGGTGACCACTTTGTGGCATTTACATTTGCGAGCGTTTCCGTGCTTCGGAAGGCACGTTAAGCCGTTGGTCCCGGTTGCCAGTAAAATGGCAGTCGTTAAGCCTGGTTGAATGCCTTATGGGCGGCTTGAAAAATTTCAACAGCAGGTAGTCACATCCTGCGTCTGTCTATTTCAACACGGCAATGGGCTCACCACCTATTACGTGGGACAGGAATCCACACGGTGAAAAGTGGGCATATAATATGCCTCTGCCACCCCTTCGGGGATAAGGCGTGATGGATATTTATTTATAACTAATTCACAGGCTTTAATAATAGGGAGTAGACACTTTCGTGGAGGTATCATTAATTCGTCGGTTACTCCAGTGCTTCTTGATGGTATACAAATACCTATTGCTGATTCAGCAAAAAATTTAGGAATCTATATGGATTCCAATCTCTCTTGGCGTAAACAAATTGCTGAGGTCAGTAAGAAGGTGAACTTTGCATTTCATACACTGAGAACTCTTCAATATTTCTTGCCCCTGAAAACTAAAATTTATATGGCTCAATCGCTTATACAGCCCATCATTGATTATGCTGACGCTTGCTATCTGGATGCCACCGAGGAGCACCTCGACAAACTTGAGAAATTGCAAAACCTAAGCATTCGTTTTATTTTAATCTTAAAAAATATGATCATGTATCTCACTTTCGCAAAGAACTCAAGTGGCTCCCAATCCGCATTCGCAGGAACACTCGGGTACTGTGCCTTTCATTCAACATTCTATACAATCCTCCCTCTCCATCTTACCTGCGGGAGCGATTTTCTTTAGCTCGTTCTCCGGATGAACCCTGCAGATCTCATCTACGTATCTTACTCAAATTTCAAAATCATAAAACTGACTTCTATTCCTACTCCTTTTCCGTCCATGCAATAAGGCTCTGGAACTCACTTCCAACTGTGATTAGAGACTGCAAATCTATCAGTTTTAAACACAAACTCAGACTCTATTATCTTTCCTTACCTTACAGTTGACTCATTTATCTATTCTTGCTTTTGGCTATTTACTTGTTTATATTTCTTTTTATATTCATATGTTTATTTATTTTAATGTTTATTTGATTATGTGTTTATATATATATATATATATGTAACTGTATATGTGTATGTTTATGTATATGTTTGTGTATATGTTTTTGTTTATGTATTCTATAATCTTGCAATAATATGTACGTACGTATGTTATATGTCTGATGTCTCTATTGGCCTTCTTACGCAAGTTTTGTTTTGTTACCTACCTTTTGTTTTTCTATTTCTACTTACAACATTCTCCTCTCTTGGGTGTGTTGGAAGAGATTTCTATTTAGAAATAAGCAGACCCTTTGTACTTCTTTTCTTTTACTGTTTTTCTTTTATTGTATGTACAATAAATAAATAAATAAGGGGTAGGCAGAGGCGTACTATACGCCCACGTTTCACCGTATGTGTTTGCTTTTTTTGTCTCACGTAACAGGTAGTGAGCCCATTGCCGTGTTGAAATGGACATGTGCAGGTTGTGGCGACCTGCTGTTTGAATTTTTTTAAGCCGCCCATAAGGCATTCAACTGGCTTATCGACTGCCATGTTACTGGCAACGTCTTAACGTGCCTTCCGAAGCACGGAAACGCTCGCAAATATAAATGCCACAAAGTGGTCACCCATCCGAGGAAAGTCAGCCATAGTGAAAGTTGCTTAACGCAGTGATCGTTTACAGAACACTACGTCCGCGGGGCCACGAGCGCTTCAAGTAGAAGTAAAATATATTAAAAAGAATATATATAATATAAAAATATATTATACAGTCGGGGACTGCCGACAGAAACGAGGTATACACGTTACAAATAAAGTATAATTGCAAAAAATACGTGTACACCCAGCTGCGCACTCACTTGGTCATGTGCTCATTTATAGGTTCGATACACACACGCATAGGTACACACATGGCTTATGTCATTTCATTAATACGACGATTTCTACTAAATGTCACCTCCCTGAGCCGCTTTCAAGTTCGTTCCAAAAATCGAAATGTTAGGTTTTACCCCTTTTCACACATCTCCAATTTAAACAGACGCTGCGTATCTACCTACCTAATACTAAGAGATTGAAAAAATATTTAAAAATAACAAAATACTATGTTACTTAAAAAATATGGTTAGTGCTGTTACTTACCGTGGAAAGAAAAGCTGCTACCTAATCTAACAGGTTTAATATGAAAATTTACACAATCGCAAATCGAAGCACGAGCATACAATGACCTTATAACGGTACATCTCCAATTTAAAACAATCGATACATAAGTATATACCTACCTACTACTCGTATTATGAGATTGTAAAAATATTTGATCAATACAATTTATGGTGACCCTACACTTTAAGCAAGATGGCGGGTCCAGGCGGAACTTGCATTTAGTATAAGTTCTGAACTGTATAAGTTCCAAAGTTCATGAATAATTAATTTTACTAAATCATAAACAAGAAATATATAAAATGTTCTACCATTTCTACCAAATCCAATGGTTATTGTGCTAGCAGCGCGTTAGACAAGGACACAGCACCTTTCGTAGCTCTTTCGCCAGGATCGGTTTTAGCTAGCTACCGCTTATAAGGAAATAGCTACCCTACGCGTAAGAAAATAGATGTTATTTTTAGCTCAACGAAATTTTTTGGTAATCAGTCTAGTTATAAGTGCAAAGTCTTTGGTAAAAACATATCACAGACAACATAACCTAAAAAAAATCGGAGTCATATAAACCAAGTAATAAATAGTTCTACTATATAGTACTCGTATTTATATTGTATCAAGAATAAAATACCAATTCTAGATGCGATTGTAACTACAATATAATCTTAATTACGTTACACACATTAATTGTTTTTGAATTTGAAGCGCTCGTGGCCCCGCGGTCTCAGTGTTCTGTAAACGATCACTGAGTTACGCAACTTTCACTATGGCTGGTCCTCGGGTGGGTGACCACTTTGTGGCATTTACATTTGCGAGCGTTTCCGTGCTTCGGAAGGCACGTTAAGCCGTTGGTCCCGGTTGCCAGTAACATGGCAGTCGTTAAGCCTGGTTGAATGCCTTATGGGCGGCTTGAAAAATTTCAACAGCAGGTAGCCACAACCTGCGTCTGTCTATTTCAACACGGCAATGGGCTCACCACCTATTACGTGGGACAGGAATCCACACGGTGAAAAGTGGGCATATAATATGCCTCTGCCACCCCTTCGGGGATAAGGCGTGATGGATATTTATTTTATTTTACACATTAAAAGGCGCTAGTAGAAGCATTCTCTCACGTTGTAATTTTGTCTGAAGTTCCCCCGCTTTCCCCACATTTGTTAGAAGCCTTGTTTGACAACCTATAGAACAAAGGCAGAATGTCTTTTTATTTTACGTTAGAAGCATTCGAATTGAACACGATGTAGCTCGGCCTCGAGAGCCTTTCTTATAATATGAAGTCGGGAATATTTCTATTTATTATTTATTTCTTATGTATTGCAAAAAAAAATACATTTTTTTCTGCTAAAGAGTTAAATATCTATCTATCTTCATGCTGTATCCCTGACGGGGTAGTCAGAGAGGACATATCGCCAGGCTTGCAATCAATGCATATTTCTTACATTTCCACGCCTACATTTTAACAGTTATAAAGATTTTTCTTAAGAAATTTACATTTCAATATTTTTTATATCAGCTTATAGTAAGCTTGTTGGTACAATAGTCGTAATAGATACAAACTGCAAGGCTCTGATATGTGTGTGGGATCAAGTGCTTACAAATGGCGATATGTGGGCGTATCGACTCTGCCTACACCTTTGGATATACAGAACATTGAGGATTTAACTCAACAACACATTTCAACCCATATTTACCCAACTTAATACTATTATATAATCTTGCTTCCACAAACTAATTGATAATTAATTATGCAAAGTTCCGGCCAGTCTCTCAATTTACACGCACAACATTAAAATTATAACAAACTTGGATAAACGGGATTTGAATATCGATCATAACACGAAAGAGGTTTCGTAAAGGTAATAAATCTCATTGGTATTCAAGATTATAATATTAGCTGTGCCTACGTAAAATATTGGCGGGAATTTTTATATTTATTGTGGGGTTTTGGCGGGAACAGCGAAAGACGACGTCGCAACTCTGTCATTAATTTTTAATACTAGTGTATTTTCGAGTGCTAATGTGTAAAAATTATAAGCTTCGACAAAGCGCACAAATATTGTGAAATTGGATAACTTAGTGGAACATTTTACTGCAGTAGAACTTTGAACAAACCTAGAAGTACAAGAATACGCAGCTATCTACAAGAATAATTTACTTTTGATGAATAAAGAAGATTCATTATCTACTTGAAAATCATCACTTTTTAAAGAAAAAAAAAACATACAAATGGTAGATCAATAAATGTTGTTGTTGGCAATCGCGTAACCGTTCGTAGCCAGAAGACATTTGGCGGGAAGAGTGACAAGTGCGGACGCTTGCTTTATATTATTTTCTAAAACTAGTGCATTTATCTTGTTTTATGTGCGGGAGTGGTGGTTTCTTGGACATAAAAGTTGTGTTAACGTGCTATAGTGAAAGACAATGATATATATGCAGTGAAATGCTATTTTCTCTCTTGCCGCGAAACGTCCACTGACAACCTTAGTATAAGAATCACCATTATACTGAGGGCAAGGACCAGGACGGACAATGAGGACACGACATCGACTGGACAGGACTAATTAGAAGATAAGATTGAAGAAATATGATATAAAAAATAAGATTTGGCTAAAAGGTCTTAGAAACCAGGCCATTAAATAATTATTAAAAAAAAATCGTAGCCAGAATTTAAGAAAAATGTTTTTATTGTGATTTTTTTTTATTTTATGTTACATATAGACACTTAAATTTTATTAATCTGTATAAATTGAATTAAAGTTTTATTTATCGCGGGAAAACGAGGAAAAGTTAAAAAAGAAATGAAAATGTTTTTCCATTATAAACGAAAGATCTTAAAACTTTTGTTACTTATTAATCGTTCGAAAAACTTCACAGTTATATTGCGAAGTTCATCAAAAGCTGAATCTAAATTATTAGCATTCTTATCTTAGTGAATTCTTAGTTGCTTTCAAGCACTAACTCGATTTGGAGGCTGGGGTCTTATATGAATTTATTTACTTTATTTGACTGTTAGGACTAGGAGCAGTTATTGTTTGAGTTTTTGAGGTTGTTTGGAGCGCCAGTTATTTTTTTTGGGCTCCTTTCACTTAGTTTACAAATATTAATATAAATAAGGGGTAGGCTGGGGGTGAATTTAGGGTGACTTAAGCACAGAGATAAAGGAAAGATGCATTACTTTGGGCTAGATGGCGCTGTGTAAAAAAAGTGTGTGTGGTACATGCGTTAGAAGTTATACCTCTTCAGCATAACAAGATAAAATATATTTTTGAAATTTTATTTTTGCCTTATCCTATGTTTGTAGAAAAAGCGCTCGTGGCCCCGCGGTCTCAGTGTTCTGTAAACGATCACTGAGTTACGCAACTTTCACTATGGCTGGTCCTCGGATGGGTGACCACTTTGTGGTATTTACATTTGCGAGCGTTTCCGTGCTTCGGAAGGCACGTTAAGCCGTTGGTCCCGGTTGCCAGTAAAATGGCAGTCTTAAGCCTGGTTGAAGGCCTTATGGGCGGCTTGAAAATTTCAACAGCAGGTAGCCACAACCTGCGTCTGTCTATTTCAACACGGCAATGGGCTCACCACCTATTACGTGGGACAGGAATCCACACGGTGAAAAGTGGGCATATAATATGCCTCTGCCACCCCTTCGGGGATAAGGCGTGATGGATATTTATTTATTTATTTATTTTAGAAAAAACTAAAATTGTTGACTATAGCTAACTTCCGGGTGTATGAAAACTACTTTGAATTTAGTTATAAGTAATCATGGAAACACTTATCAGCTAACTTCATGGTGTCCGTTTTTCATGACGGTCTGCGCGCGCATCGTAAAAATGTACTCACATAATTTTTCTCTAACGCGCAAAAAGAACTATAATTTCAAAAATGTTCCACTTTATTTATATTTTTTTTTATTTATCTGTCACGCCTTATCCCCGAAGGGGTGGCAGAGGCATATATATTATATGCCCACTTTTCACCATGTGCATTCCTGTCCCATGTAATAGGTGGTGAGCCCATTGCCGTGTTGAAATAGACAGACGCAGGTTGTTGCTACCTGCTGTTGAAATTTTTCAGCTCTTCAACTTGGCTTAACGACTGCCATTTTATTGGCAACCGGGACCAACGGCTTAACGTGCCTTCCAAAGCACGGAACTGGGGTGGGTCTAAAGAGCCGCATAAATTTAATAAAATGTGTCTATTTTAGATGTTGAATTTGGAAGAGATTTTGAACCTGTTGCCTTTTTAGTGAGGTGGTAACAAAAAGGCTAAAAGGTCTTATGTGCTAGACACTCATTAGCACGACCAATTAAAGTCCTGGTAGTCTCGGACTGGAATTAATAAATGAAAATAAATGAAATATTATATTATACTATATACTCTGTTCTACAGTTCTAAGTGTACGAGCTCCACACCACAATCCGCCACACTTCTATTTAAGAATTAAACTATATTTCTTTCTTAAAATTTGTAGCCACTACAAAGCCTTCTTATCATCATCATAATTTCACACGTTGCCAAATTGATTTAATCACAATATGTGTTTGCTATTACAACTGAGGCTTTATTAATCTCATTTGCATCATACATATTATTTTCATCTACTCGTATATATTATATTTCCGTGCTTTGTTAAGCCGTTGGTCCCGGTTGCCAATAAAATGGCAGTCGTTAAGCCAAGTTGAAGGCCTTATAGACGGCTTGATAAATTTCAACAGCAGGTCGCCACAGCTTGCGCCTGTCCATTTCAACACGGTAATTTCAACCTATTACGTGGGACAAAAATGCATACGGTGAAATGTGCGCGTTTGCGTTCGTTCGCGTTGCCTCTGCCTACCCCTTTATATTATTTTTAGCTGGACATTGTATTAATCTATCGAAATCAAATTTACATTGTAATATTAATATTTATTTATCATTAACAAATGTTACATTGTGTATGACGTTGAAAAAAAAACATTAAAATATTGTATTTTTTTTACATCGTCATTGTTATGAATTATTTAAATCAAATTTGGATTGAACTGACATTATATTTATTTTTATTTATTTTATTTTATTTTATTCGAAAAACAAACAGTGCCCTAATGCTATGTAACAACAGCTTGGACGACAATAAACCATTAATATGTTTTCACCATTTCATATTTAGTGCTTGATTTATATTAAAGTGAATTTATGTATATTAAAGTAATCCTGTTTAATATAAAAATATTATTAGTATTAGTAAAATATAATATCATATTATATTATCAGTATAATTTTAATATATCATTTTATGGTACAAAGACAAGCTTAGAAATATTTAATTTAGCATAGCATATAAACGTTTTAATGTGTAACTCTAACCTTATACAGCTACGTATAGTAAATAAATGTGCAATCTGCAAGTCCCGGTATCCAACAGTATCAAAGCTTTACTATCAGATGAAATTTCAACTTCGGGATACATCGGAAACGATCGTGTTCAACTCGTAATTTCTGTTTTATAGCAAACTATCTGACCCACGCCGACATATTTCGTTTAATTTAATCTCGTCGTTTATTACTTTTACAATAATGTATGAAACTAACCCGATTTGTTGACATTAATAATGACTGTTACACTCTCCAGGGTAGTAGCGTGATGATATATAGCCTTTCTCGATAAATAGGCTATCCAACACAAAAAGATTACTACCTACTAACTACTGGTTTGAATTGAAAAATCTTTTTGTGCTGGATAGCCCATTTATCGAAAGGACCTGCTGGTTCGAACTAAAAATCTTTTTGTATTGAATAGTTACTGAGATTAGCGCGTTCACCCAAACAAACAAACTCATAGTTTTATATATTAGTATAGTATTCTATCTATACTATAATAATTCTTTATTACATAAATATAAAATTGAATTTACTTAATTTTCTCTAAGAGTAAAATATTATTATTAATATTTTAACGTACAAACTTAATGAATCGATACTGTAGCGATATGTGTGACGTCACAAATGCTACTGACACTGTTCCAACCCTTGTCATCGTGCCAATACATCCAACCTGCGGTTAGGAACTTTATTACGTGAAACTAACCTCATCTTAGCATTAAATTCCGGTCGTGAAATCATCAAATATACAATCTTCCAGCATAGGTTAACTCTACATAAAAAAGAGTGGCCATGAGTTTTATTGCCAGGTTCTTACTCAGGCTCTACCTATTGATTTGCGAAACTGGCAGTCAATGTAGAAGCAGTAATCTTGATGTTCATAAGTGTTACTTTGTGACCTATTTGATATATTATGACTGCCTCTGTGGCGTGGTGGGAGTGCATCCGACTGCTACGCAAGAGGTAGTGGGTTCGATTCCCACCCAGGATTAAAACTTTGTGTGATGAGCACGATGATTTATACTGTGTCTGGGTGTTATATATCTATAATATGTATTTATTTAGAAATATATTTGTCGGAGGAAGGGTTTAGTTACTTAGACAACACAATAATCTAGTAATGTGATTGATCGAAAGCGTATTTGTACTAAAGCTAAAAGCTTGTTTTAGATATCATAATATTCACAAGTAATATCTTGTTAAATCTTCATTTAATTAGAATTGATTTATCAACTACTAATATTGTATAAAATCCCTCTCTAAAATTAATGGTTTGAAAAGAACATGATGAGGAATGAAACATGTAATGTTCCTAATTAAGTTACAGCGGTTTCTTAATACTGAAAGGTCTATGTTAATTCCTAACTCGATTTAATTAGATTTATCACACATTTATATCGTGTAAATACTTTGTGTTTAGATTAAACAGTCTTTAACATGTCACGAGTTGAGGCAGGACTGCCTCAGTGGAGTCGCGGGCCAGCTAGCTAGAAAATGGCGGGAACGGAACACGGTCGCTTGTCGTTTGTCGAGTTTTAGGAGGTTATGAAAAATAAGGTGATAAGCCGGAGTGTTCTTGTGAAGTGATAATGATAATGGCTAAAATAAGAGTTAGATTGGACCACGAACCCACTACTCGTGTATTGTTAATGTTCTTTATTATATTATCGACTAGATGACCCCCACAACTTCGCCCGTGGAATATTTTGACCTCCCGTCGCACCTATTTAATCCCGTCGCTTATAAATTCTACTATGATGCATAAAAATTAGCCCGATTTGTCGACATTTATGACTACTGCTCTGCTCCCCAGTGTAGTAGCGTAATGATATATAGCCTTCTTCGATAAATGTGCTACCTAACACAAAAATATTTTTTCAAATCTGACCGGTAGTACCTGAGATTAGCGCGTTCAACCAAACAAACAAACTCTTCAGCTTTATAATATTAGTATAGATAATCTGTAAAGATAAATTAAAGTGTTGCGAGTTTATTGAGTTTTGTACTTGCCATAACCCGTAATGAAGACCACAACCTGATAACAGCAACGATACTTTGAAGAGGTTGCTGTATATCTGTTCATTCTCCGACATATAAGAATATGTATCAGTTATCTGGTTACCATTGTACAAGCTCTGCTTAGTTCGAAATGGCGTTCTGTGACTTGTCCAAACAATATTTATTTATTTTCATTTCACCTTACGACGTGTCATACGATGAAACAGGAGTTAACCATTTTTTCCTTTGGACATACACACATACACGTTAAAAAGTAACCATATATTAATGATTCGCATTACCATGATTAAAAATAATAGTATTAAAATTACGTCGCCTAAAGACGTAAAGAGGTGGATTAATTCGTCAGTTACGGGCAGGTCACGGTGCTGTAGTTGGTAACGCGCCTGGTGCGTTGAACCAGAAGACGCTGGTTCGAGTCCAGCTCGTGACTGAAAAATTTACCCACTTTAAAATTTAAATTTAGAAAAAGTTAGCATACTAATTGCTTTTCAAAATTGCTTCTAGTATTTAAATATTCGCCTACATAACGCCTACGTGCTACGTCGTAACCGCCTACGCCGTAGCGGGTGGTACGAATTGGCATTTCAGTTAGGTCTGGAATAAAGTGCTTTTGTTGTTTGTAATTTTATCTGAAATGATTCAAGATGGTTCGTGATACTCGCCAAAGTACATCCTGAAACTACCAACTCTTTAAGATGTTTATGATCCCGCCTCGTGTAGTGAGTTATCCTACTTCATATTCAAATTATACTTTTACTTTTGGCGCGTTAGGGAAAAATGATGAGAGTAAATTTTTACGATGCCCGCGCAGAACGACATTATGAAATTTGCTGATAAGTGTTTTCATGACAACTTATAACTACATTCAAAGTTGAAAACTACTGAAAATGATTCAAAGAAATAACATCAAAAGATTCAATCTTTTGATGTTTTTTCTTACTAATTTATCATTACTGTTACAAACAAAGAGTTGCGGTATATGTGATGAAATCTTATTAGAATAACTTCTAACGTGTGTACATAAGTACACACACACTTATTATAAATGTGAAAATTTGTATGGATGTTTGTTACCATACCACATGCGTTTTTTTTATATTGTGGGACACTTTTCACACAGCGCTATCTAGCCCAAAGTAAGCTAATATTAACTTGTGTTATGGGATCTAGATAACTGATAAACATACTTATATATTTCTAAATACATACATATTATACATAGGAAACACCCAAATTCCGAAACACACATTTGTGGATTACACAAATATTTGTTCCGACCCGGGAATCGAACCCGGGACCTCTTGTGTAGCAGTAGGATACACTCCGACCGCGCCACAGAGGCAGTCAAGTTGTGTATATAATGTAGTAATGGTTATATATATAATAAGATTAATAAAGCTTCAGCTGTAATAGTAAACGCATATATTGTGATTACCTCAGTTATGCTACGTGTGAAATTATGACGATGATGATTAGAGAGGCCCTTGTTTTGTAAGGGCTAACTTATCCTACTAATAGTATACACGCGAAAGTTTGTAAGTATGGATTGTAGTTTTTTACGCAAAATCTACTAATTGTTTTTTTATGGAAACTTTACAATAATACAGCTTTCACATCAGAACAACACATAGGCTACTTTTTAGCCCGAGAACAAGGTCCTGTGGGAAACGGGAAAGGAAAAACTTCACCAGGCGTGCGAAGCCGCGGGCGTCAACTATTAACGGAATAAAGAAAACACAACTGTAGCGGATAGTACGAGTATTGTTGTTTCAAGCTCGTAAACTTAGTTCCCTATTCCAGAACGTTTGTCAATACACAATCAACGCTTGAGACTAGATTTTGCCTTATAAAATCTACTCTCAAGTGTTTCTCGAGTATTGATAAACGTTGTGGAATACGGACCTTAGAACTGTAGACCAGAGTCTATATTATTGATTAATATTGTGGGTCATTTTTATTACCCAGCGCCATCAAGTCTTATGTAAGCTAATATAAGCTTGTGGTATACGATCTAGACAACTGATAAACATTCTTACATATTTATAAATACATGTACATATTATACATAGCAAACACCCAAACGTCGAAGAAAACATTTGTGACTTACACAAATTTGTTCCGACCCGGGTATAGTATATCGCACCGTTCGCCATAGACAGAGTGTTCACCCTCACACTTAGCACCCGGAGCGCACGCATACGGTTTGGTCCGATAGAGGTTTTATTCCGCGTACGCTTACATTGTGGAATAAACTCCCTGCCTGGGTTTTCCCGAACGTCTACAGTATAGGGTTCTTCGAAAGGGGTCTTAGAAGGTTTTAGGTCTTAAAAGGTCGGCAACGCGAGTGCCGCATCTCTAGTGTTGCCATCCATAGGCTAGGTGACCACTTTCCATCAGGTGGGCCGTATACTTGTCTGCCACCTCAGTGGTATAAAAAAAAATAGAAACAGCGTGGCAGTCATCGTCTTGATGAAATTTTTAGTCTCTGTTCATCTTAGTGTATGCCCAGTTGCTTACAAGCCCTAACCGGATTTGGGTCCACTTTTATTTGACTGCTAAGATCAGCTTTCGTTCATATCTATCAGTGCCATCCGAGTGCCGTCTGACCTCCCAACCTCTAAAAGGCGCCTGTATTAGTGCCTCGTCCGTAAGTCAGTAAGTGCAGTGCTAGTAAATGAGATCGCTTGTGCACCCGAGATCTTAGTGGCGTCCCTAATAAAACTTTACACTAATATACTTAGCTTGTACATTAGAATACGACATGGGCTACATTTTATCCCGGGAACAAGTTCCAGTGGGATACGGGAATGGAATAACCCGCGGACGGAGAAATGAGATTGAATTGATTTGAGCCACAGTGGGGGCAGGCGGCCTCCTTAATACGATACGGGGGTCTCGGTATGATATCCCAACTAACATTAAGCGCTACTATAAGAGTTAGAACAGATATATAAAAGAGCTATAGAGATCCTAAGGTCATCAATAAGTGCTATCACATAGGAGTTATAGCAAGCTATACCTCTACTATACCCCCGGATTGGCCACAAATTCTTATGATCTTAGGTTCCACTATGGCAACGTAGTATGGCAGTATGGCAATATAGAATGAATTTAAGAGGTATAGAAGAGCAATTGTGGAGGAACAGTAGCGCTAACTGAGACCTAAAGCGCTGTAAGAGTAGTATTTTTGTGACCATTAACTCCTTGAGCGGTATGGTAGAGCTACGTGCAACTTACTGACTCTTTGAGCGTTATAAAGAGAGTAAATTAATGAATATAAACTCCGGGAGGGGTATAGTAGATCTATGATGTAACTTGCTTACGGTTTTAGCGGTTAGAGGGTGGTAATAAGGTAAATTGTAACTCCTTGAGTTGCAGTATGGATCTACAATAGGAAATTACAGCGTCTAAGGATATATATTTCCTTAGTTTTTTATTATAATTTGTTAAATGAATTAAGAAAGATATTCCCTTTTCAAAGGGATCAAATAAACATTATAGTGTAATGCGTTATGTTTACGAAAATAAATGGCGGAGTTGAGTGCAAAACTTTTAAATGATTTTTTGTGCAAAATGAAGCGGAATTTTCATTGCGAAGGTAAGGAAACTGTGAATATGTGTGTATATTATTAGCAAATAATTGAAGCGCCCACTCTTTGCGGTGTATCTATCTAAAAAATATTTTGCTTCACATGGAGCAAAACATTATTTTTAGTAAATTTGTAACAAAACTTTGCCTATTGACTTAAAGAGTCGTGACCCTGTTATTAGAATGCTATAAAAATAAATACCTTCATTGTATTATGTTACCTTTTAGTCCGTTTCACTGTTTTTTATTAACTTCATAATCTAAAAATGGTGGACCCATAAATTTGGAGATCCGTAGTAATTTTTCAAAACCACTACCTAGCCTACCCACGACTTTTACACGTAGGTATCTCCTAGTTGCAAGAGTGCTAAATTGTTTTGATTGTTTGATTTGCCAAAATTGAAAAGATTTGGAATTAAATACCTACATATTTCTGTCTACAAAATTACATACTGTAACATACTGCCAGTTAAAACCTTTGAATATTTGTAGCAATGGAATGTTATTTTTTTAATGGAAGTTTGACTTTATTTCCCGCATAAACTCCTTACGTTCATAAACTACTCGTCAATTGTCTAAACTTTGCATGTGATACTAATTAGCTTTTTTGTACCTACACAGCGAGAGCAAGTACGGGCGCAAATAAAATAAGTATCAACCATTCAGTCTCTGCCCTCCACTAAGTTCGACGTGACATTTGTTGTTTTTGACGATGTGGTCGGACACCGCGTAAAAATTATGTACCTACTGCTATACTCGTACCTTTGTTCACGTAAGTAGCTTTGATTACGCTGTTTTAAAAGTGTCACTCTGTAAATTAGCACTAAATAATATAAAATAAAATAAATCAATATCCATCACGCCTTATCCCCAAAGGGGTGGCAGAGGCATATTATATGCCCACTTTTCACCGTGTGGATTCCTGTCCCACGTAATAGGTGGTGAGCCCATTGCCGTGTTGAAATAGACAGACGCAGGTTGTGGCTACCTGCTGTTGAAATTTTGTCAAGCCTTCAACCGGGCTTAACGACTGCCATTTTACTGGCAACCGGGACCAACGGCTTAACGTGCCTTCCGAAGCACGGAAACGCTCGCAAATGTAAATGCCACAATGTGGTCACCCAACCGAGGACCAGTCATAGTGAATGTTGCGTAACTCAGTGATCGTTTACAGAACACTGAGACCGCGGGGCCACGAGCGCTTAAATTTCTTATTTCACACTTATATAATACTTACTTATTATGATGTAGATTTTTTTTACTTATATACAGGGTCATTTATAAAACACCAGCAACCTGCTAGGACTAGGTAGCTCTGACATCATAAAAACTGTTCTGAGAATTTTATTTCTTTGAACTTCTTTTTTTTTTTATTTATCTTAAATTAAGCGCTCGTGGCCCCGCGGTCTCAGTGTTCTGTAAACGATCACTGAGTTACGCAACTTTCACTATGGCTGGTACTCGGATGGGTGACCACTTTGTGGCATTTACATTTGCGAGCGTTTCCGTGCTTTGGAAGGCACGTTAAGCCGTTGGTCCCGGTTGCCAGAAAATGGCAGTCGTTAAGCCTGGTTAAAGGCCTTATGGGCGGCTTAAAAATTTCAACAGCAGGTAGCCACAACCTGCGTCTGTCTATTTCAACACGGCAATGGGCTCACCACCTATTACGTGGGACAGGAATCCACACGGTGAAAAGTGGGCATACAATAATATGCCTCTGCCACCCCTTCGGGGATAAGGCGTGATGGATATTTATTTATTTATTTATTTTATCTTAAATTTAATGTTGATTGAATTACAGTAATACGCAACTCGTGAAAATCACAGGGGATGGGGGTGGACCGGTCCTTTGACCTTGACCTTTTCAACCGCATTGATGCGCGCACGTCCATCGTTCACCGAGGCATGCAGTATGTAACGCAGAAAAGACCCAGGAGTTTTTTTAAACGAATCCAAGAGCGCAATACCTATGACTATAAGCTCGAAGTTTCAATGTATGATAGTACTCGCTGTGTAACGAACTACCAAAAGTGGTAGACCAAACGTTGTTGGTTATGACCTTGGCTATCCACTCCTAGCAGGTTGCTGGTGTTTTACAAATGACCTTGTATACATGGCCTCATTTTGACAATTTTCTCCATTGTATGTGCACGTAATGCGCTTTCATTTGAGATCCCTATTTTGCAGACATTCGCTTATTCCTCCCCACTTTCGTCCCCAAAACTTTGAAACGGCATCACCGATTATTACCAATTATGTCTAACACCCCTCTTTTTGCATCGGGGGTTAAAATAAGACTGTTATTGTTTGTTCTGTTATTGTGTCTAGCACGCAAACTGAAATATTACAACTTCACTGCTAACTTTTACAAACTTTAAACATTATCTTCAGTTTTTAATGGGAGTTTAATGCAAATAAACTTAAACTTTTTACATGATTTTACGTCGTTTTAAAATTTGCATTTTTCGGTGCGTATAATCTTGAAGCGTTTAGTTTTTTTAGTGTGGACAAAGCAGGACAGTCTTTTTCGATTGTACGTTTAAGGTCACGTTCTTCGACAACCACAACAACTTCTCGAGAATCTGGCAATGACGCTTTCACCCGGTGTTGACTGGCGAACACAAAAATATTAACCATAAAATCTAATTATGAAGTTAATGAAACTGGCGTGCGCCGCTTTAGCTATCTATAAATCTCCAACTGAATCCAAATACCTTGACTTGAATCATATAGCGCAGGGCTACGAATTGCATAGATGCTAAGAGTCCTGCATCTCGATATGAGAGTTCTCGAACAGAAGAATACAACAGCCCAACATCAACTAAGAGGCGTGATCACCTTTCCTGCTAGAACATTCATCTCAACCCGTTCCTCCATATCAAAGTCGGTAGCAGAAATTTGTGGCAAGTCAATCGGAAATTAGTCGGATGTCGTGGGTAGTCAGTTTAAAATTGGTTGACAGTCAAAGTGGATAGTCGGTTGAAAGTTGACCGAAAGCATTTTATCAGTATATATAGAGCATTATTAGTACATTTTCATTTCATTTCATTTTCATTTCATTTTCATTTCATTTTCGTTTTCATTTTCGTTTTCATTTTCGTTTTCATTTCGTTTTCATTTCATTTTCATTACATTTTCATTTCATTTTCATTTTCATTTCATTTTCATTTCATTTTCATTTCATTTTCATTTCATTTTCATTTCATTTTCATTTCATTTTCATTTCATTTCTATTTCATTTTCATTTCATTTTTATTTCTTTACTAATTTTTATACACTTGTTAAAAGAGACATAAACGCTGCTGTATCACCAATACGATAATCTAATTAAATTTAATTATTTATAAACATTTAATACGATAATAGTTTCGAAACATACGAACCGCGTCAAACCAAATTTTACTTATATCTCCCTCTCTCTCTACATCATTATGCGTCGCGAGTGTCTGGAATAAATTGCTCACATAAGTGGGTCATGTATTTCAAACCAGTATGGCGACACTTCACTGAATTATTCATATTTTTAAATTATTTGTCTGAATGTTATGGCTATTTGATTAGGACTACGTCAACATTGACAACGACATACCTTATTATTACTACCGCTACTATACTTTGTACATTTTAGCATGATTTGCACGACAGCTGGAAGCAAATTCCACAAAATAACTTTGAGCTGAGGTTATATTGTTTGACTGCCTCTGTGGCGCGGTGGGAGTGTATCCGACTGCTACGCCAGAGGTCTTGGGTTCGATTCCCAACCAGGATAAAACTTTGTGTGATGAGCACGATTGTTTATTCTGTGTCTGGGTGTTATTTATCTATAATATGTAAGTATTTAAAAATATATAAGTATGTGTATCAGTTATCTGGTTACCATAGTACTAGCTCTGCTTAGTTTGGAATCAGATGGCGTTGTGTGAGTTGTACCAACGATATTTATTTATTTATATTTATATAGTGCACTTTAATTTCACAACATACTCAATCTTGGTATTTCACTAACAATAGTACACTATCTAAAGCTAAACATATTTTATACATAATACTATTTGATTAATGCATAAAATATAAAGTTTAAGTAAATTGTTATTAATACGTGGGTAACACTGAAAATGTATAGAAAATAAAAAATGGCTTAATGTAGAAAGTTGCTAATACTTTTATTGTTTTTCGAAGTAATCTCCGTTCCTCTCTACACATCGTCGCATTCGATGGAACCACTGAGAAAAGCTGTGGGCCCATTCTTCCTTAGGGGTCTCTTCTATGGCATTTTCGTACGCTTTCACCGCATCTTCAGGGCTCGTAAAGCGAATACCTCGAAGTTTATCTTTAGTTCTTGTCAATAAATGAAAGTCGCATGGCGCCAGACCGAAGCGGACGGACGGAGCGCCGACTGAATGGCGGATGACTCATTATCTCGACACCTGCCATAGTCAAATATTCAACAGTCCGTTTTGCGGAGTGCGCTGAAGCATTGTCGTGGTGAAGAAGGATCCTGCTTCGACGGCGCTGCTGTCGAATTTTTTCCAAGACAACAGGCAAACAGCGATTGACGTACCAGTCTGCAGTAACTGTCCTTCCATCTTCTAGCATAACTGTCGCGAATTGACCTTTACGACCAAAGAACGAGGCTATCATCTTTTTTCCTTGACTTCTTCCTTTCTTTACCTTAGTTGGCCGATCCTCAAAATGAAACACCCACTGAGCTGATTGTCTTTTGGTTTCGGGTTCGTAGCAATATATCCAGCTTTCATCACCTGTGACGATGTCAAATACAGCATTTGAGTCACCGCCGTTGAACTTATCTAACATTTCGCGACACCAGTCCATGCGAAGGCGTTTCTGGTCGTCGGTTAAATCCATCTGGTACAAAGCTTCCAGACGCCTAAATGTTGCTGTAATATTTTGTGAACTTGACTCATACCAATGCCTAGGCTTGCCCGTATCTGCTGATAGGTCACTCTCTTATCTTCCTCTATCATACGTCGCACAGCACTGATGTTATCTTCAGTAGTCGCTGTTAAAGGACGTCCCTCACGCGGATCATCACTGAGATTGCTACGTCCACGCTTAAACTCGTTAAACCAATTGTAAATAGTGGCACGGGATGGAGCTTCATTATGAAATGCTAATCGCAGCCTATCACAGCTTTGTTGTTGAGTAAGCCCACAATGAAAGTCATAATAAATCATTGACCGAAAATTTTCTCGCATTAAGTTCATTTTCACGTTTAACAAGAGTTTTACATTTGCCGCCAATTCACAAAAACAAATGACAAATGAATGCAATGTACTACATTAGGTTACCAAAGAGTTCTATGATAGAAATTCAAAAAAAGTTTTCATTAGCAATATTTCTTTCTGGCCAGTTCTAAACATTTTTAGTGTTACCTAGGTATTTTACTTATTAACATACTGGGCGGACTTTCCCTGATAACGCGCCAACAAGGTTATGTGAACGCCACAGAAAGATAGGGATGTAGTGTTTATAGTGGACGTCTCTCGATTTCTCGAGTTCTCACGATTACTGTTAGTAAAAGCACACGTCTACTGGAAATTTCCAACAGGGGAGGTCACCTAAAGTATAAACCAATCTTTTTTATCTTTAGATCATTATATTCCTAAAACCCTCGCACAAGGCAAACAAAGCGCTTTGTTCCTTAGTCCAATGATTATTTCTTTAGCATTAATGACCTTTTGAAGTTATTAATGGAAACCCGAAATTGGTTTATGAAATATTCGGCACACAAGACAGGTTTGTCTAAATCAAGCACGGTGCATCTAGGAAGCTTCAGCAGCAGTGGTGCTACCCTCATTCGTATACAAACGCTTTATGTTTTCCTTACCTTATACTAGAATTCATTTTTTTTTAAAGTGCATAGTAACCTAATTAGGTTCACTTTAAATTATTACAATCTAGCTTATGGGCTGAGTAATTTTATTTTGACTTAAACTTCATAAATACTTATCCTAAGAAGAGAATCCATTGATTTTTCTTAGAGTTTGATAACTTTAAACACTTTGTTTTTGTGATCTAAACTTAAAGCACTAAGGTCCGTATTCCAGAACGTTTCTCAATACTCAATCAACGCTTGAGGCGAGATTTTGCCTTATAAAATCTACTCTCAAGCGTCGATTGAGAATTGAGAAGCATTCTGGAATACGGCCCTAAGTCACTTATTGTTTTCACTTGGCACTACACTAACTCAAAGGGTTTAGTTCTTTTGAGTCTTTTTTTTATGTCTTATACTAGAATGCATGGAATCCTTTACCGACTCAAGTATTTTGGAGGACCATTCTACAACATCGAACTACTAACATTTAGTTGTCATAACGGAAGATAAAAGATTTGCAATGAGAGCATTATTTTATTAAATAAGTCCACACGAGAAAGGCTTATTGTTTACTTCAAACAAATCCTCCATTAGCAAACAACTCAAATTATTCGCTTAAAAGCCGGGTTGACGGCTAGTAACTATCAGGGAGTGCAGTTACCACTTCTACAATATAAAACTGGAAAATTGCATTCGGTTTATTAATACGTCTATTACATGGTTCATACTTTATTTTTTCTTCTATCCGCCCTGAGGGAGCCATTATTATGTTTTTTTTAATGAATTGTTTTGGTCTGGGTAGTGGCAGGCTCCTGCTTCTTACTAGAGTGATATCTAGCAAGATGAGAGTCGTAATATATATTCGTTCTTTTGTCTTGCTTCGTTTAATGAACCTGAGGTTTTAGGATAATAGAAACATTAGTTGGGGTCACTGTTCATGCTGGTAGTACTTATGGTAGGCTTCTCATCTTAGCGTAGTCCCAGATGAATCCAAAGTCTAAACGTTGCTCGACCCAGGTTCATAATTTGACTTGCCTCCAAGGGCACATTTGATTCGGTTTTGTTGACAGTTATTTGGATTTTTTGTGCCAATTGCGTAAAAAAATATTGTAACGCTTAAATATTACTATTTATTGCAAAACTTCTAGAACTTGGGGAAAGGAAAAAGATAGACTTCTATATTAAGAGCGAAGTCACGGGAAAAGTCAGTAGTACACGTATAGATGCAGAATTCAGTTTTCAGTATTTATTTCGCATAATATTACAATGTTGATATTTGTTATATTAAATATTTATATTAAATACATTAAATACATATGTGCGCTGTTTTATAGCCTCCATAAGACATGCAAAAATATATTAGGTACATACTAACATTAAATAGAATCTTGATAAAAATAATTCTACAACATAATTAGATAATTACAAATTGTCAATTGTTGTAGTAATGTCAAATAGGTAAACAAATTATGAATTGATTATTTAACATGGGTTAACAAAAAATCATTAAAGTGTATCAGATAAGAAATCTTGGAAAACTTTAAGAATGTGTAGGTGATAGATTTATTGCAAGTTACACTGATAGAAAGGCCAATAACTATAAATCTGTCTCACATGTAAAAGTGACTTCGGTGTTTAGCTGCCAAGAACAGTGCACCACAGTTTTTTTAAATAATAAAATAAATATCCATCACGCCTTATCCCCGATATATATATCTGCCACCCCGGCAGAGTCATATTTTATGCCCACTTTTCACCGAGTGGATTCCTGTCCCACGTATTGTGAGCCCATTGCCGTGTTGTAAATAGACAGACACAGATTGTGGCTACCTGCTGTTGGAATTTTTCAAGCCGTCCATAAGGCCTTCAACCAGGCTTAACGACTGCCATTTTACTGGCAACCGGGACCAACGGCTTAACGTGCCTTCCGAAGCACGGAAACGCTCGCAAATGTAAATGCCACAAAGTGGTCACCCATCCGAGGATCAGCCATAGTTAAAGTTGCGTAACTCAGTGATCGTTTACAGAACACTGAGACCGCGGGGCCACGAGCGCTTAAATTTTTTTTAGTAGGTACACCTTAAACTAACTTCCCAATTGAAATATATTTTCCGACCCGGGGATCGAACCCGGGACCTAAGTCGCTTATTACTTATCATTTATTATTTTACTTTATTTGGATAATAATATTAATAATGTTTAAATGCGTACCTACTTCACGATAAGTGCAATTCAAATTTGGAGAAAAATACAAATCTCTTTTAGAGAAAAGGGATAAGAAAATACGGTTTAATGTGTTTGCTTTGTTTCGGAATAAATTTTTGTGGTCGTTTTGCATACGGGACCTCTTGGTCAAATATTGTCACCGTAGTCTATGGACGTTGGCACTCACGCTGCCTACTTTTTTGCCATGTTGAAAAGGCACACGCCTTTATCCCCGAAGGGGTAGGCAGAGGCATACTATACGCCTACATTTCACATATTCATTTTTGTCCCACGTAACGGGTGGTGAGCCCATTGCCACATTGAAACTAGTAAGATTATATTAATTAGAAAATTAACTGTCAATTATAGTTACTAGATAATAAAGTTTGTCTGTGTGTGTAAAAAGTCCTGAATTTATAATGAGATATACCAATTACTCAGACATTACTACATACACATTTTTTCAAACTATTAAATAAATAAATATAATAAATATTGTGGGACACTTTTCACACAGCGCCATCTAGCCCAAAGTAAGCTAATATTAGCTTGTGTTATGGGATCTAGATAACTGATAAACATACTTATATATTTCTAAATACATACATATCATAGACCTCATCACCCAGACACAGAATAAACCATCGTGCTCACCACACAAAGTTTTATCCTGGGTGGGAATCGAACCCACGACCTCTTGCGTAGCAGTCGGATGCACTCCCACCGCGCCACAGAGGCAGTCATTATTAAAAATCCCGTTATACTCAAGTGACAACAATTTAAAATTGGTCATAACTTCTAGACTCCACGAGATTTGGATATGATTTTTTTCCTATCTATAGAGAAATAGTAGACCTCAATGTTGGTATATATAACTTTTCCAAGTACAGTGGATTACTTGAATAAAAAATTAAATACATAAAAACGAAAAAAAAATATTACTCCGGTTTTTAGCAAGTTACGGGATTTATAATTACCTTAAAATGTAAAGCCTAAGTAGCTGTTCTAAACAGCATAAGTTGATAATTTTTATTTGCTTTAGTTTTCAGCTCAAAATATTTCTTAACTTTATCCGGGTGAATAATCACTGAATTTTAAAAAAAAATTATGGCTAAACTAATTATATTTATGTGACCACTTTGTGGCATTTACATTTGCGAGCGTTTCCGTGCTTCGGAAGGCACGTTAAGCCGTTGGTCCCGGTTGCCAGTAAAATGGCAGTCGTTAAGCCTGGTTAAAGGCCTTATGGGCGGCTTGAAAACTTCAACAGCAGGTAGCCACAACTTGCGTCTGTCTATTTCAACACGGCAATGGGCTCACCACCTATTACGTGGGACAGGAATCCACACGGTGAAAAGTGGGCATATAATATGCCTCTGCCACCCCTTCCGGGATAAGGCGTGATGGATATTTTAATTATATTTATCATTTGGGAATTTTACTCTAGCATTTTAAATATTTAGTTTTATAAGATTTTGAAATAAAAAGGGGAAGTCCAAAAAATGGCGTTTATAACACATAGTGCGCCGTTCAAATAAGGCAGAAAAAAGTAGGTAAGTATTTGAATTAGGTCATCTACTCTGCAGTCTCCTTTCAAAAAGGTTGCCTATAAGAAATTGCCTTGCGCTATAAGACCAGCAATTAATTGTTTAAGTACAAGCAAGACTATAATATTAATCTGTTGAAATGAGTTTTCTAGCGTACTATTTCTTAGGCTGTCTCCCGCAATATGTGACAATGACACAAAATTACGAACAATTTTAATTCATCATCATCAACCGAGCGCTTGTCCCAGTTGCGCGACGCCCGGGGTCCGCCTTATTCCTACTTTTTCTCCTACACTTCACACGGTCGTCGGTATCCCCTGTAGTGAGACCATTGGCAGTCATCCCTTACGACGTCAAGCCAGCACTTCTTGGGTCTTCCCCTCTTACCTCTACTTATGAACAATTTTAATTATTTGTGATTTATTATGTACCTACTAATATTATTGTCTTAGGGTCGTATTACGTGGTTGTCTCAAGTCGGAAAGAGGTGAATTCATTCGTCGGTGTCGAGTTGGTTAAGTGTCTGATCCGGCGAGTCAGATCGGAAGAATCAGGTATATTATTACGTTGTTACATTTAATCAATATAGGTAGAAGTTCTGAGGCGGTTAACATTCACATGGAAATTTAATCGAACAAAAAATCCATGTCAATCGCTCATATCTCTGAATAAGTACATTTTGTTTTTTAAATAAAATTTAATAAGCGAGATTGACGACAATGACCAATGAAGAGGATTGGAATCGGAAAGTACGTCAAGCCGTTGGTAGGATTTGTACAGTAACATGGTAGTTGTTGGGGGTCGAACGGCAGCAGTCGCTTCCAACATAACTGAAGATAAAAGCCAAAACAAAACCATAACCCCTGACTCCAAACCAAGGTAGTGTTGTGAAGTAACTGCTCTTAGGGATGAAAACAGAGATTTATGAGTTCCCTTTGTACATCATGTTATGATGATGCTTTGTACTAGGTACGAGAAGTTAAATAGGTTTTAAACTTTGAATGTTGATGAAATGAAATGAGAATATTTATTCATTTACTTAGGTCACAAAGTAACACTTATGAACGTCAAGATTATAATTTCTTCATTCACATTTCCCGCCAGATTCGCAAAGCTATAAATAAATAACACAAATAAATATTGTGGGACACTTTTCACACAGCGCCATCCAGCATAATATAAGCTTGTATTATGTATGGGATCTAGATTCCTGATAAACATACTTATTTCTAAATACACACATATTATACATAGGAAACATCCAAACTCCGAAACACACATTTCTGGATTACACAAAAATTTGTTACGACCCGGGTATCAAAACCGGAACCTCAAGCGTGGCAGTCGCATAGATACACTACCACTGCGCCACAGATGTAGTCAACTAAAAAAAATTGGTAGATCCTAAGGAAGTACCTGGCAATTAAACTTATGGCCACTCTTTTCTAGTCGCCAGTAATAACATTAGTTTTATTTACATGACATTTGAACAATTTCTATAATATTGAGTATATACAAAACAAAATCAAATCAAATGAGTTGTTTTAGTTTTTGATTCTGAAGCAAGAGCGATTCTAGTTGCCGATTCCAAGGGCAGCCTAAATTTTATAGAGAAGAATCTGGCAAGAAACTCCATGGGTGCTCTTTTAAAATGTAGGTATGGCTTACATAGGTAATTGATAATGCAACTTGCATAGTTAACTTGTTGTAAAGTACGTAATCCCAATAGTAATAAATACACAAAATTCGTTAAAATAAGTATATACGTTGAGTAAAATACTTTCATAACAGCGAAACGTTTAAGAGTTAAAGTGGTTCTTCAAGATTTATCAAAAATTCTTTATTACTCAAAGATTTCCTTCTCATACAATCTTCCGACATTTACCTTCTATGCTCTTAAATTGAGAAAGTTTCATTGGTTTCAGAGCTCGTAAAAAGTTCTCCGGCACAAGCGGGGAGGCTACAAGCGGTGTTGGTGAGCGGTAATTAATCAATACCTAGTCGTACAGTTTGTGAGGTGTAGCATCTAACAAAACACAAAAGCTTACGCAAGCCAATAAATAGCTCGAAAGCTATTGCGGTAGATTAGTGCTTTCATAACTGCTTTTTTACGCATATATTTTGAAACAACTTTAAAAACGCTTCTATAGCTAGCTAAATTTATGCTAGATGGCGTTCTTAGATACAGAAATTATCAGAAATTCTTCACCGATTAGACATATTTTATAGGTAGCCGTTTTGCCTGTGTTAAATTCATGAGTCAAATAATAAAATAATTGCATGTTGAAAATAATGTAATACAGATAGATTTCTACAATGATATGTGAACAAACAAGGTATTTTTACAATTTTTGGCTATTTTGGTTTCGTGTTCATAAAGTAAATAAAGTACAGTAGACGGAATGTTCAGTGAAAGGTCGAGGAACTATAGGCTGTTTACTTTGCAATTGCAAATAAACAACCGGTAGAGAGAATGAACATCTAGGCATTGTTTTTACAATGCCTTTGCCATCGTTGAAGCTATTAAATCTTGCCGGGAGTCCTGTGAAGTGACGTAACACGAATTCATCACTGTTCGGAATTCTCTTTCAGTCGTCCATTTTAAATAGATGTTTTTTAGATTGACGTTCTTTTACTCAGGTTTCGTTTTAAAAATAAATTTCAAGTTACTTTTTCACATTTTACCTTAGAGTTAAATCCGGGTTGAGTCCAAAATCTTCACATTGGAGTAGGCTTAAAGTAGCTACTTATTTTGCTATTGGTGTAAACGGGAGCCCTTTCGATCGCATAATCTTTTTCGGCATAATGTAGTTTGGCATATCAGTTTCAGCATAAAGTTTTCTCGCATTAATTATGATAAGCAGAGTGTTTTAATAATAATTTATATAATAGAATAGTTTTATTAATAATTTATAAAAATCATCTCACTCATAGCCAAGTTTTTTAAGCTATAATATATGAAATGATATTTTAAACGTGTTATTAATTTTAGACTAGTCTTGAGCATAGTCGTAAATAGGTACGACGACGAGCGAAGCGAGAAGGAGTGTTAGGTTACTTGTGACCACAACGCGCCAGCCGAGCAAGCGAAGCCAGCGTGCGCCAGAACTGAATTACTCGTTTTAATCTAGTTACCTACTTCATTTTGTATTTTATTTATATTTTCTATATTTTAGTGTTGATATTTTGAACTTCAGTATATCGACATTTTTAATTAGTCGGCATTTCAATCTAAGACAGTTCAAGTTTAGATATAAAAATAAAAATATGTACTCGTTAACATTAAGTATGGTATTCTAAATGTATGACTTGTAATCTTTATGCCATAGAGTGAGATGCCAATAAATGTTATAATTAGTCATCATAATTGTAAAAAAATTATGCGTGAACTTTATGCAGGTAGGTATATCATTATTATAAAAGAAGTTATGGGAAAATAAAGTATGCCTAATGATTTATTCTGTTTGAACGTTATGCGAAACGAAGAGTATAGGAAAACACGTTATGCAGTTTTAAGTTATGCCTCTTTAATTTCCGGTGTAAACTATACTGCCGTCAGATCCTCTCATCCAGCCCAGGGGTGGCTAATCGGTCGATTGCGGTTATTAGTCCAAATATATAAGTAGTAATTTATCACTGATAAACAGACTTATATGTTTCCAAATACATACATATTATATTATAGATAAACAACACCCAGACACAGAATAAACTATCGTGCTCATCACACAAAGTTTTATCCTGTATAGTTAGTCGGCATCAAAATACATGTTTTGTTGAATTTTATCACATAAAATGAATTTTAGTGATATCAGATACAAATTAAGTGCTATTTATGATATCACCAACTTTAGTTCGACTTAATAACAAAATAGCATTAGGCAATCTCTTAATAAAAATAAACATTTTAGAGAAATTTAGTTTAGTGGTTTCAACAACAGAATTAGCACCATTATGTGAGAATGTCCGTAAATATTTATTTCCTTATTTTCTTATTTATTAACTGGGATGGGTGACCACTTGCGGCATTTACATTTGTGAGCGTTTCCGTGCTTTGGAAGGCATGTTAAGCCGTTGGTCCCGATTGCCAATAACATGGCAGTAAGTTGAAGGTCTTATGGGCGGCTTATAATATAATATGCATATAATATGCCTCTGCCAGCCCTTCGGGGATAAGGCGTGATGGATATTTATTATTATTTTTTATATTGGACGTTGCCCAATTATAAGAAACATAAAACCACGTCACTCAGAATCACTTGGGTTTTATATACCTTTGACTGTAACTTGACATTTTAATTAAACGTACTCTAGGCACTTTAGAACTTCTTACTTCATCGAGTGTTTTTTTTTCGACTGACGAGCAAACCGTTTTATACAAGAACAAAATATTTCTTCCATCGTAACAGCGGTGGGGGTGATTTTTAATGTAGGGTAGATGGTAAAATTTATATAATGCATATAGTTTAAAATAAACTAACTAGATCTAAGATTCAAAAATTCAGATAAATTATAAATTAATTATCATTTACTTATTGCCTAAAATCATAAATAACCATAACATTAAATTCATTTCTTCTCTTAGCTACCCGTATATAAAGAAAAGTAAAATATAACATCTCTTGCTGGAAATGACCTAACAATCATATTATCTTTGGTGACAGAGTAAGCAACTGCTCTTGCAATGGTATATCGGTGCTCGTTCTGTCTCAAATACCGGGTTAGTAAAGAATATTTGGGTGATCTTTAAAAGTCAAAAGTATTCGGATACTCGGATGAAACGATAAATGAATCTACAGGAAGCAAAAGAAGTGTACGTGAATGGCGAAACCTGGGGATCTGTCCTCTCAGACTAGCCCGTCAGTCGATACAGAGCGCGAAGATGGTTAGTTATGAATGTTTATTTAAAAGTTTGCTTGTTTGCTATGTGTAATGTATTTATAATAGAACAAGATTTACCACACCAGAATCCAAATATTAGGGATAAGTATTTGAAGTCTGGTGAGGGAGACGATTTCGACTTCACCACAAGGAACGAAAACGAAATGGCCTTTAATGACTGTTCGTCACTGCAAGCGACTCTGCCAATACGTTTGGGTGGCCTCAGCATTCGCAAAATTTTCGATATTAGTTTACCAGCATTCCTGTCTTCAGTCCACAGTACGGAGGCGTTAACTAGGAAAGTTCTCGCACCTACACTAGTTAAATCCGAAATACTGTGTAAGATTAATGCAGTAAATGCTTAATAAAATGCCTGTCCGAACTCAGACTTGTCGTCATCATTGCTATAAAACGTGGCAATGCTGCCAGTCTTCTGTGAAAGCTACCACGTGAGGACTGCGAAGTGAAGAAATTTTAGTTATTTTTAGTTTGTTTAGGTTAAAGGTTTATAATTAAACTATAGTTTTATTAATAAAATATCGTTGATTTGACGTACTATTACATGGTATAGTAGAGACCACAAAGATAAGCAGCTAACGCCTTATGTGTATTTTCTCATTCATATATCAGAATTAGCAATCAGCGTAACCAAACATTTGAATTATGGTATTCCATCGTATAAAACAAATATGGCGTGCAAGTATTATTGGAGCGATAAGTCAAATCACCCAGGAACTAAAAGAGGCAGAATTAATTACAGTTCATTAACGTTCCCATAATTTTCCCCCCCACATTGCCCTTGTATTTGAAACATTCAATTTTATGAAACTGTTGTTAGATGCCAATCAACATGATCTCGATTGAAATTCCTTCGGAAAATATACAAAGTATTTTATTTTAATAAAGTTTGCGTCTAGATCTTTCTGTATTACTATTATACCTATTTAAGTAACTATCACTATTATATATTTTATCATTTTGAAGCATACTTGAACAAAACGACTTCATAAAAGTTCAGTATCTACCGTAAACGTGAACGAAACAATTTTTACGAAGCTGGACAGATACTTGCATTTATTTAATTTGTTTGAACAATAAATTTTAATGTCGGGTATTATTGTATGTTTATTTTCGAATAAACGGAAGCGCTCGTGGCTCCGCGGTCTCAGTGTTCTGTAAACGATCACTGAGTTACGCAACTTTCACTATGGCTGGTACACGGATGGGTGACCACTTTGTAGCATTTACATTTGCGAGCGTTTCCGTGCTTCGGAAGGCACGTTAAGCCGTTGGTCCCGGTTGCCAGTAAAATGGCAGTCGTTAAGCCTGGTTGAAGGCCTTATGGGCGGCTTAAAAAAAATTTCAACAGCAGGTAGCCACAACCTGCGTCTGTCTATTTCAACACGGCAATGGGCTCACCACCTATTACGTGGGACAGGAATCCACACGGTGAAAAGTGGGCATATAATATGCCTCTGCCACCCCTTCGGGGATAAGGCGTGATGGATATTTATTTATTTTCGAATACTTTAATGTTTGTACCGTAAAATATTTTACAGCCTATTTCATTATTGCTCTCTCTCTCTCTTTGTCTCTCTTCATATTAGGATATTTCCAGCTGCAAGCGTTGTGTGGCGCCATGTGAGAACAGTCGACTAAACTTAGTTTGCCTTAAATTTAAACAATGTTATTTGTAATACTAGATATATAACAGTTATGAGCTGACCAGTCTTAACAGACGGCACCCCCTCACGGGTTTGACGCATATATCAGCCATCGCCCTACTCAACCGTATTACACTAGTATAGGGCGACCCGACACATACGCCACCACTGCCAGGACACTTATGCGAGCAAGACATACTCGACATCTCTTTGACAATTCCTATTGCTCACTATACGTTTAGATTACAATAATATAAGTTTAAATTCTACAGGGTTCAACCTTTCTTTGTATTAAACGCTCATGGAACAAACTACAATCTACCTTTTATAATGCGCCCTTGTGTTATATTTTAGGGTTTTCCTTATTCTCTCTGTAAATAAATCACAACCCCTACTAAGCCGATAGGCTTAGATGATTAATTTCATTGCATGGCTATATACATATATAGACTACGTAATAGTTGCCTTATGTTTTATATACATAGTAGAATACATTATGTATTACATTATATTACTTTTACATTCTTGCTCAAAACATTTTTATTCCACTGATTTTTGGCTCATAATCCTAGATATTAAACACGCGTGCGGCACTCGAATTAATGTACATTAATTCGAGTGCTTTTAGTTTACTAACCCGACCAATTTACATTATTAGTACCTACCAAGTTGTAAGTAAGTACGAAAAATATATCTAAAAGTAAAAATATATAGAAAAATATATATCATTTAGTCGGATTTTAACTTTTAGCAACAAACAGCGACAAAAAACAGTATCATTGCATATTTACTTCAATAAAATGGTAAAACCTGTTTTATTATTATAAAATAACACATATTCATTAAAATCAAAATTTTCTGTACATTTTTAATCTTGGATGTTGGCTGATCTGCTTACCGAGTTCGTGCCTATTATATAAGCGTTGAGCGCGTATAATTGGTTTCGCGGCAAGAACAACTCGCCAGTTTAAATTTACTTTATTCAATTTATTTTATTTATATGTGGAGCATAGGTTAGTTTACAGATCTTAAATCCATGTTACATATTAGTACGCATGTCCTTCCACACAATATGGTGTACAAATTAAAATAAAACTAAGTTATAATAATATTAATCAATAACTTAAGTAATATAAAATTATTAAACATGTCGAGTAGGTACAGCATTATTCAAATTCAACTTTTCATTAAAATGTCTATCATGTAGAAATTCGTCAATAGAATAGTAGGCCTTGTTTAATAGAATCTCAATCAGCTTTCTTTTAAATAACGTCAAGTCTTTTTGATCGGATAGTTGGAGGTATTTTGTTATATATTATTGGTGCCATACAAAATAAACTTCAACGCAGTAATTGCGTTCTACATGACACATGTTCTTAATTACCCTCACGTTTAGTACCAGATGGTTTTGCAGAAAACAAGTGGGGATTCTTTTTAACAAATACTGCTGTCTCTAATATGTAAATGGAAGGTACTGTCAAAATGCCTAATTCTTCTCAACACGATTCTCTTTTTTTTAAACCTAAAATAGATCGGACACAACGTTTTTGGGCAATAAGTATTCACAATTTGTCTGTTGAGTTGCCCCAAAATATCACCCATATCTGAGAGTAGAGTCCACGTGGCCGTAGTAAGCAGTAATAACTGTCGATCGATTTGCTACTCGATATTTTATTTATATAGGGCAAACGAATACTTAAATAAACTTTTACATACATTGTCAATGTGTAGTTTCCAGGTCAGTTGGTCGTCAATAGTAAGTCCGAGAAAGCGTGTTGAATTAATTTCAGTCAATGTTGGATCTACATATTTTATTCCTAGTACTCTATTGGTTAGTCTTTGTTTGAAGTCCATAAGGTGTGTCTTATTTAAATTAATTTTGAGATTATTGAATGTCAATCAGTTTTCAATAGATGTCAAATTTTAACAATCTCCGATTCCAAACTACTATAGTCGTTATGAATGAATAGAATAGTGCTGTCATCAGCAAACAATGTCATACAGGACATTTGGCGGGAAGAGTGACAAGTGTGGACGCTTGCTATAAGTTATTTTCTAAAACTAGTGCATTTATCTTGTTTTATGTGCGGCAGTGGTGGTTTCTTGGACATAAAAGTTGTGTTAACGTTGTTAACGTGCTATAGTGAAAGACAATGATATATATGCAGTGAAATGCTATTTTCTCTCTTGCCGCGAAACGTCCACTGACAACCTTAGTATAAGAATCACCATTATACTGAGGGCAAGGACCAGGACGGACAATGAGGACACGACATCGACTGGACAGGACTAATTAGAAGATAAGATTGAAGAAATATGATATTAAAAATAAGATTTGGCTAAAAGGTCTTAGAAACCAGGCCGTTAAATAATTATTAAAAAAAATGTCATACAGTGTTCAGTTATATTTGGAATGTCATTAATGTATATTAAAAAGATTTTTGTAAATTAGTGAAGGCTGTGACGAAGTTTTTTTTTTTTTAACGTGTGGAAGTCCCCTCGGATGTCATGCCGGACGCTGTGACGAAGTTTGGATTAATTGTGAAGTTTAATATTAACAAAAAAGTTTAGTTCAAGTGAAGAAAAGGAACCTATGCCACATTATAAAATAATGAAGAGTTTTGTATTTTCCTCGTGCTGTGTAAAAGAAATATCCCACAATATTTATTTATTTTATTTATTGACTAGATGACCCCCACGGCTTCGCCCGTGACATACTCCTCCCTATTTAATCCCGTCGCTTATAAATTCTACGAAATTGCATTAAAATTTGCCTGATTTGTCGACATTCACGACCACTGCTCCGCTCTCCAGTTTAGTAGCGTGATGATATATAGCATAAAGCCTTCTTCGATAAATGGGGTATCCAACACAAAAATATTTTTTCAAATCCGATTAGTAGTTCCTGAGATTAGAGCGTTCAACCAAATAAACAAACAAGCAAACCCTTCAGCATATTAGTATATAGATACTACATGTCATGTTTTCGGTTACGTCATCAGGTCACTTTGCCCACTTTCTAGCTCACGAATCGCTAGATCTGATTAATATTTATGTAAAAACCTAACCAACATTGATATTAAAATTCATCTCGAACCACTCGAATTCCAATAACTACAAGATTGAACCAATAACAGTGGTCCCGTTGGTATCGATCCCTAATGTTGGACACAGCATTTGTGTAGCGCCCGTACTGAAAAGTTTTGTGAATACAGAATCCTTTATTCTGTATTTAATTTATTGTATTAATTTGGTTAAGGTTACATTTCACTGTTTATTAATTTTATTTATTGGAAAATTTTATTTAAATATGAAAATGTGACATTCCTTTTAGAAAATTGTGTGCATAGAAAGGTAATTACGTAATTCTGATTCTAAAGAGCTTTCAAGTAATAATAAATTATATAAAACTATAAACCTTACTGTCATTGCGTATAGTTATGTTTAAAGTATCTCCCTAAATAAATAGAAAAAAATGGTCTAAAATCAACCACTTATAGAGTCATTTGTGATTGTTTTTTGAACATTAGATTTGAAGTTCAATGTAACCACTAATACAATGAAATAAATGTACATCAATAAATAAAATCAGTCCATCACAGTTCACTGCTGGACGTATTCTCATGTCCATTTATTTTGAGAGGATGTTTGACCTTTTTGTACCAGTAGTCAGCAAGTGCGCCACTTGCCGGAGAGATTGGCTTAGGCTTTAAAGATCTCGATAAGGCTCTATTGCTATGCAACCAATGCATTAATAAGAAACAATTTTAAACAAAAATAAATATTTTGAGTTTTGGGGTTGCCATATTAACAACACCGCACAGCCCCATTATTTTATTATTCTTTTACTAAGCTGTAACATAGTAAAAAAATACTTACTGCACATTCTGGTTCCGTTGTATAAGATCCATTGCTGAAATACTTCTTTGGACATTCGGACCACGGCAACTCAGCTTGGAAGCTCTGGGCGAAGTAGAAGAGACACCACGCAATTATCGAATTATAATATAACGCCACATTGAACGACACCACAGCAGAACTGATTCCGATGCCACCAAGGTACGGAGACACCTGATGCCATACACCGATAGCGCCTTTCCTCAAGCGCTGACCAATCGCCAATTCTAAATAAAATATCGGAATTCCCTCAATTGCCAACATTACGAAATATGGAATCAGGAATGCGCCTCCTCCGTTCTTCTGCGCTAAGTAAGGAAATCGCCACACGTTTCCCAGTCCTACAGCATAGCCAACTGTAGCCAAAAGAAAGGTGAGTTTACTGTCCCAAGATTCTCTTTGAACTCCGCCTTCCTCAGGTTTTGGACCACCACGCTCTTCGATAGAACTGGCTTTGCTTGTCGGAGTTTCTGATGATCGCCTATTGGGACTAGTATCTTCAAATGCCTCGTTTGTAGCTCCATACATAACATGCGTGCGGTGAGATGGGTGCCCGTTCTCCATCGTCACCAACCTTCCCCGTAACTCTTTCATTTCCATTCGGTCTATAGAACGCTGGGCATATAAGTCCCGCGAGCTCTGTCGCCTCATCAAATGAGCTGTGTTCGCCATTGTCAGTGTTTATTTTTTCAATGATATAATTTAAAACGATTCTGCTTCTGAGTCGAGGCACATTATGAGAACCGATAAATTACATATGAACGTAAGCAGCGCTTTAGGGTTTAATGGCATCTCTATCGATTTGTGACCGCACATTTTCTTCTATCGCATAATGATATTATAAATTTATAACTGAACTGTACACTATAGATAAACCAACACAAAACTGAGGAAATTCAAATAAAAACTGTTTTATTTTTGAGTTTTTTGTGACGAAAGCGGTCGCGTAACACCCGCCTCAGGCGGGAAATTTACCCGTTGTGGGGTTGCGGGAGGCATCTTTGTAACATACGCATGCGTCAGTTAAGACTACAGCCCTTTCAGGGAATTTATACTGAGATAAAAATTTTGTTCTTGGCTTTTGATCGTTTGGAAATACAAATATACCTTATTGTTGAATTTACTGATTCTATAGACAGGGAGTTTTATAGAATGGCGGTCTAATTACACTCGAATAAGAAATCATTGGACCTTGAGATTTATAAGAATGAAGAATATACTGTGGTAATGGCTTTTTACTTACTTTAATTTCTGTTTTTATTTATTCTTACATTATTTTGTTTCCTTATATTATATTCTTCTTCATCATCTTATGTATTTCCTGTTACTTTCAAACCCCGTCTGGCCCCAGAGATATTGCTGGGACCCTTTTAGGCATTACGGTATAGGCGAATAAAAAATCTCAACGCACGTTGTTGAACTTGACTTAACCCAACGGCAGTTTCTCAGTGTTATCACATGCGGCCCGTCCCGGCCTCGCAATGCAAACTTTAATTGATACGACAATAATAGGCGAAAAACATGCATGCCATTCATCCTTCACCACTTCAAACCATGACTTCTTTGTAAGTGGATAATATTCACGTGGAGTCTCGAGTAGAAAATAATTATATTTTTTTACACACAATATACTATTTTTACAGGCTGATATACAATAGTATAGCCCAATATACAATAGTATAGTACCTACTGATCGACATAACGAAACAAGCTACAATTCTAATTCCTACAATTCCAATTAATTGCCGCTACAATAAAGGATTGGACACAGACATAATACTATACATGGCATATATAATTTATGTACGAGCCGAGTATGTATATATCAGACACAAGGAGAGGTGGCACCAGTGTCTCCAAGTACACGGTAATTACCGTAGATGCATCGTAATCTGGTAGTAATCTACCGTCAAGGTAAGAAAGTATTACCGTGTTATTATTAATTTATTTAAGTATTATTTGAATTATAAGCTACTTTGTTAATATTTTATCACATATCTATTAGACTTACTGCAAAAATAACGAATTTCACTCTACATATTTTGTAACTGCAACACTATTTTTTGTTGCCGTGAATCCCCAAACCAGAACTTCTGAAGCGTCTATCTCAAGTTACACATTGATCAAATTCACTTAACCTATTCTTGGTAATCTATTCTCGACCTTATTTGAACGCGACATACGAAGTGAAATGTATAATTATTAAAATGGAAGTAAGTGTGAGGAACCCTCATATATTAGTGTATTATCTATGCCTAGGATTAAGGGTCCTTGAATGGTCCAATGACGTTGTTTTTATGTATAAAGTTACGTAAAGAAATTACTGAGACGCGTAGAAAATATCAATTAACGATATTATGTCAAAATTCAATAATTTTCATATACGAAAAAGATATTGTTGTGCATGGAAAATTCAATTCAGAATAATGTTGATAAATTACTCCATGTCTAATTAATAAAACAAATATATTTGGAGTTAATTGCCTTCATAATTTTGATTTTTTCTTTCATAAATTGCACGGTAATTTACACGGTAAACTTATAACCGATCTACCGTAATTTTGTCCATAACACCGTATTTTTACTCTTGTAACACGGTATTCCTCGATTTACATATGGAGACACTGGGTGGCACCCACATTTAATCGTATACATTTTTTGTCCCAAGTGGTGGTGAGCCCATTGGCGTGTTATAATTACCAAGCACAGGTTGTGGCAACCTGCTGTTGAAATTCACCAAGCCGCCCATAAGGACTTCAACTTAATTAAATGACTGCCATGTTACAGACAACCGGGTCCAACAAATTAACGTGCCTTCCACAGCACGGAAACCCTCGTAAATGGAAATGTCAAAAAGCGGTCACCCAGCCATAGTGAAAGATGCTCACCGCAGCGCGGCTACGAGCGTTCAGTAAAAAAATTGTATGAGGCTTGAGGCTACCTCTCCTACTGGGGGCTCTTGAAGGCGGCTGACGCTTATTCTTTACGTTTCCGGGTATGTTCGCAAAACATTACCACAGAGGCGCGAAGGCGACTTGCTTACAGGGGGCCAAGTCTACTAATTCAATAGCGTCAGATGAGGATAGAAATCGTCAAAGTAACACTTATGAACGTTAAGATTATTGGTTCCACATTTACATTTACTGACATATTCGCAAAGCAATAGGTAGAGCCTGGCAATAAAACTCAAGGTCGCTTTTCTAACCGTCAGTAATTACATTAGTTTTATTTACATGAAATTTGAACAAATTATGTACTCCTAGTTTTCTAAACTTTAGCGTTTAGTTGTCAAAGTGCATAGGGTTTGTTTTTAGGGCTCCGTACTTCAAAAAAGCGAAACCTTTTTATGATCACTTTCTTGTTCGTCTCTAAGTACCAAAATGTACCTTAATTTTCAATATATTTTATTTTTCGAATTTTTCCCGTTGCTTGTGCTAAAAGACCTTGCTTCTGACCAATATTGACAGTTATAAGACAACTGAAAGTGCCCTCTATATACCCCTTTCGGGTCGAACAGGGTTTTCTTAATACATTGTGTATATATATATATATATATATATACATATCGTCACGCCGTTATCCCCGAAGGGCTAGGCAGAGTCAAATTAAACGCCCACATTTCACCGTATGCATTTTGTCCCACTTAACAGGTGGTGAATGGTGAATTTAACATCTAAAATGAACACGTAAATATGACATTTTAGATGTTAGTTTGTAAGAAATTAAAGTATATATATATATTTTGCCAGGTTGTATTGGTCGTGGTTTTAGTGTGGTTATATATATATATATATATATATATATATAAATATATCACACACTACGGAATCTACAAAATTTATCAAATGTTAGGTCTGATAATAATAACAAGCCCAGCCGAGGCAGAGGCAGAGGCAGAGGACGAGGCCGTGGAAGAGGACGAGGAGGCGTACAAAGGTGCGTGCTTTCATTCTAGTCTTTCGTAACAACGTCAATATTGTATGGCTGTTTCATGATATTTTTATTTCAGTGATGATCAGGACGAAGTCCTGAGGCAGATCAGGGTGGAGCGGCAAGTGACGCAGCGCCGAATTGTGGCTTTGCCGACGGATGTTCGACGAGAACTCGTTGATCGCAAACGCGAAGCCCAACTTGAGCGGATGCTATTGCCGGATGCCCCACCCCGGAGGCGACAAACGAAGTACGTATTTTTGTTTATATAGGTAAACAAGTAACTTTAACTATTTAAACTTAAAAACAGCTGAAGGGATTGGGAAAAATATTGGCACTTAGATTAAATAAATAATTATAATATAATATAAAGCTTATTTAACCTTTTTTAATTTTTCAGAAAGCGATCTCCCGAGAGATTGGATTGCGTTATGGCACAGCCAATGATGCCCGGCCCCTCTACTTCTGTAGGTAAGCAAGGAACTTCTCGTTGCCCTTTTTACTAATGAAATATAAATATATATATTTATGCATATTTTTGTGCTTTATTCCAGAATACCTTCCACTACCAGCGGAGGATACTTCAGCGCCCCCTGCTGAAGCCATTTCACACCTGTGGATAGACGACGTCGCAGGTACGCTAGAAATTGATACTTATCTCAACTTGCCACGCAATTCCCCAAATACACTGTCAACAACAACACACATTAAAACGATACAAAAGTTTTACTCCAGCGGTTTCTGATTGTGATTAAAAATTCTAACAGACTATGTTTTTTACCAGATGTTGGCGCTGAAGTAGAGGTTGTCGCTTCCTCCACTTCCGAGCCATCTACTTCGGCGACACCAGCCATTCGTAAGCATAAAAGATTCTTTACTAAAAATTTTTATAAGGCTCTGCTATGTGTATTATTATTTTTTATATGCGTTGTTTTAGGCGTAAACGACAAGGACTTCGAAGTCAGTATGGAGGAGTGGTTGCGACTGACTGACGTTGATGACGATGACATAGATTTTGACGATTTTACGACTGACGACGATCCGTGTCTCGCAACGACTGACTTTAGGCGTAACGCTGCAGCTGAACCTGCATGTGTTACGGACTTGACAGCATTTCAACTAAACACATTACAGACTGAAGACGCTGCCAATGATCTAGCGCTGCGTAACATTGTGACTGACGACAGCTACACATTTAACTGGAAAAAGGACAGACGGACATTCCTTGCACAACGTGAGACTTTTATTGGGACTTCTGGACCGACTTTTGATTTAACTGATCAGACACCTACTGACCTTTTTTATAAGATGTTTGACGTTGACTTTGTAGACTTGTTGTGCAAGGAAACCAATCGTTACGCAGAGCAAAAGATCGGTAAATTGATAGAAGACAACTTACTTCCGACTCACTCCCGACTTAGACGTTGGACTCCGACAAATAGGGACGAAATGATAACGTTTTTGACAATAATAATCTTGCAAGGCCTCTATCCTTTGCCAGAGGAGGAGGCCTATTTTACGTTCAATGGTTTTGGCACAATGCAATATTTTGCCAAAATCATGTCGTATAATAGATTTTTATTGTTAAAAACGATGCTTCATTTCTTTGACAGACAGACATTACAGGACACGACTAGACTTTGCAAAATACGACCCATTATAGACTATTTTAACAAAAAATTTTCCTCCTTATACATGCCTTCACAGGAGATAGCCATTGACGAATCTCTTCTTAAATGGCACGGGAGATTAAACTTCGCTCAAAAGATCTCAACGAAGGCTGCAAAGGTCGGAGTTAAAACCTACGAACTTTGTGAGTCTTCCAGTGGCTATCTCTGGAAGTTTTTTGTATACGCAGGAAAAGACAGACCATCACCGACTTTAGATGACAATGGCGCACGGATCACTGAACCAGGCGACGAACAGACTATTGAGAATGTTGACGAGACAAATGACAGACACGTGACGACTGACCGACCCACAAACGCTACTGCCAAAATTGTGTACGACTTAGTTGAGCCACTGCTTCACCTTGGACACACTTTGATAATGGACAACTTTTACAATAGCCCACTGTTACTGAGACACCTTAAAAAACAAAAGACTGACTGTTTCGGCACGTTACGACTGAATCGAGAATTCGTTCCCGATTCCGTCAAGACTCTGACTAAGACAGACCTTAGACACGGTGAAGTGGTGGCGACGTACTGTTCTGATTTGTCAGTTCTGGTATGGCGGGATGCTAACATTGTTAGTATGATCTCGACGTACCATAACCTTCAAATTGGGACAAATGACAAGTACAATAGACTAACTTACAAGCCGAGCATAGTACTGGACTATAACAAGACAATGGGCGGAATTGACAGGAAAGACCAGTACCTATCAGGACAGCCTCTAGAGCGAGTGAGAAATAGGGTGTGGTATAAGAAACTCTTCCGCCGCTTATACAATGCCGCCCTATTTAACTGCTTTGTGTTATTTTCGAGCAATCGTACAAATATTTCTCATCGAAAGTTTAGGACAATTTTGGCAGAAGATTTACTTCGGAGACATAGACAAGTAGACCTGACAAATGAATGCCGACGACTAACTATACGATCAAGCACGACTGGACAGGCAATGACAAGTACGGTAAGACGCACTATTAAGCACAGGACGCAAGCGAGACCGAATCTTGACCACAACCACTTCCCCGTTCGTACTGGCTCCAAGCACACCTGTTGCTGGCTGTGTCCCAAGACGAGGAGAACAATCTGGAAGTGTGAGGAGTGTGATGTAAACCTCTGCTTGGACGGTTGCTTCAAGGCCTTCCACAAGCCTTAGTATAATATTAAAATGTACATTGTTGTTTTTTTTATAATATTATTTCACAGTTTTCTAGACTATATATAAATACTAGGTATAAAAACAATCTCTCAGTCCACTATAGTCGACTGTATAAGATTAGCAATTCCTTTCAGGGTTACTATGTGAAATAGTGACAGACGACTGCTACACGTTTAACTGGAATGAAGACAGACAGACTTTCCTTGCACAACGTGAGACTTTATTGGGACATCTGGACCGACCTTTGACTTGTCTGATCAGACACCTACTGACCTTTTTAAAAGATGTTTGACGTCGACTTTATAGACTTGTTGTGCAAGAAAACCAAAGCAAAGATCGTTAAATAGGTAGAAGACAATATATTATCGAATTTTACAACAAGCTTCCATGTAACATTGAGATTTACCAGTAAATTAATTTAAGAAATTGATTAAAAAATTGTGGCTATTACGCCGTTAAAGACTATTTGCAGAACAGGAACGCCTGGAAATAATCAGTTTGCTGCGTAAAATAATATTAATTTGTAAATATGCCATGCCGAACCGAACCTGTGGTCATTTCGTAAGCACAGTCTAAATTGTCTTAGCATAATTAGACATTTTTATTGCATTGTTTATGTTTATCAATCACGCCCTATCTCCGAAGGGGTGGCAGAGGCATATTAGACGCCCAAATTTTCACTGTATGCATTCCTGTATTGTTTGATGTTGTGATGTGAATGTGTTGATCTGATTTTATTTTGTAATAGTTGAAGCCCGCGGCTTCGCCCGCATAAAGAAGTTGCCCAAAGGAACTTTTTCCCGGAATAAAAGTAACCTATGTGTTATTCTGATGTATAAGCTATATTATTGTAGTTTCATTAATATCCATTCTGGAGTTTTTACGTGAAAGAGTAACAATTGTTACTGTATTGTTATAAACTAGTTGACGCCCGCGGCTTCGTCCGCGTAGAGAATTTTTACCGTTCCCGTTTCCCACAGGAACTTGTTCCCGGGATAAAAAGTGGCCTATGTGTTATTCTGATGTAAAAGCTATATTATTGTAAAGTTTCATTAAAATCTATTCAGTAGTTTTACGTGAAAGAGTAACAAACATCCATACAAACTGTCGCATTTATAATATTATTAAGATTATGCATTACTGTAAGATATATTTTTTAGTTTATAATATAAGTAGGATTAGTACTAGATTTTAATTTAAATTATTTTTATTAAAATATTTTTACATTTAAGTTTTATTTCATTTCATCAAGTTACCACATCATTAAAAACGAGAACTTTTGGATGCAACCGGGATTAACGTCTGGATGAAAATGCATTATTATATAATGTGTTGGGTGAAAGGGGCCCCGATCAATATCTCCGAGGCCTAAGTGATCTTAACTGCTAGTGGTGCACCTACTGACTAACAAACGAGGCAACGACGCAGTTACCCTTACAGGGGTGGGAGGTCACACAGCAGTCGCTCCAAATAATGCTGAAAAGAAAGGTAAACAATAGCGCTCCTAGCACCCAAATAAAAGTCTCCTGGCTTCAAATCTATGTAGGGCTTGAAACCAACTGAGAATACATTTTGATGAAGACAAGAGCTGATGCATTTATATTTACTGTGTTTACAATTTATAGCACACCTCTGCATGCCCCTTCGAGGATGTGGGCGTGATTATATGTAAGTACATAAGTAGCAAAAAAATGTTTCCGTTTAGATGATTTATATCGATGAAAATAATGTGTGAACAAAACCTTATATGGCGGCCATCTTGTCTTATATGGCGGCCATCTTCCCTAGTATCGTTGTCGGAGGCGACCTCGAAATTAAACTACGAAGGCGTCATTTGTTTTCATATATTATCGTATTAAGAGAAATAATTTGTTCTGACATATTGGTATCAAAAAAAAGGTTATGTAATCTATTATATTTATAAATAGGTTAGATTGATTTTTATGCCCTCATTTAATAGTAAAGTTCGGTAAAAAAATAAAATATTGTAAATCCTGCCGACATTTACAACTTTTACAATATTTTTCAGTCATTCATTTAGAAATATTAAATGTATGTTACATAAAAGTATCATCTGCAGATTACTGGCATTTTTTCTGTGATTGCATTTTCGGTGTAGCTGTAGTGATTGCCAAGATATCCAGGGTTTTTTCGAGTAGGGCATAGGTTATTTTTCCTGCGCAAGGGCAATTGGCGCCAATGAACGCTCAAGCGTCAAAGGGCCGTCAAAGGCGGACGTGACAGTGGATAGGTAATTTGGTCGAAAACCTAAATGGTAGTTCCCGTTGAACTAGAATCACGAAATTTGGCGAAACGGAAGATCTTACAGCACAAATAAAGGAAAAAATCCCAAAAAGTCAATTTAGAGTCCATTTCACGAAAGAAGTCCCGCAGACGCAGCGCTGTATTCGCGCGACATAATGTTGCCTAGGTTGAATATGGGGAAATCAGGGGAAATAATTTATAGTTCATTTACTTTTATTTTATTAAATAGGTACTCGAATAGTTAGATAAGAAAAAAAATGTTTTTAATAGAATGTATTTTTAATTTAGGTACCTATTTGATGTCCCTACTGCTAAGGTCAGATTAGTGAAAAATAAATCTTCCTGTAATTTCTAAAATATAAAATGGAGATGTTCGACCAACTTTAAATTAGAAAAATAAAAGAACATTTAAAACTTTTATTCAAAGTTTTATTGAATAATTATGATCGATCATACTATGGTGGGGATGTAGTAAGCCTTCCCGCAGAGCGCTCCCAAGCTCGGCCTCCCCCGTAAGTAGCGGCATAGCCGTGAAACTAATTACTACACCACGATGACAAACCGAAGCCCAAACAACTGTCCGCTAACAAAGCCGGCTCTAAGTGTAATCTCGATAAACATCGAAGGGCTCTCCCAGGACAAATCAGATATTCTCTCGGATCTCTGCCGTAATACAAACTGCGATATCCTTTGCATTCAAGAAACCCACCGAGATGCATCACAGAGCCGCCCACAAATAGCTGGACTCAAGCTTATCGCCGAGATCCAATACCCGAAGCACGGTAACGCAGTGCTTGCTGCTCCCGGCGTGAGCATTATCTCTACCTCATGTTCGTCTTATAATGGCATTGAGCTCATTACAGTCGAAACCTAGAACTGCACAGTGACTTCAGTATACAAGCCGCCTGGGACACTTTTCCATTTTGATCCTCCGGAGAATTTTGGGAGTCGGCCGGTGAGGGTGGTGGTGGGAGACTTTAACAGTCGAGGCGCCAACTGGGGCTACAGTGATACGGATCCAAGTGGACATGCAGTGGAAGAGTGAGCGGAAGCTAATGATCTAAGTCTAGTCCATGATCCCAAACTACCGGCATCTTTCAACAGTGGCCGATGGAGGAGAGGGTACAACCCTGACCTGATCTTTACCACATCTTCCATTGGCTCTCAGGCCTTCAAAAGCGTATGCCCACCAATACCTCGTACTCAACACAGGCCCCTTTTGTGCACGTTACAGCCAATTGTCCGTCCCACCAATGTCCCGTTCAGAAGGCGGTTTAATTTTGCCAAGGCCAACTGGGAACTGTTTGCTCAGTATGTCGATGGTGACCTCCTTGGTGTGTCGCCTTCCCCGGAAAACTACGACCGGTTTGTCGAAACCGTGTCGACCGTCTCTCGACGATGTATTCCGCGAGGTTGCAGAACCTCTTACATCCCAGGGCTGTCACCAGACTCTGCCAAACTCTTGGAGAAATACGAGTCGCTGTACAACTCGGACCCTTTCTCAGAGCAGACTACTCTGGTGTGCGAGGAGCTGTTGATTAATATTGGAGAAAAGCGAAGGGAGAAGTGGGTTAACACCGTCTCCAATATTGATATGACTCACAACACACAATCCGCAAACTTACCAGCGAGCCCCCTCCGCCTACTATGCCCAGCAAGGTCACCGCGAATCAGATGGCCCACCAACTACTTCTGAATGGGAAGCCACCTCACCGCCTAAGCAGAGCCCTAAAACCAAAAGGCTCCATCAACACCTGCAACGATGTCAGTCGACTCTTCACCCTGACTGATATCTGTTCTGCCATAAAAGGCCTTAAAACTGGCAAGGCCTCCGGAGTCGATGATATCTCAGTGGAGCAAATTAAACACCTTGGCCCCGTTGCGGTGTCCTGGTTGCTTCACATGTTCAACTCCAGCATGGAACATGCGTCTATTCCCCGGCTCTGGCGAAAAACAAAAATCATCGCGATCCCTAAACCGGGTAAATCAACAGATGATCCGAGAAATTTCCGGCCTATTTCATTACTGTGCCATACATATAAATTATTTGAAAGGATGCTGTTGGTCCGGCTTACGCCACTGATCGACGTGATGCTGATTCCCGAACAAGCCGGATTTAGACCCGTAAAATCTTGTAGCAACCAGACCCTTAAACTTACGCAACACATCGAAGACGGTTTCGAGAGGGGAGTGGTTACTGGTGCTGTATTTGTTGACCTGTCTGCAGCTTACGACACGGACAATCTGAAACGGTTACTGTGGAAGGTGGAGACCATAACTAATGACATCAAGTTTGTCAACGTTCTCCGCGAACTTCTGCAAAACCGTCGATTTCAGGTCCACCTCCTTTCCGAAAAAGGTCGTTGGAGGGCACAGAAGAATGGCCTGCCTCAAGGCAGTGTCTTGGCGCCCAGTCTTTTCAATGTGTACATCAACGACCAACCCTTGGCTCCCTATACGTCCCGCTTCCTCTACGCAGACGACCTCGCATTGACCTCCCAAGCTTCTAGTTTTGAACAGGGTGAACTGAATCTATCAGGTGCCCTGCAAAGCCTGGGAGAGTACTACGATGCGAATTCATTGAGACCGAATCCGTGCAAAACTGAAACTTGCGTTTTTCATCTCCGCAACAGAGAGGCGGCGCGCCAGCTCAACATTCAATGGCGAGGAGCTTCCATCGAACACAACTCCTTCCCAAGGTACTTGGGCGTCACCCTGGATAGATCGCTAACATTCAGAAGGCACTGCGAAAACGTCAAGCGGAAGGTACATGCCAGAAATGGCCTTTTGCGCCGTCTCGTTTCCACGAAATGGGGAGCTTCACCGGATGTTTTGCGTACTACGGATCTTGCGCTCTCCTTCTCAGCGGGTGAATTTGCGTGTCCTGTGTGGAGCTGCTCTGCTCATAGCGGGATGGTAGATACAGCATTAAATGAAACCTACCGGATCATTACTGGATGCCTCAAGCCAACCCCTATAAAAATATTGTATCCGCTATCTGGTATCTCGCCTCCGGGGGTTCGCAGAGCGGTGACTGACTCTTCCGAGAGATCCAGATTGCTGGAGGACACACGGCACCCTCTTTTTTACCATGATCCTGTTCCACAAAGACTGAAAAGTCGAAACAACTTTGTGAAATGTGTGCCTCCTCTCTGTGACGATAACCGATCAAGGGAGAGATGTAGACTGTAGCGAGAGAGTTCCGCTCTTCCCAGCCCGTTTGTCCCATTATCTGAGAGCCTACCGCCTGTACATGATTTACCATGGCCGATCTGGAAGTCTTTAAATAGACTCCGAACACAGATCGGCCGGAGTAAGGAGAACCTGTTTAGGTGGGGCTTCTCGGATGGCTAGAATCTGGAGTGCATATGTGGGGCTGTCCCCCAAACAATGAAACATCTGATGTCTTGTTCTGCATGCCCTTCCAACTGCACACAGGAGGACCTAATGAATGCTACTGAAAATGCTGTTCTTGTAGCTAAGTTTTGGGCCGAAACAATTTAGGTTTGTTAGCGATACGAAAAGAAGAAGAAGAAGATACTATGATCACTGTCAGAAGAGTGAATAGGAACAGAATCAGATTCTGTTTCACTATTTCACACATTTCTTCATCCATGAGACCATAATTTTTTAAATATTCTTCCTCCAAATGCTGTACATGTTTACATTGAACTTCCCAATCTTCCGCTGTAACAGTCTCAAAAGCCTCTTCTGTTAGGCGTACAATTTCTTTTGGATCTTGGCCCACGTTTTTATCCGCTACCCGTCTCTTTACAACGCTCCACATTTTTGAGATCGCAGTGGTAAGGCGGCAATCTTAGCAATACATGATTGTGAGATTTTAATAATGCATCCACGGCATATGTAGGTGGACCTTTGTTTTGTTTAATTAATTCAAATAATACAGCTTTTGTCCAAGTATCTTCAAAATATACTCCCTTTTCTCGCAGTCATTCCTGCATGTCACGTTTAATACTTGACATTGTAAGTGCTTTATTTATTTAAGTGCAGTGATATGGAGCGTTGTCCATTACCACCAGTGACCTTTCAGGTAGGTTAGGAATGACTTTTTCACTCATCCATTTCAAAAAATTTGTTGAGTCATGTCATCGTGGTAATCTGAGGATTTGGATTGAGATTTGAACATTAACAATGCACTATTAACAAAACCATTTTCAGTTCCCGCATGAGCAATTATCCAACGACTCCCTGGTGACTCTGACACGAACATTCCAGGCTCCTCCTCACTTTGCCAGCAGGTCTCGTCTAAATATACTACAGGTTTTTTTCCCCACATTGCGATTTCTTCGGATTCTCTCCAAATATCTTGAACGCCATGCAGTAATATCATACGTTCCATTAGTAGTTTACGTTTCGATTGGCATCGCTTATGCTTGAAACCGATGCTATGCAATATACGGTGCAATGTTAAATGTCAAGGAAGCATTCCTTGATAATTTATGTCTTGATAATTTTTTAAAGCAATTATTTGCTAAATTTCTCATAATTTTTTGCCGTGGCTCTGGTCATACTCTTAAAATGACGATATAAATATGGTGGAGAATTTCAACTTGATTCGATACGGTTCGGGTAGTTCAGGTGGCTAGAACATTGCCCTGGTTAGGCAAAGGTCACAGGTTCAATCCCTGTCTCGAATCGGATTGTCTTTTTCCACTTATTTAAAAATTTAAGAGAAATTTAGCAAATAATTGCTTTAAAAATTTATCAATATACTGAGTGGAGTTCATTGCATCAATGTTTAAAAATAGTTGTAACACTGTTCATTGGTATCGAGTTGTTCATTAGCTCGATAGATGGCTCTGGTCATACTCTTAAAATGACGGTATAAATATGGTGGAGAATTTCAACTAGATTCGATACGGTTCGGGTAGTTCAGGTGGCTAGAACATTGCCCTGGTTAGGCAAAGGTCACAGGTTCAATCCCTGTCTCGAATCGGATTGTCTTTTTCCACTTTATTAAAAATTTGCGAGAAATTTATGTCTTCTCTCAAAGCTGCACGTAACTTAGCCAATGTAGGTTTCCTTCTTCACAACATAAAAACTGTGAATTTTTTGCCGTATAGCGCACAAATCAAATCCATCCAAGTCGAACTTTTTGGGATGCGGGCGACTCTTCCCTGGGGTGAGGATAACTTTAGAAGTACTCGCCGCTGTTGCGCCTTCTTTTGTAACTCTCGTTACAATTTTCTCTGACACACCTGCAATAAAATGAAAAATTAAAAAATTTAATTTAAAACAATGATTATTTTCGTATTTAATTACATTATTGTTAAATATAACTTTTCAAATTTTTCAATGTTTTGCGAACTTTGTTTATTGGTATTAAAACACCGCGATTCTTGTGTTCCGCTTCACAGAACTCCTTCACCTTTAATATCATTTCTCGACCTGCACTTTAACAACTTTTGGCATCGTAAATAAACCTTATAACGCACTAATCCAATAATAAACTCACAAAATATCTACCACAACAAACGCACCTTGATGACAACGACAAACGACAACATGACCGATCTCCCCAGCTGTCAAATTTAGTTCCACAATTGTCCGCGGGACTTCTTTCGTGAAATGGACTTTAGTTGAAAATTTAGGGGTGTCCCCATACATACAAAGTAAAAACCAATTTACATAGTAACCAATTTACATAATGAGTGGTATCGGCGCTCATACTCGTACAATTTACAACAAACAAAAAAAAAATACACAGAAACAAACGTATCTTCGAATTTCATGTTGATGACTGCGTAAAATTTTCAAGAAAATGTCGCGTTGCTGCCGCTCTCGTGCATTGCACCTTTCAAATCGCGGCGAGGAGACGACGACAGAGACAAATAAATTGCCGGGCAACTTAGTTGCTCATGCGCGCGGGCTCTAATTCTCAGTTAGCTATTTCATTTGATACCAATAATATAGCAGTACATTTAAAATACGTTGTTCGCTATATTCAGGTTCTATATTCAGGTGTTCCACCACGTTAGACGCAGCTAACCATGCTCGTGGTCCCGCCAACTCAATGTTCTGTAAACGATCACTACATTTAGCAACTTTCGTTATGGCTGGTCACCGGATGGGTGTCCACTTTGTAGCATTTCCGGATGCGAGATCGAGCGAGCGTTTCCGTGCTTCGGAAAGCAGGTTAGCCGTTGGTCGCGGTTGCCAGTAATATGGCAGTCGGGGATATGGAGTTATTGATATAAGCTAACCAATCTAACCATGCATTGTCAACCAACCTAAACGAGGATACAAAATTTCATGTCAATCAGTTGAACCATTATCTGCTTCTAAATATAGTAGCAAGATTCCTCCCTAAGAAACTTACATGCGTTGCAAGTTAATAAGAAGCTTATAAAAGTTGAAACGAACTAGGTACTACTGCTGTTGGCCATATCCACGAGATGACGTGTGATATTATTATTAGATCCGAGATTCAATTTAGAGTCAGTTGTGTCACAAAGTGTTGTTTTTTCTAGCAACAAGATTACTTGCATGAAACTTTATTAACTTAACTATCTTCAAGCTGTATCCCTGACGGAATAGTCAAAGAGATCGCCAGGCATCACGATCCATGCATACTTCTTTTGCTTTCTGTAGATTCTTTAATCGATTTGTGCACGTCTGGGTATCAGAGTCACGTGTTCTTCATATGTAACTCTTAGCCTACTCCGACTACTTCTGCCCTCTACTTACTTTCGCACAATATATATTCTTCATCAATCGTTCCTCGCTCATTAGTTGGACGTGTCTAAACCAACGGAGCACGCCCTTTTCCAGCTTAATGCTGACACACTGGATCTTAATTCCTCCTTCTAAATCAGATTTTCCTATTTTACTTCAAGTATAAGTATACTAAAAAAAATATTTTCTACCACACATTTATTTACTTAGTGGATATTTTATTTTTTACCCCCCCTTTTTAATTTATAAAGCTGGCAACTCTATTCTCCTCTACTGTCAAAAATTACACGCAAATCGAGATTGTATTCTACTTTTTATTGGTGTAAAATAAAATGAAATTATTATTCAAATCGAATCATGTTGATTGCGACACAGAAGCTAACTCACATTAGTGCTACGCTATAGTGTTCCGCATTTTGGAGGTATTCCCGGCGAAATGTATTGTTTGCAATGGCTAATCCCCGTGCTACTTATTCCAAAGCCTGTGAACCCGGCATTAGTGAATACACATGTTATGTTCATGGTGTTATATCTAATAGGCTTTTTCTTGGAAAGGAAGCCATGTACAGTGTGCAGCGTTGTCTTCCTAGCAGCAGTAATATTAATCTGTTATAGTGGTATTGGAAACTGTTTATTCTGGGCCAGCCAATGTGAAGGTGAGAAATACGACACCTAATCTCACTTGCAAATCTAAGAGTTACCTACAGAAGTGCTCAAAGTACTGTTAACTGTTCCTGTTATAATCGTAACGGCGGGAAAATCTTATCAATGAGAAGCTGACCCTGCTGAATACTTCAGCAATGAGTTAAAAATAGTGTATCTTGTAATATATTTTTGTACATAGAATCTTTTATTTTATTTATTACTTTTTTATAATGTTAAATAATTTCTAATATGGAGACAATGAAAGTAATGTGCCGATCTGTACTTAGTAATACAATTTGTTATGTTGTTTCAGAAATGTGATGATATTGTACAGTTATTATTAGTGAAGTGATTATTGATAATACAAATTAAAATTTGGACATAACTATTTGTATTTATTTAGAGTCCTATAATGAATTCATTACAACCTGACTAGCAAATGTTGAAATTGAAATCATCTAGGAAGATGCTAAGATAAAAGGAAGGGATGACAATAAATTATCCCATGAGATTCTTATTTTGAGACATTCATCTTTCCATACTTGACATGGGGATCATGGGGAGAAATGAATTGTCTTACTCTCATGACACCCCAATACCACTCATATCATAGAGTGAAATCCTGTACTAGTAGCTGTATTTAATAAATATTTAATTATTATAAACACATACTTCACTGTGAGAACAGCTATTACAGTTTTGGGCATTCTGCACCCACAACCAGACGATTGCATATTTGTATTCCTTTGATCATCCATCCATCTAAGATCCATCATCGTCATGATTAAGAATAACATGTGTATATAAAATATTTTAATCTAAAACGTATCAATCTTAGTTGTATTTACACAAGATTAATATACACATAGAGATAAAATCCAAGTGATCGTAATCTTTTTGTTTTGTCTATAGATATGAAAACTCAATGGGGTTTAAGAGGCCCCATCAAGATGCACCCATGCAACCTCACCCGCTAGTGTTGAATCTGCTGACTGATCTCAATAAGGATAACCTTATGGGGTTGGGTTGACTGCAGCCACTACCAACAAAGCCAAATGATAGCTAGTGCTAGTAGCCAAATAAGTGAATACCATGCTCCAAATCCAGATAAGCAACTGGGAAAACACAAGATGAAAACCAAATGGTTATGTCTTATTAGGAACTTTAATGCTCCTGCTATCTTCCAGCTACCTAGTAGCTAAGATACACCATCCTGTACTGGTGGTAAAGGAAGTATCTCATGCAGTTTGTTTATTTCTGATTGATTGTCATGGATGTTATATGTAACGCATTAAAGGAAGACATAGTTTAAATTGTTTATCTGTAAGTATAGTAATAATTTGTTGATTACATACTGTTATATTATCTATTATTATCATTAATGATAAAAGGTAGTTACCACATACTATCATACGATAGGAGAATACCTCGGTGGTGCAGTGTTAGGGTATGCGACTGCCGCGCTGATGTCTCGGCTTCGATTATTGTTGGTTTAGTAGTTGCGATTAGCTTACTTTGAGCTAAATGGCGCAGCAGTGTGTAAAAAAATGAAGCGCTCGTGGCCCCGCAGACTTAGTGTTCTGTAAACGATCACTGCGCTAAGCAACTTTCACAATAGCTGGTTCGCGGATGGGTGACCACTTTGTGGCATTTACATTTGCGAGCGTTTCCGTGCTTCGGAAGGCACGTTAAGCCGTTGGTCCTGGTTGCCAGTAACATGGCAGTCGTTAAGCCCAGTTGAAGGCCTTATGGACGGCTTGAAAAATTTCAACAGCAGGTCGCCACAACCTGCGCCTTTCCATTTCAACACGGCAATGGGCTAACCTCGTAGGACAAAAGTGCATACGGTGAAATGTGGGCGTATAGTATGCCTCTGCCTACCCCTTCGGGGATAAAGGCGTGACAATATGTATGTATGTAAAAAAATGTCTGTTCTCTATGACGCATCGCCCGCATCACTCTCATAAACAACAGGTCTAAAAATTGAAGCACTTGTAGCCCATTTATTACAGTATTCTATAATCACATACAATTACCCAATCAAGCGGATAACTTGGCTAAATCTGAGACTTGGTAAACACTCTTCTGTTCTCACTGTTCTTGTCTGCGAGAACATTAAAATTAGGAGGAAACAGATCTTCGCTAGGTGCCCTAAATTTTGAGATTTGAAATGGGTCAAGCTGGGCCTAAAATAACGTTTATAAAAAATTTCAACCAGTGATCGATAGGTGCTTATATGGCTATTGATTTAGAGAAAGTAGCGGTTAAGATTGGGAGAAAACAGATTTTCCTTAGGATTAAGATTGAAAGTGGGCGAAGCTGGGGTCAGCGCCCACAGGCTCGGCCCAATAAAAGCCCTTATATCTTTGAACCAGATCCCGACTAGATTTCTATATATGGCGAATAGTTTCAACTTAGTAGCGGTTGAAATTTCGTGTCATCGAAATTCTAATCCCTGATTAGTCTGAGTTGAAGGTCTTGTGGCCTTGTGGGCAGCTAAAAAGCTCCCAACCAACAGCAGGTAGCCACAACGTCTAAAACACTTCTGATGTTGTAAACATCCTTATATTACGGTAACCACTTTCTACTAAGTAGGCCGTAAGTAGGTATGTTGTCTTCTACCTGTGGTATAAAAAAAAATCATTTTGTTGATTGAGTTTTGCCTTAACGCTTAACCATGATTTTGAAGACGCCCGCCGATTGATGCCATTACGTACCTTATTGTGGTAGACATACAACAATCAGGGTCGGCAGCGCAAGTGATGCACCACTGGTGTTGCAAACATACATAGGCTATGTTGACCACTTTCCATCAGGTGGGCCTTATGCTTGTCTGCCATTTCAGTGGTATATAAAGAAAAGAAGCGTAACATGCTCCCACACCTCGTCAGTTAGATTTAGTATTAGCGAGGGGAAGGTGAGCAAAACTCATGAAGCATTTGTAGCCCTGCTACTAGGACGATTTAACGTTATGTACCTAAATGGTTAAATCGACATAGCCCTGCTAGCACAATGTTCTGAAATGATCATTACAATAACCATCTTACGCTGTAGCTAAATGGGTCACTGCCTTGTGACATTATAATAGGTTAGTCTTAAGTTTAGACTAGCTGATTCCAGTTCATAAGTTATTGTTGTGAGATGGAATAACTACAACAGTGAAGTTATTGTTGTGAGATGGAATAACTACAACATTGACAGTTTGTTTGGATCGATCAGTTTTATCTGAACCCCTTCATACCTCATGGTTTTCAACATCTCTTTTATTTGAGGCTATATGTCACTGCCCATCACTTCAAGATCTGAGTTGTTGGATGTACCACCTGATAGAGACAGTTTGACTATAAACATGTCCCTGCACCCCATACATCTGGGTAGGTAATCCTAATGTGGTCCCTCTGCATATGCGAGCTACACATCCACCACATGTATTTCCTGTCTGCATCATTCAATTCAAACAGTGATAAATTTAAAACTTATAAAAATAACAATAAGTTTGTGATGAGCATGGTTTATTGTGTCTGGGTGTTATTTATCTATAATATGTATGTATATAGTATGGAGGGTAGAGGTAAGGAGGACTATCTTATATGGGGGACAAGTTGAAAAAGTGTCCAGCTGTAAGCTGTAAGTAACAGTTCAAAAACCTTCCAGAATGGCGCTGGCGTAGCAGCAGTGTACGGTATGAATGTAGCAGTTGTAGACAGAAGTGAAGTGTGCTGAGTAAATAAATTTATTATTTTTGTTGACTAAAGTAGTTAGTAACAGTACAGATACAAACCTTCAACTATTTACGTAGTCCAAAATAATTTTGTAAGCAGCGGAAGTTGTTCTTTCCTTGTTTATTTTTCTATCTTACTCTAATAACTTTTGGCGTGGTTTTTAAAATTTACACTGATGCGATTGTAGCGCCACCCTAATTTTACGCATTTCGACGGACACTTTTTCATACACAGAGATAGTCCTCCTTACCTCTACCCTCCATAGTATATAGATATAAGTATGTTTATCAGTTATCTGTTTACAATAGTACAAGCTTTGCTAAGTTTGGAATCAGAGGCGTTGTGTGAGTTGTCCCAACGAAATTATATTATTATTTTGCAGCTGTACAGGACAATCAGGTTTTATTAATCTGATCCTTCAGCTGAACCCAAATTATAGGATTGTCTGTGGGACACCAGCTGCCTACTCACACTAGGCCCCAAGCGGAACATGTATGATTTCATAGTCATCATTAACTGGCTTGTGCCAGTGACAAACTTTGTTGATGATTGACTCGGAACAGAGAACCCTGGAGTTGCAAAGATTGTAATGTGAGTGTACTTATGCTGACCATTCCTGCATTGCTTAATTAAGATCTAGAGGTGATATACCATTTGACATACCAACACTAGGACAAACATGCTTTAGTAGCACACTTATTTAAAGTTAATCATTCTTCTGAAACAAGGATTAAATACTGCAGATAGTGGTTGAAATAAGACTACAATTCAGTGTCAGTTGTTTATTATGTGTGAGTACATGAGATGGTCATCTTTAACGGTTTCTTAAATTAACACATATTTAGATGGTACATAGCGAACTTAACCTAATGTGCTGCAATCTACATCTGTAACAACAGAAAAACTAAAATAAGTTTGACATTTTATAAAAATTTTGACAGCTGCTAATTTAACAAATGTATCCTGGAAAATATAATGTTAGACAGTAATTTATTTTGGTTTTTAATTTTTGTGTTACAAGACAGGGACAGATAAGACAGGGAACTATAGATTAGAACAATTTTAAACAAACAAGATGGTTTTTGGTACGGAAGAAATGTTTTGAAATTACTGAAAAGAGATACGCTATAAAACAGTATTGCAAATTGCATTTCAAATATAGAAAAAAAACATGTATGCGTCGTGTACATATAACCTATACAATTTAAAATACAAAACTGCCTCCTTCTCACCAACAAATTAAGATCATAAATTGATTTACCCTTTATCGTAATCTCCTGGCTTCACGCTCAGACTCCAAGAGGGTCAGTATGTCTCCATCACGGACTGGCCCCTTCACGTTCCTAATGATTTGACGGCTAGTTTCCCCAATGAACTCCACCTTCACCTGAGTACACTGTCCTTGAGAGCCGGTACGCCCTAGAACCTTGACGACACGAGCAAGAACGTTTGGCTTATCCATTTTGCGTATATATCAAGCTTTAGCGATTACTACACGTGCACCTTACAAGGCGTGCGTTGAAAAGAACTTTGACAGTAAGAAAGGAAGGCAAAGACAAAATTTTAGAGGTCTCTTTTTTTTAGTTGTCTTCGCCCATCTTGGGCAGGCAAAGGAAACTTAGTCCATACAGCCTAGTCTTCAGTATTTATTATTTTCTAGTTTTAGTCCAGTCTAGTCGTTTGTCGATGTCAAGTCCTCAGTCCTAGGTCCTAGTCCGTGCTCCAATATGGTAGTGGATCCCTTATTGCAGCTCTCTATGGAAATTTGGCACTAACACAAACAACACCGCTATTCATTGCAATATATCACTTTCTTTAACTAATGCACTTCCGAACTCTTTATGTATAATATTCCACCATTATTAAACACTAAAACACGAATTTTACACTAGTTTTTGAAAATAATATACTACAAACGTGCGTCACTGCTCATCTTCGCGCCAAAAGTCCTTTTAGAGATGTCGTCAGCGTCAATTGTTGTTGAAAGTTGTCTTCGCCCAACTTAGGCAGGCAAAGGAATCTTAGTCAATACAGCCTAGTATTCAGTATTTATTATTTTCTCGTTATTTGGTTTAAGCACAGATTTAGAAGAGTAAGTTTAAGTCATGTCTAGTCGTTTTTCGATGTCAAATCCCCAGTCCTAGGTCCTAGTCCGTGCTCCAATATGGCAGTGGATCCCTTATTGCAGCTCTCTATGGAAATTTGGCACCAACACAAACAACACCGCTATTCATTGCAATATATCACTTTCCTTCACTAATGCACTTTTCGAACTCTTTATGTATAATATTCCACCATTATTAAACACAAAAACGAATTTTACACTAGTTTTGGAAAATAATATACAACAAACGTGCGTCATTGCTAATGTTCGCGCCAAAAGCCAAAGTCTCGTCAGCGTCAAACACTTTTTGATATGTTATCATTTGTCTTCGACTTCGACCATCTTTGGTAGGCAAAGGAAACTTTGTTCATACCGTGTTATCATTAGTCAATGTCAAGTCTTGTCCTGTATCCTTGCACCAGTAAAGCAATAGCATCTTTACTGCAGCTTTCTTAGTACTAATACATACAAATAACGCCACTGTTCCCTGCAACATACCACTTTCCTTCACTTATGCACTTTTTGGAGCTTTTGATGTATAATAATCCACCATTATAAACACAAAATGCCAAGTATACATTTATGGAAAATAATATACGTGCACTATTTTTAGATTGGCCCCAAAAGTCTCCAAACAGTCTTTTATGTAATAGGCAAACTAATAAGAACGATATTTTTTTTAGATTTATTTGAAGCTTTGACTTTAAAGTCATATAAAAATATGACATCGTGAATATTTACTATGTGGTTTGAATTTCGTCGAGAAGTCCTATGTATGACCGTATTGGTCGCTGGTTCGAGTCATAGTCAAGAAACGAAACACCTCTCATGAATCATATTTTACGCTACCGTTTTTTCCTTAGACTAAGAATAACCGTTTTTTCTGATTTATGATTATTTTTGTTTTTTTTTTTTTTTTTTTCATTTTATTCCGTTGGTCTAAAGTGCCAATAACACAGGATCTAGTATCGTCACGTTGAAGGGCTAGTAATATTTCAACAAAAGATACCCATAGAGAGTAGTTTTTAACGACTGCGTACATACGGATGTCAATGTATTTGGTGATGATTTGTTTCAATAACATATGAAAGTGGTGCTGTACATCAGGAAATATTGTTTTTGTTTTATGTATCAGATCTTTCAGTACCCTTGTAGTTAATACGGCGGGAAAATTTGGTTCTGTGGGAGGTTTTCCATTATTATTTTTGCAAGCCACGGAACAGTGACTCTACCAATAAACAAACATTTACGACACTTGTAGAAGGGATTGTCAAACCACCTCTCGTTTTTTGTACAACTAGTGCTATAGCATTTCTGCGATTCAATACAGCATCTTCTGGTAAAGATTCGCAAGCAACCAAACAATCTTCACACTTATTTTTTTTACGAATTGCTCGTATCACAAATCCTGCGATATACACATTGTTTCGAAGTTTCGTTTACGTTTGAGTTCGGTACCGCCCAAAATAGGTGTAGAAAATCACATAATTCATCTTGCAGGGTTGTTGAATCAGTTTCATTTAAACGATATTTTTTTATTGTACGTATATTTTCAGCGTTGCCGTAGACATCTACATCAAATTTATCGATTTTAGCCCCTTTTGAAGAACCAGAAGATACAGTTAATATGGGTATATCGTTACCCTGAACGTTACCAGTAGAATTGTTTATTTCATGATGAATAAGCAATTATTTATATGCGTTTACAAACTGAGCAGCTGTTGGGTTTGGACACCAACCTCCTCGGCTGCGTACTGCACAAAAAAATAATTCTAAATGATCTTGGCTTAGTTTGTACGTCAACAAGTAATTAAGTTCGGGTTTTTCTGCTTTTACATAATTGTCGTAAATGTGAAGTACCGAAATAACTGCATCGTAAAGTCCCAGAAAACCTGCTTTGCGACGTGATTGTACCGTACCAATAGTGTATTATTCGTTAGCTTTAGTTGGCTAAGATAATTGATTTCTTCCATTATTTTAGCCCGCCATCTCTTTTCATTGCTAGTCGTGAGTGGACTTTTATATTCACGGCCCCATGGATTTCTCTCATTCATAAAATCAAAAATACGATCAACTGCCCTTATGAAACGTACTGTGGGTGCAGAACCTTTAAATTCCGGAAGTTGTAAAACTTTGTCGCAAAATTCAATGGCATCGGCGACACTGCTGCTTAGGGTTTGGGCGGCGAGATAGACCTTCATCACCATTTTTCTAAAATTCACGTGTAAATTTCTCAGCCGATTCCCTAATCTTAGACCCTCACTCTCCTGCAAAGCTGCTAAATTCTCTATATACTCCCATTTGATAAAATTGTTTTCGTGGTCTTTTAGTATCTTGAAGTCACCTATATAGTTTCTAATATTTTTAAGCATATGACAGGGGTCAAATACTACATAAACCTTGTGGTTTTTATCTGTAGGGTGATAAAAGAAAGGTTTCGTGTTGCTTCCAGAATCTAACACTTCCCCTAGTTTAGCAACTGTTGAAAAATGCTCCGGCGGACCATCTAATGTCAAGGAGCATATTTCGACGGAAGCATCATGTAAACGAATTAGAGACTGACGAATAAGGGCACTCTTTGTATCAGCAGATAACCCATTAATAAAAAAATAGGCGATTGGTATTTTCCAATTGCCTTTTAAGGGAACAATCATAAAAACCAATGCGTCTTTACAATCAGGTAAATAATTACTTTCTGGATTGATTTCAAGATCAACATGACCACGCGTCACGCCATCGCGACTGCGTGTGCAGCTTTTTTTAAAACTCAGTTCATCCATAATTAAACCACATACAAATTTTTCACCTTTTTGATGTGCTTGATTACTTTTAAGTTTCAGTGCATTAAAACATTCAACAGAGAACCCAGGATTCGCGTCGACAGAACTGTACCATGAACGTATTACACTTGGGTGTGGTAGAGCTGAATTGGATTGGAATTGGACCTCCCTCCGAATCAGGGACTAGTGCCACCGGTAACGCCTGGAGAAGTCCTGACTGCGCTTCGCCGCATGAAGAATCGGAAAGCTGTCGGACCCGATGGAGTCCCCATCGAAGCCTGGAAGGCGATGGGTCCTCGCGGTGTGGGCATCTTAGTAAACCTTTTTAACCGCATACTCCTCAGCGGGCAGATCCCAAACCAATGGAGACTGAGTATTATTACTCCAGTCTTCAAAGGTAAGGGGTCAGTGCAGGAGTGCGGGAGCTACCGCGGTATTAAGGTGATGTCCCACACCATGAAGATCTTCGAGAGGATTATAGACTCTCGGATCCGGCAGGAGTGTACTCTCTCGGAGTGTCAATATGGGTTTCGCCCTGGTTATGGGACCACGAACCCTGGTTTTGGCCCTGAGGGTTGTTGCAGAGAAATACAGGTCGAAGAACACGCCTCTGCACTGTTTGTTTCTAGACATGCAGAAGGCCTTCGACTGTGTTCCTCGTGCGATGATCTGATGGGCACTGCGGTCCAAAGGGGTTCCAGAGGTCTATATTGACACTATCCGGGACATGTACTGTGACTCCGATTCAATGGTTCGGACTGCTGTTGGCGACACGAAACCCTTCCCCATCACCGTCGGGGTACACCAGGGTTCGGTCCTTAGTCCGCTTCTGTTCAGTGTAATATTAGACGAATTGTCGGACAGCATCAGAAACCCATATGAGCAGCCTCCATGGTTGCTCATGTATGCTGGCAATATTGCGCTGGCAGACGCGGACAGGGGCAGATTGGTGCGACGTGTAAAGGCGTGGAAGGAGACGCTTGAGAACGGCGGTCTGAAACTAAATGTGGCGAAGACCGAGTACTTGGCACTAAACTCGACAGATCCCACATCCGTCCGCATAGGCGGTGATTTTCTCGAGCGCACGGACCAGGTTAAATACCTGGGATCTGTTGTTCACACGTCCAGTGACATCGATTGCGATGTCAAGTCACGCATTGCTGCCGCGTGGGCCAAATGGCGGGAGATGACCGGTGTCATTTGTGACCCTAAAATGCCGATCCGGTTGAAGGGACAGGTCTACAAAACCATTATTAGACCTGTCCTTTTACATGGCAGTGAGACGTGGCCGATATTGGAGCGACACAAGCAGGAGCTGCGTGTCACGGAAATAAAGATGCTGCGGTGGATGTGTGGGGTCACGCGGATGGACCGCGTGAGAAACTCTCGCATCCGCGGCGGCCTTCACGTCCGTGACATTGCAGACAAGTTGCAAGAGTGTCGCCTTCGTTGGTATGGTCGCGTCTTGCGGCAACCACCGGGCTACGTAGGTAACAAATGTCTGGCCATGTCAGCCCCGCCGGGTCCCGGTAAGAGGGGAAGACCCAAGAAGTGCTGGCTTGACGTCGTAAGGGATGACATGCGTGCCAATGGTCTCACTACAGGGGATGCCGAAGACCGTGCGAAGTGGAGGAGAAAATGTAGGAAAGCGGACCCCGGGCGTCGCGAGACGCAACTGGGACAGACGCTCGGATGATGATGATGATGGTGGTAGAGCTAAATTGATGATTTTTTTTCTAACGTTGTATGCTTTTGGCGAGTAAAAATGAAGAGTAATTGCAAATGATCTCAATTCTGGTGGATACTTTGAATGGTTTACTCTTCCGCCAGTATTTAAATTCATCCTTTTAAGCAACTGTGGCTTAAAATCATCATACTGATGTAACGTCTCCGCACAATCATCACCAATTATTTTTTTGTTCTTTAGCACACCAATTACAGTGCGTAAACTAGAGACGCTGACCTTTAAACGATTCACATGTTGTGACAAGACTTTTATACGAACTCTTGATTTTCTCAAAGATTTTTATACTCGCTGCAATGCTTTTTTCGATGATTTAGGACTGTTTTCATATCGATGATCATGCCGGATATTATCACAGACTTTGGACAGAGACAAAACCTTCTTTAAGGCAATACTCTGCGGCGAGTCACAGCTATTACTTCGACCTAAAACCAAAAAATATTTTTATTAAAATTTAAAATATTTGGAAAGTAAAAATTTATAAATATGTCAGATAACATCACACACATTAATCTGATTCTGAGTTAAGTAGCTTAAGCACTTGTATTACTAAAAACCGGAGGCACCAAATATCATACAAAATTATTATATTTATATAATGAGATGTACTTACAACTCAAGTTGGTATCATTTTCTTGATGATTAGTCTTCTTTCTACTTCTACAGCTATTCTCCCATGTACAGAGGATGTAGGCGTAACTGTCCTTGTTCCTGATACGGAACATGTTGGGGCAAACATTTTTTCGTATGTTGAAGAAGAACTTTCTAGGGTAGGCCTAGCCTGCTTTGAGGCAATACTCTGTTGCGGGTCGCAACATGCGCTGCGACGCCTTCGAGCTAAAAACAAAATTTATGTTAATCAACAGCTTATCTACAAATCAAAAGTAAAAAAATATTTTAAATAAAATATACTGTTTTATAATGCGGTTTTCAAATACTTGTGTTTGTGACCTAGACCCTAAGCCACAGCGACTTTTCTAAATTAAATTGCATTATAGTTGACATGTGGTCATTGTTGACGAGATTTTAGGTAATCATAGCTATTCGTATTGTACTTAATATTTAAACATTTTGATTTTAATCCAGGATCCAAGAGTGGTGGCTATTTATACGCCACCAGTCATAGTTTAATTGATTAATTACTTACCACTCAAGTTGGTATTGTTCTGATCCAAAATTAGTGTTGCTTTTACTTCAAAGTCTATTGTCTCAGGTACAGAGGGTGCAGAGATAACCATCCTAGTACCGGATAAAACTATATTTTCATGTGTAGAAGATACATTTTCTACAAAACAAAACCATATGAAAAAAATTTAAATTGAAATAAAGCAACTTTTCTCTCAATCTAACCTAAGCTATAAGAAAGAAAAAAAAACAATATTAATTATTAGACCATGATTGACCAGTTTTTATAAGTTCTGGATAGCTTAACTGACAAATAATTTGTGAGTCTTCCATATAAATCTATCTGTCAGGTAATCAATCCGGAAATTATTTATTACCGGTGACACGGGTACTACATATACTATTTTATGACATGGTCTAAGAGACAGCTTCCCAAATAACTTGTAGGATGTATGTATAGGCCATCATAAAAAAAAAAAACAAAATGTACAGAATTTTTATCAGAGAAAAATTCTTACATACGACCTATCTAACAAATAAATACAGTATTTTTTACTTACCGCTAATACTACTATACATTTTTTTTGGTATACTGCACTTTTTTAAAGTAATGCATGAGTCATGCTTAATAAAACAGTCATCAGAGAAGTGTTTTGAACAGATGTAATCATATTTTTTCGGACGCCAACTAGGCTTTGCAATATTTTTCAGCCATAATTCTAGTCTTCTTTTGTCAGTCGGAAACCTGTGAATAGTTTTAATTAAAATGATGCATGTGAAATGTATTTGATAATAAAAATTGTTCGACGGCAAATTTCGTTCTTGAGAATAAATAAATATTGATAGAAAAATCTTCGATAATTTATCGACAAGGATTTGTGACGGCACTATTGTATAAATAATTGTTTATCAAAACCAGCAATACAAAGAATATATATATATATATATATATATATATATATATAATAATAAGATTAGTGACAATTTTTAGGCCATAGTATCAGTAAAAGTTTAATTGGTTCAATAATAGCCGTAAATTGACTTACTTGTGAAATGTAACCCCACTTCCCTTATGGTAACGAGTTTTGCATATAACGCACTCTTTCATGGTTTGCCTATGAACTACCACCACTTGTTTATGTATCAACTATATTCATACGACACAACAAACCGGCTTATTCACGTTAAACCTTAAAAAAACACTTATCAACACGCAGGAACGTCTAGAGCAAATGAATGAAATTGTGTATTTAGGGAGTATGTTTAGCGCGGATGGAAGATGTGATTCGGATATAGAACGGCGAGTAGCTGCCGGAAACAGAGTTAACGGTGCTTTTTCCCAATTAGTAAAGCGACAAAGCATCGGGAAAGAAGCACGACTGGCGATTCATAACGCAGTGCTAGTGCCAACTTTGCTTTACGGTAGCGAAACCTGGGTATGTCAGCAGATGCATGAAAGTAAATTGAATGCTGTGGAGATGTGATCACTTCGAAAATTGTGCGGCGTTACCTTGGCCGACCGAATACGTAACAAAGTGATACGCAATATGGCAGGTTTGAATGAAAGTGTCAGCGTTAAGCTGGAAAAGGGCGTGCTCCGTTGGTTTGGACACGTCCAACGAATGTGTGAGGAACGATTGACGAAGAATATATATTGTGCGAAAGCAGAAGGTAGAAGAGGTCAGGGTAGGCCGAGACTTACATATGAAGACCACGTGAGCAGATTGCTCAAAAACGGAAAGGTCAAAAGTACTCGGATACCCAGACGTGCGTGCATGGAACGATTGATGAATCTCGAAGAAGCGAAAGAAGTATGCATGGATCGCGAAGCCTGGCGATCTGTCCTCTCTGACTACCCCGTCAGGGATACAGCGTGAAGATAGTTAAGTTAAGTTAAGTTTATCAACACGCAGATAATCAAAACGATGCAGCGGCCATTTGCAGGTTACGTGAAATTTAGTTCTTTTCCCACGCATTGGCACAATAAAAAATATAATAAAATATTTATATATTATATCTTTAATAAAAATGGCTTCGAATAGGCACAATAAAAAGCTGTCATTCTAGAGGGAATCGTTAGTCCAGCGTACTTGTATGTATAGAGGTCAGTGATAATTATGCATATTTTTTTTAAATATTCTAGTTCTGGGTTGCTATATTTTAATAAAAAACTATACAAAAGATATAAAGTAACAGTTAACGAAAAAAAGAAATGATTACGTTTGGTCACATTTTGTGCCAGTATATCGCAAAAGGGCGCAGCGTGGACGTGGCGTCTACAAGTTATAAATTGAAAAATGGTTTTTAACTTATCCAAATACCCATATACGTGAAGATGCATTTATTTACTTACGTAAAAAAGATCCTAAAACTAATAATGTGTTTTACTAAAAATAATGCCTTCAATTGCTTCTATATACATGTATCTTCAAATTCTCACTTCCAAATTATCAACGCTACGACCTAACTTGCATTGTTTGCATTTTGAGATACATTTCCATATGTCAACATAATATCAAGTATTATCTATTTAATTTTAATAAAATGAATATTTTGCCACGGTTTTGTTTAATTCTTGACTACTGCGAGATCGCAAAGAATACTGCCATAGGTATCAAAACTAGGAGTAACCTCAGATATTGAGAATAGTGATACGACTGCCGGTCATCAGAGAAATTTAAAAATAATACAATAACTAAGAGCCGGTGCCATGTACGAACTTAGTTTGGCAATATAATGCTGCGAGCACACAGATGGTATATATCTTAATTATCTCAAATACTTGATATGTCTGCATTTGTCGCCGAGAAAGTGGAGGTTAAAAATCTATGAAAATCAGACATTTTAGGTGTTCTATAAATAACATTTTTATTGCGAGAGATGGAAAGTGTATTGATGACATTGAAAGAACAGTTTTAGCTGGCAATCAAGTGAATAAAGCAATCTACACCTTTATGAGCACCCAGAACGTGTCTAAAAAGGCAAGATTGGCTGTACATATAGGAGTGCTTGTCCCTACACTAACATATGGCAGTGAAAGTTGGGTATGGCATGGCAGAAGAAGCATAGAAGTAAAATTAATGCAGTAGAAATGAGGAGTCTGCGAAGTATAGCTGGAGTGAAATTGAGAGATAAAGAAAGGAACAGCGTAATAAGGGAACATTGCGGTATGACAGAAGACGTAGTGACTAAGATAGAAAAAGCGAAGCTAAGATGGTTCGGACACGTGGAGAGGATGGATAAAAATAGACTGACGAAGAAAATTTATGTGGCGAGAGTAAATGGGCAAACTGGTAAGAGTCGACCTCGACGTACATATGCCAATCAAATTAAAGATCTTTTGACAAAAGGCCAGGTCAAGAGTACCCTTAATCGGCGAGCGTGTATGAAAACAATTATGAAAGTTGAAGAAGCGAAAGTTGTATGCCAGGATCGTAGCAAGTGGAAAGCAATAGTCTCTGCCTACCCCGATGAGAGACAGGCGTGATGATATGTATGTATGTATGTATGTATAAATAACAGCCTCCATAATTATTACAAGAATTCTACAACATGTCAATACACTTTACAATACTGTATACATTTTACATTTTACAATGCTGTAAAATATACAAAATCACATGTAAAAAAATTTAACTCCTGAAAATCAGACAGTCACGAGACGAGCCACGAGCGCACGTTTACACTCGCGCCTCCGGCTCGTCTCGCAGCTCATCTTGTGGCTCGTGCGGGAGTGTAAACTTTCAATATTACTTATCTAAAATAAATAAATATCCATCACGCCTTATCCCCAAAGGGGTGGCAGAGGCATATTATATGCCCACTTTTTACCGTGTGGATTCCTGTCCCACGTAATAGGTGGTGAGCCCATTGCCGTGTTGAAATAGACAGACGCAGGGTGTGGCTACCTGCTGTTGAAATTTTCAAGCCTCCCATAAGGCCTTCAACCAGGCTTAACGACTGCCATTTTACTGGCAACCGGGACCAACGGCTTAACGTGCCTTCTGAAGCACGATACGCTCGCAAATGTAAATGCCACAAAGTGGTCACCCATCCGAGGACCAGCCATAGTGAAAGTTGCGTAACTCAGTGATCGTTTACAGAACACTGAGACCGCGGGGCCACGAGTGCTTCAAGTAAGTATAAGTATTACTTATCTCTTTGGTGTAAACCTACGGTGTAGTGTAAACGCAGTATCAGGATTTAGATTTTTTTGTTGTTTATCGCCCATCTTGGGCAGGCAAAGGAAATTTGATCCATACAGCCTAGTCTTAATTATTTATTATTTTCTTGTAATTTTGTTTTAGTCCTAACTAGTCGTTTGTCGATGTCAAGTCCTAAGTCCTAGGTCTTAGTCCGTGCCAAAATAAGGCAGTCCCTTATTGCGGCTATATATATCGAAATTTGGCACTATCACAAACAACACCGCTATTCTTTGCAATATATCACTTTCGTTCACTAATGCAATTTTCCGAACTCTTTATGTATAATATTCCACCATTATTAATCACAAAAACACGAATTTTACACTAGTTTTTGAAAATAATATACGACAAACGTGCGCCAACGCGATCAGGATTTTGATTTTTTTCGTTTTCTTCGCCCATTTTGGGCAGGCAAAGGAAACTTAATCTATACAGCCTAGTCTTCAGTATTTATTATTTTCTTGTAATTTTGTTTTAGTCTAGTCGTTTGTCGATGTCAAGTCCTCAGTCCTAGGTCCTAGTCCGTGCCCCAATAAGGCAGTGGATCCCTTATTGCAGCTATCTATGGAAATTTGGCACTAACACAAACAAAACCGCTATTCTTTGCAATATATCACTTTCGTTTACTAATGCACTTTTCCGAACTCTTTATGTATAATATACCACCATTATTAAGCACAAAAATACGAATTTTACACTAGTTTTTGAAAATAATATACGACAAACGCGCGTCATCGCTCGCGTTGGCGCCAAAAGTCTCAGGATTTTGAATGAATTTAATGGATAATTTTTTAAATATTTTTATTAGTAGTGGTGAGGTACAATATAATAATTGTACATAATAATTTAACCGGTATTATCTTAATAGATAGTCGATTATGAAATTAGACCATAATGCGATTACGACTATAAACAGCTACGTACGGTTTCTCTCACGTATTATGTAGATGATATGAGAAATAATTGATATACGTTGTTAGGTATGACAAATATAGAAAATAAATATTATTAACGATGTGTTTTATAATTATTTTAAGTCTCAGTGACGGTTTTATTCATTCTACGACAAATCATTTCCGGTTCATAAAGTGACTGTGTGCTGCTCACTATTGATATTTTGACATAATATTCCACGTCAATCGAGTTGGAAAGAAAATTGGCATTTTACCTCAAGTTTCTTGCGTCGTTGGGCTGTTTGTTACAAAAGTGAATGGCCTACTATCCTGCAGAGTAGCCGCTGTTAGTATAAAGAAGTAAATTTACGCAATAAATCAATATGAAGTTAATATATCTGGCGTTATTAGTCCTCCCTGCGGCTCTCCTGTGCTTTCAGAGCTGTAAGTAAATTAAATATTAACCAAAATCTATGATATTTGTCGTTCCCAATTACGTGGCATCACATATCCTATATTTTGTGAGAGAAAGTTATTTTAGAAGACCATAATATCATGATCAGACAACAGTTATGACTATTAACTCTTACTTGGAATTCATTTATTGAGTTTACAATGATTTGTATTGTACATCAAGCATACTCTGTTATATCATCCTGTATTCTTGGCAGATTGTCTAATTTGATGAAAGTATAGCGGTAGGTTATTATACCAATTTAATATTTTCCAACTAAGTATATTCATAAACTAATGAACTAACAAAATAAGCAAAAGATTTACAAATTGTCTTATCATCAGGAAGTATTAACCATACAAAATATCTTTCTTGGTGATTTCATGTTTCAATTTCAACAAACTTTAACAAGTATAAACTTGAAAAAAATTTGAAGATCTGTAGCTAAAGAATGATTGCAGTGATGATCATGGCAATTATAAAGATGATTACAATCATTGTGTGAATATGTCTGTACAAGAATCTTGAAAGCAGATGATTGACTAATCTCTCAAACATACAGTTCAAACTGCTATTTCATTATTATGATTCTAGCATCCACTCACAATAGATTTTTAATCGTGATTTTGTAAAATGTCACAAGTAAAGCCGTAGGGTATACACTATATTCATCTAAAAACTTCACATGAAATCTATCTTCAGTATATTTATCATCTACTTATTATCAGCAATGTTTTGAATGCGTTGCAGCGCATATGGTGGCAGCGTATACCCTAGTTTGTCATATAATTTATGCAGTGATCAATAGTTATAGAGGTTAAGTTTAGGTCAAAACATTATCAAGTTTGTTTTATGCACCTTTAGTAAAAAGTTGAGTACATCACCAAAGTAGATAAACAGAAATTAAAAAATCAAAGAATTCACTGAATTCTATCCCATTCATTTTCATTTCAATATTGAAGATAGATTTGACTAGTTCCAAAGTTTTATACACAGTTTTTTCACAGTATGTATTACCTTTTTTACAACTATAAAAGATGGAGAGAGAAGCCTATTAACAAAGTAAAAGCCGTTAAAAAGTTATAATAAAAATACTCTTTATTTTCAGCTAACACAATCTTTGCAAGAGCAGAGGAAGATGAACTTGATGATGTAGTGGACATTGAAGGTGAAGACAGTCAGGTTGTAGGCGAAGATGCAGATGATGAGTCTGTGGTGAAATCATCACAAGATGTTGATACTACGATTTTGTTCACCAAACCTGTGCCTAACTATGGAGATACAGCCTTTGGTAAGATACACCATTATTTATATCTATGCTAACTAGCTAATACGTACAGGATGAAGTTTCCTGTACCGGCTTCCCAGAGAAACAATACCTAAGATAAAAAGTAGCCCATAACTTCAGGGATAAATGCACCTTTGTAACAATATAGAATTTTCAAAATAGGTTCAGCAGGTCCAGAGACAACCCCTGCAACCTCACTAACTTCATCTCTTTATGATATTTTATACATAAAGTACCTATTAAACATGTAGTTGGACTACATGAAGTCGTTCCCACAAAGCCTTTGGACACCAACAATTTGCAACACCAAATATTTTATTCTCACATTGCCAACCTTGAACAAACCAATGTGGGAATTACTTGGGAAATTAATGGTTGTACTATTATATTTAATATTATATGTATTACTATTATATTTAGACAAGAATACCTGATGGAAAGTGGTCACCATAGCCTATGGACATAACATAACATACTTTGACTTGCGCTTGACCTCACCTGTACACAAATATTACTGTTATGTGTGGTGGCACCAGCTTCATATCATAAAACTTAAAGTGACAACTTAGTTTGGTTTTACTATATGTGTGAAATATGTCTCTTTCAACAGACCTTCAAGCTGGGTTCCCAGTAGAATTCTTGGTTGGCTTCATCAACAAGGGCTCTGTGGACTACCTCGTTGAATCAATGGAGGCCTCGTTCAGATACCCTATGGACTACACTTATTACATCCAGAACTTCACAGCATTGCCTTACAACAGAGAAGTGAAACCCAAACAAGAGGCGACATTTGCATACTCATTTATTCCCAATGAAGCATTCGCGGGAAGACCATTTGGATTGAATGTACAGCTTAATTACAGGGATGCCAGTGGGAATTCTTACCAGGTAATTTACTAATATGCATTGTTAATACAAACAAACAAACATTTACAGAACACACACTTATATGTTCCTATCAGAAATCAAGCCACCGAGCCATAAAATCTAATAGAGTAACCTTTGTTAATACACTTTGAACAGAATAGTAAAAGGTAACAGCAAAAATTTAAAGCATTTTTTCTGTATTAATAACTATAAATATCTATGCTGCTGATGGCAGAAAGAGAGTTTAGGTAGACAGATGAAAAAGAGAGTTTAGGTAGACAGATGAAAAAGAGAGTTGGCAGTAGATTAAGGTATTCTATTTATAATGTTAAAGTCACAGACAAGCATACTGTTCACCTGACCGAAATAGTAATTTCTGTAGGATATAGATAATTGCAATGTTTGGTGTTAAAAATGCTATTGTATGTCTTTACATCTGCCTTTCAAACAGTTTTGTAAAAATTAAATTGTAGGCAGTTGTCTTTTACAATTCAGTGAAAATATGGCATTTGTCTAATGATAAAAATATGTTACAACATGTTACTCATTCTTCAGGAAGCTGTATACAACCAGACAGTTAACATAGTGGAAGTTTCCGAGGGCTTGGATGGAGAGACGTTCTTCCTGTATGTGTTCCTTGGTGCTGCTGTAGTGTTGGCCCTGGTGTTGGGTCAACAGGCACTGTCTTCTCTCGCCCGTCGCCGCTCGCCACGTTCCGCTCCCAAGCCACTTGAGACAGGCACTCATAATGATGTGGACTACGACTGGCTTCCTAAGGAAGTCGTCAATCAACTCAGTAAGTTTATATCCATTGTCAGTAACTACAAAGTGAGCCCAGACTAAAATAAATTAAAATTTAAATTTTTGAAGTGGAATTTTTTTTCTGTCACGAGTTGGACTCGATCCATCATCTCTTCTTAAGACGTAAAGAGGTGGATTAATTTGTCGGTTTCGAGCATGTCACGGTGGTGCAGTTGGTAAACGCGTCTGGTGTGTTAACCAGAAGATGGTGGTTCAAGTCCAGCTTAGTGAAAATTGTTCCACTTTAAAATTTTAAAATTGTTACTAATTTTTTTTTAAGTATTAAAATTACTTTTTTTTAGTCTAGGCTCACTTTGAGAGTTCTATCTATCCAGAATAATTTCAACCCAATAACTAAAGAACCTTTACAACAATGATGCAATATATTTATTATTTTATCCTGGGCTTCGCGAGACGCAACCGTGACAGATCCTCGGTCGATGCAGTATATTTTAACATCAACGAATGGTTGACGTCATTAAGGGGTCTGGGAAAGTACTGGTTCCAGGGGACACAAGTCCAAATGTTTTGCCGATATTTTTGAGAGATCTCTAATGCTCTGCAGTGGGAATCAATTAATGAGATGATATTAGAAGCGCTCGTGGCCTAGCGGTCTCAGTGCTCTGTAAACGATCACTGAGTTACGCAACTTTCACTATGGCTGGTCCTCGGATGGGTGACCACTTTGTGGCATTTATATTTGCGAGCGTTTCCGTGCTTCGGAAGGCACGTTAAGCCGGTGGTCCCGGTTGCCAGTAAAATGGCAGTCGTTAAGCCTGGTTGAAGGCCTTATGGGCGGCTTGAAAATTTCAACAGCAGGTAGCCACAACCTGCGTCTGTCTATTTCAACACGGCAATGGGCTCACCACCTATTACGTGGGACAGGAATCCACACGGTGAAAAGTGGGCATATAATATGCCTCTGCCACCCCTTCGGGGATAAGGCGTGATGGAGATGATATTATAGTTTGGTATGGTTCTGGCAACTCAATGTTTAGAGCATTGCCTTGGTTAGACAATGGTCACGGGGTAAAGTCCCGGGGGCCGAGTCTACTATTGGCAAGCCAAGGAATAGAACCAGAATCGCTGTTTTTAGCTGTCAAAATGTTAGTAGACTAGCAAAAATGCAACTGACTAGCGGCCACTGGCGTGATACGGAATTCTATCGGCCGACTGATAGAAGTTTATTGGAGTACGATTGTAATAGTAGACTAAGAAAAACTGTCAACATTATACCAGTGACTTTCTATTGAGCGACGATTTCGATTCTATTTCGACACGATTGAAAACTCGGCCACCGTCCTGAAGCTAATTGTCATTTTTCACTGTAATAAAAATTTATACATGATGATGTGTTCTACAAACGAATAAAGTACGAAATTCTGACATATGTGCTTTAATAGAGTTTAGGATCTCACACAACAGTTACATCCAGTTCAGTTATTAGAAAAACCCCAATACAAATCTGCTCTAGTAAGGCAATCACAGGTATGGGAAAATTTGAATTTTAAAAAATCACTACATAATTCTAATAACCTGTCTCCACAAAGATTCTTTAAATCTCTATGTCTCTACTAACATTATGAAAATGAAAGTTTTGTTGTCTGTCTGTCTAGTTTTCACACCTAAATTACTGAACTTATTTCAATGGAATTGGATAAAGAGACAATCTAGAGCTGAAGAATGAGCTACTGTGGGAAATAATAATAAGAATACTTCATTACGCGTGTGGAGCTGCGGGCTTCAGCAACTATGTTATAAAATGATGTTATTACAACTACAACACTAATTTTCAATATCTTTTCAACAGAAAAATCACCCAAGTCACCCAAACAGTCTCCACGCCTGAGGAAAGCAAAAAGATCAGCTGGTGATGACTAACTCTACAATTATATGAGGTTCAAAGTACATTGAGCACAACGCGGGGTGCTAAATGATCTCCCGTCATTCGACTATCATAAAAACAGGTCCTACACATAAGGCATAATAATCATGATGCCTTAGTCAAAAAAGTTTCGGTAGCCAGTGAATATGTTTAGGTATCAAGTGTCAATCCACAGTAGTGTAGGAAAATGTAAATAAAGTAACGTTAATAATACAGCAAAACATTTTAATGTTGCTTCTAAAATTTCACAGAAAGCATATTTAAAATATGGCTGTATGGACATAGATCCATTGCCTGCTCAATAAAGTACGAATAAAACAATAGTGAGGAACCTATTCTTATTTTAGTCGATTTTTTTATACAGACTTTGTGGTACCTAGTTGCTAAGTGCAGTGTGATGTGAGAATAAATTATGGAACAAACTGTGTGGGAGCTTTATAACAACGTGAGCGCAATGAGAATATTTAATAAAATGTTAATTTTTTTCTCTTTTTTTATTTATACCTTGTACCTTTTTTATTCATGAGGATACCACTACGATTAATGGATCTACAGGAAACGAAAAAAGTATGCATGGATCGTCATCCCTGACTACCCCGTCAGGGATACAGCGTGAATATTAGCTATAATAGTTAGCTAGTTAGTTAGTTTTTTAAGAAACCACTACAGACATTTACAGTGATGAGTGTATGTTGTAATTGAACTTTGTGCTCAGCAGATAGCCATAGTCTAAAATGCCCGTTAAACCGTGAATCTATTGAACCATATTCCTTGGTACCTTGACAACCTCAGCAAGTTTGGGCACTGATTCTCCTTTCCCTCGTCTGTAAGACCCGAGTGGCTGTTGAAATAGAGCTGAGCGCAGTGTACCCACACCGCTTTCATTTTAGGTCCTAAAAGTAAACTACTGTAACAAGCTAGTTTGACGTAAAATGTTTTGGGTTTGGAAGTTTAGCTATATTGACTTAGGCGCTGCATTATGTTTCACGACTTTCCACTTTAAAACAGTGTACCCTTAAAACTGACATGAGAGGCAGACCCAAAAAGTCCTAACTTGATGTAGCGTTGGCCGCACTGCACTACATGGGATGCTGAAGACAGTGCGAAGTTAAGGGAAAGTGAACCACGAGCTCCGAAGCTAAGGCTTTGATCTAGACGATGATCTATATATCGGTTATCAAATTGTCAAACGCTCGGACGATGAACAAATATATCGGTTATCAAATTGTGAAGCGCATGTGGCCCCGCTGACGTAGGGTTCTGTAAACGATCACTGCGTTAAGCAACTTTCACTATGGCTGGTCCTCGGATGGGTGACCACTTTGTGGCATTTATATTTGCGAGCGTTTCCGTGCTTCGGAAGGCACGTTAAGCCGCTGGTCCCGGTTGCCAGTAAAATGGCAGTCGTAAAGCCAGTTGAATGCCTTATGGGCGGCTTAAAAAATGGATGCAATGGGCTCACCACCTGTTAGCTGGGACAAAAAGCAAAGCATACGGTGAAACGTGGGCGTATAGTACGCCTCTGCCTACCCCTTCGGGGATAAAGGCGTGAAAATATGTTATGTATGTTCAAAGGCTTTTCTACATACTTAGGTATGGCGCTAGCAGTAGTAATAGTTATGATAATGGGGTCACTAGATGGTAGCATCGATATATTTAATTTGATACGCATAGTCAAGCCATTTATCCCAAAGGGTTAGGCAGAGTATGTACCCCATATATCACCAGTTTTGAGTTTTACGTAATTGGTGATGAGCGTTTTACTGCGTTGATAAGGAAATAGGTAGATTGAGTGCTACTGTTAAAAAAATTCCAAACTAAGCACATAACTGATAAACATACTTAAATATTTCTAAATACATACATTAGTACATACATATTTGTATCTGCCAATCACGCCTTTATCCCCGTAGGGGTGGCAGAGGCTATTTTACACCTACATTTAATCGCATGCATCCCGTCTCACGTAACAGGTGGTGAGCCCATTGCCGTGTTGATATGGACAAGCGCTGGTCGTGTCCACCTGCTGTTGAAATTTTTAATCCGTCCATAAGGTCTTGAACTAGGCTTTACGACTGCTGTGTTACTGGCCACTGAGACCAACGGCTTAACGTGCCTTCCGAAGCACGAAAACACTCATAAATGGATGTGTCACAAAGTGGTCACCCATCTGTGACCAGTCATAGTAAAAATTGCTTAGCGCTTCTGCATGGTTTCGGCATTTGGTAAATAGTGCCAAAAAGCATACCTATATCCCTAAAAGATACTCCTAGCATAGCAGACCCCGTGTTCCAAGGTTGAGCTGTGGTCTGAAGCTGCAGCCTAGACCTTACGCTACGATTAGACGAGGTCAATATTTAATCGTAACTGAGACAAGTTGTTGATTGTTTATAAACTAACATAAGGTCGCCTGCTCTATCTATAACTCAACAGAACTCGTTAATCTCATCTACTTAGATAAATTGTTGGCGTCATATATTATAAATTTATAATAATTTTATCGATAATTTATAAACTGACAACGGTTTACTATCACTGAACTAAAAACCAGATAAAATGGTGTTAAGTAGGTATTAACTCGAAAAATAACGCATACACATGGAAGTATTTAAATAAAATCAGTATGGTAAATTTAATATAATAATGGTAATATATCGACATAATAGTTATACAATGAGGGATAATAATTTAATAATGGTAATATATTGAATAATAAATTTAACTGATAGAGGAAGCTCGTGAAAGGTGCAGAATGAAAGCGGATGAAAGGTTGTCTTTCAATTTCCGGGATAATACCAAGCTCTTCTGGAAAGAGGTAGGCAAGACTGAGTTGTTCGACAATCTGCAGTATGAATAAAGTGCTTAGTGTTAACAATGACGTCCTAACAGACCAAACTGTCGTCCTACAGAGATGGAGTGAATATTATGAAAAGATGTATGCAAGAAAAGACAGATGCCACATCGGGAAGTGGAGCTCACTTCGATACTCCGATTAGTAAAGAATTTCAACTTGTTTCGGTAAAATTCTCAGTGGTTAGAACTTGAATGTTTAAAAGTCACGGCATCAAATCCCATCTCAACCAAATTGCTGCTTTTTCGCTTTAATGAAATTTGTTACAAGTACTTACTTAATTTATGGCCCTTAACCGGCGTATATGTATGAAAACACTTTTGAAAGCGGAAAAATCGAAAGTTGTAAGCCAGGATCGTAGCAAGTGGAAAGCCATAGTCTCTGCCTCCCCCAATGGGAGACAGTGGTGACAATATGTATGTATGTATGTTAATATTTATATGCAAAAGTTAATTGCTTACTACTTTAATTACTTTCAAATATTCTAGTACATTATTTGATTGATATTTACTTATTATATTTTATTTTTCCTACCCTCTTCCTACAGAGAGACGATAAATTTCTACTAGAATTCTCTCCCTATATATACTGTGCTTCTACAGTGGGCTGTAACTTGATGGGTGCTTTGAGCCTTCATGGGAGGCAAAGTGGAGACAGTAAAGTATGGAACTTTTGTCTAAATAAAAATATAACTAAGTATATAGGTAGGTTTTTATAAAGATGCGTCTTTGTGAACGAGTCTCTAGATTTAACATTTAATCATTAGTGTAAATGTATTCACTTTAGGTACGGTTTAACATCTAAACAATAGACGCAGTTTCAGTCCACTTGATAAGCTTCATCGCGATGGCCGACAGAGGTGTGTACATATTTAAATTGTTGTTTGAGTATTTGACTTAAGTATTTAAAATTGTAGGAAAATAATTTAAATATTATTATCATTTTCATCGTAGATATTTAGTTTTAATCAAAAATTTAAAATAATTAAATCAAAATGACATCATCGGTGGCATGAAAACTTAAACCACCTAACATGAAAACCTTACAAGGTACATACATACATACATACATATTGTCACGCCTTTATCCCCGAAGGGGTAGGCAGAGGCATATTAAACGCCCACATTTCACCGTATGTATTTTTGTCCCACGTAACAGGTGGTGAGCCCATTGCCGTGTTGAAATGGACAGGCGCAGGCTGTGGTGACCCAGCTGTTGAATTTTTTTTAAGCCGCCCATAAGGCCTTCAATTTGGCTTAACGACTGCCATTTTATTGGCAACCGGGACCAACGGCTTAACGTGCCTTCCGAAGCACGGAACTGGGGTGGGTCTAAAGGGACGAATAAATTTAATAAAATGTGTCTATTTTAGATGTTAAATTTGGATGAAATTTTGAACCCGTTGTATTTTTAGTGGGTTGTAACAAAAAGGCTAAAAGGTCTTATGTGCTAGACACTAATTAGCACGACCAATTAAAGTCCTGGTAGTCTCGGACAAGGTACTCGGATATTATGATGACATTGGGTGTTATTTCCGTTCACAAAAAGAGCAAAGGGGCTTCTGCCGTAACCCCAACGATGACGTCTTTGAAGGTTAAATGAAGATACTAAGAACAAATAATCCTTTATTATTTTCCATTTCTAACTCATAAGTAGTGATGAATACCTCACCCTATTCCTGGAAATGCTTTTTGATTTGTAACACATTTTTTAAAAGCAAAAAATTCTATAGTATAATAATATAACTAAGGAGTTCATTATTTTTGGTTTTCAGCTTTCGTATTGGGTTGCAAAACTTTGTTCCGACGTAATGGGACCAACCACGTGAGGCACGTCAGTGCTTTTGTACCAAAAGAATATAAAGTAAGTTCATTTGTACCTGTTGTAGTGTAGTTGTGTTACAATCTACCCGAAATAACAAGGTAGCTGCAGATTCTACACAGTGGTAATAATAAATTATAATATAATTAACCTACTTGGTATAAGCTAAGCGAAGCTTTATTCTTGGTGCAGATTTTTACAAATTACACTACCACCAACTAAGGAGGACCTCCTTGATATCTACTGATACTGACTTCCACGACCATTAATCATAGTTGATGGCTCTTTACGTTTTCGCCGTTAAATAGGAATGTTTGTATGTATTCATACTTAATACGTACTCTGAACATTTTCTTTCAATTTTTTTGTTTCTTTATTAGCAGCTTTGACATAATTCCAGGGGCCGTCTTACGAAAAGTCAGAGCAGCTGAAGGCAGATCACTTCCCGGCTGTCATGAACAATTATTACAAACATTTTCTTTCAATTTTTTTGTTTCTTTATTAGCTGCTTTGACATAATTCCAGGGGCCGTCTTACGAAAAGTCAGAGCAGCTGAAGGCAGATCACTTCCCGGCTGTCATGAACAATTATTACAAACATTTTCTTTCAATTTTTTTGTTTCTTTATTAGCTGCTTTGACATAATTCCAGGGGCCGTCTTACGAAAAGTCAGAGCAGCTGAAGGCAGATCACTTCCCGGCTGTCATGAACAATTATTACAAACATTTTCTTTCAATTTTTTTGTTTCTTTATTAGCTGCTTTGACATAATTCCAGGGGCCGTCTTACGAAAAGTCAGAGCAGCTGAAGGCAGATCACTTCCCGGCTGTCATGAACAATTATTACAAACATTTTCTTTCAATTTTTTTGTTTCTTTATTAGCTGCTTTGACATAATTCCAGGGGCCGTCTTACGAAAAGTCAGAGCAGCTGAAGGCAGATCACTTCCCGGCTGTCATGAACAATTATTACAAACATTTTCTTTCAATTTTTTTGTTTCTTTATTAGCTGCTTTGACATAATTCCAGGGGCCGTCTTACGAAAAGTCAGAGCAGCTGAAGGCAGATCACTTCCCGGCTGTCATGAACAATTATTACAAACATTTTCTTTCAATTTTTTTGTTTCTTTATTAGCTGCTTTGACATAATTCCAGGGGCCGTCTTACGAAAAGTCAGAGCAGCTGAAGGCAGATCACTTCCCGGCTGTCATGAACAATTATTACAAACGGCCGCTACTCCTGCATCAGGGACATATGCAATGGCTGTACGATCATCAGAACAAGAAATACCTCGACCTATTTGGAGGGATCGTTACGGTGTCTGTTGGTCACTGTCATCCGTAAGTTGCTGAAAATATTTATTAATATGTTTTCTGTTACTTTTTGAAAATAGTAGTTTTAGGTACCTGCCTAGAGACTAGAGTACGTACGGAGAGTGGGGACTACCTATGAGGAGGAATGACCAAACCTTGTAAGGGCCAAATCACACATGCCTACTTCTTTTTGCTTTAGTACAGGCAACATGGGCGTACCGAGGGGGGCAGCTGCCCCTCCCCCCCTGGCTTCGGTTCATGTCCTCTACATATGAAGAAAAAAAAACTTCTAGATATTCTTAAAAAGATATATTATGGTCGTATAAGATGGATGCGAAAGGCACAGGAGCGTGTGCTGTGGTGTGAATAGGGAGAGGGCTACGTCTAGCGGTGGACTGCCATAGGCTGATTTGATTGATTCATGGTCGTCTACATTAAAATTTGCTAGCACTGTATGTTATTCTGCCATGAACACGTCAAAAACCGTTCTGCCAAAGGCCCTCAGAAGTTACTTTTAAAATAGCATTTTTTAAGTGTGGATATCCCAGAGATATCTTAGCTTTTAGTTATGATATAATCCCCATGGATGTTCAGTCCGACTGTACGACGTTTAACGCCGGGCGTCCCGGGTAACTCCTCGGAAGGATGTCCCAGAGTTTGTGGCAACCTTGGCTACCACCGTGGTCCGTGGCCTCGCCAGATGGTTTGGTGTTATTCCGCTTACTTATAGGTTGATGGGGTGTTATTCCACTTGTTGATTTATGATGTGTTCGTGAATTTCTCACGTCAAGGCGTCATCTTGAGCCTGTTTTTGCAAGAACAGCGGGAAGCCTGGCCACCGTACTTTTTAAATAGCTAATTATTAAAGAAATTATACAAAACAGTTAATTTTAATTTATGCAAATATTAGAATAGGGGGATAAAATTTAGCCTAAATTACTCCTTATAACATCCACCTGTCAGTGAAAGTCCATTTAAAATCGATCGAGCCGTTTCTTATGTTAGCCGGAACAAACTGACAGAAAATATATAATGTTTTTTTTTTGTGTTAGTATTGTATATACCTACTTTCATTAAGTTGTTACTTTAGAATTACAAACAGACACCCCAATTATATTTATTTGTAGGTAAGTATTATAGTAGATTTGAACCTAACTGATGTATAAATTACAACAGATAGTTTTAGCTCATCAGTCACGCCTTTATCCCCAATGCGGTGGCAGAGGCATATTATATGTCCACATATCACAGTAAGCATTTTTTCCCAGGTGGTGAGCCCATTGCCGTGTTGAAATAGACAGACGCCGGTGTGACTACCTGCTGTTGAATATTTAATAAGACCTAGTTGGCTAACGACTGCCATGTTTACGTACCTTCCGAAGCAGGAAAACGATCTTAAATTAAAGTACCACAAAGTGGTCACCCATCCGTAACCAGCCATAGCAACAGTTCCTTAACGCAGTGATCGTTTACAAAACACTGAGTTATCGGGGCTACGAGAACTTTATACTTTTAAGAAAATCTAATTTCCTTCGATGGCCCAGAACCTGGGTACGCCCACGACAGGCAATCTACGCTTTTGCGACTGTATCGATGTTGCATCGCGTCACTCTTGGTATTCGATTGCAGCATTAAAATAACGCGTTTTTAGATATTTATGTGGCATCGCGATTTCGTGAGTTCCCTAATTCGAACGAGGTATTTTAATCGTGCGTTCAAGCGACTTAATGACGAGTTTCGGCGACTGCTCCCAAGCTGGGGTCGAATCTACTTTTTCAATCGTGTCGAAATCGTCGCTCAATAGAAAGCCACCGGTACAATTTTGACAGTTTTTCGTAGTCTTCTATTACGAACGTACTCCAATAGACAGATTTCTCGGTAGGCCGATAGAATTCTACTAACACGTACCACGCCAGTGGCCGGTAGTCACTTACATTTTTGATAGTCTACAAACATTTTGTCAGCTAAAAACAGCGATTCTGGTTCTATTCTACGGCTTATAGTAGACTCGGGCCCCTGGATTGTGTTCGCCGATTGTTAATTGATGCGATCGGTATCATCTGAATGTGACGAACTTCCAATATGCGACTCAATCGCCGCGTTAGACCTTCATAAGTGTGCAGTCTGGAACATTTGAACTAAGCATTAAGCTTCTTGAAAGCAAGTTTGCTGCTCTCTCCCTTTTAAGATATGAAGATAACTAGTAGTTATAGCAGCTAGGCATTGATTATGTCAAATCACGATGCCTGTGAAATCACCACTGGCTGACTGGACTGCCCTGGGGTTTCAGAGACTTCTTACGGCCGCCCTGGAGAAAACGTTATGGGGTTTTCAATAGAACTGCAACCAATTTGATATTGCAGGGCTCATCGTTAACTTGACCAGACAGCGTCTGTAGTGTAGCTCCTACACGTCTCACGATACATTAGCTATAGTCGTAAACAATAATCACAGAGTACATAGATAGATAAATAAATAAATATCCATCACGCCTTATCCCCGAAGGGGTGGTAGAGGCATAATGCCCACTTTTCACCGTGTGGATTAGATAGATATATTTTCCCTTTTTTATTTCGCGTAATTAAAATGCTCTCATCTAAATCAGGTGGTAAAAAAAGAGTTCCATGGAAAAGAATGAGTATCATTATGACTAAGTACCCACTAATTAAGCCAAACTATTTAATATTATTTAATCAAATTTAGCCATGTTAGGTACCTATTATACAGATAGATATCGATTGTTTAAAAAACGTGCAATTAGGTAGCTACTGCTTCTGTATACCTAATGTATCTTTAGTGTAAGTCATATTAATTATACTTATTACATACTAGTTGGAAGGCTTGGAAAGGCACCCGTGTGGTGGCGGGCAAACCACCAAACGATAGCATACCCAAGGAGGGTTGGTGTCAGGCTGGCGGCCGACCATAAAAACCAAGCCAAAACATTTTGCAGTATGGAATTTAGACATACTGCGCCGACCCCAAGTAAATTGGGACCAGGGCAAGATGATGATGACATACTAGTGGACGCCGGCGGTTTCAGCCGCGTAGTTCCCGTAGAAATACGTTGATAAAATGTAGCCTAAGTTACCTACTCTATATATAATTTGCTATCTGCTAGTGAAAGTCCTGAAAGACTGAGAAAAATATTGAACATTGATTGTTTTATGTTAGTACCATTATAGATCTCGTCTGTTTGAAATTCCAAATTCATTAGTGAAAAGCTGTTACTTCGGAATTTCAAGCCGACGCTTCAATTTTATTTATCTGTGTAAAGGCGTACTTTGCATACAAAAAGTAATTTGAATAAGAAAATGTATTTACCTACATATTACCATTTTAAAAGTATAATTATATGAAAGTAAGTTACATTGTAATTTTAGATACCTACATACTTACTTAACTATATTAACTTTTTACTTCTTCCACTGCTGCACCTACAAATAATTCTCTCTGGAGGCAGGCTATAGGCACTCGGGATTGACCGCTTTTCAGCTCAGCAGACGCAGAACGCCAGTGGTAGCGCCCTGCTGAGTTTCCAACCGCTTTTTTTTTATACCACTGCGGTGGCAGACAAGCATACGGCCCACCTGATGGAAAGTGGTCACCGTAGCCTATGGACGTTTGCAACACCAGAGGTCAGCACTCGCGCTGCCGACCCTTTAAAAACCTTCTAAGACCACTTTTGAAGAACCCCATACCCAGGCAGGGAGTTCATTCCACAACGTAAGCGTACGCGGAAAAAAGCCTCTATCGGACCTAACCGTATGTGAGAGCTCCGGACGCAAAGTGTGAGGGTGAACACCCTGTCTGTGGCGAGCGGTGTGATGATAGACCTTACCTTTTGTTGCACTTGTCTCCTGCGTAGAGGCAGCTGGAAAGAAAACCGAAGGGTTTTTCAGGGATTGAATCGCCCTCTTTTTAGGTTTCCGTACCTCAAATGGAAAAAAACGGAAACCTGATAGAATTATTTTGTTGTCCGCCATACCATCCGTCAAGAATCTTTATCTCGGGATCGCCTGAAGGTATCTAGTTGAAATTATACACTCAGCTCTACGCAATATAGCAGGTTTGAATGAAAGTGTCAGCATTAAACTAGAAAAGGGCGTGCTCCGTTGGTTTGGACACGCCCAACGAATGAGTGAGGAACGATTGACGAAGAATATATTGTGCGAAAGTAGAGGGTAGAAGGAGTCGGGGTAGGCCGCGACTTACATGTGACGACCACGTGAGCAGATTGCTCAAAAACGGAAAAGTCAAAAGTACTCGGATACCCAGACGTGCATGTATGAAGCGATTAATAAATCTACAGGAAGCGAAACAAGTATGCATTATGGATCGCGATGCCTGGCGAGCTGTCCTCTCTGACTACCCCGTCAGGGATACAGCGTGAAGATAGTTAAGTTAAGTTTAAGTTTAAGCTCTACTGTACATTGAAGCTGTGAAAAATAACTTCTAAATTACCGTAAAAAAAATGTTATACCCATTTATGACACTAAAAACGTATTTTTACGGAACTTTATGACACTAAAAACGTATTTTTACGGAACTTTCGGTGGCCCAGCCCGGATTTTCACTTGTGACATTGCTCTTTTGAAACGTACTGTTGACGCACTTTTGATGTTAATCTTTATAATGTGATAAATACCTGCATGCTTTATAAATTCACAGAAAAGTTGTGGGAGCGTTACAGAAACAAATCAATACATTGTGGCACACTACAAGCATTTACAGACATCCTGAGATATACGAGTACATCGAGAAATTGGTGACCAAATTCCCTGGAGATTTAAAGGTATTGAACAAAATATCTTGAAAAATAAAACGATGTGTTATAAAGTGTATACCTACTTTGAGCATGATAATATACTCATAGTTTATGAAGAGCTGGTAGCCTCGCTAACAGCAATACAACCACCATACAATCACAGTAGCCTATGGACGTTTGCAACACCAGAGATGCGGCATTCGCGCTGCCGACCCTTTCTTTCTATTTTTATATTAAATATTGTGGGACACTTTTTACACAGCCAAACCAAGTTTTAAGCTTGTACTATGGGATGAACTGATAAACATATTTATATTATTTTTAAATACATATATATAATACCTACATAGTAAACAACCAAAACACTGAAACAAAAAATGTGGATTACCGAACAATTTATTCCAACCCGGGAATCGAAACTGGGACATCTGCGCGGCAGTCGCATACGCTAACACTTTAGCCACCAGGCAGTCCGACAGTTTTAGTCAGACCCTTTACTAACTATTTTGCGTTTACCTACTTAGGTAGGTACCTACAGAACTCTTTAAAAGGATTCTTCTTCCAGGTGGTGTACCTTGTTAACAGTGGCTCAGAAGCAAATGATTTAGCCGTCTTGCTTGCGAAAATTTACACTGGCAATAATGACATCGTCTCACTGCAAAGCTCTTATCACGGTTTATCCACGGCACTCATGGGACTTACCGCTTCCCAGAGCTATAGGATGCCCATACCTGTTCCTCCGGGATATTATCATGTAAGTAATCACACTATGCAAAGTCAAATCTCTGATCGCATATTTTAAAATGTCATACCTTTTTGTTACCTAATTTTCTGATCCGGTTGCACCAGTCATCGGTCGTAGTCATAGGCTGTCTGACGCTAAGTCATAAAAGAAAATATATTACTAATAGTTTCTGACATACAAAACTATAATCTTGCCATGCTTTTACAGACGCCGTTAGCAGACCCATATAGAGGATACTGGGGTGGTATAAGGGACTCAATCTCACAAGTTCCTGGTGCCTCCAGCGATCCTGGTGTAGATGATTCTTCAGACAAATACATTCATCAGCTAAACGAGGTAAATAGATTGGTACTGTTGTTTGTTGTTTTCCCGTTATTGTTGTGCAGAGTAAGATCCAACGTCTGGTCAGGTGTGCATGTGGAACAAGGCGACTGCTTCCGAGAAATGAAATCCAATAAACAAAGTTATAGGTACCGACTTGTATCAACATATAATATGGTGGTTCTTGAAGCACATTATTAACAAAGATCAAGATATGTCCAACAGATACTTCTAGAGTGAGTAAATATAACTAAGTAATATGGCTAAGCAAATTGTTAGTCGTGCACACAACATGGCCACGACGAAGGATGGGAGAAATAGAATGAATCAACAAAACTGATGGGACACAGTGTTGTTCAATGTTATCAAATTCCAAAAACTATTCTATGGAATCTGAATTCTCTGAATTGAAAATGGGTTTTCGGTTCACCAAAAAAAGTTAATGCTTATGACAATGTAGTAATGAAGTGTAGCGAATTACTAAGAGTTACTGGCTCAGCACCTCGGGGATGCTGATCAACACAACATACACTCATATTGGTAAACTAGGTAGGTAGGTATATAATTATATACATACTTGACGACGCGCATGGTGCCCAGAATGTCCCTACTGGAGATCTATTTACATCGTAATATCAAATCGCCCAACAAAAAAAGAAATAGATTTAAACTAAACCTTAGTGATTGCTCTAATGTAGGAAGTCTCTACATACACAGGTTTTGGAAACGTCCATACCGACTGGGCGCTTGGCTGCAATGTTTGCGGAATCCATTCAGGGAGTCAACGGAACTGTTCAATTTCCTAAGGGATATCTAAAGAAGGCTCAACAACTGGTCAAAAAACACGGAGGCCTATTTGTTTCGGATGAAGTAAGTTTTAAAGACATTTAAATTGAAGCGATTGATGAATCTCGAAGAAGCGAAAGTATGCATGGATCGCGAAGCCTGGCGATCTGTCCTCTCTGACTACCCCGTCAGGGATACAGCGTGAAGATAGTTAGTTAGTAAGGATACAGAAGACTTAGCAATGGCGGCTGGCAATTTTATTTTACTACTATGCTTGCAGACAAGCATACGGCCTACCTGATGGAAAGTGGTCACCGTAGCCTATGGACGTTAGCAACACCTGAGGTGTAGCAATTTTGCTACTGTACTGATGCTGCATCGCGATTTCGTGACTACCTGTGTTGGGAGTTGGGACGCAGTATCGGAGTCGCACATTTTAGCAACTCAGTCACTGCGACTGGCGTTTTAAGTGTGCAATATGGGGAGCGCCCGATCACTGCATTTAGCTTCTAAAAGAGACAATCGCCTGTCGGGGCATGCTAAAACGAGCTGGTCTGCGGAAATATTTCCACACCATAAAGGATAGGAAATCATTACGTTTTATTAATTTATTCAAGTTAAGGGTTTGGGTAAATACCTGGTATTTACCAAGTAGATATTTACTCATTGCCCATCTGAGGTCAGGAATGTGCTACTTTAAGCAAATTAACAGTTCCCTATACATTTACTCTTGGTTACAGGTACAAACTGGTTTTGGACGCACAGGGGACCATTTCTGGGGTTTCCAAGGACACGAGATCATCCCAGACATAGTGACAATGGCTAAAGGCATAGGCAACGGCTTTCCTATGGCTGCTGTAGTTACTACCAAGGCGATAGCTGCTGCTCACAAGAAAGCATCTTACTTCAACACTTTTGGCGGGAACCCAATGGCGGCGGCAGTCGGCAAATCTGTTTTAGAAGTAATCAGCACTTTAGCACTAATTCCTACTATAAAAGAAAGTAACTCTGTCTTTCTGTATGTCTGTCTGTTGCACTTTCATGCCTATACTACAGAACCGATATAAATGTAAGAACTAGAAAGAAGTAATTTGTTAAAGAACATGGCCACTTTTTATCCCGGTTACAAGTTCATGTGGGAAACTAGAACGGGAAACTTAACTACGCGGGTAGAGCCACGGGGATCAACTAGTAAATTATAATGCGAACGTTTGCGTGTAGGTTTGTATGTTGTAGGTATTTGTAACTTCTTCACGTTCAAACGGCTGGATCAATTTGATTAAAATTTGGTGTGAAGTTAGCTTAGGTACACTCTGAATACTAACACAAGATTACTTTTATCCCGGGAACAGTTTCTATGTGGGAAACGGATACGCTAAAACTTCATCACGCAGTACTATAAAGGATGAAGCTTGCGAATATGCATGTTTGTTACTTTTCCACGCTCAAATAGCCGGTTTGCCAATTTGGTTAAAATTTGGATTAACACATAGACTGCTTTTTATACCGAGAACAGATTCCTATTACACGGGAAAACTTCGCCATGAGAGCTGACGGATTGTATATATACCACAATCTAAAGTCCATCTGTCAGGGTACCAACTGAAACATCAGTCACGAAAAATCCACCTAAAAAGCACATTAATCTACTTACAGGTTATCGAAGAAGAACAACTCCAAAATAACTCCAAAGTAGTTGGAAAATACTTCATAGAACAGTTGCAGCAACTGCAAAAAGTGCATCCTGTCATTGGTGACGTCAGGGGAAAAGGACTCATGCTGGGAGTCGAGTTCGTCATACCCGGCACAAAGGACGCTTTACCTGTAGATGACGTGACCAACATACTTGAGACTACCAAAGATCATGGGGTACTCTTTGGACGCGGAGGAAGATGGAACAATGTAAGACTGATTAACATTAGCTATATCTTTGTATTCCGTTTAAGCTCGCAGAGTTTTGTGAATACCACCAATCGACTAACTTGGGAAAGTTCTGAAGTATTGCAATGGCGTCGTAAAAAGACACTCTGCGACGTCAGGACAGTACTTCTGAATAAAACATCTTGTGATGAAAGGATTAAAAAGCGGAATTGACTGGCACACGCATCGACTAAACACCCATCATCATCATCATTAAAGATTTGATACCATTTGTGTCTCGTGAGATCTGGGTCCTCTTTACTACATTTATCCCTCCACTTCGAACCATCTTCGGCATTCTGTGAGCCCGTTGGCACGCTTATCATACCCTACGACGTCAAGTCAGCACTTCTTGGGTCTTACCCTTTTACCAGGCGGCATGGCTAGATATTTGTTTCCCACGTAACCCGGCGGTTGCCGCATTACATGACTATAACAGCGAAGGCGGCATTCTTGCAACTTATTTGCAATGTCACGGATATGTAGGCTGTCGCGAATACAAGAGTATCGGCTAAACATCTAAATCAACATTCATTGTTCCATAGCTAACGAACAAACTTTGATTGGCCTTATCAAGGTCCCACGGACCGTGAAGTGTTATAGCAATGAGCAGATTGATAACGCGTGAAATGTGAGGGCAACAAATGCGACCGGAGATGAACTGAAGCGTCTAAAGTGATCCGATATAATCTACCGACCTAAATGACAAGTTTATGATAATTAGATATAATTGTTTTTGACTCTTTTCAGGTGCTAAGGATAAAACCTCCGATGTGTATCAACAATGAAAACGTCGACCTCGCCGTGAATGTGCTGGACACAGCGATAAAACAACATCTAACTACAAAAGCAAAGTAACACTACATTGAAACAAGTCTCTGAACTATTGAGTTCAGACCTACCTATGTACTTGCAAGTCTGGCCTCAACAAACTGTCCCGCGCAAACGACTATTTTGCAACGGACTTTAAATGCAATTTCAGAAGAAATTATACCTAGCCTACTTACTATTATCTATCATATATCATCAAATCAAATCATAAAATTTTAATGGTTTCGTTTAATGATTCTTAAAGCGTATTAATTTCTAGAGTAGGTATAAGAACGATAATCTGTTAGTACCTACCTATACCTAGATATAGATTATTTTTTGAAATAGATGAGAGGTATAATAATATTTAAAAACGAATTATTAAGCTTGACATTGAATTTAATAAACATGTTGTGGAAATATTTTATTAATATAAGTAGTTTTTTAGTTAGTTAGTTTAGTTAATTTCTAATTAAATTTCTATAAGTGTATCGAGATTTGGATTTATTGTGCCTGCTAAACATAACATAATGTTGAAACGGGTATCAATCACTGCATTGAATTTACCTACACCACCTATACCTACCTACCTCAAACTCACTTAAAAATAAAAGTGATGAGAAGTTATTGAAAACATTACTTCCAATCGGTAATAGGTTGAATTCATTAGTTAACAGCTTACCTAAATCCTCGATTCGGATTCGAAATTCGGGTAAACACAAAAATGAGCGCATGCTGAAAAAATAGAATAGGTAGTTGTGTGTAATAATGACAAATGAAAATTAGCAAGATACCACCGGATGGATAAATAATGTTGTAGATATCATACGGAACGAAGGGGGAGGGTGTACACTGTTCACCGACTGTCCTAGACTGCCTGTGACCACAGCTAGGCAACAAAAACGAAGCTTTAAAACAACCTTGGGTGTAAAGTGCCCCACCAAGAACTTCAGAGCGAAAGCGACCAGACCTACTTGCAATTTCTGAATAACGGACGAGGAGACGACATAGGCGCGGTTAAACGACGGCAGTCGCATTCAACAATGCCGAACAAAGCTCTAGGTAGAGTTTGGAATCAACTGGGAATACGCTAAGATAAGGAAGTAGAAAAAGAGTGTTTTAATATCTGTCGCTGGGAATCATCTGGGACTAATCCATTCATATCTATATAGGTACCAACGAAACAATAGTACTGTACTGTACCGGCTTAACAAAATTTCAATAACAGGCGCCATGTGCTGTGCTCCTGTCCGTTATAATACGGCAATAGGCATACCCTCGCGAGTGTAATACCTCTGGAGTTGTAAACATCTCTAAAGCAGTTTTGATAAGTTGGGTATGTGTTTGTCACTGATAATTGAATTAAAATAAGGATGGACCGCGTGAGGAACTCTCGCATCCGCGGCAGCCTTCACGTCCGTGACATTGCAGACAAGTTGCAAGAGTGTCGCCTTCGTTGGTATGGACACGTCTTGCGGCAACCGCCGGGCTACTTAGGTAACAAATGTCTGGCCATGACAGTCCCGCCGGGTCCCGGTAAGAGGGGAAGACCCAAGAAGTGCTGGCTTGACGTCGTAAAGGATGACATGCGTGCCAATTGTCTCACTACAGGGGATGCCGACGACCGTGCGAAGTGGAGGAGAAAATGTAGGAAAGCGGACCCCGGGCGTCGCGAGACGCAACTGGGACAGACGCTCGGATGATGTTGGAATTGAATTAAAATAAGGTATCGTTCTAGTAAAGTCCGAGTAAAATTTGATTGAAAAAATAACAGTATTGACTTGACGAATTGACATTGGCTTCAAGATCTTAGCAACCAAGCTCTACCAGGCCAAAAAAAAAACAAATTGACATTGACATCTGCTCGCTGGTTGACAACCGACGTCCGGTAATTTCTGACTCCTGTCCGTATTTCATAACAAATTCGTTTTATTTTAATATAAATAAAGTGCACGAATATTTTGAAGTGTAGTGGTGGTTTAAATAGTAACGAGATGGTTTTCAAATGCCAAGAAGACAGCTTCTTGAAGGAGGTAAGGTTAGATTTATGTACCGTAAAACGTGGCAACTTGACCAAACCTGTGGTAACTTTACCACATCATAGGTATTTGACATAAACACAAATAACTTTTCATTATCTGTAGATAGATACTTCGTCGTAATGGTGATAGTTTTTCGATATCTTCCGGCAACATTTTTGTATTTTTGTAACTTATAACACAGATAGTTTCTTCAATAGGGCTGCATCAAGTCGGCTATAGTGATAACGTATTTTGGTAATAGGTGTAAAATTGTGGTCTCAGAGGCTAAACTATATGTTGTAGGTTAGTGAAATTTTGATATTATGTGTAAAAAACGGTTGGCATTTCTCTTACAAGATCAGCTAATTGTTATTTCTTCGCTTTATTGAAATATCTCTTGGGGTATTGTTAATAAGGTTAGGTAAAGTTACCACTGGGTGGGTCTTGGCAACTTTACCTGTAGCTAGGGTTGTCTCAAAAATCAAACATTTATATTTATAACTAGTTGCCGCCCGCGGCTTCGCCCGCGTAGAAAAATTTTCCCGTTCCCGTTTCCCACAGGAACTTGTTCTCGGCATAAAAAGTAGCCTATGTGTTATTCTGATATATAAGCTATATTATTGTAATGTTTCAACATATTAGTAGTTTTTCCGTGAAAGAGTAATAAACATCCATACAAACTTTCGCATTTATAATAGATATTATTAAGATATTCTTTAGTCATATATAATAGTTTTTGATATAATTTCGAAGGTATTGTAAAATAATCTTAACGAGATTGCTTGTAGTACATAATATTAAATGAACCATATCCGTCCGTTTTACTTCATGCATGTGCATTGTTTTAGAACAAAAAAAAAACATTCATTCATATAAAAAATAAAATGATGAAATGACGGCCCTGGCTATTGAAATTCTTAAAATAAACAAAATATCTTCCTATGAGGCCGACTAAAAATTTAAAATGCCACGTAGGACTATAAAAATAAAGATAAAATATCTCCATTCAGAGAAAATCAACATCAGACGAAGAATTGTACTTCAATAAAAGCCTTATTGTGATCTTTGATTACGGTTCTCCTCTATCACAACTAGACTTCAGAATAGCCGTTAATGAATTTTTGCAAAAAATAAGAGGACTGATACATTTGGCGATTCGCCTGGAGAATGGTGGAAAAAGAACTTTGTTGAGCGACATCGAGACCAATAGTTCAAGAGCGGAATATAACATTAAAAGAGCACAAGCGGAAAAAAAAGTAAATAAAAATTTAACAATTGAATTTTTGTATTTTCACAACCCTACGCGATAAAACTTTTTGTATGTAAATTACAAAAATTTCAGTGGCAACTATACCTACGGTCATTTTTGGGTCTCCTTCATTGAATTATTTCCTTATTATTTTTTTGATAGTAAAGATAATCTTTGATACAATCATCTTTACCTAAATTAGTATTAAATATGCAATAGTTCATAAAAAAATATACAAGAAAAAAATGTAGGTAAATTTACCAATTTCGTGTCAATTTTACCTGTGTTGTTTATTCTTCTCTATAGCTTTAATTAATAAGTTTTAGATAGCGACTTATACAGAAAAGGGTACCCAATAGTGTATTACGTATATAAAAATTGACTTCTTATTCATGCAACATTTAGTTAAAAAATAGAAGAAAATTTTGTGAAAAAATATGGTCAAGTTGCCACGTTTTACGGTACATAATTATCTTTACTACGAATATTGAAATATATTGCACTTTTTATCTCGAAGTACTATTTCACATAATCTATTCATTATACGCACTTTAAACTGGTATCCCAACTATACTGAACTATCGGAGCCTTTAAAAACTCTCATGCCGTTCTTTACATACCTATTTATGCAAAGTATAAATATTTATAATATAATATATTATAAATATAGAAGCGCTCGTGGCCCCGCGGTTTCAGTGTTCTGTAAACGATCACTGAGTTACGCAACTTTCACTATGGCTGGTCCTCGGATGGGTGACCACTTTGTGGCATTTACATTTGCGAGCGTTTCTGTGCTTCGGAAGGCACGTTGAGCCGTTGGTCCCGGTTGCCAGTAAATGGCAGTTAAGCCTGGTTGAAGGCCTATTGGGCAGGTTGAAAAAATTCAACAGCATGTAGCCACAACCTGCGTCTGTCTATTTCAACATGGCAATGGGCCACCACCTATTACGTGGGACAGGAATCCTCATGGTATAAATGTGGGCATATAATATGCCTCTGCCACCCCTTCGGGGATAAGGCGTGATGGAAATTTATTTTATTTATTTATGCTATAATCACATGTAGGTATATTTTCTAACTTATCCCTATGCAATTTTTTTTCCTATAACTTTAAAATATATTTTTAAAATAAATTTATAGGAATTACTGTCATATTTTCTTTGCCTATACACTCATACACCATTTCTGTCATTCAAATTACTACAATTTACGGGATATTTACCATGTTCTATTGTACTGTTGAGTTTCCGATATTTCGGCACTGTTGCAAGCGCCTTGATCACGGTTGTACTGAAGAGAAGTTGTACTTGAATAGTAATGACCATGTAAGTTTAAAATCATACATTTCTGTCATGTTTTAAATATCTATTTATATTCTTATCATTTCAAAGTTTAACAAGAAAGTATTCTTATGAGGGTTCTTTTTTTACATCTTTAGGTTTGGAACCCTAAAAAATAATTATAAAAACGAATCTGATATTTTTGTACTTTCAACTGACACACTATTACATAATTAAGGACAGTAGCATCTATTTCCAGACTCTTAAATTCATCACTAAATTACTAACAATATATTACTATTTTGCTTCTGCTATAAGATCACTATTATAGTAAAGAAGCACAATGCTATAGCTAGCTGAAGGTGATTTTATATTATTTTTTTTTAATATTGCTAATTTGTTCATAGTTCACATCTAAGGTAGTGAAGTGTGAGTTGACAAAAGAGCCCATAGTAGAATATGGCAAAACATCTAAATTTGAGGGATATCAAGTTACTCTGGAGAATACCATACTGTTTCCAGCTGGAGGAGGACAGGTAATTACTTGCAGTATACATAGAATGGCATAGAGTATTGTAACATGAGGTTTGGACAACTAGACACTTTCTATTACTCCAAACTATTGTCCAATGAATTTCATAAATTCCAAGTCTAGTGACAATCATCGATGATTCTTATTGGTTGAGAAAATTGATTCCACAATCCTATGTAAAGATGAGTATTTCTGCCCTTGCAAAGAACTCCCTATTTCAAATATGAAAAATGCCACTTATACACTATTCAATTGCTAAATATAAATTGAAGAACCTTAATATCAGCCGCTCAACATCTTGTAGCCTCATGATACTGGTTTCCTAAACAATCTGGAGGTGCTACAAGTTCTTCGCAAGGGGGATGAGGCACTTCACTTTACAAAAGAGCCTATAGAAGTGGGCACTGTTGTCAAACAGAAAATAAACTGGGTCAGACGATTTGACCATATGCAGCAGCATACAGGTAAAATTTATACTTTTTTTTTCTAAATGTTACCCTTTTTGTTGCAAAAAAAAAATAAGTCCATTGAGTGAACCATTTTTAAGCCTTCTATGAACTAGTCTTAGCCATCCAATCCAATAAAAGGGGCAGCGCACAAATTAACAGGATCTGGTACTCACATACCAAAAGTAGTTTGGGGAATATGCCTTGGAAGTTATCAAGACTCACCTCTTGCTGTGTTCCAGGACAGCATTTATTATCAGCTTTATTGGACAAAGAGAAAATCTTTACAACAAGCTGGTGGTTAGGTGCAGAGGAAAGCTATGTAGAACTGGATTGTCCAAAAATCTGCAATGAAATTATAAATGCCACTGAAGAAAAATGCAATGAGCTGATCAGGGCAGCTATACCAGTTAATGTGAAAATCTGTAAAAGTGATGACCCAGAGCTTGATGAAGCACATACTAGAGGTCTACCTAAAGATTGCATGGAAACTATTAGAATCATATGTATTGGTAATATTGATGAAAACATGTGTTGTGGGACACATGTTTCTAATTTAAGGTTTGTATTTGGTTCAGTATCCAAAATCTTTTTTACACCTATTAGTTCTTAGCCACAAAATTTGCCAAATATTTCTTTAAATGTATCTTTTATTAAATTTAAAAGTCAAAGAATACTTTCCACAGCCAACATTAAAAATTAATAAAAAATACTTGTATCGAAATCTCTACAAAATCAGATACTACATTAGATTTTTGTGTAATAACATAGTCTGAAGCTTCCTTCTTTTCACAGTCAACTGCAAGTAATCAAATTAACAGGAGTAGAGCCAGGGAAAAGAGGTAAAACAAACTTGAAGTTTTTGGTTGGGAACAGAGTGATAAGGACTATGCAGCAAATGTTTGACAGAGAAAAGGCTATCACAGGATTACTTAAGTGAGCACACTTCTTTTTTGCTTCTTATTCTAATAAATAGCTAAGCCCCATATTGCACATAGCAATACTGCTTGCATTGTGATGTGTGATACTCCACATGTCAATCTTCAATTGCCATTCAAAAGCATCAGAAGGAATGCTGAGTTATAATTTATACCACTGAGGTGGCAGACAAGCATACAAACCACCTGATTGTAATTAATAGAATAAATTAATCTAAATAAATAATAATTTAATTGCACTAGATTATGAACTTTAACCCTTAACACACCCTTGAACCTTAACACTACCACTACATACTTTAACATATTGGGCATTTAAAGCATTACCATAGATACCATTTACGTGCTTAATCAATGCGATCTTGTTTCAGGAATGATTCAAGTAAACATGAAGAATTAATACAAAAATTACAAAAAAACTTTAAGATATCAAGCAAAAGCTTACAAAACGTTTTACTTGAGTTGGCTCAAAATGAGGTCGATAAAATAAAAAGTTCCAATCCCAGACCAAAATTTGTATTTATTTTTAAAAAAGAATCTACTCCCGAATTTAACCGGGCTATCATTAAGGGACTGGATGGTGAAGATATTTTCATGTTTTTGGCATCAGAAGAACCGGACAAACTAAAAGAGGGGCAGATTATTATACAAGGGCCCAAAGAACAATGTAATGCATTGGGATCGCAGTAAGTGCCTTGTTGGGATGTCATAGAATTGTATTTAGCAGTTTTTATTAGTTTGGTGTTTAGCTTTTATTAATAGACCTTTCATAGGCGAAAAATGTGTTATTTATGTCAAATGTGTAGAGTAAAAAATGAAGCTGACATTAAACAGTTATCGCTTAATTACAAAATTTAATTTGTAATATCTGATTGTTGGTCCTGTTGGGAACCACAACCTTCTTATTTATTTATTTTTAAACACTGAGGTGGCAAACAAGCGTACTGCCCACCTGATGGAAAGCGGTCACTTTAGCCTATGGATGTTTGCAACACTAGAGGTGCAGCACTCGCGCTGACCCTTTATAAACCTTTTAGAGCCTAGGATCCTTTTTAGTACTATTCTCTCAACTTCTAACAGTTATCCTAACAATGAAAGCATCATACATCAAGTGAGGACCACTACATACACAAGCTACATTGTAAACATCTATAATTAACTCAAAATCTCTGCAAATTTCAGAATAACAGATTTACTCAAATGTAAGGGCGCTTTCAAGAATGGCACGTTTCAAGGCAAAGCTGGTGACATGGGCGGTATAAACAAATGCAAGAAGTTAATTGAAGACTATTTTAATAACATATAGAAATAAATTATATCACTCTCCATTACATTTTGTTTCGTACAATGATAACAAATTAAATGCTAATAATATTAGTGATTTATATGATACTTAAAATATAAGGAATGAATTTCAAACGTTTCTATGATATTGCACAAAAGTACATAAAGGTAAATGTAATTTAACGTTATTTTTTTTATTTTTTTTTTTGTTGTTTTGGCGATGTCCGGCTTGGACTTAGCCACGACGCATATTATATTAAATTTTTCTTATAGTGATAATTTTCAAGTAGATAATGAATATTCGTCATTCAAAAGTAGTAAATTATTCTTATTGATAGCAGCATATTCATGTATAGGTTTGTTCAAAGTTCTAATTTCTACTGCAGTAAAATGATGGTAAATTTTAAAGCGCTAATACACGTTCAGATTTGGTCTGCCGGACCTCGACGGATCAAATCCACCGAGTCCGCCGACCAAATCTGGTGTCGCAACAGACGACCGGATCAGACCGCACCGGACGGCAGACGACCAGACAGGGTGTTCAGATTGGGGGCTTTTTTCCCTATTCTGAAATAAAATTTTGGGGAACTTTTGAGTCAATGAAAAGTATATAATAAGGTATATACTTTCATATGCATTAAATGAAAAGCTGTTAATTTGAAATTATAAAGTGACATTTCAATTTTATTTATCTGTGTAGATAACTGGATTGCATAGTATTCCTTTCCATAGAGCAAATAAACACTAGCTATGAAACACTGGTGGTCCCCCGGACTCAGTGTTCTGTAAACAATCACAGCGTTAAGCAACTTTCGCTATGGCTGGTCACGGATGGGTGACCACTTTGTGGCAATTATTTCTACGAGCGTTTCCGTACTTTCGAAGGCACTTTGGCCTGTTGATCCCGGTTGCCAGTAACATGGCAGTCGTTAAGTCAAGTTGAAGGCCGTATGGGTGGCTTGATAAATTTCAATAGCAGGTAGCCACAACGTGTCTGTCTATTTCAAGCACGGCAATGGGCTCAACACCTATTACGTGGGACAGGAATACACATGGTGAAAAGTGGGCATATAATATGTCTCTATCACCCCCCCGGGATAAGGCGTGATAGATAAATAAAAATAATAAATAAATAAACCCTACGTTATGTATTAACGTAGTTCTTTTTCTTTTTTGTGGAATAATGTATGAAAAATTATATTTTTGGGCAAAGTAAAACTAAGACTGCAACATTGGGTAAAAAATGTAAAAGTGTCTTTTTGGAGAAAAAAAAATTAAATCTAGGGAAATTTAGGACAAAGTAGCTAGAACGGCAACATTGATAATATCCGAGGCGGACTCAATTAATAATAATTATGTCCGCCGGACTGCTCTACAGACGGTAAGATTTGGTTGGGCGGCAAATCTAATCCGCGGTCTGGTCGGAACAAATCCGGTCGTGTGTTAGCCATATTACTGCAGTTATATGTGGAGTTTGGAAGATAACAGAAAATACCGCGCTCCACTAAGTTATCCAATTTCACAACACTTGTGCACGTTGTCGAAACTTTTATGTTTAAAACACCGTCATTTTTACACATAAACACCTGAAAATACACTAGTTTGAAAAATTAATAACGGAGTGGCGACCGCATCATTCGCTGTCTCCCGCCAAACCTTTAATTAAATTACAAAATTTTTCTTAATTTATTTATAATTTCCTTCTTTTTGTAAGGCTTGCACTGCATCAAGGGGTCATAAGAGACCTTGCTATGGCAGGCTAGGGAGAGTTTGTAGGATTCCGACGCCTTAATTTGTGATCATGTGATGTGCGCATATGCAACTAAAAATTCATGCTAACGAAAAACTACAGTCCCTAGATAAAGGATCTAGGGTGTGAGAGTAACATAGTAGGGATCATGCCACAGAAACACATCACACTATTGATAAGGATCTAAGGCGTAACATAATTATGGTATATTCCACCTTGACAAACAAATTCACTATATACATAGACAGTAGTAATTAGCTCATGTGGATCTGATGATAGCCCTAATCCAATGAGGAAATATATTAAAACCAATATTTAGTCCCATTAATGATCCATAACTTTATACCTCTTATAAAATTGGTAAACAATACTTTATGCTAATATATTTATCAATACCATTATTGGAACGGTTTCTCTTCATCATCATCATCATCATCATCATTATCATCATCATCATCTTCGTCCTTACTGTCATCAATAGAGTTAGATGCATTAATACTAGCAATGAGCTTCTCAATACCGAGATTAGTCCAGTCTTGTGTAAGGTCATCCAAGTAGTTGTCAAAATCAATTAGATCTTTTTGAACACCCCGGTAAAGCAGATGTGAAACAGTTTGTAATACATATGTGGATTCTGGAACAAAATATATAATACTGTGAGACTTTTTTTTTACACTGTGCCGTCAAGAAATGTGAGTATATATTATGCCTATATCCACATTAGGCTTATACTTTCTTCTTCGACATTATTATAAAGTATTTCTATTTAAATTCAACTTACGGAACATAACCTTATTCGGATCTTTCGGTTTCCATTTCCCTTCATTGTATTTATGAAGTTTGATAGCTGGGGAATCTAGTTGTCGTGTCATTCTCTTATTGTCCACCTGCAATGAGCAAGATATCATGAAACTAGTAGTCCTTATCCTAATCACATTCTTTGAATTATAATGACAATATCTATATATTATTAAGAATATATATTGTTCAAAAGTAGAGGGTAGAAGGAGTCAGGGTAGGCCGAGACTTACATATGAAGACCACGTGAGCAGATTGCTCAAAAACGGAAAGGTCAAAAGTACTCGGATACCCAGACGTGCGTGTATGAAGCGATTGATGAATCTCGAAGAAGCGAAAGAAGTATGCATGGATCGCGAAGCCTGGCGATCTGTCCTCTCTGACTACCCCGTCAGGGATACAGCGTGAAGATAGATAGATAGATATAATGACAATATCTTCTTTGAGCGACCTGAAGACCCTTACAGGCTTAATACAGGGACGACTTACCACAATGAATACAGCAGAAGGAAAGTGCTCAACAATCTTCTCTGCAATCTTCTGTCCAGGGCACTTCTCAACAGTGTTGTCTTTAAAGTTTTCACATGCTGCATAGTAACCAGCTATGACACGATTATCTGCTTGTGCCACTGTTTCTATCTTTTGAAAGAATAAACGGGAATAAATTTCAATTTTATAAATATATTTACATAAAAGTGGAAATTTGATTACAAACAACAAGATACCTGTGTGAGTGCAATTTCAGCCATTGGCGATAAGTAATGACTATGGTGAAACAGGGGAAAGGCGTCGACGATATCCAGGTCTTTTGAACCATTCCAGATCTTGGTGGCATCAGCTAGAAGTACACCATTTACTGCACAGTGAGGATATTTAGCAGCGTGCAAGATTATCTTTGCATATGCTGATGTTTCTAAAGAAACCTCTCCCATTTTGCAAATAATACACGAAAATTAGTTATTCAAACGATACTAAATTTAATTCCATGCCCTGTAACCAAAACCAATTAAATTCTATGTTTTTTTGTTGTCTTCGCCCATATTGGGCAGGCAAAGGAAACTTTGTCCATACAGCCTGGTCTTCGGTATTTATATTTTCTTAGTGTTTAATCCTGTCCAGTCATTGTCGATGTCGAGTCCTCAGTCCTAGGTCCTTGTCCTTGCCCTCAGTATAATGATGATTCTTATACTGTGGTTTTCAGTGGACTTTTCGCGTCAAGAGAGAAAATAGCATTTCACTGCATATATATCATTGTCTATCACTATAGCACGTTAACACATTAATTTCTATGAATGACAATGACAATGTTGTTGTTCGTTGTTTTCGCCCATCTTGGGCAGGCAAAGGAAACTTAGTTCATACAGCCTAGTCTTCAGTATTTCTTCTTCTTCTTTTCATATATTAATGGCCCCGTCGTTTACCGACGATTCCTCCAATGTCAAGGTGGAGAGTAGATTTAATAGTATGAGGTTTAGTTATGAGACAATTGCTCGGTCTCTCAGTTCAGTATATATTATTTTCTTGTTATTTTGTTTTAATCCTGTCTAGTCGTTTGTCGATATCAAGTCCTCAGTCCTAGGTCCTAGTCCGTGCCCCAATAAGGCAGTGGATTCCTTATTACAGCTCTCTATGGAAATTTGGCACTAACACAAACAACGCCGCTTCATTGGAATATATCACTTTGCTTCACAAATGCACTTTTCCGAACTCTTTGTGTATAATATTCCACCAATATTAAACACAAAAACACGAATTTTACATTAGTTTTTGAAAATAATATACGACAAACGTGTGTCACTGCTCATGTTCGCGCCAAAAGTCCTTGAATGACCTGGTTACTAAGACACACACAAAGTAAGTAGGTATATAATATTTACAACACATTAGTTCAAAGTGTTTTGCGTGAAAATATTAAACCATGATAGGTATTTTATGTAGTTTTCAGTAATTATTTTATTAAGTAAAACCATTTTCATTGTAATATTTTAATGTAGAAATAGGTATTTAATATGTGTGACGCAGACAACACTTATTAAAGCAGAAGAAGTGGAAGAAGTCTCTGCCTACCCCGATGAGAGGGCGTGATTTAAAACATTTTTGTACTAAACAAATTGTCGAAAATTTATAATTGGTAAATTTGATCAAACAATTTTCTTTAAAGGCTGATTTTCTTTCTTGTCTAGATTAGACAGGCGATTAACTCGGGGCATCAAAACCTCAATACGCTCTTAAAAAAATTGCCAAAATCAGTAGATAATTTTATGTGCGTGACAGTACCGAAACTAGTGGCAGCACGTGCCGACAAATCGCGAGGTAGTGTGCGGCTGAGTACTAGTGTGCGTATAGGATTTCGACCACTCCTACGTCCACGGTCCTACACTTCCGTATTCTCTGTCTACGCTTCCGCCCTTTAGCCCTGTCACCCCGCCAATTAGACCTAATTTATGAATTCTGCGCATTCCCCTTCGACTTTCTTACAGAGCTCATCATTCGCCGCGCGACTTATACTGCTTATTTCTAAACTAGCTGTCCCGCCCTACTTCGCCCATGACATACTTCGAACCCCGTGGTACCCATTTAGACCCGTCGTTTATTAATTTCACATTAATGTATCATTGCCCAAATTACTTGACTACTTCTCTGCTCTCAAGTACCTACCTATACACGGCACGGTCGAATTCGGTTACACGAAATAAATTTCTTTGCGCATTTTTTTTTGATTTTACCATATCTCTTAAGATGTTCATTTAATTTGCAAGGTGCCAAAATAATCTTCATAAAATACGGAAGCTAACTAACGTATTAAAAATAAGGAGAATTAATAATGTATTTGTGTTAATAGCCTTCAAATTACCGCTTTGTAATTGCTGTTTTTTTTAGTATTAAAATGGTTATAGTATGTTATCCTTAAGAGATAGACATATACCACCGCGGACGTTTTATGTAGATCTGTATAAGATACACAATTCCACCACAAATTATTTTGTTATATTTCAAACTGTTTAGGCAGCGTTTTCGTTAAAAGCTCCCAGGCGGCTCATTTTTTTCCGACGCCCCCAACATATAACGTTATAATTAAGTTACTGTATACAAAAACTTATCAAATTAGACATAAAACCTTCCCTATGAAACATTCTAACTATTAAAAAACTGCATCGAAATTCCTTGCGTAGTTTTAAAGATCTAAGCATACATAGGGACAGACAGCGAGAAACGACTTTGTTTTATAATATGTAGTGAAGAAATATCTCCCAGGATTATAATATCTATCACGCCTTATCCCCGAAGGGGTGGCAGAGGCATACATATTGTATGCCCACTTTTCACCAAGTGTATTCCTCGTAGGCAGGAATACGCTTGGTTGTAATGAGTCTTACAACAGCTGTTATTTTGACTTTTAAAATATATAAACATAATATGTCTATCCCATCCCTTCGGTGATTAAAGCCTGAGGCGTGATTGATAAACTAACAAAGATAGCATACGGAAACAAAAACGGAAGTTCGATAAATCGATAAGCTCCGTCTAGGTTTTTGGTCGTAGTTTTCATCGCTTTACTGAGAACATAATTTAACGGAACTTGACTGAGACGAAGCCAAAGTTAATTAACCCGTCAGGTATACAGCGTAAAGTTAGAAAAATATGTAGGTACCTAGCATAGACCATCTAGTATCTAGGTTTCTAAATAAAAAATATATGAATTGGCAGAATGGTCTCTGACATTTGCCGATTTCATGCGATTCAAATCGAATAGACTTTTGGCGCGAAGATGAGCAGTGACGCACGTTTGTCGTATATTATTTTCAAAAACTAGTATAAAATTCGTGATTTTGTGTTTAATAATGGTGGAATATTATACATAAAGAGTTCGGAAGTGCATTAGTTAAAGAAAGTGATATATTGCAATGAATAGCGGTGTTGTTTGTGTTAGTGCCAAATTTTCATAGAGAGCTGTAATAAGGAATCCACTGCCTTATTGGGGCACGGACTAGGACCTAGGACTGAGGACTTGACTTCGACAATCGACTAGACAGGACTAAAACAAAATTACAAGAAAATAATAAATACTGAAGACTAGGCTGTATGGACTAAGTTTCCTTTGCCTGCCCAAGATAAGTGAAGATAACAAAAAACAAACTGATATTTGACAGATAAAAGTACACTCACACTGGCTGGCGTAAATATTTTCATTTTCAATATTCATATTTCTCAATGTTTATTTGATTGGGAATAGTAATTAATTCTAGATTATGGATAAATATGACACATCTCAAATCACTGAGTTCCCTCGCTACGAACCCGAGTCCACTCAAAGTGGGGTGTCGACTTTTTTCAATAAACTATGGAAGTTTCCCATTTTCTCATCAAGTGAAACTGGTGATAATATGCAAAATAAAGTTCACACAAATACCCCGCAAGCCGACAATGAAAAACAAGAGTACGACGATGGGACGACTGAAACAGCGTCGTATGCCGTAGAGTTAGAAGGGAGGAGTTTGCCTAATGTCTTGAGGAGAATTAGCAGCCTTATTGCTTTGGGATCTGGAGTAAGTGCAGAAACAGTAAAAACTGTTTGTGATCTGACAAGAAAACTTCTCATTTACCCGGTACTAAATACAAGTTTTGTTTTATTTTTAGCTTCGTGTGTTTTTATGTGGAAATACTAAGTATTTATGGACATAGTTCCAATTTTATATTATTTGTGTATACTATATTAAGTATGTCATACTTATTAGTATCTTCATTATCTCTACAAACTGTGACCACACATACAATTTTTACTTTTAACCTATATTATGTATTTGTTATAAAGTAATGCCCTGTCTGTTCAGTTGATATTTATGATTACTGCTCTTTTGCGTTAGAAGTTATATCAACGAACAAGCTGTCATACTCTTTGGAGTGTTATCAGTGAACAAGATATCTATCTGTGAGATTAGACCTGCATTCTTACAAATAAATTTTGTCTCCATATCTTTATTTAGTCATTACAGTATAATTTTTTGTATATGTATTGTAACATACTAACATCACCAGAACCCTGCCTCTATGTAAAATCATTGCTTTGGTAATGGGGTTCAGTGTTTGTGCTAATATTATTAGATAATTTCTAATTGTAGACAGTTTTAAACTGAAATATTTATAGAGAAGTTTATTCAAATGTGTTATTGAGTACACAGTGTGGAGAATCATTGAAAAGTATTAGAGTGGTCATGGTAGTTCAATCTCTTGGTGTTTTACTATCTTCAAACAAGTATCAATGAAGTACAGTGGAAAATAATGAATGAAATAATAAGCAATTATTAGTATTGCTGGCAAAATGTGAACCACCTTTATTTAACCCACACGTAATGTCATCTTTGGCATTATGGTAGTAAGGCCAATGTGAAATATTTCTTTCCGATTTTTTTAATGGCCCAACAATTTCATGCCATTAATTATTTCTGTAAATAGTACAACTTTGTGGTTGGTCAAATTCAGTATGGATCTGAATTAGTGATTCACTTACTTACTGAATGGGACCTTATGCCCTCATCAGTTTACATTTTGCTAGCTCCTTCTAAATCCTATGCAGACCTAGCATGCACTAACACAGCCTGGACCTTTATATATTCCCTGCTGCAGAAACATCTATCATCATCATCTTTTACATTTAAATAAGAAGACATATCTCTCTAGAGATGAAAAAAGGGGAATGAACATTTCATGTAATAAAAACCCTAATTCTAATTTCAGAGTGGTACTAGGTATGCAGATACAGAACTAGCTCGCTACTGGATGCCCGATGACATATCACGGGAGTGTTACGAGTGCGCAGCTCGCTTCAGCACGTTGCGACGACGCCACCACTGTCGTGTGTGCGGTCAGATATTTTGTTCTCGATGTTGCAGTCAGAGAGTTCCAGGTTAGAATTTGCTATCAGTGAACCAAAATTTTTTACCATTCTTCAGTTAAAGTATATCTAAAGTTTATACAATTGTGAAAGAATGGGTTGAGATTTACCTCTGACCTGGCAAGGTCATCATCAAGGCCCAGACCCAGCTGTTGTTGACTGTTGTGTATATCCTTATTTAGCTTTAGAACTCTCACATTGTGATGCAGTTGTTATTTTGAGCGTGACAACATTTATAAAACAACACATGATTCTTATTAGCAAGATAGTTAATTTGTTCTTTACCAATTTTCGCGCCGTGGTCCCTGAAACGCGTTTGACATTATTGGTTTGCATTTTTATTTTTTTATTAGCAAGCGCTAATCTCGGTTATACCTGAAACCCTCACTTACTACTTCAGTCTAGGGTCTACTTCAGACCGAGACAAATACACAGATTTTATAATGTAAAGAAATGTAACCTTAAAAACCGTATGGACGGTCGAAGTTCACAGAATTTAATTCTCTCCCAGCATGTAAAAGAGCTCCTATAAGCTGTATATTAATATTTACAGGTCACATATTTGGATGTGCTGATGGGTTGCGGGTATGCAACTATTGCTGCAATGTCGTACTCAGCTATTTAAAGGAGAATGACATGACAGGTGAAATACCGCCCGATTTGAGGACCTTACAAGAGAATTTACAGGTATTTTGATTTCAGAAATGCTATTAGCAAAGCTACTATTACTAATTGTAAACCACAGAGCGACATAATAAAATTTTTATTAATAATAAATAAAATTATTATTTCTTTGGTTTACATTAAACTGCACGTTATACTGCCCTAAACCTGCCCGCTGTGTGACTGTTTCTGTGGAGAGTAAAAAAATACCCAATAACCGCTGTTCCGCAGAACACATATTGACAGAATTTGCGAAATTTATTTTCGAGTTAGTGTTAAATACAGGACAAAAGTATGCGACCCTGACTGACATTCACGCACAATTTCCAACTATTGCTCTCTTTTTAATATATATTAAACGCGAACGAAGTCTGTAGCGGGCGTCCTCGGGTGTGTTTATAAATGTATTCAGACAAGCAATTGTCGTTCAGGTGAAATTCCCAGAGAACAAATCGGCAGTGAGTCCGAACAAGCTGCGCGACAATTTCATGTTCGCCCGCGACCAGGGCGAGCGGAGCGAGCCGCGCGCTTCGCCCAAAGAGGCGCTGCACGATGTGTTCCGTCAGCTCAGCTTCACTCTGCCTACCCAGCACCACAGGTTTTTTTTTAAGTTTTACCTTGAAAGGTACAAAGTAACGCGATTTTATACCTCCAACAATGTACCTTCAATGGTTTTGGGTTGTGTTATTATGGGTGGATGATGTGTAAGGATGTTGTGAGTTATTTTGGGTTTTTTTATACCCCTGAGGTGGCAGACAAGCGTACGGCCCACCTGATGGTAAGTGGTCACCATAGCCTATGGACGTTTGCAACCCCAGAGGTGTAGCACCCGCGCTGCCGACCCTTTATAAACCTTCTAAGACCCCTTTTGAAGAAGCCCATACTGTAGACGTTCGGAAAAACTCAGGCAGGGAGTTCATTCCACAATCTAAGCGTACGCGGAATAAAGCCTCTATCGGACCTAACCGTGTGCGTGCGCTCCGGATGCAAAGTGTGAGGGTGAACGCCCTGGGCGCGTTCCACTTATCGCCCGCAACGCCCACGACCGCGACCGCTGACATTGCCGTTCCACTAATGTATCAAAGCCCGCGGGCGTTGTGGGCGAAAGTTATAAGTGGAACGCACTTCGAGCGCGAAATCGAAATTTAAAACCGAAACTTTGAAATAAAATTTTAAAATTTATTTCAATATGAATTCTCGTAAATTTATTGTTGCATTTGTGACAAAACTGTTGGTTTACAAACAAGTTCCACTGCAACATCACTTTCTGGGTGCAAAAATGTAATTTCTTTTGTCGCCATTGTTCTTATTTTGAATATTCCCGCCAAGTGTTGGTAAAAGCCCACTCGAACCCACCTATATTTTGTGGGCGATGTGGGAGTCATGCGGTCGCAAACAGTGACGTAATGTATGACGTCATACGATCGCCCGCAGCGACCGCAGGCTTTAGGTGGAACGAGACATTGGGTGTTACGATCGTTGCGGGCCTTTAGTGGAACGCGCCCCCTGTCTATGGCCAGCGGTGCGATGATAGAAGGTAGCCGTGGGCATCATATCAAACACGGGGTTTAAGGAATTTTATATATATCTTTTTATATATAAATAGCACCACTGGTCAAACCCACCTGCTGTCTCTCACTATAGGAAAACATTACGGTTTTACCAAAAAATTACAGTTTGTTACTCGGATATTTAGATTTAATTTTTTTTTAAATTAATTTAATTTAATTTGTCGTTCGGTGTCGTAATTATTTTCATTTCCATGTCAGCTGTAGATTGATATAGGTTTTTTGGTTGACTTCCTCCTCTCTAGAATAGAAGCTATATCACGCTTCATATTTTATTTTTTTAAAAAATAAATAAATATCCATCACGCCTTATCCCCGAAGGGGTGGCAGAGGCATATTATATGCCCACTTTTCACCGTGTGGATTCCTGTCCCACGTAATAGGTGGTGAGCCCATTGCCGTGTTGAAATAGACAGACGCAAGTTGTGGCTACCTGCTGTTGAAGTTTTATTGTTGTTAAGTTTTATTTTTTTATTTTATTTATTGTTTTATTTTTTTTTAGACCTCTTATAAAAAACTTTGACTTAACTGGTTATTAGTGAAGTTGTAAAGGGCGTAGTCGACGATTGTAAATACGAAATGTATTTGTATTTGGCATAACGAGATCCGTATTAATACATTTTTCAAGTTTTGTCGCTATCTGTTTCTCAAGCAGCGCTCACCACTAGCATTAATAACTCAATCACTTAGGTCACGTGACTTACTGACGTTTTAAAAACTTTCTAAGACCCCTTTTGAAGAATATAACCAAAGTATGTTAATGATGACCGCAGGTACCGTCTGGTGCGCTACAACGGCGTATGGCGCGGCTGTGACGTACTGCAATGGGTTATGGATAACACCAACAACAAAACTAGGTATGTATTAGAATAATAACTTTCGTGTGCGTCCTTCTTTAAGAGTATCCCGAAATTCACACGTTAGTATAACCGTTTAGTTTGTAAGAGGTATGTATTGTTTTCAGACAAGATAATAATATGCTCTCCCGAGTTTCAAAGTTGGTATGGACAAGACTGCGATGAGGTTCTACCAAGATCTTCAGAGCCCAAACCAACCTCAAGTAAATGACAAGAGAAATGACATTTTCGTTGGCATTACAGCAGTAACGCCTTTGTCTAGAAAGAAAGCACAAAAAAACGCACAGTGTCTTACAATAATTATTAATATTAGTAATATTTAGGCAAAGGCTCAAAGACTTCATGCCTCTGATGACGTCATTGTGAATGCGATGCGAAAATCAAAAATTAAATTAATTTAAAAATGCTGAATATTTTCACAAACTAAAATAAACAGATCATAGACTTTACACGCCTTTCGAAACTTGTAAATGCAAATAATAAAATAAATAAATAAATATAGTTCGGACAATTCACTCAACGCCATCTCTATCCAAACTAAGCAGAGCTTGTACTATGGTAACCAGATAACTGATAAATATACTTTGCTGTCTAAATACAATACATATATAGATAAAACACCCAGACTCTGAATAAACCATCGTGCTTAATACACAAAGTTTTGTCCTGGGTGGGAATCGAACCCACGACCTCTTGCGTAGCAGTCGGATACACTCCCACCGCGCCACAGAGGCAGTCAAGAAAAGTTCACCCATATCGAGACTAACTATATCGTGAGATACTTAATACAGTGATCGTTTACAAAATCTTGAGCAAATGAGACTGGGCCGTATTTCAGAACGTTTCTCAATACGCAATCAATGCTTGAGGCTTGTTTTTTGCCATACAAATGCTACTCTCAAGTATTTCTTGAGTATTGAGAAACGGTCTGGAATACAAATATAATATATATTGTTCAAAAGTAGAGGGTAGAAGGAGTCAGGGTAGGCCGAGACTTACATATGAAGACCACGTGAGCAGATTGCTCAAAAACGGAAAGGTCAAAAGTAGTGATGGAAATTAGTGCTATTTTTTGTTAATTTCATTAGCGTGCTAATTTTTATCTCTTAGCATTCGACGTACTATTGCTATGCTAATATGAACATCAATGAAGTAAACATCAACTTGCTAGGTCCTCCCGTTCCTGAGAAAATCTATGATGACACATGGATAGACAGACGAACTGACGTCCAAACGGACATTATGAAAAAAAATAAGGGTTGCACTCTGCAAATTTATTAATAATTACCAAAAAACGAAAAATTTACCGGGATCGACGTTAATGATGATGATGATGAAAAAAAATTCTACACCGAAAGAGTCTTAATTGATTACACATTATTTTTTGATAAGACCTGAAGATGACCGGGATTAACGTTAGATGATAATGATGATGATTCTATTATTTAGTAGCAAGATATTGAATCTACAAATTAACTATCAAGAATAAATATTTTTCTAGACGCATTCGCGGTCTGCTATATGTACATGCATATGCCTAACGGTGTCGTGGGTCCAGATATTTATCTCATCTAAAAATAAGCGTACCGCTCTAAAAGAAGTTTTCAATTCAATAAAAAAACTTTAGTTCCGTTGTTTTCCTTTCGAGAGACGGAACCCAAAAAATACATTTTGTATTACATTATTTATTCCACAATAAAGTACAATCACACGATTTTAGGGTTTATATATTCAAAATAAAAGAATAATACATAAAAACCAAAGTATCTACAACTCGTAAAAAGTACGTACGAATTTCGACTTCTTACTCAACTCAATGGCATTCACAGAATGTCAAAAAAATGTATACTAAAATGGAATAAATAACCCCAAACACAAGCATTTAATAGTTAAAAATAATGGGCTAAATATCACCCGTGCACTTTTTCATTCGCACACTCCGTATTTCGCAATAGCACAATGACACGATCCATTCATGAATTAGACGTGAAAATTCATTTTAGCAATCGCAGCGACGCATCATTTGCGGCTCGCCTGCCTCATGATTTAGTCGTCGCAGCGACGCAGCGTTCACAGCTTGCCTGCGATATGAATTTGTCGTGAATTATAATTATGAGTTTTGGCAATTTAATTTAGCATTCACAACTCGCCACTCAGTAGCGGCGTGAACGTCAATGCGCTTAGTCATGTATTGGAGGGAGATTGCAGGACAGGGACGCCTGGAAATGATCTGCTGGCAAAGTGAAATAATATTAAATTGTAAATAGGCCATCAAAAAAAAAAAGCCTTCCTAAGTTTCTTGCCGGTTCTTCTCAGGTGGGCCGCGTTCCGAACCCGTGGTCGCTTTAAATATTTTAAATAGAGTATGACATTTTGTAAGCGCCGTTAAAATGGTCTATGCAAAATAAAGATATTTTTATTTATTTATTTAAGATTGTGGGTTCGTGACGAATTGTCAATTATTGCGTAATCGATGTCTCTTAGCAATAATTAATTTTAACAAGTACTGTTCATTAAATTAATACGAATGGAGTCTTAGCAATTAAATATGATTGCTAACGCTAATATTTCCTACACTAGTCAAAAGTACTCGGATACCCAGACGTGCGTGCATGAAGCGATTGATGAATCTCGAAGAAGCGAAACAAGTATGCATGGATCGCGAAGCCTGGCGATCTGTCCTCTCTGACTACCCCGTCAGGAATACAGCGTGAAGATAGTTAGTTAGTTTAAGTCTGGAATACAGCCCTTAGAAGTGTACATTTTCCATCTAAGAACATTTTTGGTTTCCAGAGTGCAAGCTATGATGGTGTGCCAAAGTTTAGTCAGCTCCGGGTACGTGGAGTGTGTTACCGAAGTACCCAACTTCGCTGACTACGCCCTTTACAAGCCGATAGTGTTACCGCCTAGGACTGTTGAGGAGGAGGAATCTCGTAAGTTGAAGTCACCTAACTCACCTAGTCACCGTCTCTCATTGTAGGGTGACATCCATTTTGATAGAATGTCTTTTTCATCTTAATCTTTTCAAACCATACCAGGATTTGAGCCTGAGATTCACTTTAATTTACATACATACATACTATACGCCCACATTTCACCGTATGCATTTTTGTCCCACGTAACAGGTGGTGAACCAATTGCTTTGTTGAAATGTACAGGCGCAGGCTGTGGCGACCTGCTGTTAAAATTTTTCAAGCCGCCCATAAGGCCTTCAACCAGGGTTAACAACAGCCATTTTACTGCAAACACAGTTTTGTGGAAGAATAATATATTTATACAATTTAAATAAATAAATATGTATTGTGGAACACTTTTTACACTTGTATATTTTTAAATATATAGGAAAGAACCAAACTCCGAAACCAACATTTGTGGATCATGCAAATATTTATTACGACTTGGGAATCGGACCCGGGATTGTATTTATCGAATTGTACTAAATGTGTGAATTTAATAATGTATATGAAAGGTGAACAGTACATTTCTCAATATTGGACTCGAGACTATTTTCGAGAATGGAGTCTCGAGTCCGATATAATATTTAATAAATATTGTGAGACACTTTTCACTCAGCGCCATCTAGCCCAAAGTAAGCTAATATTAGCTTGTGTTATGGGATCTAGATAACTGATAAACATACTTATATATTTCTAAATATATACATATTATACATAGGAAACACCCAAACTCCGAAACAAACATTAGTGGATCACACAAATATTTGTTCCGACCCGGGAATCGAACCCGGGACCTCTTGCGTAGCAGTCGGATACACTCCCACCGCGCCACAGAGGCAGTCAAATATATTTAATGTATTCTGAGAAGTAATAGTAATTGATGAAAAAATTAACAGACATCCTACTAATATTATAAACTGAAAAGTTTGTAATTATTTATGGATCTGGGTTTGTTACTCTTTCACGCAAAAACTATTGAACGAATTTTGACGAAACTTTGTAATAATATAGCTTACACATCAGAAGAGCACATAGGCTACTTTTTATCCTGGGATCAAGTTCCTATGGGAAACAGCAACCTAAAAAATTCTCTACGATGGTGATGCCGCAGTGAAACTAGTTTTTTTATAAGCTAAAAGTCATAAAGCTGGCTACTGCAACCAATTTTGACATATCTTTCGACTGCAATCGCGTCGAATTTTAACATATCACTCGACTGAACGTGACTCTCACTGACGAGTTCGGATTGCATCGTACAAAATGTATGCAACAATATAAGTTTTCACTGACACTGATGTATACGTTACTGACCGGCACGTGTCGCCACTGTTATGTGCGGATAGGCCTTAAGAATGAAAAATAATCTTTTAACGTAGTTTTTCACCATTACAGCGGAAGAATGCAACCGGCTCGTGGAAAGCGTATCCTCGTACTGTCTTGATCTGAACCTTGGCAACAGTTCCGCTCGACTTATCAAAACTCCTAAAGCAGGTAACACAGCAGCACATTCGTGTGAAACCGCGACATGCGACATGAAGATTGTTCACAAATGGCTTCGGACAAAAGACTTTTCTTTTGATCACCTCGTAAGCCATACCTAATGCCAATGGTACGCGAATCCATGACTAGTAATGGTTTTAATCGTATTTGATACGTACTTGATTGTTAAGCATTTCGCGGCGACATACAAATGATCCCGCATTATATATTTCTCCTGTTTTTACAATTTCTATTCAGGTAACCAATGTCCTACTAATATTATAAACGCAAAAGTTTATAAGTAAAGATATTTGTTACTCTTTCACGCAAAATCGGCTGAATGGATTTTCATTAAACTTTACAATAATATAGCTTACACATCAGAATAACACATAGGCTACTTTTTATCCCGGGAACAAGTTCTTGTGGGAAACGGAAACGGGAAAACTTCACCACGCGTGCGGAATCGCGATGACATAAACGTTAAAAGTTGAACATATCGTCCAATTAACATAGATTTCTGAGTTGTATGGGCGCTCATACAATTCCGAGGTCAAGCTTAATTGGCTTTGAACTCAAATAAGGTACTATTTTTTTACGGAACCCTAAGCGCAAGAGTTCGGCTCGTGCTTGACTTGATTTTTATATTTATAAAGACAAATTTAAACTTTAATGCGTCTTCATAAAGTTCATCTTCATTTTGGTGTTAAATTGAATTTTTTAAGTGAAAACTTCTTATAGCGCCGCACGCATATTTTTATATGAGATAAAATCTCTTGACTCGCGACGCCGTTACCGAGACGCTATAAAAAGTTTTGAAGTATTAGATTGATAATTTCAAACTCAGTTATCAACCTTTGATAGGTCAGTTGATAGAGCGGTGGACTATCGATGGTTATAAATTGGAATCCGTAGGTCGCTGGTTTAAATCCGGCTCGAAGTAACTCTTTTTGCAACTCTTTTCGGATTTCTTTATGTCTTTTTCTTAAAGTAATTGGGTTTCAAAATAGTAATTTTTTCATCATCATCATTAACGTCGATCCCGGTCACGTGATAACCGCGAACGCGTCTAGATAAATAAATTATTAATACATTTGCGCTACAGCAGCGCAAATTTATTAATAATTGCGCTCCCGGAGGGCAACTCGTATTTTTTTTTAATGTATTGTTACAGAGAAAAAGTCATCATCTAGCGAAGAAGAACCTCCAGTTATTGAACAACACGAAGGTAAATATATACAATCCTACGCAAAAAAAAATAACCAGAGGGCCAACTCTCTAAATATATTTACTTGGTCCAGTCTCTTGTTGATGGGATCGATGCAGTATACCCTGGGCTATAGACCCTATTTCCTGGATTTGGGACTATGGACTCTAGACACGGGAGTTTGGGTGTTTCCTATGTAAAATATGTATATATTATATTTAGAAATATATAAGTAAGCTTATCAGTCGTCTAGATCACACACGAACACAAGCTTATATTAGATTACTTTGGGCTAGACGGCGTTGTATAAAAAAAATGTGATACACTATTTATTATATATTATTATTATATAGAAATTTAACAATTACATTAAATTTCGTTTACATAATTTACATTAGTCCGACACTACCAGGACCTAAATTGGTCGTGCTATTAAGTGTCTAGCACATAAGACCTTTTAGCCTATTTATTACCACCTCACTAAAAAGGCAACGGGTTCTAAATTTCTTCCAAATATAACATCTAAAATAGACACATTTTATTAAATTTATTCGGCCATTTAGACCCACCCCAGTTCCGTGCTTCGAAAGGCACGTTAAGCCGTTGGTCCCGGTTGCCAATAAAATGGCAGTCGTTAAGTCAAGTTGAAGGCCCAAGGCTTAAAAAATGTCTACAGCCTGCGCCTGTCCATTTCAACACGGCAATGGGCTCACCACCTGTTACGTGGGACAAAAATGCTTACGGTGAAATGTGGGCGTTTAATATGCCTCTGCCTACCCCTTCGGAGATAAAGGCGTGACAATATGTATGTATGTAATTAACATTTCATTATTCCATCAACACAAAACCTACTTAGAATCGTCACCCCTTCCCATCCTACAGTGCAGTGCCCAACGCGGCAGATAATTTGCAATAGTTCAACTGACTAGTTCTACGATAAAACTAATGGCTACTCCATCACTTTGTTGTTATAGAACTAGTGAGAAAAAAGTCCTACTAGTTAGAACTAGTGAGAAAAAAGTCCTACTAGTTAGAACTAGTGAGAAAAAAGTCTTACTAGTTAGAACTAGTAAGAAAAAAAGTCTCACTAATTCGAACTAGTAACAAAAAACGTCACCAGCTAGAACTAGTGAGAAAAAAATATCACTTGTTTGAACTAGTGAGAAAAAAAGTTTCACCAGCTAGAACTAGAGTGAAAAAATATCTCACTAGTTCTACCGTAGAACTACTGGCAATGAAATGCGTGAGTTTATTACGTTATTTCGATGGTGGCCAGTGTACACGGAGTCGCGCAACATGTGCAAGGCGATCGTGGTATCAGGAGAGGAACACCTGCGGCTGCTCATGAGGCAGTGCCTGGCGCGACACGGCCTGCCATCCGCCTGGCTCGACGTGCTGTACCCGCTGTGTCAGCATGCGGCGGAAACCATCGTCCTGGGTACGTCTACTGCCCACCTACCAAATAATGTTTCAATTTCAATTTATTTATTTATTTTGTGAATATAGGTAACATGATTGCCTCTGTGGCGCGATGGGAGTGCATCCGACTGCTACGCAAGAGGTCGTGGGTCCGATTCCCACCTAGGATAAAACTTTGTGTGATGAGCACGATGGTTTATTCTGTGTCTGGGTGTTATTTATCTATAATATGTATGTATTTAGAAATATATAACTATGTTTATCAGTTATCTGGTTACTGTAGTCCAAGCTTTGCTTAGTTTGGAATCAGATGTGTGAGTTGTCCCAACGATATTTATTATTTATATTTATAAGCTGTTAATGAAAATAGTAGGTAAGTACATCTATGCTTTGCCAATAATGGCATACAAAAATGTGATTGATTACATGCATACTTTTATTTAGACTACGTGTCACATTTTCTCAAACAGGCACAACAATGTATAATAATGTCAATAACAGGGTCACAAAAGTGTTGAACAATTCATATAAATGTTACAGTAATGTGAAATCATAATAAATATCAATATTTAAATGTATATAGGGGATAGATTTAAAAAGATTTTACAATAATAAATATGGTATAATACAATAACATTAAATATCACAAACAACATTAAATGTCGCGCCCTGATAGACACGACAGGAATGGGTGTCACTCCGCAGTTTACGTAGTCAAATATAAACGCGCTCTGTTTATGTTTTAAAAAACTGTTTTAAACACAGAAGCTAAATTATAACTATAATTTGAATTAATAGAATTGGGAGCAGTGAACGTGTGCTCTCACGAATATGCAGTATGAGAATAATTCTGTCCGACTGGTCATACCACAACTCCCCTAGAGGAGTTGGGGGGAGACTGAACGAGGCATTGGCCTCTTACAGTAGCGTTCAGAGCCGCCTGTCGATACAGGCGGGTCGTTGGATTGGCTGTAAATAGCCGTGGGGTCAAAGCCGGGCGTCAAGTCCGGTGGTGGAGCGTGCCGCTAGCGAGCCCTGACCCCACCGGATGATTCCGATGGGCGGTCTACAAGCCAGCGGCAGCTGAGGTCGTCGGCGAGGTCGAGCCTGGCGGGAAGGGTTCCCGGCAGGCGCCCATCAGCCGGCCTCAGGGTGACGTTGTCTAGTCCGGTCGAGCTGCAGCGGGGATCAAGTCCCGCGGCAGAGGTCTGTCCGGGGGGCGCCCCCCGGACAGACCTCTGCCGCGGGATCGCTCTGGTACGGAGCGATCTCCCGCAGGTGGCGGAAGTTCGACTCCGGATGACCGACTGTCGTCTTCGACTGGGATGTCGTCAGTGTACTTGGCGTAGCACACCGGCGACAGGCAGCTCCCCTGGGGCACGCCGGCTCTGATGCTGCGCTCTCCGGACAAGACGCCGTCCACGATGACTTGGAAGCGTCTGTCCTGGAGGAAGGTGGCCACAGTCTTGACTATTCGTCGCGGAGTAGTAGACGTGGCCAGACGCGATCGAAGGCCTTCTCCATATCGAGGAGTACTGCAACACCGTGCTCTCTCTTGTGGAGAGCGACGGTGAGATGGTGCAGTACCCTCGCGAGCTGCAGCGTGGTGAAGTGTTCGGCTCGAAAGCCGAATTGCTCGTCGCGTGGCTGGATGTGTGGTGTCAGATGCAGGAGTAGAAGCTTCTCGAAGACTTTCGAGAGTGTCGACAGCAGCGTAATGGGCCGATAACTTTCGGGCTTCAGTACGTTTTTCCCGGGCTTCGGCAGCATAATGACTCGGCCGAGTCTCCATGCTGCGGGAAAGTGGCTGGTGCGGAGGATGCCATTGAATAGCTGCGTCACTTGGCCCGGGGAAAACACGACTGGGTCTTCCGAGGGGGTTATCGGCGCCTCGAAGTAAAACTTCAGATGCTGCTGAATAGCTTCTACTCGAACTGCGTCGGAAGCTGGATTCGGCTGGAACTGTTTCTCCAGGTATTCCGCAAGGATCTCCGCTCGATCCTCGGCTCGGTAACGTGGGGTACCGTCACCGGCCATGAGGGGTCTAATCGGAGGCTGTTTCCCGGAGAGTTGGCGGCACAGGCGGTGGATGCCCGACCAGTCGTCCCCGGCGCGCTCAATGGTGCGCTGCCAGGACTCGGTCGCTTCTGTTTCCAGGGCGCTCGAGACCCCAGCGCGTTGAGCTGGCACTTCAGGGTCGGGCTTCGGTTGCGCTGCCGCAGTCTTCTCAGCTTCCGCTTCTTCTCGATCATCGCCAAGATGAAGGCCGGCAGTTGAGGTTTCCGGGTCGACGGGGCTTCTAACCTGGAGTCTCGTAGCGCTGTGTTAATAACAGCTGAGATCTTCGGCGAGCGCGTCGACGTCTGACTCGGACTCAACGCGGCGGTGTGGCGAGTGCTTCGCCATAAGATCGGCAAATGCTTGCCAATCCTGGCGAAAGCGAGGGGATGGTGGCGATGACCGAGTAAGGTTGCTCGTCGGGGTCAGGAGGACTGGCTGGTGGTCCGAGAGGAGGTGGTCGTCCAGGACGTCAATCGATGGCGGAGCTGGTAGGTCGCGCACCAGCGACAGGTCGATGACGTCCGGCAGGAACGCTGCCTGGTATGGATAATGAGTCGGGACCTCTGGCCCCAGCACCTCATATCCATGCTGTTCCGCGATGCTGAGGAGTCGGTGCCCGTTGGGACAGATGCGCGTAGAGTTCCAGGCCGTGTGCTTGGCGTTGAAGTCGCCCGCGACTATGACCGGGTCCGGTGAGTCCATCAGGGTGTGGACATCAGCCGTTGCCAGTCGCGCGTCCGGCGGCTTGTAGAACGCAAACACACGGATGGGGCGGCGATCGATGCAGACTTCTACGCCCAGGGCGTACGACGTCTGCAGCAATAAATAATTCTGTTTAATTTTACATGATCTCATATACTAGACAATAAGCCTCAAAGGCGGGCGCGATAGTGGGGATGCACGGATGTCAGGCCACACGTTAGCGAGAAAACATCTTAAGTCTCTGGTTCTAAGTATTTTTGCGATACTTAACTTTGCTGTAATTAATCAATTAAAACTTAGGTGTCTTCTTCGCTAATAGGTTTCGCAGTACTTAAGATTAATAACAATTGAGGTCTTCGTTTCACGGGTACACGTGTGAGGTACGAAGCCTTCTAAGAATCAACAAGCTTGGTTGCTAAGTACAACGCGGTGGCATGATGCGGCCAATGACTGGTCTGCCGCTGCCGCGCTCTAAATAAATCGACTATGTACAAAACTTCTCAAGTGACAACCCCGCGCGGACTTCGCAGCTCTGTCATAAAACTGTGGCGCGCAAAGATAATTTAACGATCGCACGCAGTTATAAGTTTCAATTTTGCTTGCACGCAGCGAGTCTAGGTATGTATTCATACCTAAAACTGACTTTTGTTAGGGAGTGACACTTCTGTACGTAGTACTATTACATATTCTGTGACGAAAGTAATAACATTACCGAAGTTTAGATGAAAGTCCCGTACGCGACCTCTCAGTTGCCTGACTTTTGTCTGTAGTAATTTGTGTAATTGTATAAATAAACGGTGACACGTTTGGATTTGTATGAAATTATAGAGTAATCTCTATTAGGGTGCGATCATTGATTCCTTGCTCAGTGGAATTATCCCATGTTATGAACACACATGTGAATATGCATTTTCAAATAAATAATTATCTATTGTCACGGTGTTCGTGGTCGCACTTCTCAGAAATGACTCGACCGATTTTAATAAATTCTTAAATAGAAATGCCACATATGATCACACATGCAGAGTTTACCTTAGTTTATGCAGCTTTAAACTGTAATAATTTGAACCTGACCGTTTCAACATGGCAGTAGAATCGGCTTTGAATAAAACTTGAACTGCAAACATCTTTATTTACAACTAGATGACCCCCACAGCTTCGCCCGTGGAATATTTCGACCTCCTGTCGCACCTATTTAAAGAAAGAAAAAGAGAACGTTTTAATGCCAAAAAAACCACAAGCTATACAACAATAAAAATACTAATAATAAAAAGAAAAAAAAATCCCAAACAATAAACAAACCAAACAGCCATAATATGCATAAAAATCAAAAGAAAAGGAATCAATTGGCTGAATGTATAGTGACCCCAAGCCCGCCGAGTGGCTTCATGCACAAAAAACTAATTATTATAAAACAAAAAACATGGCGGACGGTCATGATGCAGTTTTTGTGAACGTGGTTTCATCGACGTGTAAATAACCAATAAATTGCTAATATTTAATCCCGTCGCTTATAAATTCTACAATGATGCATAAAAATTTGCCGGATTTGTCGACATTTATGACTACTGCTCTGCTCCCCAGTGTAGTAGCGTAATGATATATAGCCTATAGCCTTCCTCGATAAATGGGCTATCTAACACAAAAACAATTTTTCAAATCCGACCAGTAGTTCCTCGTAGCGCGTTCAACCAACCAAACAAACAAACTCTTCAGCTTTATAATATTAGTATAGATATTACAATTCAGAAATTTGATACAACCAATTATTGGGTCGATTAAGGTCCAATAAGCGATAACTCGTATCGCTTAAAACAATTTCTGCCGGTTAACGATTTTCTGCCTTTACTTTATTGTTTAATAGAATAACCATTCTCAAATATTTTAACCATGTAATGTATTTGCAACAGATGTAAACTCGAACGATATAGATGTACGGAATTACGTCCAAGTGAAGAAAGTCCCCGGTGGGAACATACGCGACAGTTGCGTTGTGCAAGGCGTCGTGCTCACAAAGAATGTTGCACACAGGTAAATGTTTTTCCTTAAAATTACACACTATGCAAGAGGTCGTGGGTTGGATTCCCACTCAGGATAAAACTTTGTGTGATGAGCATGATGGTTTATTCTGTGTCTGGGTGTTATTTATCGATAATATGTATGTATTTAGAAATATATAAGTATGTTTATCAGTTATCTGGTTTCCATAGTACAAGCTCTGCTTAGTTTGGAATCAGATGACGTTGTGTGAGTCGTCCCAACGATATTTATTTATTTAATTAAAATTTTCAATAATTACAGATTCCACCAACATAAATACCATAATAAGAATTAAATAAAACGCCAAACTGAAAATGACATAGGTTTTTTGGACCATTTTGCCGACTTCATACTAATTTACTCATGATCGTTGTCTTCGTGTAAAGTTTTCGATAGTGTATATCAGACAATATGACTGTGTTAAACTAGTTTTAAGTACAAAAATATTACTTCATTTAAATAAAGCAGGTTAAAAATTAGTACATTGGGTTTGTTATATTGGACATAATCTAGAAAATAGTATTAGTATTAGTAGTAAACCCGTATTTACCAGGAGGATGCCTTAGGGCGATATGTTAGGTCCATAATCGTTATGTAACATGTCTGATAGTGAAATATTGTTTTCAGGGGAATGCCGCAGCAGATTACGAACCCTACAGTATTACTTTTAGATTGTTCTATTGCTTATCATAGAGTGGAGGGAAAACTAACTTCATTGGAACCAGTATTGATGCAGGTAGGCTATGATTTATTGTACCCTGTGTGTATGCATTTGTTTAATACAATTATGAAATCACTTTTTTTTAAATATTAAGATTGCCATTAACTGATACCTACTCGTATATTATTTTTATTTTTTTCATTTTATAAAGCAATTAGCAAAAGTCGCATGTGCTTCCAAACTCCACCTGCATTTAAAGCTGGGGTGCACTTTGTGACCAGTAGTTGGGTCCATTGACCGAAATTATGATAACTGTGAGATTTTGTATAATGGAGAACACAAAAGGGTCAAAATATTACTATCAAATACAGCTAAAATTGGAGCGTAGTTCATGTACATTACATTAGTTTTTATTTCACTTCAATACATGCAGTATTTCCGAAGTTATAACGACGAGAAGTTATAGCCCTTTTTTGAATTTCCGAGATTAGGCGCGCTCATTATGACGTCACAACGTAACACTCACTGCGACAAGGCGCGGCGCGGCGTTCGGGTGCGAACGAGAGCGCGACTGTTGAATGTGTAGTGTTGTGACGTATGCGGTCACCTGCGTTATACGCATTTTGATCGTAAATATTTCAGCCATTATTTGAAATATAAAAAAGTAAAAACACAGTTCTTCTCGTATTTTTTTGTAGATTTATTTGGCATTTAAAGTAAAAAACGTTTGTCAGACCCATTACAAATTTACTATTTCCAAAAGACTCCGGGAATTAAACTCTAGAAAATCTATTTAATTTTGTTAAGAAAACCCCATTCTTAATGGGTAGCCCCGTATCATCTTCGTAGTCGACAGTACAGAGGAAAGAATTGTGAATCATTAAAAATTGTACGTAGGAACAAGAGTACCTAGTACGATGTGCGGCCCGCATCTTAGCGTTGCGTCCGTCCGTGGTGCTAGTGCGGGGCGGCGTGGCCCGGGCGGTGCAGGACGAGCTGCGGCGCGGCGGAGTGGCCCTGGCGGCCCACGTGCGCGCCAGGGCCCTCAGGAGGGCCGCGAGGGCCACGTGCGCTGACGTGCTCACGGCCGTCGATGCTCGTGTCGGAACGCCGCGCCTCGGCGTATGCAAGAACTTCTATGTGCACACTCGTAAGTTCACACCACCTTTGCGTCATCATCATCATCACCCGAGCGTCTGTTCCAGTTGCGTCTCGCAACTCTCGGGAGTGAAACCATTGGCACGCACATCATATCTTACGACTTTAAGCCCGCACTTCTTAGGTCTTACCTTTTTATCGACACCTTTTTAAACTTTTTTTTTCATGTTTTTTCACGTTTTTGCGACTGATTTACTATAAATAGCTCATCATGTATTCTTACGAAAAGCACATTTATTTGTAGTGTTGAATTATTACCATTTACTCAAAGTTGTATACTCATATAGGTTTTTCTAACTTTGTATTTTCTAGTTTTGTAAACCAATAAAAATAGAAAACAGAATGTGATCCCAAGACCAGTGAATGTAATCGGATCTGAACATAATTTAAAACTTTTGCACGCAGATTCGAGCAAAACTCTTATGGTATTGGAAGGATGTGCGGAACCGAATCTCGGGTGCTGTGTATTACTCCGAGGAGCGTCGCTCCCAGAATTGATCAGAGTGAAGAAAGTAGTCAAATTTATGTTACTAGCCTGCTACAATTGGAAACTAGAAAAAGCGTTTTTAGGAGACATAGAAGCTATTTTACCTGAACCGGGAATGACGTTTGATGACGATGATACTATTAACGATAGCAAAAATAATCTAGAATTAATGACCAATCATGAGGCTCAGAGTATTAAAAATATAACTCGTAGCGATTCTTTTAACGAGGACATTAGAAAAAGCCACGAGACTGACAGTAATGAATCTTCGAGATCTGATAATATATTTACTAATTCGAATAAAAATAATTCAAAAGACGTAAAAGGTGATGAAAAAAAAGGCTCGACCGATGAGCTTAGTGATACCAAAGTTGAATCAGATCAGGATCCTTATAAAAGCAACTTAGTTGAAGAAGATCCCTTGCACATATCCAAGTCTCATGTTCGCAAGATGGATAGTGATAAGACGCTGAGTTGTGGCGTACCAATCAGAGACTTCAGCGATCCTTTACGCGCTACGATCTCGACAGACGATGATGTATTCTTACCAAAGGAAGAAGAGATGCTGAAGGCTGACACTCACAGCGATCGGTAAGTGTTTTTGATTGTAGAAGAATTCCTCAATCATACTCACAGACGAACAAGAGTAAGCAGACCAAACATATTCCCTTGCTTATTGAGCTATACTTCATCCTTTTCACTCTTGCCATTTGTTGTATAAGGCTATATTTATTACTAGCTGACCCGCCCGGCTTCGCCCCTGACATACTTCGAACCCCGTGGCGTGGCACCCATTTATTCCCGTTAATTAATTTCACGATAATGTATGAACATTTCCCAAATTACTCGATTACTTCTCCGCTCTCAAGTACTACGCCCGCGTGTGCACGGCCCGGTCGAATTTTTGTTACACGAAATTAATTTCTTTGCGTATTTTTTTGATATTGCCATATCGCCTAAGATATTCATTTAATTTGCAAAGTGGAAAGGGACATGATGATCTTCATAAAATTCTGAAGCCAACTAACATATTAAAAATGATAAGCATTAATAATGTTTTTGTGTAATTAGCCTATAAATTACAGCTTTATTATTGCTGTTTTTTTAAAGTATTAAAATGGATATAGTACGGTATCCTTAAGAGATAGACATATACCGTCGCGGACTTTTTTGTAGACCTATATTAGATACACAATTCCACAATACATTATTTTGTTATATCTCAAAGGGTTTAGGCAGCGTTTTCGGTAAAGCTCCCAGACGGCAAATTTTTTCCGATACCGCCAACATATATCGTTATAATTAAGTTAATGTATACAAAAACTTAAATATACATAAAAATCTTCTATAAGAATCACTCTTATCTATTTAAAAAACTGCATCGAAATTCGTTGCGTAGTTATAAAGATCTAAGCATACATAGGGACAGACAGCGAAAAACGACTTTGTTTTATAATATGTAGTGATTCCATAGGAACATATATTATGCTACATAGGAATAATAAAAGTCTAGAGCAAGTGAATGAAATTGTGTATTTAGGGAGTATGTTTAGCGCGGATGGAAGTAGAACTTTAATCTTTGGATGTAGAACGGCCAATAGCTGCCGGAAACAAAGTTAACGGTGCTTTGTCCCAATTAGTAAAGCGACAAAGCATCGTAAAAGAAGCACGACCGGCGATTCATAACGCAGTGCTAGTGCCAACGTTGCTTTACGGTAGTGAAACCTGGGTATGTCAGCATATGCATGAAAGTAAGTTGAATGCTGTGGAGATGCGATCACTTCGAAAATTATGCGGCGTAACTTTGGCCGACCGAATACATAACGAAGTGATACGCAATATGGCAGGTTTGAATGAAAGTGTCAGCGTTAAACTGGAAAAGGGCGTACTCCGTTGGTTTGGACACGTTCAACGAATGAATGAGGAACGATTGACAAAGAATATATATTGTGCGAAAGTAAAGGGCAGAAGGAGTCAGGGTAGGCCGAGACTTACATATGTAGATCACGTGAGCAGATTGCTCAAAATCGGAAAAGTGAAAAGTACTCGGATACCCAGATGTGCGTGTATGAAGCGATTGATGAATTTTGATGAAGCGAAAGAAGTATGCATGGATCGCGATGCCTGGCGATCTGTCCTCTCTGACTACCCCGTCAACAACGTGAAGATAGCTTAATTTTTTTTTATCTGCATCTAACTCACACTTTTACAGCGCGTAGCCAATTTTTCTACTACCACCAAGCTACGAACTCATAATGACAACCGCCGCTGTCATCTTCTTAAAACTAAAGATTTATGTGTCGAAGTGAAAATATTACATAAAATTATTGTCAAATGTTACAAAAGTAGACAAAAAATATACAAAAAGGTGTTGTGCATAGATTGATGAAGATTCATTATCAAGAAATCACCAGAAATAACTAAGCTAAGCTACTTGTCTATGTGTGTGTAATAGGCTGCGCCATTTTTCGCTCACGTTGGTTCTCCTTACTGTCCTATATGTCTGTGATCGATCTAGAAAACACAACAGAGCATAATAAACTTGGCAGTCTTGTTCGCGACCTTATCCTACAAGGCGATTTTTTACAGCGTGGAAGAAATCGCCTTTTATCGCCTAGACCAATGTTTCCCAAAGTGGGCGATAACGCCCCCTTGTAGGCGCTGCAGGCCTAAAGGGGGGCGGTAAGAGACCCAGAAAAAAAAATGGGGGCGTTATGTAGGCTTCGGGGGGCGATTTGTAATTTCATCTAGCTAGGAGGACTCTTAGACACCGACAGAGCTCTCGACTCTCGGTTACAACTTGTGAACATCAACTAATATTAATTAAGAGATTGCTCAAACTCGGTTCGATATTTCTCTCCGCGTAGTTCATGTATCTGTCCTGTTTTATTCAATAAATAGAAGAAAAATCATGTCAATCGGTCGCTCCGTTCCGAAATGAAAGTAGACACGAACAAATAAAAAGGCAATAGACACACTTTCGCATTTTAATAGTTATTAGTATTCCTAGATAGGTAATTTTCGTAGGGGCAATCATGTTTTAACAAGTTTTTGTTAAATAACCCGATTTGTGCATTCCTGTATCAATCGGCTGATTCATAGAATACTTGTTCTTACTTGTTGAGTACAATTGAGCGTCGAATGAGATAAACGAGTTATTGCATGTTTGTCTTATTCCTGTCGGTGCGTGCTGCTTATGCAATCCTATATAAACAACGGAATATTTATTTTATTATCATTTGCGGTTTCGCGCGTATTAGATAAGCAGTACTTAAGTTCAACACTTACTTACGTATTTCTTAAAACAAAACAATGTCGAAAGTAAAAAAGAAGAGACGGCAATACTCTGTGGAATATATTAAATTCGGATTCATTGAAAATCCCACAAATCCATCGTCGCCTCAGTGCCTTCTATGTCTAAAAACATTTTCGAATGAAGCAATGAAGCCTTCAAGACTGCAAGATCATTTGAATAAAATGCATCCAAATAAGAAAGACAAGAATGTAGCATATTTTTAAGACCTAGAGATGAAGCATAATACTCAGCCATGTGCAGTAAAACTATTTTCGGCAGCTGCTAAGCAAGATGACGACGGACTTCGAGCTTCGTACAATATCTCTTTGTTAATTACTCAAAAAGGCAAAACACACAACATCGGAGAAGAGTTAATTTTGCCAGCAATAAAGGAAGTAATAACTACTGTGCTTCATAAACCGGCCGCAGATTTTGTTAAAGATACTCTTTCTGAATACTATAAAATTGCGTTTCAATAATCATTCTCATTGGCAGGTGTAGCCTGTAAGAGTTAACTTGAGACCTGAGCGTCGTTTTGTACTACCTACTGTGCTGAGGTCTCAAGTTAACTCTTGCGGATTATAGTAAAAGTCTATTTTAGAATGAATGTTTAATCTCCGCTAATATAGCTCACAACAATTAATTAATTTAATTTGAAGTTATAGTGGTTTTTAAGTAGGTGAAAAAATGGGGGCGCTAAAAAATTATTTAGTCTCAAATTGGGCAGTAGACAAAATAAGTTTGGGAACCTCTGCTAGACTGTTCTGGAGTAAATCGTAAAAGTCGACCAAAGAATGTTTGAAATGTTCAGACCACTACTATTTGCATGAAAAAGTCTTACCCTACTTCTACCTCAAACCCTTGAACTACTAGGTAGTAGAAATTACTGGTACGCGATATCGGTCTCATCACGACAATAAACACACAGCAGAAGAATGGACTAGGATAATTTAGGACCGACCACTTTAAGACAAAGATTCGGCTAGATAAATAAATATTGTGGGATATTTTTTTACACAAAGCCTCTAGCCCAATGTAATCTAATAGGTATTAGCTTGTGGTATGGAATCGTAGGTTAGTTAGTTACGCGGTGATCCGCAAATGTTCGTTTCGGAGTTTGAGTGTTTACTATATAGTATGTACTAGTTGAAGCCCGCGGCGGTGAAGTTTTCCAGTTCCCGTTTCCCACAGGAACTTGATCCCGTTATAAAAAGTAGCCTATGAGTTATTCTGATGTGTAAGCTATATTATTGTAAAGTTTCATCAAAATCCATTCAGTAGATTTTGCCTGAAATAGTTACAAACTTTCGCGTTTATAATATTAGTAAGATGTATTTAGAAATATATACTTTTGGGTGATTAGAAAAATTTTAACAGCTGGTTGCCATAACCTACGCTTGTACATTTCAACACGGCAATGGATTCACCACCTGCTACGTAGGACAAAAATGCACACGGTGAAATGTGGGCGTATACATGCCTTTGCCTATCCCTTCGGGGATAAAGGCGTGACAATGTGTATGTATGTATTCGTTTTAAGAGTCAGTCTAAGCCGAGACTTACATGTGAGGACCACGTGAGCAGATTGCACAAAATCAGAATGGTCAAAAGTACTTGGATACCCAGACGTGCATGTATAAAGCGATTAATGAATCTGCAGGAAGCGAAGGAAGTATGCATGGATTGCGAAGCCTAGCGATCTGTCCTCTCTAGCTACCCCGTAAGGGATACAGCGTGAAGATAATTAAGTTATACTGTTGATTGATGGCACTTGGTGGAACTTACACATTTTGACAGGTTTCGCCTTACGGCATTTTCAAAGGTTTTGAGGCGAAACCGGTCAGGGTAAAAGTAAATTTTGTAGAAAAGTATTGTGTTTTCATTCAAAATCCTAATTAAGATTATAAATGCGAAAGTTTTTAGGAATGGATGTTTGTTACTCTTTCACATAAAAACTACTGAATGGATTTTAATTAAACTTTACATTATATTGTAAAGTTTAATTAAAGCTTATACATCAGAATAACACATAGACTACTTTTGTCACGGGAACAAGTTCCTTTGGGAAGCGGAAACGGGAATTCTTCTTTCTTCTTCTTCTCTACGCGGTCGCAGCCGCGGGCATCAACTAGTATTTTTTAAAAATTAAATATAAAACAAAATTAAATATTACACATCATTATACGACAACGGGAAGAGGCTATTGTCTTTTTTTAAAATCTGAAATGTGGTCGCACAGCTGGTCGACGGATGACGCAGTGCTATCAATGTCCCCGAACATCACGATCCCTGCCCCCTACCTCGAGACGGAGGCGGGGAGACGCTGTCCTCTACGAGTACATTTTCCTTGCCCTCTCACTCCGGCTCCGGCGCCGCATACGCCGAGAACTCACCATAGACTACCATCTAGGAGGATCAGTAACCACACTATGGTTAAAGTAAGTCTTTATTGTTAAGGCCCGAGACTCTTTGCTTAAAAAAAATTAGGTTATTTTTCTTTAAGCGAAGAATCTGGGTCCATACAGCCTATTGTTAGTGATGTTTGTTTATTAGCTTGTGTTTTTTAGTTTTTTTTTCTTTCTTTCCTCATCTGCTAGCGGTGCATCTGCTGACTAAAGAACGAGGCAACAACGCAGGCGACCTGTCTTTTTAGTATCAGCATATTTTGAGACTTTGTCGATTCTGCATCGCGTTTGGGTGACTCTGGCATCCAGGCGCAGCATTCGTCTTGGCGACTGGTCGGATTCTGTTTCGCGATTTGAAGTGATTCAGTCGTCTCTTCTGACATTTTTATGTGTGCCGGTTGTGGATACTAAAAGAAGCTAGTCTGCGGAGGGCGTCAAGTAATGGGTGAGTGGGTCTGGGGTCCAGTTTTATTGGTTGCAAGAAGGCTTTCCTGCTCTTGCTTCTTGTGTTCTTCATTTGCACTAATCTGGAGGTTCAATTCCCAGCCAGGACAAATTTCGTCGCACTGCGAGCATGTTAATTTTTTCCGGGTCTAAATGTAATTTAACAAAACATATTTGTGTTTAGAAATATATTGTTTATCAGTTGTCTAGATCCCATACCACAAGCTTATAAACTTACTAGATTACCCCCACAACTTCGCCCGTGGAATATTTCGACGATAAATTCTATAATGATGCATAAAAATTTGCCCGATTTGTCAACATTTATGACTACTGCTCAGCTCCCCAGTGTAGTAGCGTAATGATATATAGCCTATAGCCTTTCTCGATAAATGGGCTATCTAACACAAAAACAATTTTTTAAATCCGACCAGTAGTTCCTGAGATTAGCGCGTTCAACCAAACAAACAAACAAACTCTTCAGCTTTATATTATTATAGTATAGATTTTAGGCAAGATGACGTCGTCATAAAATGTCATAAAAGATTTTATTTATTTAAATAAATATTTTGTGACGTTAACATTCTGTGTCAGGAAGTGCATCCGTTCATAAAAATGGCAATATCATCACCCGCGGACGACCCGGTAGTGAAAGCTGCGCTTGCGCATTACAGGGCCACGGGCTGTCGTCTCGTCATTGGCAGACACACGCGTGAGTATTTCATTTGTATCCCTGAGGGTAATTTCAATAATACACGGCAATGCACTTAGACTGGTGTAATAGCTAACAATCAACTGCAAAAACAAGCCTACCCACATTCAAAATAATCATCATATGCTACCCTTATACAGAAACGTGTATTTTTACGTGTGGCACTTTCGTACTAGAACCAACTAGTAACACTCTAACACTACTCCACTCTATCTGTTGGGGCGCCCAGGTAACTCCTCGGAATGATTTCCTAGAATTTCCTGTAGAATTTGGCTAACAACGCAGAACTCGCGTGCTATTGTACTCCTTTGAAGTTTGGTTCGAGTATTATGTGTTAAGCGCGAATCGTGCGTGAATCTCCGTCATGCCATGCTCTTGGGTACAAAAACATAATAATATGTGGATAATAATATAATTTTCATTGTCACTCAACTACATAAATACATATTATACATATCTTCACGCCTGTCTCCCATCGGGGTAGACTATGGCTTTACACTTGCTACGATCCTGGAATACAACTTTCGCTTCTTCCACTCTCACAAGTGTTTTCATACACACACGCCGGTTAAGGGTACTCTTGACTTACCTTTTTCCAAAATGTCTTCTATTTGATTGACATATGTACGTCGAGATCGCCCCTTACCAGTTTGCCCATTCACTCTCTTCTGATAAATCTGTTTCGTTAGTCTACTTTTCTCCATGACTGCCTTTGTGGCGCGGTGGGAGTGTATCCGACTGCTACGCAAGAGGTCGTGGGTCGATTCCCACCCAGGATAAAACTTTGTGTGATGAGCACGGTGGTTTATTCTGTGTCTGGGTGTTATTTATCTATAATATGTATGTATTTAGACATATATAAGTATGTTTATCAGTTATCTGGTTACCATAGTACAAGATCTGCTTAGTTTGGAATCAGATGGCGTTGTGTGAGTTGTCCCAACAATATGTATTTATTTATCCATCCTCTCCACGTGTCACTCAACTAACCCAAAAAAAAATCTTTTTAGCCGAATGTCCTATGTACAAACCATCCGTGGTGAAGAAAGTAAAAGAGCCGGAGAGGGACCACCAGGAAGCAAGTGACAAACAGACAGACAGCGAGCCTCTGGACCCCCTCGCGCCCGAGAACCATCTGCAACTGAGTCTGTTGCTGTATAGCTATAGCAACAAGTCAGCGAACGTGCCTGACTTCTGCGTCAACCCTTGGTGAGTCTGCCCAAAATAAAATTAATCATTATTATTTATCAATCACGCCTTATCCCCGAAGGGGTGGCAGAGGCATACTATATGCCCGCTTTTCACCGTGTGTATTCCTGTCCCACGTAATAAGTAGTGAGCCCATTGCCGTCTTGAAATAGACAGACGCAAGTTGTGACTATCTGCTGTTGAAATTTTTCAAGCCCTTGGCCCATAAGGCCTTGAACTTGACTTAACGACTGCCATATTCCTGGCAACCGGGACCAACGGCTTAACGTGCCTTCCGAAGCACGGAAACGCTCGCAAATGTAAATGCCACAAAGTGGTCACGCATCCGAGGACCAGCCATAGTGAAAGTTGCGTAACTCAGTGATCGTTTACAGAACACTGAGTCCGCGGGGCCACGAGCGCGTCCATGAAATGAAATTTATCAGTTCTAAATACAATTTGCCAATTTAGAATCACAAAGCAAATTATTGCATACGAGCAGGGTACACTATGTATTTGTTGTAGGGTGCAGTATTTATCCTAATATTATAAATCCGAAAATTTGCTTGTCCTGTTTGTTATTCAATTACTCTCTAACCAATAAAGCCAATGGCTGATAATCGGGTATACAGGTAGTCAACTCATTCTGGAAGGAAATTTTTATAAAAAAAAATCCTCGTAAAAGAACCTGTGAGAAACGAGTACGGAAAAACTTAAACCGCGGGCGTCCCCTGGTTAACTATACAGAAAATAGCTAAAACAATCGCTTTAAATAGTTTAAATAGTGTATGACATTTTGTAAGCGCCGTTAAAATGGTCTATGCAAAATAAAGATATTTTTATTTATTTTTTATTCAAAAACGTCTAAAGAAACAATTTATTATTTTAGGATAAAATCTATAACTACGTAATAGTATTAAAATTGCCGCTAAAATGTTTACAGCCATCTTAAATGTTTGACCATCATCATTTCATCAGTCGATTGCTATTTTTTATGAGAGCAACTTTTCCAATTTTCCAAATTCGCCTTCACGTAGTCGATCTACAAATCAATATTTAAAATATTTTTATGTGATGCTAGACAAAATCAGGGTAGACTAAGACTCACATACGAAGACCACGTGTGCAGATTGCTCAAAACAAAACATTGCAGCAGATTGCTCAAAAGTATTTGGATACACAGACGTGCATGTATAAGGCGATTAATGAATCTGCAGTAAGCGAAAGAAGTATGCATGGATCGCGAAGCCTGGCGATCTGTGCTTCCTAACAAATCCATTGATGAATTTTTCAAGTGGGCCTTCATTGCCAAATCATGGTCAAATCTTGAAAAATTCACCTTTATAGTGAAGATAGTTAACTATCAAACCAAATTTTCCAAATTTAACTAATTGATTAATAAACCAACACATTTTAATCTTTTATGTGATAAAGTGTAGTTTTAAAATGAATAATATGTTTTATTTATTTTAATATAGGGTGGTAACCATGGAGATGTACGGACGGCACGACATTTCTCTGGGCGCGTTCCTCGACAAGTACTGCTTCAACAACGAGTACCGGTGCACCTCGCACAACTGCGCCGTGCCCATGAACCAACATGTCCGGAGGTTGGTGTTCTTCACTTAACGCACTGTCTTAATTATATTAGAAATGCGAAAGTCGGTATGGATGTTTGTTACTCTTTTACGTAAAAACTACTGAATGGATTTTAATGAAACTTTACAATAATATAGCTTATACATCAGAATAACACATAGACTACTTTTTTTCCCGGGAAAAAGTTCCTGTGGGAAACGGGAACGGGAAAACTTCTATACGCGGGCGAAGCCGCGGGCGTCAACTAGTATTATATAATTGTTTTCATTTTTATATATATTGTGCGAAAGTAGAGGGTAGAAGGAGTCGGTAGGCCGAAACTAACAAAGACCACGTGAGCAGATTGCTCAAAAACGGAAAAGTACTCGGATACCCAGACGTGTATGTATGAAGCGATTGATGAATCTTGAAGAAGCGAAAGAATTATGCATGGATCGCGAAGACTGGCGATCTGCCTTGACTACCCCGTCAGGAATACAGCGTGAAGATAGTTAATTAGGTATTTATATTTTGTGCCAGTCTTATTAAAAAAAAATCTACCAAATTTGATTTGTAGTAATAATATTTCTCACAACAATCTTCTAATCAGTTGATAGACAGACAATTTTAAAGGGAATTGGCAGGTTTCTATACATATAATTATTTGAGAAGAATTGGCAGCGTTTAGATGTCAATAAACTTATTTCAAACCATTGAGAATTTATTCTTGAGTAATCCTTCATTATTGAATAATATTTTTTCGTAGATTTTTTTGGCGATCATTGTATGTGATTTTGTGAATGCTCATTGTGAACTTTTTTCACAATCAGTTTTTGGGGTTTTTCGGGTTTTTGAAGGTTAATATGTCTTTTAAAAACATGGTAAATTGAAATATATCGCAGTCGCCTAACCTTTTACTCAACTAGCAGCCTAATATTCAGTATCTCCTATTTCTGTTAACCCCTCCAGCCAAGCTGAATTGCTTGTGTTCACGACGGTAGTTTATGGTCAGGAGTCGTTCTCAAGCGGTTATAAGAAGTCCCACCAATATCTTCTGGGCCCCAAGCGACCTCTGTTAGAGATGCATCTGCTCACTAACGGACGAAGCAAACACTCAAGCTTGAAAGTTCAGACGCTCCCAAAAAGGCCGAAAATCAATAACCAAATGATAACGGCTCCAAGCAGACAAATAGAAGTATACCCTAAGCTCAAGATTCAGGGTTTGCAAACATTTGAAACTGAGAACGGCCTTTTTCTGTTCTCATGACTGTATTGCTGGCCTTTTAAAGAGGAAATAAAAGCTGAGAATAGTCTCTGGGCAGATCAATTATCTGTCCCTTAATTCTCCCAGTCTTTGAGTTTTTTTTTAATCTTTTAAAATGAGGGATTAGCCAGCTAATTTTTAATCCGTTTGCTTTCTACAAGTAACAGAATAAGTATATTACACTAGATGACCCCCACAGCTTCGCCCGTGGAATATTTCGACCTCCCGTCGCACCTATTTAATCCCGTCGCTTATAAATTCTACAATGATGCATTAAAATTTGTCCGATTTGTCGACATTTATGACCACTTGTAACGCCCCCCCCCCCCCCCTGTGGTTTGGCAGTATTTAGATATGCGCGCGATTGAGAAACGTGTGTAGAAGCGAGAAGATGATGGATTCTAAAATCTCTCGCTAACCGCTGAGTTAAAATTCTAGCTAAAGAAAGGAATACCTAAGTGATGCTATTGACCATGTTACGTAATATATGGCCTTGTGATCCGTAATCGTCTAGTGGTTAAATTTATAAAAAAAAGGTAATTGTTTGATAATATTTTATAAAATCTCTGAAAAACACAATGATCGAAACATACAAAAGATGAATGGTGAATTGTTATCTTAAAGTAAAGAATAGTTTGTTTACTGCAAATAAAGTCTCATGCATTCTGACCTGATATAACTGGCTCGAACTAATTTCTACTTGTAGGTGATTCGGGCTCGATTCTGGGTCCTGTAAATTTTAATTGACCTATGAGACTAGCCTTTGTCCATACTACATTACCCCAATGTGCGTCCCGTCAAATATAACACAATATAAGTTTATTCCGACAGATTTTGGTCTAAAAGAATATTTCAAGTAGAAATCGCAGAATGAGTGAGTGAGTTGTTTGATGTGAAAATTTGTAGTCCTCTTGACAGCAGGACGAAGTGACCAGAATAAATGTACTCAACATTAAATACTGTTTTTGAAGCATAGCACTAACATGTGCTGATGAGCAATCTAGGGTATCAATCCCTGTCTGGAGTCTAGTAGTTTGATATGGAAGGATAGGTCATATTGACTGAGCGTACTAAAATAGCTTAATAAACATAGCTTCCAAAGTGTCATATTTGAATTCAAAGCATGTGTGTAATTGGAGCTCAAAGTAAATTTAATCTAGTTAATCATGACTAAGCCAGATAACATCACAGCAAGGAACTCCCCTCGTTGCGAGGATTTTCGTCATCACTACAGATCGGCCAAACTGTGCTAGACTTTCCCCGGAGGTATTTGTTTAACCCCATAAGTCGTCCTGTCGTGTGAGTACCATTAGCGTCGAACACCATGGCTAGAGAAAAATTAAATGAACTCGCATTACTTCACAGCCAATGAGATGATTTCGAGTAAAGTTGTAAATACGCTCTGCCATATATATATCGCCTCGAAGTGTGACTAATATCTAGTAGAATTGCATTTAATTCAGTCTTTATCTGAAGTCTAGCACTTACACGTGCTAGCGTGTAACTTAAATCCTCGTATTAATTATGAAAGGTCATAGTTGGATAGTTGCTGTATGAAAAAGGGCATATAGAAGACTAGCGCATTATAGCAGCTTAAATAAATTAAGCTTACTAAATAATACATTTGCAGTCTAGGCAGATCTGTAAGCTGGAACTCTGGATCATATTCATCAAGTTAGTCATGACTAAGCCAGATAACATCACAACTAGGAACTTCCCACGTTGCAGGTTCAATCATAGATATCCCCCGAGAACTTATTTACAGCCTCATAAATCGTCCTGTTTGTGTGAGTATCGTAGCGTCAAACGCCATGTCTCATTAATATTAGTGTGTATTCGAATTATATAGGTTTGTAGTCGTTGAATAGCTGTGCACGTCGACTCAAATAGTAGTGTCTGATGGTGATATACGCTGGACTATCTATATTTTCTCGAAGTTAGCCGAAATCTAGTATGATTCAACACTGATTAAATGTACTCAGCATTTAATTCAGTCAAAAGGAACAATTTTGTAACGTATGTAGTACGCTACATTAATTCAGTCGTCATTTGTAATCGCCAGCACGTCGCATCGTCAATAATACTTGTTCTTATAATGTTTAGACCAAAACCAAACCGGATAAAGTATATTGAAGTTATCTAATTAAATCAGCTAATCGTTCTGTCGTTAAGCTAAATTTTATTATTCCTTATTTACTAACACTTTTTACGATGTTGTAAATTATTTAATCAATGTTTTAAATTATATAAAATCTGAAGTCCAAAAGATTACAAATATATATAATATGCAAATAGATATCTAAAAATAAATTCTTCATGCACAACCTCTTATCTAAAAATCACACACATGCACATAAACAAATTTCATACATTTCAGTACATATGATACATATATTTTATTATAATATAATCTGTTTATATCTGACCCGTTGAGCCTCATAATGATGCTCAATCAACGATATCTTCGTATTTAATTAATTAATTTTAGTATTTAACTTACATCCATGAGAAAATTCATAATCAAACACTAAATAATCTCAGCTTATTAATTTTATTTGCACACTGAATTATCTAGATATATTTTAATAAATCAAAAACAAATCTATTAGTTAATCTTAAAGCATTCGAATAATAATCCATCTATCTAGAAATAATTAATTTAATTTGAATAAAAGAATATCAAAGAAACAAAAGATGATTTCAATAAGTAATCATACTTAATAGGAATAATTTGAAACAAAACCAGTCTCAGTAAATACAAAAGGATAGTCTCAATAAGTAATTATAGGTACTTAATAGGAAGAATTATAAACAAAAGGCAAATCTCAAAAAATAATACTTAATAGGAAGAATTATAAACAAAAGGCAGTCTCATTAAGTAATACTTAATAGAAATAATTATAAACAATCGGCAGTCTCATTAAGCAATCATACTTAACTTATAGGCAGCTAGTTTCACACAAACACTAGACTTTGATTCGGAGGTCTTACTCCTAGTTAGGCAGATGTGCCTCGATACGCGCCCGGTTTGCAACTGAATAAAACTTTTCATGATTTGAACTCATGGTATTTTGGCCCTTTGTCCTCAGTTTTGAACAGAACAAAAAAGGTATCCCTTTTTTGTTTACAAAATGCGCGCGTCCTTCAGAGAATATTATTTTAACACAAACATGTGTCAAGTGGTCACAAGACAAAATCTCAGATATCAACACAAAAGTTTAGCAGAAAAACTGTTTAAATGGTTTAGTTCCCACTTATGCGGCCAATTTTAACTAGAATTAATATCATTGTACCCAAACACTTATGAACTGTCACCCGATTTTACTATTTATGTGCGTATTTTTAAATGAATACCTCTTAGCATTCGTCTGACCCATGGTTAAAATAAGTACAAAAAATATAACGATTTATGGCCCGAACCGCACTTGTATGCAAACCCAACGAAGTTTTTCGTAACAACAAAAAATTATAAGCCATTTATGTACTCCACTAGTTACTTTTATTTATTATATAAAGGGGGCGGTAGAGGCCGTCACATCTCCCCCCCTGAATGTGTGCGGAAAATGAACCTGTTCACCTTTACGAACACATTCATAATCTTTTTATAGCTCCAAGCCCAGTATCTTCTAAATTCTTCTTCAATTATATTTTATATTACATAAAACTAGATCCCGTAGCTTCCATTACGCTAAACGTCATCAAAGTTTCTTTACCTGCTGCTGATCCAAAGAGATTATGAATTTGATTTTTATTTCTCCGTAGACATTTTACATACGAGCTTTCCCCCCCAGGTAAGTCTCCCAGCAAGACCTGATAATATTAGAAAACCACCCTCACGTGCCAGTGGTACACAAACCACCTCACCTGTTTATGATAAATAAGCCACATCACCTGCATACGGTATCATATAAGTCACCTCACCTGCCAATGAATATTATATTTAAGGTTGGACTCCTTGACTTCTCTAACGCTAAACGCGAAGTTTCTCTACCTGCTGCTAATTTGGAAAAGCTATGAATTGAAACTTTTCTCCGTAGGGATTTCATTTACTAGCGTTACCTTTTAGGTAAATGCTTCTAACAAGCCTCTAAATTATCTCTCCTGCGAGTGGTTTATAAGCCACCTCACCTGCTCGTGTTACTCAGGCAACCTCACCTTGCTAGTGATATAAATACAACCAAACCTGCTAATGGTATATAACATACTGCTGATTTGGAGAGATCTCATTTACGAGCATTACCTCTCAGGTAAGCGCCCCTTAACAAGCCTTTAAATGACCTCTCCTGCAAGTGGTTTATAAGCCACCTCACCTGCTAGCATTATACAAGCAACCTCACATTGCTAATGATACAAATACAACCTCACCTGCCAGCTATAGAAATGCTGACGGACAGTGTCTCGAAACAGTTTTAACAATAGTTATAAACATTGTGTAAGGGTCCAAGCCACCTCACCCCTCTAGTATTTTAAAAGCAACTTAACCTTGCTAGTGGTACAAATGCAACCTCACCTGCCAGTTATACAACAGCCGACTGACAGACTGAATGGCATATTTATAAAATTAAGTTAATACTAACTTACTAGAATACTACTAGCAACATCGAAATCGTGTTCCCCAAAGTGACGAGTGTTTCCAAATAAATATATACACGGTGTCAAGGACCGAGTCACCTCACCCGCTGTCGATGTACCTGCTGACTAGCAAATGCAGTAACGATGCCAAACGATTCCATTGGCGTTACATTAAAATAGCTGGACTAGCTAAGTGTACACTATGTTACTAATATTATAAATGCGAGAGTTTGTAAAAATGGATGTTTGTTACTTTTTCACGTAAAACCAACTGAACGGATTTTAATGACCTTTACAATAGTATAGCTTAAGCATCAGAATAACACATAAGCTACTCTTTATCCCGGGAACAAGTTTCTGTAAGAAACGGGAACGAGAAAACATCTCTACGCGGGCAAAGCCGCAGGCGTCACCTTGTAATAAATAAAGATAAAACCGGATTATTTGAACTAAAACATGATGAGTGTCTCCAATCCCGTCTCCAAATTCATTCTAGTATAAGGGGCCAATCAACCTCGCCTACTAGCGAGTACTTACTGATTATCGGACGAGTACCTGCTGATTAACAGACGAGTACCTGCTGATTAACGGATGAGTACCCGCTGATTAACAGACGAGTACCTGTTGATTATCGGAGGAGTACCTGCTGATTACCGAACGAGTACCTGCTGAATATCAAACGAGTACCTGCTGATTATGGGATGAGTACCTGTTGATTAAGGTACTAGACAACGACGTAGGTGTCCTTACAGGGTTGATAAGTCAGACGACAGTCGTTTCAATCAATGCCGGAAGTAAAAGTCAAACGCTAGTTGCTTTTAACAACCAAACATAAACAAACTTCTAAGCTCTAACCCCAGGTAGAATTTGGAATTCCCCATGTGTGTTTTTCTGTTGACAAAGAATTAATAATGCCAGTGGAACCATTTTCTAACTTATCAATACTATTCTTAGTCTCATCAATTTCTTGTTACGAATACTCAGATCCGCATTTATAGCTAATGGGTCACACCGCTGGTCGCACTAAATCCACATCAATTTGCTTGGAATAGCCGCCGCTTTTTGTGAAATCTGTTCCTTCTGCGCTTATCAAACATGAAAAAAATCCTCTTTCACGTAGCCTATATAAGGATTGAATTCATTTCGTTGTTTAAAATAAAGACAATAAATATATAATATGAACAAAATCCAAAACAGATTGCATGTGACTCTTTAAATGCAGTTTCAAATTTATAAAATAATTTATTTTTTTATAACATTTCTCTTTTTTCAAAATTCACCATTCATCTTGACTGTCTATAAAATGTCTTGTAACAAAGCCTATTATTTAACAGATTTGGCCATTTATTTTATTACAGGGTTATATTGTTGTTACGAACCCTTAAACAATAAAATATCTATTTCGTTTGTTCGTATCGTCTGAAAGTAATCAATGTTTTTCCTAAAACACAGATGTTAGTAAGTTACACAAATGTATTTCTAAGACAAAGAGATATCCGCTATTCATTGAATTTGCTGTGGGAACTATATAAGTAAAAATCCTTTTTTTTTTTTGAATAAGGAATTGTTATTGTAAAATAACAGTCCCAAAATTTCTATTTTATGGCACACCAGATGGCGAACCCGCCTTACCTAAAGGCGACAGACTCGACAATTTAGTATATGAAACCTATGTACATCTTTAGATATACCGTACTGCTGCTTAACCTCTCATGGCCTAATAGCATGAAGATATTTAAGCAAACTTAAATGCCTACGTTGTGTATTTTTTTGATAAAAGTTTGTATAGACATACAAACATACATACAAAATATTTATAGTGTTTATATTGAACCTATGTTCGACTAATATGACGTATAGTATCTATTATTAAATATAATATCAAACAATTTCTAAATTTATTTATTTGACCCTTTTTTTGTTTTTAAACGTTGTGTTAGTAATTACCAAGTTCTTTGATACTTCGTTGCAATAATTTTAATTATCACATTTTTAAAGACGAATGTATCCTGGTCAACACGGTACCAGATGTAACGCCCCCCCCCCCCCCCCTGTGGAAAAAAAGCCCGTACTCGGCCGCGCATGATAACTAAAGGTGTGAAGAAGCGAGATGATTAGAGATTCTAAAATCTCTCGCTAACCGCTGAGTTAAAATTCTAGCTAAAGAAAGGAATACCTAAGTGATGCTATTGACCATGTTACGTAATATATGGCCTTGTGATCCGTAATCGTCTAGTGGTTAAATTTATAAAAAAAAGGTAATTGTTTGATAATATTTTATAAAATCTCTGAAAAACACAATGATCGAAACATACAAAAGATGAATGGTGAATTGTTATCTTAAAGTAAAGAATAGTTTGTTTACTGCAAATAAAGTCTCATGCATTCTGACCTGATATAACTGGCTCGAACTAATTTCTACTTGTAGGTGATTCGGGCTCGATTCTGGGTCCTGTAAATTTTAATTGACCTATGAGACTAGCCTTTGTCCATACTACATTACCCCAATGTGCGTCCCGTCAAATATAACACAATATAAGTTTATTCCGACAGATTTTGGTCTAAAAGAATATTAAGTAGAAATCGCAGAATGAGTGAGTGAGTTGTTTGATGTGAAAATTTGTAGTCCTCTTGACAGCAGGACGAAGTGACCAGAATAAATGTACTCAACATTAAATACTGTTTTTGAAGCATAGCACTAACATGTGCTGATGAGCAATCTAGGGTATCAATCCCTGTCTGGAGTCTAGTAGTTTGATATGGAAGGATAGGTCATATTGACTGAGCGTACTAAAATAGCTTAATAAACATAGCTTCCAAAGTGTCATATTTGAATTCAAAGCATGTGTGTAATTGGAGCTCAAAGTAATTTTAATCAAGTTAATCATGACTAAGCCAGATAACATCACAGCAAGGAACTCCCCTCGTTGCGAGGATTTTCGTCATCACTACAGATCGGCCAAACTGTGCTAGACTTTCCCCGGAGGTATTTGTTTAACCCCATAAGTCGTCCTGTCGTGTGAGTACCATTAGCGTCGAACACCATGGCTAGAGAAAAATTAAATGAACTCGCATTACTTCACAGCCAATGAGATGATTTCGAGTAAAGTTGTAAATACGCTCTGCCATATATATATCGCCTCGAAGTGTGACTAATATCTAGTAGAATTGCATTTAATTCAGTCTTTATCTGAAGTCTAGCACTTACACGTGCTAGCATGTAACTTAAATCCTCGTATTAATTATGAAAGGTCATAGTTGGATAGTTGCTGTATGAAAAAGGGCATATAGAAGACTAGCGCATTATAGCAGCTTAAATAAATTAAGCTTACTAAATAATACATTTGCAGTCTAGGCAGATTTGTAAGCTGGAACTCTGGATCATATTCATCAAGTTAGTCATGACTAAGCCAGATAACATCACAACTAGGAACTTCCCACGTTGCAGGTTCAATCATAGATATCCCCCGAGAACTTATTTACAGCCTCATAAATCGTCCTGTTTGTGTGAGTATCGTAGCGTCAAACGCCATGTCTCATTAATATTAGTGTGTATTCGAATTATATAGGTTTGTAGTCGTTGAATAGCTGTGCACGTCGACTCAAATAGTAGTGTCTGATGGTGATATACGCTGGACTATCTATATTTTCTCGAAGTTAGCCGAAATCTAGTATGATTCAACACTGATTAAATGTACTCAGCATTTAATTCAGTCAAAAGGAACAATTTTGTAACGTATGTAGTACGCTACATTAATTCAGTCGTCATTTGTAATCGCCAGCACGTCGCATCGTCAATAATACTTGTTCTTATAATGTTTAGACCAAAACCAAACCGGATAAAGTATATTGAAGTTATCTAATTAAATCAGCTAATCGTTCTGTCGTTAAGCTAAATTTTATTATTCCTTATTTACTAACACTTTTTACGATGTTGTAAATTATTTAATCAATGTTTTAAATTATATAAAATCTGAAGTCCAAAAGATTACAAATATATATAATATGCAAATAGATATCTAAAAATAAATTCTTCATGCACAACCTCTTATCTAAAAATCACACACATGCACATAAACAAATTTCATACATTTCAGTACATATGATACATATATTTTATTATAATATAATCTGTTTATATCTGACCCGTTGAGCCTCATAATGATGCTCAATCAACGATATCTTCGTATTTAATTAATTAATTTTAGTATTTAACTTACATCCATGAGAAAATTCATAATCAAACACTAAATAATCTCAGCTTATTAATTTTATTTGCACACTGAATTATCTAGATATATTTTAATAAATCAAAAACAAATCTATTAGTTAATCTTAAAGCATTCGAATAATAATCCATCTATCTAGAAATAATTAATTTAATTTGAATAAAAGAATATCAAAGAAACAAAAGATGATTTCAATAAGTAATCATACTTAATAGGAATAATTTGAAACAAAACCAGTCTCAGTAAATACAAAAGGATAGTCTCAATAAGTAATTATAGGTACTTAATAGGAAGAATTATAAACAAAAGGCAAATCTCAAAAAATAATACTTAATAGGAAGAATTATAAACAAAAGGCAGTCTCATTAAGTAATACTTAATAGAAATAATTATAAACAATCGGCAGTCTCATTAAGCAATCATACTTAACTTATAGGCAGCTAGTTTCACACAAACACTAGACTTTGATTCGGAGGTCTTACTCCTAGTTAGGCAGATGTGTGAAATTCTTCATGCACAACCTCTTATCTAAAAATCACACACATGCACATAAACAAATTTCATACATTTCAGTACATATGATACATATATTTTATTATAATATAATCTGTTTATATCTGACCCGTTGAGCCTCATAATGATGCTCAATCAACGATATCTTCGTATTTAATTAATTAATTTTAGTATTTAACTTACATCCATGAGAAAATTCATAATCAAACACTAAATAATCTCAGCTTATTAATTTTATTTGCACACTGAATTATCTAGATATATTTTAATAAATCAAAAACAAATCTATTAGTTAATCTTAAAGCATTCGAATAATAATCCATCTATCTAGAAATAATTAATTTAATTTGAATAAAAGAATATCAAAGAAACAAAAGATGATTTCAATAAGTAATCATACTTAATAGGAATAATTTGAAACAAAACCAGTCTCAGTAAATACAAAAGGATAGTCTCAATAAGTAATTATAGGTACTTAATAGGAAGAATTATAAACAAAAGGCAAATCTCAAAAAATAATACTTAATAGGAAGAATTATAAACAAAAGGCAGTCTCATTAAGTAATACTTAATAGAAATAATTATAAACAATCGGCAGTCTCATTAAGCAATCATACTTAACTTATAGGCAGCTAGTTTCACACAAACACTAGACTTTGATTCGGAGGTCTTACTCCTAGTTAGGCAGATGTGCCTCGATACGCGCCCGGTTTGCAACTGAATAAAACTTTTCATGATTTGAACTCATGGTATTTTGGCCCTTTGTCCTCAGTTTTGAACAGAACAAAAAAGGTATCCCTTTTTTGTTTACAAAATGCGCGCGTCCTTCAGAGAATATTATTTTAACACAAACATGTGTCAAGTGGTCACAAGACAAAATCTCAGATATCAACACAAAAGTTTAGCAGAAAAACTGTTTAAATGGTTTAGTTCCCACTTATGCGGCCAATTTTAACTAGAATTAATATCATTGTACCCAAACACTTATGAACTGTCACCCGATTTTACTATTTATGTGCGTATTTTTAAATGAATACCTCTTAGCATTCGTCTGACCCAAAGTTAAAATAAGTACAAAAAATATAACGATTTATGGCCCGAACCGCACTTGTATGCAAACCCAACGAAGTTTTTCGTAACAACAAAAAATTATAAGCCATTTATGTACTCCACTAGTTACTTTTATTTATTATATAAAGGGGGCGGTAGAGGCCGTCACATCTCCCCCCCTGAATGTGTGCGGAAAATGAACCTGTTCACCTTTACGAACACATTCATAATCTTTTTATAGCTCCAAGCCCAGTATCTTCTAAATTCTTCTTCAATTATATTTTATATTACATAAAACTAGATCCCGTAGCTTCCATTACGCTAAACGTCATCAAAGTTTCTTTACCTGCTGCTGATCCAAAGAGATTATGAATTTGATTTTTATTTCTCCGTAGAGATTTTACATACGAGCTTTCCCCCCCTGGTAAGTCTCCCAGCAAGACCTGATAATATTAGAAAACCACCCTCACGTGCCAGTGGTACACAAACCACCTCACCTGTTTATGATAAATAAGCCACATCACCTGCATACGGTATCATATAAGTCACCTCACCTGCCAATGAATATTATATTTAAGGTTGGACTCCTTGACTTCTCTAACGCTAAACGCGAAGTTTCTCTACCTGCTGCTAATTTGGAAAAGCTATGAATTGAAACTTTTCTCCGTAGGGATTTCATTTACTAGCGTTACCTTTTAGGTAAATGCTTCTAACAAGCCTCTAAATTATCTCTCCTGCGAGTGGTTTATAAGCCACCTCACCTGCTCGTGTTACTCAGGCAACCTCACCTTGCTAGTGATATAAATACAACCAAACCTGCTAATGGTATATAACATACTGCTGATTTGGAGAGATCTCATTTACGAGCATTACCTCTCAGGTAAGCGCCCCTTAACAAGCCTTTAAATGACCTCTCCTGCAAGTGGTTTATAAGCCACCTCACCTGCTAGCATTATACAAGCAACCTCACATTGCTAATGATACAAATACAACCTCACCTGCCAGCTATAGAAATGCTGACGGACAGTGTCTCGAAACAGTTTTAACAATAGTTATAAACATTGTGTAAGGGTCCAAGCCACCTCACCCCTCTAGTATTTTAAAAGCAACTTAACCTTGCTAGTGGTACAAATGCAACCTCACCTGCCAGTTATACAACAGCCGACTGACAGACTGAATGGCATATTTATAAAATTAAGTTAATACTAACTTACTAGAATACTACTAGCAACATCGAAATCGTGTTCCCCAAAGTGACGAGTGTTTCCAAATAAATATATACACGGTGTCAAGGACCGAGTCACCTCACCCGCTGTCGATGTACCTGCTGACTAGCAAATGCAGTAACGATGCCAAACGATTCCATTGGCGTTACATTAAAATAGCTGGACTAGCTAAGTGTACACTATGTTACTAATATTATAAATGCGAGAGTTTGTAAAAATGGATGTTTGTTACTTTTTCACGTAAAACCAACTGAACGGATTTTAATGACCTTTACAATAGTATAGCTTAAGCATCAGAATAACACATAAGCTACTCTTTATCCCGGGAACAAGTTTCTGTAAGAAACGGGAACGAGAAAACATCTCTACGCGGGCAAAGCCGCAGGCGTCACCTTGTAATAAATAAAGATAAAACCGGATTATTTGAACTAAAACATGATGAGTGTCTCCAATCCCGTCTCCAAATTCATTCTAGTATAAGGGGCCAATCAACCTCGCCTACTAGCGAGTACTTACTGATTATCGGACGAGTACCTGCTGATTAACAGACGAGTACCTGCTGATTAACGGATGAGTACCCGCTGATTAACAGACGAGTACCTGTTGATTATCGGAGGAGTACCTGCTGATTACCGAACGAGTACCTGCTGAATATCAAACGAGTACCTGCTGATTATGGGATGAGTACCTGTTGATTAAGGTACTAGACAACGACGTAGGTGTCCTTACAGGGTTGATAAGTCAGACGACAGTCGTTTCAATCAATGCCGGAAGTAAAAGTCAAACGCTAGTTGCTTTTAACAACCAAACATAAACAAACTTCTAAGCTCTAACCCCAGGTAGAATTTGGAATTCCCCATGTGTGTTTTTCTGTTGACAAAGAATTAATAATGCCAGTGGAACCATTTTCTAACTTATCAATACTATTCTTAGTCTCATCAATTTCTTGTTACGAATACTCAGATCCGCATTTATAGCTAATGGGTCACACCGCTGGTCGCACTAAATCCACATCAATTTGCTTGGAATAGCCGCCGCTTTTTGTGAAATCTGTTCCTTCTGCGCTTATCAAACATGAAAAAAATCCTCTTTCACGTAGCCTATATAAGGATTGAATTCATTTCGTTGTTTAAAATAAAGACAATAAATATATAATATGAACAAAATCCAAAACAGATTGCATGTGACTCTTTAAATGCAGTTTCAAATTTATAAAATAATTTATTTTTTTATAACATTTCTCTTTTTTCAAAATTCACCATTCATCTTGACTGTCTATAAAATGTCTTGTAACAAAGCCTATTATTTAACAGATTTGGCCATTTATTTTATTACAGGGTTATATTGTTGTTACGAACCCTTAAACAATAAAATATCTATTTCGTTTGTTCGTATCGTCTGAAAGTAATCAATGTTTTTCCTAAAACACAGATGTTAGTAAGTTACACAAATGTATTTCTAAGACAAAGAGATATCCGCTATTCATTGAATTTGCTGTGGGAACTATATAAGTAAAAATCCTTTTTTTTTTTTGAATAAGGAATTGTTATTGTAAAATAACAGACCCAAAATTTCTATTTTATGGCACACCAGATGGCGAACCCGCCTTACCTAAAGGCGACAGACTCGACAATTTAGTATATGAAACCTATGTACATCTTTAGATATACCGTACTGCTGCTTAACCTCTCATGGCCTAATAGCATGAAGATATTTAAGCAAACTTAAATGCCTACGTTGTGTATTTTTTTGATAAAAGTTTGTATAGACATACAAACATACATACAAAATATTTATAGTGTTTATATTGAACCTATGTTCGACTAATATGACGTATAGTATCTATTATTAAATATAATATCAAACAATTTCTAAATTTATTTATTTGACCCTTTTTTTGTTTTTAAACGTTGTGTTAGTAATTACCAAGTTCTTTGATACTTCGTTGCAATAAAATTAATTATCACATTTTTAAAGACGAATGTATCCTGGTCAACACGGTACCAGATGTAACGCCCCCCCCCCCCCCTGTGGAAAAAAAGCCCGTACTCGGCCGCGCATGATAACTAAAGGTGTGAAGAAGCGAGATGATTAGAGATTCTAAAATCTCTCGCTAACCGCTGAGTTAAAATTCTAGCTAAAGAAAGGAATACCTAAGTGATGCTATTGACCATGTTACGTAATATATGGCCTTGTGATCCGTAATCGTCTAGTGGTTAAATTTATAAAAAAAAGGTAATTGTTTGATAATATTTTATAAAATCTCTGAAAAACACAATGATCGAAACATACAAAAGATGAATGGTGAATTGTTATCTTAAAGTAAAGAATAGTTTGTTTACTGCAAATAAAGTCTCATGCATTCTGACCTGATATAACTGGCTCGAACTAATTTCTACTTGTAGGTGATTCGGGCTCGATTCTGGGTCCTGTAAATTTTAATTGACCTATGAGACTAGCCTTTGTCCATACTACATTACCCCAATGTGCGTCCCGTCAAATATAACACAATATAAGTTTATTCCGACAGATTTTGGTCTAAAAGAATATTAAGTAGAAATCGCAGAATGAGTGAGTGAGTTGTTTGATGTGAAAATTTGTAGTCCTCTTGACAGCAGGACGAAGTGACCAGAATAAATGTACTCAACATTAAATACTGTTTTTGAAGCATAGCACTAACATGTGCTGATGAGCAATCTAGGGTATCAATCCCTGTCTGGAGTCTAGTAGTTTGATATGGAAGGATAGGTCATATTGACTGAGCGTACTAAAATAGCTTAATAAACATAGCTTCCAAAGTGTCATATTTGAATTCAAAGCATGTGTGTAATTGGAGCTCAAAGTAATTTTAATCAAGTTAATCATGACTAAGCCAGATAACATCACAGCAAGGAACTCCCCTCGTTGCGAGGATTTTCGTCATCACTACAGATCGGCCAAACTGTGCTAGACTTTCCCCGGAGGTATTTGTTTAACCCCATAAGTCGTCCTGTCGTGTGAGTACCATTAGCGTCGAACACCATGGCTAGAGAAAAATTAAATGAACTCGCATTACTTCACAGCCAATGAGATGATTTCGAGTAAAGTTGTAAATACGCTCTGCCATATATATATCGCCTCAAAGTGTGACTAATATCTAGTAGAATTGCATTTAATTCAGTCTTTATCTGAAGTCTAGCACTTACACGTGCTAGCGTGTAACTTAAATCCTCGTATTAATTATGAAAGGTCATAGTTGGATAGTTGCTGTATGAAAAAGGGCATATAGAAGACTAGCGCATTATAGCAGCTTAAATAAATTAAGCTTACTAAATAATACATTTGCAGTCTAGGCAGATCTGTAAGCTGGAACTCTGGATCATATTCATCAAGTTAGTCATGACTAAGCCAGATAACATCACAACTAGGAACTTCCCACGTTGCAGGTTCAATCATAGATATCCCCCGAGAACTTATTTACAGCCTCATAAATCGTCCTGTTTGTGTGAGTATCGTAGCGTCAAACGCCATGTCTCATTAATATTAGTGTGTATTCGAATTATATAGGTTTGTAGTCGTTGAATAGCTGTGCACGTCGACTCAAATAGTAGTGTCTGATGGTGATATACGCTGGACTATCTATATTTTCTCGAAGTTAGCCGAAATCTAGTATGATTCAACACTGATTAAATGTACTCAGCATTTAATTCAGTCAAAAGGAACAATTTTGTAACGTATGTAGTACGCTACATTAATTCAGTCGTCATTTGTAATCGCCAGCACGTCGCATCGTCAATAATACTTGTTCTTATAATGTTTAGACCAAAACCAAACCGGATAAAGTATATTGAAGTTATCTAATTAAATCAGCTAATCGTTCTGTCGTTAAGCTAAATTTAATTATTCCTTATTTACTAACACTTTTTACGATGTTGTAAATTATTTAATCAATGTTTTAAATTATATAAAATCTGAAGTCCAAAAGATTACAAATATATATAATATGCAAATAGATATCTAAAAATAAATTCTTCATGCACAACCTCTTATCTAAAAATCACACACATGCACATAAACAAATTTCATACATTTCAGTACATATGATACATATATTTTATTATAATATAATCTGTTTATATCTGACCCGTTGAGCCTCATAATGATGCTCAATCAACGATATCTTCGTATTTAATTAATTAATTTTAGTATTTAACTTACATCCATGAGAAAATTCATAATCAAACACTAAATAATCTCAGCTTATTAATTTTATTTGCACACTGAATTATCTAGATATATTTTAATAAATCAAAAACAAATCTATTAGTTAATCTTAAAAGCATTCGAATAATAATCCATCTACCTAGAAAATAATTAATTTAATTTGAATAAAAGAATATCAAAGAAACAAAAGATGATTTCAATAAGTAATCATACTTAATAGGAATAATTTGAAACAAAACCAGTCTCAGTAAATACAAAAGGATAGTCTCAATAAGTAATTATAGGTACTTAATAGGAAGAATTATAAACAAAAGGCAAATCTCAAAAAATAATACTTAATAGGAAGAATTATAAACAAAAGGCAGTCTCATTAAGTAATACTTAATAGAAATAATTATAAACAATCGGCAGTCTCATTAAGCAATCATACTTAACTTATAGGCAGCTAGTTTCACACAAACACTAGACTTTGATTCGGAGGTCTTACTCCTAGTTAGGCAGATGTGCCTCGATACGCGCCCGGTTTGCAACTGAATAAAACTTTTCATGATTTGAACTCATGGTATTTTGGCCCTTTGTCCTCAGTTTTGAACAGAACAAAAAAGGTATCCCTTTTTTGTTTACAAAATGCGCGCGTCCTTCAGAGAATATTATTTTAACACAAACATGTGTCAAGTCAGACAAAATCTCAGATATCAACACAAAAGTTTAGCAGAAAAACTGTTTAAATGGTTTAGTTCCCACTTATGCGGCCAATTTTAACTAGAATTAATATCATTGTACCCAAACACTTATGAACTGTCACCCGATTTTACTATTTATGTGCGTATTTTTAAATGAATACCTCTTAGCATTCGTCTGACCCAAAGTTAAAATAAGTACAAAAAATATAACGATTTATGGCCCGAACCGCACTTGTATGCAAACCCAACGAAGTTTTTCGTAACAACAAAAAATTATAAGCCATTTATGTACTCCACTAGTTACTTTTATTTATTAAATAAAGGGGGCGGTAGAGGCCGTCACACACTGCTCTGCTCCCCAGTGTAGTAGCGTAATGATATATAGCCTATAGCCTTCCTCGATAAATAGGCTATCTAATACAAAAAGAATTTTTCAAATCCGACCAGTAGTTCCTGAGATCAGCGCGTTCAACTATACAAACAAACAAAAGAACTCTTCAGCTTTATAATATTAGTATATATATAGGTAGTCTATAGTTCAAGGTGGCAACTCACCAATTGGCTATTGCTGCTTTGATCTGAGTATATCTTCAACAGATTCGTCCACGGCGACGTGTGTATAACTATAACGTGCAACACTATCGGACACAGTAACGTCGACAAAATCAAGGAGGAACGCAGTAAACAGGTAACGTGGAACTTTTATCGAACACTCACAATGTTGCAGACTTCAAAGATTATGCATACATACATACACATACATATTGTCACGCCTTTATCCCTGAAAGGGTAGGCAGAGACATATTAAACGCCCACATTTCACCGTATGCATTTTTGTCCCACGGAATAGGTGGTGAGCCCATTGCCGTGTTGAAAAGGACATGCGCAGGATGTGGGGACTTGCTGTTTAAATTTTTCAAACCGCCCATAAGGCCTTTAACTTGGCTTAAAGACTGCCATTTTATTGGCAACCGAGACCAACGGCTTATCGTGCCTTCCGAAGCACGGAAACGCTCGCAAATGGAAATGCCATAAAGTGGTCACCCATCCGAGGACCGGCTATAGTGTACCGTACACGTAAGTGTGTTTTTACGCAGTCACGTTTTTGCTAATAGTATGGTACATGGGGGATGGTAGGTGATGTTCTGGTCGCGCTGCGAGATCTGCGGCGCGGCCGGGCCGGCGCGCGTGATGTCGGGCGGCGCGCTAGGCGTGTCTCTGGGCACGTACGTGCGTTGGCGCGCGCATGCTACGCGATATATTCGCGCGCGCACGTGCCGCCATCCGCTGCACGCGCACGCGCATGCCTTCGTAAGGGACCTCACCACTGCCTGCTTTAGGTGACTACTACCTACTTTTTTGAAATTTCTAAAGTGAAGCTTCTTTAAGAAAAGTTTTATTACTTCAAAAAAAATCGTCACGTTTTTCGGTTACACGCCATGTTGTTTTGAAGTGAAACTTCTTTATCGGCGTATGAGAAAAATTTTATAGCTGTAAAAAATGTCGTAAAGAAATTTCACTTCTTACCCGTGTACTCTCTGGTACACACTTTTTTTTTGCACAGCGACTTGGTGCCGAATTAAACTAATATTAGTTCGTGCTTGATACAGACAGCTGATAACACCACTGCGCAGAGGGCATTTATAAGGCATTACCATTATTATAAGGCATTTGCGGCTGCGATTTGTGGTCATCTTTCGTGAACCGATCTGTAAATGCATACTCTTTATTAATCAGAATTCAAATGAACATTGAAATATGTATTCTTATTAACAGTGTGTGAGCGAGATGACGCTCTACACTCCTCATACTTTTCATCTCGTGGTATCAAAATTTATATTGTACTAGTTGACGCCCGCGGCTACGCCCGCGCTGAGAGGTTTTCCCATTCCCGTTTCCCACGGGAACTTGTTCCCGGGTAAAAGCCTATGTCCGTCTCCTGGCTCTAAGCTACCTCCCCACAAATTTTTAGCTAAATCGGTATAGCCGTTGTTGAGTTATAAATGTGTAACTAACACGACTTTCTTTTATATAAATAGATTATTGCCTAGTGTGGGGCCACTGGCAATTTAAACTTGTTTATGCTTTCGGCAATGAATTATTATTGTTAGTGCCTCACTAGAGCGGAGTTAATTGTATATCTTTTCGTACTATGTATTTTTCTTTTAACCAATTAGTGTATTTGAAAGTATTTGCACAGGTACAATAAGATCACACCATACGAAATCCAGCTGCCCCCGGATATGATATCGATCAACTACGACACCAAGGCAATGAGGGACACGCTGATCAACCAACTCAACGAGCTCGTACAGAAAGGTTTGATGACATATTCTCAATACAACATGTCAATCCAAGTATACTGGCTTAATTTTAAAAAGTGATTTCAATAATTTATTTAAAATCCCCAGGTTCACTGCCAAGACTTCTTTTATCTTCTTCTTTATTATCATGAGCTTCTGTTTCTGAGAACACTCCGTAAATAAGCACACGAAAAGAGGTTTCGTTGTGCTGAATTTAATTACTGTGCAGACTACGGGAGTTAATGACATTTCAATGTCCGTTTTGTTGTAAATTATGTGCTTAGAGCTTTCTTATTTATTTATTTGTATAGTACCTATATACACTCGTCCGCATAAATAAACGATCACCTCATTTTTTTCAAATAACTTTAATAATACACATGCTACCTCTTTGAATTAAATGGAATCTTAAAGTAATTTTAATAACTCATAAATTAACCACAGTTTATTAAAAATATCCTTTAATTTATTTGAAAATGAAAAGATAACTAAAATTAAGAAAATATTTTTTTTTTTCAAACAAAATAATTCAAACAAAATAATTCATTTTTTGTCATTTTTTTTTAAAGTCATGGCCAGCCTATTATTTTAGTTCCTTGTGTTTCCTCCACGGACTCTTCTCAAGGTTTGTATGCGATCAGGCATATTAAAAACCAAGTTCCTCAAGCGGTATTGAGATATATTCTCTCACTCTTCAATAAGGGCCTGTCCGAAGGCTGCATATGTCAGAGGTGGTGGGTTTCGCTTCCTGACTAGCCTTCCGAGCTCTTCCCATGCATGCTCTATGGCATTCATGTCAGGACTCCTCGCTGGCCAAGCTATGAGATCGATACCGACTTGAATGTATCGTCTCACAGATAATGGCTGTATAAGGGCGAGCATTATCGTGCAAAGAAGTGAATTAAATTAAACACTTACAGAATATTTAATATCTTCTAAAATCTGGTTAAAAGTTTCAGCAACTCTAAAAAAAAAAGTAGCTATATGATAGTGTGTGTGTTTTACTATAGGTCACGAGATATTCAGCGGATTATCAGACATGGACGCCGAAAAGGAATACCAGACGTTCAAACAGCACATGGAACAGATACATCTGGGGCTTACGTCCGCGAGCTTGCACGAGAACAACACGCTTGCCGGTCAGTCACACTCTTCTTGTATAATCTTCTTCTTCTTAGGACTTCTTTTTAAATTATGTCGGCCCTAATATTTTATCACAAGCAAAGTCCGTTGCCTTACACAAATCCTCAGTTTTACAGGTGAAGGAGCAAAGTAGGCAAAACGGCAAATGCGATATGGACTGGGATGAGCTTCGCAATCGCAACTTGTATAATAATATAATAAACCTTCCAAGCCGTTTTCGGCTACGGCGACCGTTCCTTCACCTACTGGCGCCTCTCGTGAGCTCTCAGGTGGCTAGAAAAACAACCTTTATTTATAAAAATTCTTGCACAGAGTGCGAGTGATCAAACTTTTATTTCGTCTCGCTTGGAATCCAGTTCCGAAAGCCATTATAGTTCTAGTGTTTTCTCACCTCAACTGTGATCGTGAATTAATTATGTTAAATTAATTTGTGATTGTAATAAAGAGTAACAGAATAGCAGAATCTAATATCTAATAAATCCGATTTTGACAATATTTTTACTAAAATTACTGCCTTGGATCCGGCTGAAAGGACCATGTAATACGTAAATGAAGTATTTGTATTTCTTTTAATTTTTTTTAATGTAATTATTGTACTAATCATAATTTCTGTTCAACATCATACACGAACTGGATGACAAATTTATCGTATTATGACAAAAAAAGACAAAATATTGGAAAAATCAATGTAAAAATAGAAAACCGGCTCCGATACATAATTCCTTTGCAATCTGTAGCTGTATGCTCTCGTGTGTTTCTCTTGCAGCTGTGGTTCGTAATTTATGGGTGGTGTCAGATCGTATAATATCCGGTGAGAAGATGCTCCGAGACGCCCAAGATAAATGGTCCAGTCCACCCACCAAACCCGCTAAAGTATTACCTGAAAATACAGGTAAGTTCTATTTTAATACTTGTAACAGTATACTTACTTATCAATCACGCCTTTACCCCCAAGGGTGCGGCAGAGGTATACTGTACGCCCACAATTTTGACTGCATCGGTGGCGTAAGTGGTAGTGTATGCGACTGCCTCGCTGACGTCCCGGGTTTGATTCCCGGATCGGATAAAATATTTGTTTGATTCGCAAATGTTTATTTTGGAGTTTGGGTATTCCCTATGTATAATATGTATGTATTTAGAAATATATAATGGTTATAAGTTGTCTAAATCCCATACCAGAAGCTTATACTAGATTACTTTGACTAGATGACTCTGCGTAAAAATAAAAATAAATATTCCCACAATATTTATTTTAAATAAAACATCCAAATTTTTGTTTCGTTACAGTGGATGATAAATCAGATTTGGAAGATTCATCTGGCGACGATGGCAGCAAAGATAGTGCAGGTAATACAAAGGACACAAACAGACACAGTAGCACATATATAGTAATGACATTATGTACCTAATAAAAATAATACCATCATTACCTAATATCTACTAATATTCTAGGCACCACGTACGTCTTTGTCTCAGACAATAACAAAGATACTGAACGGGAACATTCAGGTAACTAAACATGTTCATTTTAGTTTCATAAATATTGTTCTAATGCATGAAATACTTAATTACTTGTCATTCACGCCTTTATCTCCGAAGGGTGGCAGAGACATTTATACGCCCACATTTCACCGTAACCATTTTAGTTCCACATAACAGGTGGCGAGCTCATTGCCGTTTTGAAATATGGATAGGTGCAAATAAATGGACGACCTGCTGTTAAATTTTTTCATGCCACATAAAGGCCTGTCGGGCCCAGCACACCCGGGACTCCCGGCTATAGACAGATGGAAGGGATACGTGTGGTTTTAGTCGGTAAGAGTCCGGCATAGCATCCATGAGGATTTCCACACGGAAATAAAAAAAAGCCTACTAAAGGCCTTCAACTTGGCTTAACGTCTGCCATGTTACTGATAACCGAGACCAACGGCTTAATGTGCCTTCCGAAGCACGGAAAATCTCGTAAATTGAAATGCCACAAAACGGTTACCCATCCCCGGACTAACCATAGCGAAAGTTACTTAACGCAGTGATCGTTAACAAAACTAGCGGAACTATGAGCGTTTCATGCATGAAATACGAGTTAAAATTTTAGTTTTTCTTAATATACGTCTTCTTTTTCTCCCAACCTAATTACACGATTTATTGCACGTAACATATATTCACGAATAATATAGAAATAACGAATTTAATGTACTGATTTATAACGGCCTAATAGATGTAGTGTGACCTATGTAAACATACAGGAGAGATTGGAGTGTTTAGTCTATGTGTGTGTACTTATGTACACGCGTTAGAAGTTATACTGCTTTGGCTTAACAAGATAAAAATGTTTTTAAAATTTTTATCTTTTGCCTTATTCTACTTCTGTAGAAGAAACTCACATTTCACCGTAGGAATTTTTGTCCCACGTACAAGGTGGTGAGCACATTGCAGTGTTGAAATGGACAGGTACAGTCTGTGGCGACCTGCTGTTGAAATTTTTCAAGCCGCCCATAAGGCCTTCAAATTGGCTTAACGACTACCATTTTATTGGCAACCAGGACCAAATGCTTAACGTGCCTTCCGAAGCACGGAAACGTTCACAAATGTAAATGCCACAAAGTGGTCACCCATCTAAGGACATAGTTGCTTAACGCAGTGATCGTTTACAGAACACTGAGTACGCGGGGCCACGGGCGCTTCATACAATTACTTTTTTCATACAATTATCTCTCTAATTCTGATTACTACAAACGAATGTTAGGAATCTGACAGCAGACATTTATGCATACAGTTTGACGTATATTTGGCACGCGGAATTATTAATATTACTTTCGTTTCTATAAGCGCGAGCGAGAGGGAGCGAGCAACATTCCTTCTGTTGTATAAATCTATAATCCTTACTTGTACAACTCGATTCCACAGGTGTAGAAGAGGACGAAGAGAAAGGCGACAAAAAGACAGTGAGACAGATATTATCTCAGCTATTGTCTAACAATCAGCCCGCAAACCAGGTATGTAATTATGAAAAAAGACTAGTTGGACCGTATACAATAACTTTCGCGTGTTGTTTGTTAGTATTTTCTTAATTTTCTGTTATAGGGAAAATGTAAAAGTTCGGAGTGTCATACTTAATCGAATCCTTATTAATAATGTCGCAATGAGGCGGAACCGGTATACCTACGAGAACATAACATCTAGAATGGCAGACACTTGCTGTATATTATTTTCCAAAACCAGTGCATTAACCTTGTTTTATGTATAAAAATGGTAGTTTCATTGACATAAAAGTTGTGTAAACGTTCTATAATGAAAAACAGTAATATATCCCAGTGATCTGCTCTTTTTCATCTTGCCGCGCAAATTCCACTGAAAGCCTCAATAACGCCACATTAATGGGGCAAGGACACAGGACCTAGGACTGGACAGGACTAAATTAAAACATAAGATTGAAGAAATATGAAATAAATAAGATTTGGCTAAAACGTCTTAGTAACCAGGCCATAAAATACAAAAAAATCTTAATATTTTCTTAATTTTCTATTAAAAGGGGAGAAGTTTGGAGTGTCATACCTTATCGAATCCTTATTAATAATGTCGCAATGGATATTATAATAAGAATAGGTATACCTAAGAAATCATTACATAAATGCCTGTACCACTAACGATCGACGACTATCACAACTTAAAAGCAGGTTTTCTCTCCTTTGCCTGATATTTGCCTGATGTTTGCCCTATTCTATAGTTCTCTTCCAATTTGTGTCGATACCCGTGGGATCCCACTGCGAATATTTTTTAAAGTTATTTAGAGCGGTTAAGTCGTGACCCATGGGCTGGCAGTTATCTGTCTTAGCAAATAACTATAGATTAAAAACGAAATGATATATTCATCAATCTAGTCTAAATGGGCCTAATTTAGATTTAGACTCGATTGATGAAATATCAATCTAGTTTAAATCTAAATTAGGCCCGATCCGGAAATTCTGCTAGCCTTTTGTGCACAATTCCACCGGGCCTAATTTAGATTAAAACTAGATTGATATTTCATCAATCTAGTCTAAATCTAAATTAGGCCCATTTAGACTAGATTGATGAATATATCATTTCGTTTTTAATCTATAGTTATTTGCTAAGAGCTAAGGCCCATTTAGACTAGATTGATGAAATGCTTTATTTTTTTTTATTGTTAAATTTTTACTAAGTTTGGCGGAACGAGTGAAATGGAAATGCAATATCATTCCCATTTCCGTTTTACTCGTTCCGCGCATTGTTTAATCTACATTTCTCATAGGTAGTCTGTGGTGTCGCTTAGTTGGCATTTGAGCGTCATATTTGAGCTATTGGCGTTTTTATGCAGAGTGGCATGATAGTGTCAAGCGGGGTGGTGCCGGTGGTGGTTCGAGCAGGCGAGGTGGGGTCTGTCATCGCCGCCACCCTCGCCTCCGTCACCTACCGCAGGAGCCGAGCCCAACACCGACACAGGTGGGTACTAGGAGGGCATATCGAATGCTCCGGCTCGAAGGACCAATGTTTGTTTCGATGGCTTGAGGTGTTTGTTTTTGTGTTTGGTTAAACTGATGGATTGTATTATCAATGTTTGTATTTTAGAAAGGTGTAACAAGTAATATGTTTCAAAATGCGAACTTGCGATGTCCTGTCTATGGTTAGCGACCGAGTGTCGCGGAGTGGGCGCGTACTGGGTCCTCACGCCCGCATACCTCCATCTTCTGCGCCGTCGCGTAGGTTGAATGAATGAATCAACAGGTCCCAAGCCAGCATCAACGGCAAATACTGCACCTCTGAGTAAAGAACGAGCTCATTTCAATGCGAAGAGAAGCAATCAAATACAAACATGTACTGTCCCGTATCACGGATGTAAGGGACCCTAATGGGATCTCCGAGGCCCAAGCGACCTGCTAGCGTTTACGGGGTTGGGAGATCAGACGTCAGTGCACTGATCCAAGTGCACCGTGTTAGGCATCAAATAAACTTCACAAAGATTCTCCTGAAACGCCAAGAGCTGAACGGATGGGTAAATACCGTGTGGTTTTAGTCGGTTTTAGTACGGAATGATATTCGTGGGGATTTCCACATTGCAAAAATATATTATGTTATGTTTTAGTACCTAAGTATGTAGGTCGGATTTTAATTGTAGACCTTGTTTTGTTCTTCAACATTTAATTGCCATCAAATGATCATCTTACCAGATAGAGCAATCGCACACTGGCTTCTTTTAGGATCCGCAACCGGCTGTTTTGAGGCTGTGTCGATGCTGCGTCACGTTTTGACGACTCTGGCTTCTGGGTGAAGCATCGGTATCCCGCGTTTATACTGATCGCATTCTGGGAACCAAGTCTACTATTGACAAGCCTCAGAATAGAACCACAATCGCCGATTTAGCTGTCAAAATGTTAGTAGACCATAAAAAATGCAACTGACTAGCGGCCACTGGCGCGTACCGCGTAGTGTTAGTAGAATTCTATCACGAGGATTTCGATTCTATTTCGACACGATTGAAATAGCAGACTCGGCCCCCTGTTGATATGAAGTGATTCAGTCGTCTATTCTGGCACTTTTAAGTGGGCGGGGGCAGCGTCGTTTGCTGCATTTGGGTTGTAAAAGCCGCCACTAAGTCGCCGGTTGCGGCTACTAAAATAAGCTAGTCTGCAAAGGCCCTTAATGCTTTTATATGACTACTAAAAGGCAGTGAAGCTAACTAACTAACAAACATCGTTTTAGTACGCAAACGGAGGTTGAAGAAAATGAGAACACTAATTCGATCAACAAGGAGAAGACTGACAGCGATAAATCGAAGCTGGCTAAGAATAATAATGACCACGTCGAGGTTTTATTAAAGGTATTTAGAAGTTTTACTAAAGGTATTTTGAACTTAATTATATAAAAATAATAATAAATATCCATCACGCCTTATCCCCGAAGGGGTGGCAGAGGCATATTATATGCCCACTTTTCACCGTGTGGATTCCTGTCCCACGTAATAGGTGGTGAGCCCATTGCCGTGTTGAAATAGACAGACGCAGGTTGTGGCTACCTGCTGTTGAAATTAAGCCGCCTATAAGGCCTTCAACCAGGCTTAACGACTGCCATTTTACTGGCAACCGGGACCAACGGCTTAACGTGCCTTCCGAAGCACGGAAACGCTCGCAATGTAAATGCCACAAAGTGGTCACCCATCCGACGACCAGCCATAGTGAAAGTTGCGTACCTCAGTGATCGTTTACCGAACACTGAGACCGCGTTGCCACGAGCGCTTCTACTTCATCAAACTTAATCATAGATCTACTTAAATAAAAATGAACGAATGTATTACAAATATTGTATAGGTTTCACTTTTTTAATCTCTCCCTCTCTCTCTCTCTCTCTCTCTCTAGAACAATATTTTTGTTTTGCTGGTTACATTGGCAAAACGTTACTTATTTCATTCAATGAACGATACGGCAGTAAATGTAGAAAATTTTATGCAGCGCTGTGTAATCTCCGTTATTTTGTAGTGCATCAAAATTGCACTAGTCGCGAGCAATAACCGCTTGGTGGGTGAGGCGAAATTAGTGCTATCTCATTCGGTTTGATGTGAGAACGCGTTAGTGCTAGTGATAAGCAGTAAAAAGATATACCCGCAGTATCAAATGAGAAGCAAGATGTCATTTATTTCAAAATAAGCGTTTATAAATTTTAAGATATAAAATTGTGTATATTTCGGTAAGCAAAATTAAGCTAATTGATGTTTTAAATGAATAAACTATGTCTGTATGTCAGTAGATTTGATAAATTTCGTACTCTAAATACGCATCTTTTAAGCTCGAATTTTCATGAAAAAATGAAACTTATGAACTATTTTATTATTGTGATTTTGGAACTATACAAACATAGTCATCAACTGAAATACTATATTATTTTTGGTTATACAACCTTAAATTTTTGAGATATCGAAGTTTCAATGGTAGAATGACTGAATAGTTTTCCCTTAAACCAAGTAGTAAGTTAACAGTGGACACTACCATACCTGTACAGGACGGACTGGTGTGCCGCGTGTACTACGCGTCGCAGTTCCAGCGCCTGCGACATATGCTACTGTCTCCCCTCTCCACTCTTCCGCCTCAGGAGTCCGATTGCGACACCAAGTGCGTCTGCATAGAGAGTGACAGTACGTATATCACACCTATATGGGTATGGAAATAACATAAATTGTTGGTTCTGATCAGGCTCGAAGGACCAGTCACAAAATTCAGGAATTTAAAAATATACATATTTTCCAAGACGTCATATGTCATACGTTTACAGATACGAGTTTTAATATATTGTGTTCCACTTTAAACCCGAGTCAATGAGAATAAAGAACACAGACTAGCGAGTCGCCAGAGCGCGACGCGGCATCGACACAGTTTCAAAATTGCCGACTGCGGATACTAAAAGTAGCCAGTCTACAGACTAATTACTTTTAGCATCGACGACCGGCGATTTTGTCACTTTTTGGAAGCTAAATGCAGCGAGCGAGCGCTTGAACGCTTGATTCCGGGGCTGCGGCCAGACACAGAGAGTCGCCAAAACGCGATGGAGCATTGATACAGTCACAAAATTGCCGGTCGCCGATGCTAAAAGTAATTAGTCTGTAGACTGGCTACTTTTAGTATCCGCAATCGGCAATTTTGAAACTGTGTCGATGCTGTGTCGCGTTCTGGCGACTCTCTGGAGCATGGGTGTAGCATCGGTATCCGGGGACTTAGCGACTGCTTGGCATATCTGGCATTTTTTTAGTGTGCGGGGAGAGCGCTCGGTTGCTGCATTTGGCTTGTAAAATGCTACTAAGTCGCCGGTTGAGGTTACTTAAAAAGTAGTCATCTTGATCAAAAACCCTTGTACTGTTCTACTTATTTATTAGTTAAACCTGACCGGTTTTGCCTTACGGCCTTTTTTTTAGGTTAGCACATATTAGTTAGCATTTTAAATATGTGCTAACCTTTTAAAATGCCGTAACACGAAACCGGCCAAGTTTAAGTAATATATAAGTGGAACAGTACAAGTGTTTTAGTTCAAGATATGTAGCAAGTTCCACCAAGTGCCATCAATCAACAGTGTAAACAGTAAAAAGTAGTCAGTCTGTGGTAACCCTAAGTGATGAGTGTTTCCCGCAGAGGAGTTGTGCGAAGTGGAAGAAGCGTTCATCCGCTCTCTGGCGCAGTGCGTGCCGTGGGCGGCGCGCGGTGGCAAGTCGGGCTCCACCTTCTGCAAGACCAAAGGTGACACATAGTGACCCTACTTATATTGACCCTACTTATAATGACCCTACTTATATTGACCTTACTTATATTGACCTTACTTATATTGACCCTACTTATAATGACCCTACTTATATTGACCTTTCTTATATTGACCCTACTTATATTGACTCTACTTATATTTACCCTGCTTATATTTTTAACTAATCGACCCCCGCGACTTCGCCCGTGAAAACTTTAAACCCCAGTACACCTATTTATTCCAGTAGTTGTATGAAAATCTATCCGATTTGTTGTTTTGAGTAGTAGCGTGATGATATAAAATATATAAAATAAATTGCTATCGTCTCGACAAATAAGCTATTCAACATCAAAAGAATTTTTATATTCGATCCAGTAGTTCCTGAGATTAGTACTCACAACCAAACAAAAAAACTTTTCAGCGTTGTATAGGTATATTGACCCTAATTATCTATATTGTAAATGCGAAACTAACTCTGTTACGCTTTCACTTCTGTGCCACTGAACCGATTCCGTTGAAATATAGTTAGTGATGGATTAGAGCTTGATCCACCTTTAACCGCGAGAAAGGGGTTGAAGAATATTTATATGAGGATTGAGATGAATTTAGTTATGAAAATTCGCTTGAGCGGTGTACGCATTTACAAAAATTTTAAAGATTCGCGAATTAGATCTAAAATGCCTAATGAATTAGCAATAATGTTTTACAATACCTATAATTTGAAATGTTTAGTTTGTTACAAGTTACCTACCACATTTTTATTCAGAAATTTTCTATTCATATTGTTATTTATTATAATCTATAATAATATTATAAAATAAATAAATAAACGAGCAGGTCACGGTGGTGTATTTGGTAAACGCGTCTGGTGCGTTAAACCAGAAGACGCTGGTTCGAGTCCAACTCGTGACTGAATTTTTTTTTAATTTAAATTAAAAAAGTTTGCATACTAATTGTTTTTCAAAATTGTTTCTAATGCTAGCAATATCTTTGGCAGATGACAGATACGTGTTGAAAGAGATGACAAAGCCGGAATGGCAACAGTTTCTAGAATTTGCACCGCACTACTTCGGCTACGTCACACAGTGCAAGCTGAACAATACGCCTAGCCTGCTGGGTAAGTTCTCATACAATTATACAATTAATATTTACTAACTAACTATCTTCACGCTGTATCCCTGACGGGGTACACAGAGAGGACAGATCGCCAGGCTTCATGATCCATGTATACTTCTTTCCCTTCTTGCAGATTCGTCACTTGTTTCATACATGCACGTCTGGGTATCCAAGTACTTTTGACTTTTCCGTTTTTGAGCAATCTGCTCACGTGATTTTCATATGTAAATTTCATATTTACTAATAAAGTTTTTAAAACATACTTTTTCCAGCTCGTATCTTAGGCGTGTTCAGCGTAGGCGGAGCCGGGAACGGCGTACTAGTGATGGAGAACGTCTGGTACGGGTGTTCCTCCAAGGCCAAGCGCTTTGATCTCAAGGGATCCTCGCGACATCGCCTGACGCCTGATACACAACCTCTAGCCGTGTTGATGGATGAGAACTTGCTCAATTGTAAGTAATACCTAGTTAAGTACAAGTAGGACGGCCGATCGATCCTATATTCGATCACTAGAAAGAGAGGTAACTTACGCGATAGAGAAGCAACTTACGCTTACGAGCTGACCTCTCAACTCCTTGAGAGGGCCCGAGTCCTTGCCTAGTCCGTTAGTAAGCAGGAGCACCAATAACAGAAAACATCGCTTGAGATTCGCAGATCTTTAAGGAGCTTGCTTTGAATCCGGCTCAAAGGACCAATCAGTACTTTAATACTCTTGTCAGTCGGAACCGTATACTATTAAGAACGTTGTAAAATGTTTCTCTCTTTTAATCACTTTCAATTTCTCTGCTGTTTAATTGCGATGCGGTCCCAAGATATTAAAACTCCTTCTGGGACTTTATAAGGCACCCAGTCCTCGTATTTGCCTTGCTAACGTCCATCTATGGTCGTAGTGCGATGGGAGAGTCCCCTGTACGTGCAGTGGCATACCGGAGCGGTACTATGGGCATGCGTGGAGCGTGACACGCGGTTTCTGGCCGCACATGCCGTCATGGACTACTCGCTGCTGCTGGGAGTGGACGGACATACCCTCGTACTTGGTGTCATCGGTGAGATACATAAATACATACAAACATATTGACACACTTTTATCCCCGAAGGGGTAGGCAGAGGCATACTTTACGCCCACATTTCACCTTATGCACTTTTGTCCCACGTAACAGGTGGTGAGTCCATTGTCGTGTTAAAATGGTCAGGCGCATGTTGGGACAGGACCCGCTGTTGAAATTTTTCAAGCCGCCCATAAGGTCTTCAACTTGACTTAGCGACTGCCATGTTACTGGCAACCGGGATCAACAGCCTAACGTGCCTTCCGAAGCACGGAAACGCTCACAAATGTAAATGCTAATCACCCATCCGAGGACCAGCCATGGTGAAAGTTGCTTTACGCAGTGGTTGTTTACAGAATACTAAATCCGCGTGGCCACGAACGCTTCTATAAAAAGAGCCTATTAAAAACGAATTAAAATGTTGTATATTGTTTTAGTATCCCATCTATACTAATATTATAAAGCTGAAGAGTTTGTTTGTTTGGTTGAACGCGCTAATCTCAGGGACTACAGGTCGGATTGGAAAAATTATTTTTGTGTTAAATAGCCTATTTATCGAGGAAGGCTATAGGCTATATATCATTACGGTACTACACTGGGGAGCAGAGCAGTAGTCATAAATGTCGACAAATCGGGCAAATTTTTATGCGTCATTGTAGAATTTATAAGCGACGGGATCAAATAGGTGCGACGGGAGGTCGAAATATTCCACGGGCGAAGCTGTGGGGGTCATCTAGTGTTTTATAAAATATTTACATTTTTACCGACAATTTGAATTATCGTAGTATTTTAACGAATAATATTTGTTTACTTAATCAAATATCTGAAAAAATAATGAAAGCAATAGCAATAGGACTTGTTACAATGATTTATTTATATAATACAAGAAATATGTGCATCATATAAAGGTTATTTGTCATGGTTATATTTCTTCTCTCTGGTTTTGAGTTATACGATACATTTTCTCCTTAAAACAATTTGAATTAACTAGTGAGCTATCACCTAGTAGGTGGCATACATTCGTCAGTTTCGATTGTCCTCGGTAGCTAAGATGGATAAGCGTCTCACCCGGAAACTGAGAAGACACGGGTTTTAGGCTGAAAGTTTGTCCGCTTATATCCTACTAATATTATTAACGCGAAAGTTTGTAAGTATGGATGGATGTTTGCTACTCTTTTGAACTGATTTTAATGTAACTTTACAATAATATAGCTTACACATCAGAATAACACATAGGCTACTTTTTATCCCGGGAACAAGTTCCTGTGGGAAACGGGAACGGGAAAACTTCACCACGCGTGCGGAGCCGCAGGCGTCAACTAGTTTATGACACTATACCTAAGTAAAAGCTCTTATTTCTTCCATATTCATATTTTTTCATTCTACTGTTCTGTAAACGTTACGCAAATTTCACTATGGCTGGTCCTCGGATGGGTGACCACTCTGTGGCATTTACATTTGCGAGCGTTTCCGTGCTTCGGAAGGCACGTTAAGCCGTTGGTCCCGGTTGTCAGTAAAATGGCAGTCGTTAAGCCTGGATGAAGGCCTATGGGCGGTTTGAAAAATTTCAACAGCAGGTAGCCACAACCTGCGTCTGTCTATTTCAACACGGCAATGGGCTCACCACCTATTACGTGGGACAGGAATTCACACGGTGAAAAGTGGGCATATAATATGCCTCTGCCACCCCTTCGGGGATAAGGCGTGATGGATATTTATTATTTATTTATTTTTACATTGCTGCAGACTACATCAGGACTTTCACGTGGGACAAAAAGCTGGAACACTTGGTGAAGAAGAACCTGGGGTCTGGTCAACCCACAGTGGTGTCTCCAGAGGAATATAAGCGTAGATTCTGCAACGCGACCAGAAAATACTTTCTGCAATGTCCGGCGCACTGGGACCACTTGTACAGTACTATAAATGTATAGTAATCGTAAAAACAGTAGAAATGGCATGCGGGAACATTCGTGTGTGTAATCGAACTTGCCTGTTAAGCTCTTGTCGAGCTTAACAAGCAAGTATGATTAAAACCTTCACTAGCCCTGGGAGCCGAGTCGGCAATTTCAATCGTGTCTAAATAGAATCGAAATCGTCATGTTAACAATAGCATAAAAAATCGCTGCGCTTCGATATGCGTCCATCTTGAATCGACCCTGTTAATTATTTTTTGACAAATTACGCGACCTGTAAAAGGAATTTGATGACGTCATAATTAAGTATTGTAATATAATAGAAAACTTTAAATAATTAGTATATATTTAATTAGTAATTAAGTTCGAAAATTTCCAGTTTCAAAAATACTTCTTATACTGGTGTCCCATAAACCTTGTACTAACACGCCAATAGCAAAGTTGCATAGACATATTGTCACGCCTTTATCCCCGAAGGAGTAGGCAGAGGCATACTATACACCCACATTTCACCGTATGCACTTTTATCCCACGTAACAGGTCGTTACACTCACGTTAATCGACTTTTAAACTCACACAACTATAACAATATCCGAAACGTCGAGAGGTGAGCTAAGTTAAATATAATATTACGCGAAAACGACCCAAAATCCATAATGCAGTTAGCATTATACGCTGTGATATCGCAAAGATATTTTGCATAAACGGATATATTGTTTTGTACTATAAAGAATAATAGCGTAGAGGTGAGAATAAGTTTTGGCAAAATCCTACTTAATATTATAAACGCGAAAGTTGGTAAGTTTGGATGGATGTTTGTTACTCTTTTACGCAAAATCCACTGAATGGATTTTGATAAAACTTTACAATAATATAGCTTACACATCAGAATAACACATAGACTTCTTTTTATCCCGGGAAAAAGTTCCTGTGGGAAACGGTAACGGAAAAACATTGCCACGCGTCGACGGGCGTCAACTAAAATATAAAAAACAAACATGTAATGCAATACCCAGCTTTCGGTTTAGTATTTTGTTAATGGGACATCTTGTATAATAAGCCTTGTTTTGTTTGAAGCCGCTCCGGTATTAACCGTGTAATATTATGATCTGATTTTTGAAACACATAGTTACATAGTTATAATTATTAAACCTACTTATAAAATAGTGATATTAGTATCAAATAAGAAAATAATATTTACACATTCCTATTGTTGAAATTTGAAAATAAAAAGTATTAAAGCGTCCTTTTTTTTTTTTCTACCAACCTTTTACTGTATCTACCGGAGTTACTAGTTTCTACAAAACAAAAAATTAATAAAAATATTCTTTATTCTCCCAGACATTGTTATAAATCTTACTTTCTAAGCAGTGTATAAGTTAATACATAATATACAAATGAATTAAAATCTAATAATTAGGGGACTGGTGCCTAAACTAGATACAATAGTATCTGTATAATAGTGTATGTATGTATGTATGTGCTCCGCCCCATGCCAGTATACCATATGATAGAATTGACTGTGCGAGGGCAAAGTATACAGTTTTCTACGTGCTGGCATTTGCCGAGTTCCGTAGTAACTTGAATATGTAAATCAGTTTACGTGTGCGAGATTTAACAGACATAATTTGGTCTTTCCAAGAAAGCGTTTCATCAATGACCACTCCCAGATATCTAATGATACGCTTGCGTATAATTTTAGCACATGCGCAGTCGTGATTGTAACGGATGGAGCAAGTATGTGCTGAAATGCATAGTGAATCTGGTGGTGGCAGAGCGCCTCTGCTGACCGCAAAAGGTATGAAAAGCGTCTTGGACAGGTTGAAAACCAGTTAGTCACTAGTTTCATAACGTCTTCAGACTTTGTCTGCACTTCTTGCCACGTCCTACCTTCCACTATTAGGGCCGTGTCATCTGCATAAGTAAATATGGAGCATCCGGAAAAGCAGAGCTGACATAGTTGGTTTATGTAAATCAGAAAGAGAGTAGGACCTAAGACACTGCCTTGTGAGATTCCACAGCTGGATAGCTGGGCAGTCTTACTAGTGACACCATTAATAATTGTACATTGCGTCCGGGGATCTAAATAATCACGAAAAATTTCAAGTGATATTCCTCTAATGCCAATGCTCTCTAGCTTTTTTAAAAGCAATGGTATGGATACTGTGTCAAAGGCTTTTTTTAGATCAAGGAAAATCCCGACACATTTATACTTTTTATCCAAAGTTCTGGAGACCGTTTCAGTCAAGCTAGAAACGGCGTCTTCTGTAGACCTGTTTCTACGAAAACCGTACTGATTGTTCGAGAGTATGTTCTCATCTTCAAGATAATCTAATAATCTTCTATTTAACACCTTGTAATTGGACAAGATGCTTAGAACGGAAATTGGTCGATAGTTTTCAATATTACTTTGATCTTCTACCTCTTAATAGATTGGGTGCACGAGTGCGGGCTTAAGTGCTGTGGGACACACGCCATTGCTAATGCACAAGTTACATAACTGAGTTATGAGAGGAACCAGGACAGATATTGCACCCTTAACAAAGGGAACTGAGATGTTGTCCCAACCCGGGGCGCAATCGTTTTTTAGTGACAAGCTTTCTATCTCGCCATAGTCGGTTTCTAGTAGAGCAATTGAATTAGATAGCTGGCCTTAGGAAATATGTTGGATGGTATCGGAATGGGATTAGTGTTGTCCGTAACGTTTTTAGTGAGTTGTTCTCCAATAGTGGCAAAGAAATGGTTAGCAAGATTGGCAGATGTTTTGGGATTGACCGTGTCACTGAGTAATTTATTTGATGCGGCGGATTTTTTGGTCATGTTTGTGACCAATTTAATTGTTTTCCAATTAGCCTTCGGATCTTTACCTGCTTTTTTAAACAGATCGGATTTGTAGGCTCGTTTTAACTTATTTAACAACCTACAAAACATGGAAGTAGTGACAACTTTTGCGCCTCCTTGTATAAGCAGAATCTATTTCTCTATAATAAGTGCGGAAAGCTCGACGTGAAGTAAGGAAGTACCTACTATTCTTGAGACTAATCCCACTTGCATTCTCATTACTGGGACTTTTGTAAACCAGGATCTACCGCAATGACCAAGACCACAGAAGTTACACCGAGCTCGATCTCGGTGAAGTCCCAATTCGAATGTATTGGAGCCTACTAAGGGGACGTATTTCTTTTTTATAAATAACTATCTTAACTATCAATGGGCTCACCACCTATTACGTGGGACAGTAATACACATGGTGAAAAGTGGGCATATAATATGCCTCTGCCAGACCTTTCGGGGATAAGGCGTGATAGATAAATAAACATAACTATCTTCGCGCTGTATCCCTGACAGGGTAGTCAGAAAGGATAGATCGCCAGGCTTCGCGATCCATGCATACTTCTTTCGCTTTTTGCAGATTCATTAATCACTTCATACATGCACGTCTGGGTATCCGAGTATTTTTGACATTTCCGTTTTTGAACAATCTGCTCACGTGGTCTTCATATGTAAGTCTCGGCCTACCCTGACTTCTACCCTCTACTTTCGTACAATATATATTCTTCGTCAATCGTTTCTCACTCATTCGTTGGACGTGTCCAAACCAAAGGAGCATGCCCTTTTCCAGCTTAACGGTGACACTTTTATTCAAACCTGTCATATTGCGTATAACTTTGTTAAGTATTCGATTGGCTAAGGTTAAGCCGCACAATTTTCGAAGTGCTCGCATCTCCACAGCATTCAACTTACTTTCATGCATCTTTTGACATACCCAGGTGCTTAACATGCCTTCCGAAGCACGGAAACGCTCATAAAGTGACGTCTACGCTTTCAATACGTATCTAGAATTGGTTCCCAGGTTTAGGAGGCTGAGTCTTGGGCGATAAGTCTGCGGCGCTCTAGTCGGAAACTGCGGAATCGGATAGGAAATGTCTCTCCGCATTCTTTGAGCATAATCCTGTTTACAGAAAGACGGCGGAGAAGTTTCTTATTAGTCTATGGCTCTGTGGTCTATACGCCATTTATCAGTTTAATTTCTTTTTCACAACCTGAGTATATTTCAACACGGCAATGGGCACCTGTTACGTGGGACAGGAATACACATGGTGAAAAGTGGGCATATAATATGCCTCTGCCACCCCTTAGGGGATAAAGCGTGATGGATAAATAAATTTGTTTTCCTCACTAATTTTCCGAGTTGACTGGAAATGAAGAAATTGGATCATTTTTCAACGGAATATTGCCAGATTAAATAAAAGTCAAGGTAAAAAGGCTAATATGTTTCATTAATATAATGGTTAATGTACAATGCACAATTCAACAAATAAGGGCTATATTTAAATAACTTACAGAGAATTGGAAAATAGTATAATACTATACACATTTTGTATTTCGATGATGCTTATGTATGATTCACATGCGCGCTATTCCGAAAGAACATTAAAATATATTTGCTGACATTTATAAAACATTTAAAAACTATAGTCAAGATGAACATGCGACACTTTTATAATCAACCCAATAAAAAAATAAACGCTGTGTTGACTTTTTTAAATTAAGAACATTATTTTCGTATACACTTTACAAATACTGTTTTAAATATGTACATAGTGTTGCACGCCTCATAAGCGAAGCGTTGAGGTGGGTACTACTGTCACGTGGTCTTCATATGTGAATCGTGGGTTCGATTCCCACCCAGGATAAAACTTTGTGTGATGAGCACGATGGTTTATTCTGTGTCTGGGTGTTATTTATCTATAATATGTATGTATTTAGAAATATATAAGTATGTTTATCAGTTATCTAGATCCCATAACACAAGCTAATATTAGCTTACTTTGGGCTAGATGGCGCAGTGTGAAAAGTGTCCCACAATATTTTCAACATATGTATTCCTGTCCCACGTCATAGGTGGTGAGCCCATTGCCGTGTTGAAATCGACAGACACAGGTTGTGGCTACCTGCTGTTGATTTTTTTCAAGCCGCCGATAAGGCCTTCAACTTGACTTAACGACAGCCATGTTACTGGCAACCGGGACCAACGGCTTAACGTGCCTTCCGAAGAACGGAAACGCTCGCAACTGTAAATGCCACAAGTGGTCAGGTTACCCATCCGAGGACTAGCCATAGTGAAAGTTGCGTAACTCAGTGACCGTTTACAGAACACTGGGTCCGTGGGGTCACGAGCCGTAGCAGGTTAGTAATAGCCTCCCATAATAGAGTAAGTCTTTGTCATATTATTAAAGCTGAAAGAACTGTGAAGCTAGGGTCATGGTTACCTTGGAAGTTATTAGGCATCAGAAGTGTATAATTTGGTACATCAGTTTTGTCATAGTATAAAGGTACGTTCTTTTTATATTTTTTATACTAGCTGACCTGCCCGGCTTCGTCCGTGCCATACTTCCAACCCCGTGGCACCCCTTTAATCCCGTAGCTTATTACTTTTCCAAAAATGTATGAAAGATTCCCCGATTTGTTGACATTTATGATTACTGCTCCGCTCTAATGTGTAGTGGCGTGATGATATATAGCTAAGAACCTTCCTCAATAAATGGGCTATACAATGCAAAAAGATTTTTTCTAATCGGTCAAGCCGTTTTCATGCGATGTCGTAACAACGGAAAACGGGTTTCATTTTTATATATATAGATTATCTTCAGAAATATATTAGTACTCGTCTATGGATAAGACGATTACTACTATTTTTCTGAAGATAATATAAAAAATCATTAATATAATAAAAACTTCTAGACAGACAGCTTTAAATACTTTCTTTAAACGAATTCCTATAGATGGCGCTTATCGATTGAAAAACAAGTTTTGGTTGGTTTTAAAACACATCAAACGCTCTTAAACTATCACATTTTTTGGCATACTGGCCATATAACTCTACAATGTCGACAATATTTTGGTAAATTTATTTCTATCTATAATATTTAATGAAAAAATGAGATGTTTTAGAAGATTTTAGTTCTTAAACAACATTCTATCACACAAAAAATCCGGCCTGTACCAACTCGTAGTACTATTGGAATGAGACTCGTGCATTCAATTTATATATTTGAGATGTGTACTTCCCATGTGGGGTACTTCGTTTATCTTATATATTTTGATGGATTTAATTACAATTGGAAATTAAAAAAAAAACACAAAACTACTATCCGCAGGCTTGTCTGACACATCAGTGGTTTAAAAAAAAATCTGGCACATAGTCCGATTTCCAATTATACGACATATGGGACTCAATAATTGCTGAAAAGTGTCTCTTTAATTCGTTATAGTCGACGCGTTCTAACGGTTACCAAGGGCTTGCCGGTGCCATTAATTTACATTTCTCGTCAAAGTTTTATTCAAACTATTTAGAGATCGAATCCAACCATCCTTTATCACAAAAAAGGTTCTAAAATCTTTAGAATGAGAGAAATAGTCTTGGATAAACGCGAACACTGAAAATGTACCACAGCATGTTTTTATGAAACCATACTTTTCTATAGCGTCAGTGTCTATACAATGAGTATTAAAAGATTGGTTCTAACGGAATAGCGAGATGTGTAGAGCCGCGTCACTGACGGGCTGGGAACAATGGAGGGCTCAGCGGAGACTGGACGCTTCATGTGGGGTCCAGGGTCGAGCTTAGAACCCTAAGTTGGTCTAACCCTGCCAGGAGATCTCTGTAAGAAGAAACAATAGTATTTTAAATCTTAATATGAGTTCAATATGGTTGACAATGAGGCGTGACTAGTTCAGCATGGCAAAAATAATGTGTGATTTAGTTCAGTATAATGACAATAGGTTGTGACTGCTTCAGTTTGGGGACAATGAGGTGTGTGTGTTGACTAGTTCAATATAGTGACAATGAGGTGTGACTAGTTCAGTATGGTGACAATAAAGTGATAGATAACTCAGTATGGGGACGATAAGATGTGACTAGTTCAGCATAGTGACAATGAGGTGTGACTAGTTCAGTATGGTGACAATAAAGTGATAGATAACTCAGTATGGGGACGATAAGATGTGACTAGTTCAGCATAGTGACAATGAGGTGTGACTAGTTCAGTATGGTGACAATAAAGTGATAGATAACTCAGTATGGGGACGATAAGATGTGACTAGTTCAGCATAGTGACAATGAGGTGTGACTAGTTCAGTATGGTGACAATGAGGTATGACTAGTTCAGCATAGTACAAATGAGGTGTGACTAGTTCAGCATAGTACAAATGAGGTGTGACTAGTTCAGCATAGTACAAATGAGGTGTGACTAGTTCAGTATGGTGAAAATGAGGTGTGACTAGTTCAGTATAGTGACAATAAGGTATGACTAGTGTCGTATGGTGACGACGAGGTGTGAGTTAACTAGTTCAATATAGTACAAATGAGGTGTGACTAGTTCAGTATGGTGAAAATGAGGTGTGACTAGTTCAGCATAGTGACAATAAGGTATGACTAGTGTCGTATGGTGACGACGAGGTGTGAGTTAACTAGTTCAATATAGTACAAATGAGGTGTGACTAGTTCAGTATGGTGAAAATGAGGTGTGACTAGTTCAGCATAGTGACAATAAGGTATGACTAGTGTCGTATGGTGACGACGAGGTGTGAGTTAACTAGTTCAATATAGTGGCAATGAGGTGTGACTAGTTTAGTATGCGAACTTTAGTGTGTGAGTTAGTTTAGTATGGGAACAATGTGGTGTGATTTCGTTCACTATGGAGACAATTAAGTGGGACTAGTTCTTTATGAGGACAATGAAGTGTGATTTTGTTCAGTATGCGAACTTTGATATTGAGTTAATTCAGTATGGGAACAATGTGGTGTGAGTTAGTTTAGTATAAAAACAAATTTGTAAGTAAGTAATGCTTTATTGTACCCCAAGAATATGCGTAGCTCACTCCCTCAAGGTAGTGGTATATAACCCGAACCCCCCAAAGAAGCGAGATAACACTCGAAACCCCAAAGAGGCAGGATACACACCCGAACCCCCCCTGAAGGAGCCTGCGGTAGCGGACAAGGTCTGTCGGGAGCCCTGGGGCTATCCTTCCGAGGGCTCACCCGGGACTCCTGACCATAGACAGATACAAGGGTAACGTGTGGTTTTAGTCGGTAGGAGTCCGGCATAGAATCCATGAGGATTTCCACAAAAAAAAAACCAAGAATATAAATAAACAGATTAGTTTATAATTTACAGGTGATACAATGGGTGCCCTTATCTCACAGTGGCAATTTCTTACAGGCAACCATGGACTAGTTTTAAATAAATAAATAATAATATAAATAAATATTGTGGTACACTTGTCACACAGCGTCATCTAGCCCAAAGTAAGCTAATATTAGCTTGTGTAATGGGATCTAGATAACTGTTAAACATACTTACATATTTTTAAATACATACATATTATAGATAAATAACACCCAGACACAGAATAAACCATCGTGCTCATCACACAAAGTTTTATCCTAGGTGGGAATTGAACCCACGACCTCTTGCGTAGCAGTCGGATGCACTCCCACCGCGCCACAGAGGCAGTCAAATTATAATTAAGTGGGACTAGTTTAAAATGAGGACAATGAAGCAGTATGCGAACTTTGATATTTCATTATGGGAACATGTGATGTTTAGTTCAGTATGCGAACTTTGATATTTCATTATGGAGACATGTGGTGTTTAGTTCAGTATGCGAACTTTGATATTTCATTATGGAGACATGTGGTGTTTAGTTCAGTATGCGAACTTTGATATTTCATCATGGGGATATGTGGTGTTTAGTTTAGTATGCGAACTTTGATATTTCATCATGGGGACATGTGGTGTTTAGTTCAGTATGCGAACTTTGATATTTCATCATGGGGACATGTGGTGTTTAGTTCAGTATGCGAACTTTGATATTTCATTATGGAGACATGTGGTGTTTAGTTCAGTATGCGAACTTTGATATTTCATCATGGGGACATGTGGTGTTTAGTTTAGTATGCGAACTTTGATATTTCATCATGGGGACATGTGGTGTTTAGTTTAGTATGCGAACTTTGATATTTCATCATGGGGACATGTGGTGTTTAGTTTAGTATGCGAACTTTGATATTTCTTCATGGGGATATGTGGTGTTTAGTTTAGTATGCGAACTTTGATATTTCATCATGGGGACATGTGGTGTTTAGTTCAGTATGCGAACTTTGATATTTCATTATGGAGACATGTGGTGCTTAGTTCAGTATGCGAACTTTGATATTTCATCATGGGGACATGTGGTGTTTAGTTTAGTATGCGAACTTTGATATTTCATCATGGGGACATGTGGTGTTTAGTTCAGTATGCGAACTTTGATATTTGAGGTGTTAGTTAGTTCAGTATGAGGACAATGACGTGCGACTAGTACCGTAGCGAGGCTTCTGCGACGTCTGTGGCACGCCGCAGCTGCGTGGCGGCTCCGCCTTGTTGGCCGCGCAATGAACGCACTTCTTCTTGACTGCGGGACAGCTCCTCCTGCACAACACATATATTAAGTACTACGAAAGGTGTTTTAAGGTAGTCCGGGTACGCCAGTACGTAACGGTGCAGGAGTGTTTCGATGTGTTGGGATATCGGACATCGATATCGACCTACAGTAAAGTTGCTCGAAAGGACCTCTAAATATCTTATCAGTCACGCCTTTGCCCCAGGCACAAGCATATTATATGACCACGTTTCACCGTGTGCATATTGTCTAAAATTATTTTTTTTAACATTTGCACGTAAACAGTATCTAAACATACAGGTTAACTTGGCCGCAATGCCCCATATAAAACCCTTAAGCTTTCTTTGTGTCATGAAACCCAAGGTGGATATTTTTTTAATTTATAGTACAGCACACAGGTCATAAAATTTTAAGCAAGGAGTTTAAACGCAATTGAAAAATTGTTTAAAATGTTATCTATTACGCCCGGACTGCAGAGGTCATGTAAGGTGTGTTAACAACTGTCCTGGCTGTTTGAATTTTTAGGATTACAATACGGAAGGTTTACAATCAATTCGTAGGGCAGCATTAATGATCCGCCATTGGTCCTTTGAGCCGGATTTGTCCATACTTAATGATTCGAATATTTTCCCACGTAATAGGTGGTGAGCCCATTGCCGTGTTGAAATAGACAGACGCAGGTTGTGGCTACCTGCTGTTGAAATTTTTAAGCCGCCCATAAGGCCTTCAACCAGGCTTAACGACTGCCATTTTACTGGCAACCGGGACCAACGGCTTAACGTGCCTTCCGAAGCACGGAAACGCTCGCAAATGTAAATGCCACAAAGTGGTCACCAAGTTGCCACAAAGCAGTCAACAAGTTGCGTAACTCAGTGATCGTTTACAGAACACTGAGACCGCGGAGCCACGAGCGCTTCAAAAAAATATATAATAAAAAAAAACATACCTTTAATTTTTTAACTTGGTTCTTTAATCTAGCTATCGTCGATTCAGCTTCTGTCGTTCGCGCCTGTAAGGTAACACAAGGTATATAAATCATATTGTATAACTACAACACACACACAGACAATGTAGGCACAAAATTGTTCGAAACAGTCCAACCCAAATACTAATTGTTCGACACAGCCCAACCCAAATACTAATTGTTCGACACAGCCCAACCCAAAAACTAAAATGCTTCAAAAGGGGTCTATTGAATCATTTTAGTATTTGGGTATTTAGTTAGAAGGTTTTAACTGGGTCGGCAGCGCGAGGTGTTGACATAAACATCCATAGGCTGAAATGACCGCTTTCCATCAGGTGGGCTGTATGCTTGTCTGCCACCTCAGGGGTATACAAAAATTGAAATCTTTAACTTTAAGACACTTTAACACAGTTTGCCAGTTTGAGTCATTTACAGCAGTAACGACACCCCGAGTGACATTGATCCGTATTCCAGAATGTTTCTCAATACTCAATCAACGCTTGAGGCTAGTTTTTGCCTTATAATATCTACTCTCAAGCGTCGATCGACGGCCAATCGATTCGTTGGTCTGTGTTTGTTAACACTGCAACATCTAACGGCACACAACACCGTATTAAAATGATTTCAAATGTAATTGAGCAGGTTGTAAGTACTCCACAATTCGCTAGATGGCACTTTGTTACTATTGCAACTGCTTGAGTCATCATAACTGTCAAATACACTTATAGATCTCTGTCTTGAAAGCGGTTCAATCGACGTATCTAAAACCATTTTGAAGAACAAATATAAAACAGATCGTCGCAGTATTCCTGCTGTTTGAAGAAACATTGGTATAGATTATTTATTTATCAAATACTAGCTGATGCCCGCAGCTTCGGCCGCGTGGTGAAGTTCCTATTCGAGATTTCGAAACAAAACCCTTAATTTTTAGAAAATCCGATATAGTTGTTATGTTACTCACGAAGAATGTAGCTTTGTTATGGTGAAAGAATTTTTAAAATAGGTCTAGTACTTTTTGAGCCTATTCGTCACAAACATACTTACATACAAATCTTTCCTTTTTATAATATTAGTATAGAAGTGAGCAAGTTATCCGTGAACCAACAAGTGCACGTACCCGCGCGTCGGACACGACACACTCGGCGCGCGCCGAAGCTTCGTCCACAGCGTCCACGAACTCGTCGCGCCGCCTCGACCGCCGCGACGAGTCCGCCATCACAGCGCTCAAAGCGGATCGAGCAGTGCCCAGTTCTTCTTCGACGCGTGAACGTCTCGACCGCTCCGCGAACAGCTCCGACCTGCCCATCATTCTTACATGTACCCTTCATTTCCTCATCAAGTGTGAGAAGCGCTTGTTACCTGGTAGTCGGTTAGGTGACCGCTTTGAGGCATTTGTGTTTACAAGCGTTTTCATGCTTCGGAAATCGTTGGTCCCAGTTGCCAGTAACATAACAGTCGCTAAATCAACTTGATGGCCATGTGGCGGCCATGGACGGCATTAAGGTACCTCTTTGGGGATAAAGACGTGAATGATAAGTTTATTAATGGTATTCCCAGTATAATCAGTGAAACTATTACCACATAATTACGTCATTTGATAGTATAGATTAAACTACTCTTAGTCTGTCCATCTTACTGGAATCTGGAGACAGTTGTTTCCTGTCGCCAGGCGGTATTCGCAAAATATATCCGTATCGATAAAGGATTATATGTTTGGGAGAGACCTAAAGCCAACAGTAGACGTCGACGTCGTGGAGAGAATAAAGCCAGCCTTGTTGCGCCCTGTTTTAAAAATACTGAGTTTGGTACTTCTCAGACATGAGAAGTCTGCGAAGTATAGCTGGAGTGAAAATGATAGATAAAGAAAGGAACAGCGTGATAAGGGAACATTGCGGTATGACAGAAGAGGTAGTGACTAAGATAGAAAAAGGGATGTTTAGATAGTTCGGACACGTGGAGAGGATGGATGAAAATAGACTAACGAAGAAAATTTATGCGGCAAGAGTAAATGGGTAAACTGGTAAGGGACGACCTTGATGTACATATGCCAATCAAATTCAAGATCTTTTGACACAAGGCCCGATCAAGAGTACCCTTAATCGGCGAGCGTGTATGAAAACAATTATGAAAGTTGAAGAAGCAAAAGTTGTATACCAAGATCGTAGCAAGTAGAAAGCCATAGTCTCTGCTTACCCCGATGGGAGACAGGTGTAATGATATGTATGTATGAGTTTGGTACTCCATATTTTTTAAGCAGGCGTGTTCGGACTTAACCGGCGAATGCTACGTGGAAGAGCTATTCAGAGTGGCATATGCCGCTCAATCTATCGACAACTCATATCGCCGCTTTTATGGACTCCGTCACAACGATCAACGAAAAATACCTAAACTGAGGTACATGGTTTGCCTTACACTGCTTTTTGTAGTCCGGCACTACATACATTATTTAAACAGGCGATGTATCAAAATGAAGAGATCATTAACAGGTACGCGACACCTTTTATCTATATTTAAACTAGCGAGCCACGCAACTTCGTTAGCGGCACCAAAAATATGATAATGAAGAACCGCTCGACCGATTTTGTGCAAACTTCACATAAACCATCTACTAAACAGTCCGAACAAAGCCTAAACAGTTGGATTGGATAGGTAAGCCCGTTCTAGAGTTATAAAAAAACAACGAAAAGTGGCATTGATTTATATATATTGATGTCAGATTACTCTATCGTAAATTCGGTACTAGTAAAAAGGAGGGAAATTGCGATGCTAACTCGACAAGCGAATAGAGAACATCGCAAAGGGATCACGAGTTCGGGGACAACATTATTTTATGCTTGTTCAACAACAACATATGCCAAGGCTAACTGTAGAATGACTGTACAAAACACGTTACGCAAAAGTAGATACTCGCTGAAGTGACAGCTTTAAGGTCCGTATTCCAGAACGTTTGAGGCTAGATTTCGCCTTATAAAATCTACTCTCAAGCGTCGATTGAGTGTTGAAAAACGTTCTGGAATACGGCCCTTAATATCAAAATGACTGAAGCTCAGATGACGTTTCAGATGTACCTGGTTCGTTCCAGTTCTGCCATAATTTGTTGCATTTGTTCATCTTGGTGCTCGGGCTCTGGCGAGGTCCTCCCAGGGTGAACAGGAAGGAAATCTGGCAGACACATGGACTCTGCGCCTGTAAGAGCATTGGTTACAAAATTAGTTGATATTATATGCCCACTTTTCACTGTGTGGATTCCTGTCCCACGTAATAGGTGGTGAGCCCATTGCCATATTGAAATAGACAGACGCAGGTTGTGGCTACCTGCTGTTTAAATTTTTTAAGCCGCCCATATGGCCTTCAACCAAGCTTAACGACTGCCATTTACTGACAACCGGGACCAACGGCTTAACGTGCCTTCCGAAACACGGAAACGCTCGCAAATGTAAATGCCACAAAGTGGTCACCCATCCGAGGACCAGCCCTAGTTAAAGTTGCGTAACTCAGTGATCATTTACAGAACACTGAGACCGCGGGGCCACGAGCGCTTCATTATTCATTCAAAATTAGTTGATGATGTTTCAAAACGTAAAACCTGTTATGTAGAATCTATGGATTGTATTATACGGTATCATCAGAGGGTGTTACCTACAGGCGTTACTAGGAAAAAGCTGACCAGAAATGTGAAATGAACACAAAGTGCGTGTCTGATTCTCACACTGACGGTTCCCTACAAATTCGTAGACACATATTATACGTAACGAAGTGATACGCAATATGGCAGGTGTGAATGAAAGTGTCAGCGTTAAGCTGGAAAAAGGCGTGCTCCGTTGGTTTGGACACGTCCAACGAATGAGTGAGGAACGATTGACGAAGAATATATATTGTTCAAAAGTAGAGGGTAGAAGGAGTCAGGGAAGGCCGAGACTTACATATGAAGACCACGTGAGCAGATTGCTCAAAAACGGAAAGGTCAAAAGTACTCGGATACCCAGACGTGCGTGTATGAAGCGATTGATGAATCTCGAAAGAAGTATGCATGGATCGCGAAGCCTGGCGATCTGTCCTCTCTGACTACCCCGTCAGGGATACAGCGTGAAGATAGATAGTTATATTATGAACACTTACAAATTTAAAAATTCAGATTTTCCCTATAATTGTAGTTCAAGATGGTATCACTTGCCAATTTTAATTCCCTTGTCGAAGTTATTGTGGCAAAAACCGCCGTATTGTTTTTTATGTTAACTCAGAAGTTCGATTTATTTTTTCAATTTCAAGGGACTGTAGACCTATATGGTTTTAATATTAACTCGATCTAGTCGCATTCCTGAAATGAAGATCGGCAGACGGGCGGATGAAGGACAGACAACAAAGTGATTCTATAAGGGCTAAGTTTTTTTACTTTTGAAGTACCATACATAGTGCCAGCATAGGCATAGAAAACATGTTAGGGCGAATAAACCGATTCAACCATGTGCTGCTGTCTTCCTCATATAATCTAAACCAACTTAAACGACCTTTAGATTTATCAACCTACTATTGTAACGTCAGAAAAAATGTTCCCATGTGTCTATAATTAGTTTTCTAATGTTCATTTCAATTGGTAACGTATGTTGTAATGACGTTATCTAATACTACCCTAACAATAATACGTCACACATTACAGAGTTGTGAGAGTCACGCCTTCTGCAATGGGGGAGGCGAGGTAGGAAAATTTCGCGTCGTCTAACTGCAAACTAATTTTAAAACAGATATTTTGGATCGGGCGCTATCGCCATTATTTCACAACAAAAGGATTTTTGCTTGAGCGCAGATATGGTTCTTGCCACACCACTGAGCATGCAATCGGAACTAGCCGAATAAGCAAGGTGATAGTTGAACGCATCGTCACCGCGGACCTTGCTAGGTATGGCTGGAGTTCTTGTATCCCATAATCAATTATTCAACCTGCTACTATGCCATGCTGTGGTGGGCCATGAAAACAGAACTGGCGTTACTTCGCCGTGCCTTACGATTTTGTTGTCTACCGATACACTTACCATGATGCTGATTAATTCCTAGAAAATTTAACTATGGGTTCGCAAACCTTACCTAAAATTTTACAAAATGTGATCAATTGTACTACACACATTAATAAAGTTTACGTTCAATAGCAGTTCAAGTGGAGTGACCTGTCTAATGAATATAAATGTGCATTGTCTTAATTCTAAAATAATAATTTATTGTCCTATTTGGGGCTTCCGGCAAACCACCACTGTATAACAAAGCCATTGCGAAATTTGTCTTTGCTGACCTCTGAGTTTGGTCTTAGATCTATGGAATAGTATACTCATGTAACTTGTGGCTTGTCCCAGCTGCAGAACCATCAGACGTCCAGAAAATCAAGAATATAGAGAGGCGGACGTTGTTGAAACTCCATGTCCCTCGTTAGGCGGCCATCAACATGGTTTGTCCCTCTTTGTCCCTTACAGGCGGAGGCATAAGGGATTGGTATGGAACAAGACAGACAGAGAACATGAAATTGAAATTACGTCGATAATAGCAAGGAATTGCAGACTGTTGTTTCGAAGTCTATGGCGCAAATGTCATAGGAAATCGCCGCACTCAAAGCTAGATATAAGGTAGTTTAAAAGTGGTCAGCTGACAACTGCAATAATAAGCATTCAGAAATTAGCAGCTACTCCAAGACGGTAGTTCAAAAGCCTGCATCCAACATCTCATTGTAGTCATTGAAAAAAAAAATAGTGGAAGTCAGCCTATCAGGGTTACTAGGGTATTTGAGTATTCCTACTGCTACTGTAATTGTTACTGCAAATAATTGTAATTGTTATTGTAATTGTTATTGTTACTGCGCCAGTATCTTCGTCGAACGCGAGTGAGCTAGAGGACTTCTGGGAGAGTATGAGAGAAGCTCTAAATGTGATAGAAGGAAATGAAAGACTTATAGTATGTGGAGACTTGAATGGATGGGTGGGTACCGCTCGCGATGGTTTTGAGTCGGTACTCGGGAAGTATGGGGATAAAAGGGTGAACGACGCTGGCAAGCTAATACTGGCATTTTGTAAGGAAAAGGATTTGTTTGTGGCGAACACAATGTTCAACCACAAACAAATTCATATGTATACGAGGAGATGTAAGTCAAAGAGAAGCATGATAGATCTATTCCTAATGGATAGTCGGCTCCGTAAACAGGTGATGGACACAAGGGTTTATCGAGGCGCTGAGCTGGGATCAGACCACTACCTAGTCATAACTAGGATTAGGGGTCTGTTCGCGGGTTGGCGTCATCGTACCGAGTGTCCTGAACCTGAGCCGACTTATAGCATCAAAAGCTGGAAGCTGCAGGATGCATCCATTAGGGATAAATATAATGAAAGGGTAGCCGAAAAGCTTGGCGATGTCAATGTAAGCAGTGAGAATGTGGAAAGTGTATGGCAGAACCTTAGGGATAGTATGATAAATGCCGCTGTGGAAGTGTGTGGAGAAACGAAAAGAGGCAGTAGTAATAAGCGTGATGTATGGTGGAATGAGGAAGTGAAAGAAGCAGTTCGAATGAAGAAGAAAGCATGGCTAGACTACTTAGCCTCGCGGAATGATTTTAATATGAAAGAGAGATACAAGCTGCAGAAAGTTAACACGAAGGCACTTATAGAAGAAGCTCGTGAAAGGTGCAGAATGAAAGCGGATGAAAGGTTGTCGTCCAATTTCCGGGATAATGCCAAGCTCTTCTGGAAAGAGGTAGGCAAGACCCGGAGTTGTTCGGCAATCTGCAGTATGAATAAAGTGCTTAGTGTTAACAATGACGTCCTAACAGACCAAAGTGACGTCCTGCAGAGATGGAGTGAATATTATGGAAAGATGTATGCAAGAAAAGACAGAGATGCCACATCGGGAAGGGGAGCTCACTTCGATGCTCCGGATCCCGATGTCATTGAAGTCATTAGTATGAAAGAAATAGAACAAGCGATAAGAAGTATGAAATGTGGTAATGCTGCGGGAAAAGACAGAGTCACTGCTGAGATGATCAAGTACGGTGGGTCGCGTGTCTGGGACACACTATGTCTGTTATGCAACTTGTGCTGGCGGACGGGTGAGGTCCCAGATGACTGGCGAGTAGCAGTTGTAGTACCTATTTACAAAGGGAAAGGCTCGCGCCTAAACTGCTCCAGCTACAGGGCGATCAGCTTGGTCAGCTTAGCTAGTAAGGTGTATGCAAAGGTTATAACGGCACGAATGCAAGAAAAGTCTGAAAGGTATTTATGGGAGGCTCAATGCGGATTCCGACGTGGAAGAGGTTGCATGGATCAAGTGTTTTCTCTCCGCATGATCGCGGAAAAGTTTCTGGCTCTTAGCCAGAAGGTTTTCTGCGCTTTTGTGGATCTAGAGAAAGCATTTGATAACGTTGTGAGAGAAACGCTGTGGGACTTGTTGCCAGGATATGGTGTGGACGGCTCGCTACTGCGGGCAATACAGTCGCTTTATAGGGACTGTAAGGCTTGCGTGCGAGTAGGGGGGGATGTGTCACCTCTTTTTGATGTCTGTACAGGCGTCAAACAGGGATGTGTCATGTCCGCCTGGCTGTTCATAGTGTATCTGGACAGTTGCCTGCAGAAGTTGAAAGATTTTAATATGGGTGTGAATTTGGGTGACTTTACAGTAAACTGTCTGCTGTACGCTGATGATGCGGTGCTCATGGCCTCATCAGAAGCCGACCTTCAGGCATTAGTCACTAATATGAAAGAGGGGTGTGAAAGTAAGGGTCTCCGCTTGAATGCAAGTAAAACTAAGGTTCTAGTATTTGAAAGAGGTGACGTAAGAACTAAATGCGAGATTAGGGTAAACCAGGAACGTCTAGAGCAAGTGAATGAAATTGTGTATTTAGGAAGTATGTTTAGCGCGGATGGAAGATGTGATTCGGATGTGGAACGGCGAGTAGCTGCCGGAAACAAAGTTAACGGTGCTTTGTCCCAGTTAGTAAAGCGACAAAGCATCGTAAAAGAAGCACGACTGGCGATTCATAATGCAGTGCTAGTGCCAACTTTGCTTTACGGTAGTGAAACCTGGGTATGTCAGCAGATGCATGAAAGTAAATTGAATGCTGTGGAGATGCGATCACTTCGAAAGTTGTGCGGCGTTACCTTGGCTGGCCGAATACGTAACGAAGTGATACGCAATTTGGCAGGTTTGAATGAAAGTGTCAGCGTTAAGCTGGAAAAGGGCGTGCTCCGTTGGTTTGGACACGTCCAACGAATGAGTGAGGAACGATTGACGAAGAATATATATTGTTCAAAAGTAGAGGGTAGAAGGAGTCAGGGTAGGCCGAGACTTACATATGAAGACCACGTGAGCAGATTGCTCAAAAACGGAAAGGTCAAAAGTACTCGGATACCCAGACGTGCGTGTATGAAGCGATTGATGAATCTCGAAGAAGCGAAAGAAGTATGCATGGATCGCGAAGCCTGGCGATCTGTCCTCTCTGACTACCCCGTCAGGGATACAGCGTGAAGATAGTTAGTTAGTTAGTTAGTTTACTCCTTCCTGATGATGATGATGCTTGAGTACTCCTTCCTGACTACTACTTCTATATCTAATAATTTTATTATTAATAATTGATTATAATCGAGTAATACATGCCTGTCAATGGTGCTAATTCTGTTGTTAAGACCACTAAACTAAATTTCTCTAAAATTTTCTTATTTTTATTAAGAGATTGCCGTTGTAACGTGAAAAATGTACATAGACAGTCGAATGTAAATACATGCCTACTAACTTGGTGATTGAACTGCCTATGTACATTTTTCACGTAACAACGTTTTACAAGTTTTCACGTTTCAAACGGTTACTAAAATTAATAAACGTTCCACTAAAGTTAGACTTTTCACTAAAATTAGACGTCACCTATTTAGGTCACTTCTTAATTTTGTGTGACGTTAAATTTGTATGACTGACATTATCTGAATTTTATCACATTAAATTAATTTTAGTGATGTCAAATACAAATTTAGTGCTATTTATGATATCACTAAGTTTAGTTCGACATAATAACAGAATAGCATTTGGCAATCTCTCAATAAAAATAAGAAAATTTTAGAGAAATTTAGTTTAGTGGTTTCAACAACAGAATTAGCACCAATGTCAAAAATTCTTGCTAATTTTGAGACTATCCTGAATTTTCTAACACACAATCAACTCATATATGAAAGAACTACCTTGTAGTTAACTTTAAAAATAATAATATGTGTCAATGAACTGTAATTACATCCAATTACTTGTCAATTTCTTACTCCAGATTCAAACCAATTGGATAGTAGTTTTTAGCTAGTTACATTTAATGAAGTGTATCAAATGAGAGGCATAATTGTGAGTTCAGGAAGCCGAGTCTGCTATTTCAATACTGTCTAAACAGAATCGAAATCGTCGCTCAATAGTAAGCAACCGGTACAATTTTATGTTTTTCATAGTCTACCATTACAATCGTACTCCAATAGACTTCTCTCGGTCGTCCGATAGAATTCTAATAACACGTACCGCGCCAGTGGCCGCTAGTCAGTCTCATTTTTGATAGTCTACTAACATTTTGACAGCTAAAAACAGCGATTCTGGTTTTTTTCTACGGCTTGTCAATAGTAGACTCGGCCCCCAGCCGACCACAGCTTGTCACATTTAAAAGAATAGACATTTTACACAGGTTGGACTATGAAGACATTCGGTTATAATCCATAAATATTGAATAACTAGCTTTTGCCCGCGGCTTCGATCGCGTGGTGTTTTGTATGTAACACAAAGTTCTAAACTTTTCGTTTCCTAAACGTTTACGGGTATTTTCTTTTTTTTTTCTTATGAAGATACCCGTTCTTTTGGCAGGCTTACATGGGGACATATTGGTCCAACACGCAGAGGCCCTTTGAGAATTTTAATCTAATAGGAAATGGGACCCCCACTACAGGCAATCCACACCTGCCTTATGTAGAAGAACGGTAATGGACTACCTCCAATGGGAGTTAAACTATTGTGAAATATGCTAACTACAAAATGGGCTATTGGGTTGGGAGTTAGATGTACTAGGTGATATGAACTATTGATTAAAACGGAGTCTGCCATTTTAATATATCATTATCAAAATGTTGGCAGACGGTGACTTGCCAACTCACTAGATGGGCCCCCTATAAAATCGCCATAGGCAAAACAAGCCTGTAAGGCGACAGAGGGCAACACCGGTGTGAGCGGCTTGGGGTGTCGAGCGGTGCGGCGCCGGTTTCACCATCGCGGGACAGGCCCGGAGCGGGCTTCCCCATAGTTATGCCCTTGAAAATGACACTTCCACCCCCGAGCATATAGCTCTGGCTCCCTCCCTCTGACCGGCCAATTAAGGCAAGCCAGAGTTGAGATTTGCTGCACTCCCAGGAGTAGCACTCTCACTGCTCTCCCGTTAGGCCATTAAATCCTTACCGGTGCAGAAGGGCAACAAAACTCTGAGGAATCGGGACCGATGTGTAGCCACACACATTCAGCTCGCCACAAGCTGCCCTGCGGATGTGAGTTTTTCAATAACTTTCTGATACATTATTATTATTATTAAATAATACAGAATCTAATATGATCATGACAACAGATCACCAGGCTTATACAAACTTTGCATACATTTTTTGCTTACTGCAGATTCTTTAATCTTAATAATATTTGAAACAGATGTTTGTTACTCTTTCACATAAAAGCTACTGAATAGATTTTAATAAAACTTTACAATAATATAGTTTATACATCAGAATAACACATAGGGTTGTTTTTATCCTGGGAACATGATCTAGTGGGATATGGGAACAAAAAAACTTCTCTAAACGGGTGCAGCCACGGATATAGAAGAAGGAGAGTGACATAATAAGCCTGCTAGGCAATAGAGGGCAACATTTCCCTATTAATATTAATTCCATTTTGAATTTCTATTTCTGATTTTAATGGCGGTGATTTTAATGGCTTCGCTTGAATGGTGTCAGTTGCGTTTTATACAAACCTTGGTGGTTTTTGAATGCATTTTAATTCATAATTGGAAATATTTTCGTAAAATAAATAATAACAATTATAAGCCAATGAAAACGGATAAAAACCTATTTCCTCATAAAATTTAAAAAAAACATTTCTCTACTGTGCTAAGTCTTCTGTTTAACATGTAGTGATAATTAACTATCAATCATCCCCAAATAATTAATTAAATATTAATATTATTAAAAAATTATATAGAATGGACAACTTACCCGCATTTGGTGGTAGATCTAAAGGGAAAGTACTTCTTGGTGATATATTTCTTCTGTCAGCAGTATTTACAGATTCAGTCAGATCCAAGTTTAAATGTGGAGGCAGATCCAAGGGCATGGGACCAGCTGCCTCAGCACCTGTAGGCAAATCCAGTGGGATACCACTTCCCCCAGCTTGGCCAGAGTCATTTGACGTAGAGGCCGCTCCCATATACGAGTCATAGTCGTAACCTCGGCCACCATAATTGATGTTATTCCTCCTACCCAATGAAGAAGTTGAACCCGCATTGAAACTAGTATTAAATGTAAAGTCTGGTAAATTATCCAAATCCACAGATATAGGTCCATTAAAGTTCAAATATGCCTGTTCAACTAAAATATGATCTTGCACAAAATCCGGTAATGAAGGCATTCCTAAAGGCTCCGAAGCCAAGTTTGGTCTGTGATAAAACGGCACATCCACATTGTCCGCGTAAAAATTATGCTTAGATTCAGAATTATCCACTACACTAAAAGGAATTTCTACAGAACTACTTGACGAGGTGTTGTCACTTATACGATGGCTGCTGCCTTCGATAGTCTTGTCTTTGGCTTGGGAGTCACTTGAGTGAGACTTATCCCGCCGCGCGTCGGCGTGCACGTCTATCTTCGTCGGTGAATGCTGCACTGTGTTTGCATACACTTTCGGACGTGCACCTGTGTTTTCGTATGTAGAATTACCCGGTAGAGACAGATCCCGTTTCAAAAAATGTCGAAACGAAAACGGATTGTCATCTTTCCGCGTAGCCCCCGTAGACTCTGTAAGAAAACCGATAAGTCAACGAAGAATGACTTTATATTTAGGACAAAAAACAACTTCTGAAACTCACTGGAAGAAGAACATTTTGGTTCAGGTGACGATGCGTCACCGTTTTCATTACTATTGTACTTTGTTTCTTCGATTCCTAAGTCTGGTTTAGCAGCATTCTGTTCGTCTTCCTGGGAGGATTCTGTGGTATTATTCGAATTTTGAGGTAAGTTGTTATTCGAAACACCATCTTCGTCCTCCGCCATGATAATGAAAAATGACAATTGAAAAAGACGTTCGGAAATTCGGAAACAATGCCGATTTTACTATTTGTACTGCCATCACGCATGCAAAGGATCCGAGTCTATACTGCCTAGTTATTTTTTAATAAACTTTTGATACTCCTTTCCTAATAATTTGATCTTGCTTATGTATACTCTAAGGAGGATATGATAGTTTGTACCTTCTCAAGATTTAAAGTGGACATTGAAGGTTTTAGAAGCTATATCATATTCAAGTATGCCGGTTAAAATTGTACTTTAGTTTCTACAACTAAACTAAAACAAAACGCAGATTTAGATCTAGTCTAAAAACATATATTCTTTATCTTAACTAAAAACCGTAAAAACCTTGTCGGTGCCTGGATTATTTTTCTTTTTATGCAAAATCCATGTTTCAGTTGGCGTCAATCAATAGTCTTTATAAAACTGTTTGTGGCATCCGAAATTTTTAGGAACCGAAACAATCTCATATACTGTGATTAGATTTTACCTTTTAAAAGGTATTTTTAAGGTACATATAAAATTGGGTGGATGAAACCCTCTAAAATGTTGAACGTTATAATTGAATCTCCATGGCATTTGTTATCTATCAGTCAATTAACCAGGGTTCGGAAAAATATGTGGTATTTAACAACCACCATCTATTCCACAGATTAGAAGAGTATCTATTCAGATTTTTTATATAGGTACGTACTTTATTTTGAAGATGAAGACCACGTGAGCAGATTGCTCAAAAACGGAAAGGTCAAAAGTACTCGGATACCCAGACGTGCGTGTATGAAGCGATTGATGAATCTCGACGAAGCGAAAGAAGTATGCATGGATCGCGAAGCCTGGCGATCTGTCCTCTCTGACTACCCCGTCAGGGATACAGCGTGAAGATAGTTAGTTAGTTAGTTTTACTTTATTTTTAACGTGTGGAATTCCCCTCGGATGTCGTGCCGGACTCGAACCGGCTAAAACCACACAGTCCCCGCCTAACTGTCTATTGCCGGACGCCCCGGGTAACTGAGCTCCCGGAAGTCGTTGGCTACCACAAGCAAATATAGCTTGACCACGACCGCTGTACCGTTCACTGCGTACAATGTTGTAATAAGCAAATGTAAGTGCTTGATTAACACATTCCCAAACTTCCTATTTATTATATTTTTTTTATATTTTTATAATTTTATATATTTTTATATATATTTAAATTATTATTTTTTATATATTTAATTTTTTTTTTATATTTATATATTTAATGTTTCCTTACTTTCCAGTTGAAATTTTGATTTCCATTTGACGGGATTTAGTTGGAACTAAACTACAAGCGTATTGCATAGGTACCTATGTGTAGGTGAACCAACCCGTTGCAGGTAGAGAAACCATGTCAATCATAGTAAAACTTATCTAACTAGTTAGACATCAAATAAATAAAATGGCTTTCATAATATGTAGAGAATATTTTATTATATTACATCTATTATAAGGCTTCTTTTCCTATTCCATATTATACAATATAGAACTTATTTTCAACAAGTATTAAAAAATAACAGAGGGATTTAGTAATAAAATAACACAAAATAAATTCGTTAACAATAAATGCATTAAATTTATAAAAATAGTGAAATCGTTTGAAGAATCTGAGCATAGGTTACTTATTTTTTAAGCATCACACCTTTATAAAGATTTTTACTAGTGGGTATAAAATATTTTTGAAGAACTTACATACTATGTACATGTAGGTACAGTAGCTTCCAAATTTTACATACAACGCCACGCGAACAGTTTAGTATTTCGAACTTTTCTTGTCTTGTTTTTTTTAAAGGCCCCGTCAGTTTACCCACGATTCCGCCAACGTCAAGGTGAATTTTAAATTTAATAGATTGAGGTCTAGTTGCGAGACACTTGCTCGGTAATTTAAACGTTTTGTATTTAAGAAAAAGCACGATACAATTTCGAACTTAAGTGCGGCCATAAAACTTGGAGAGCTCTTTGTACATAAATGCGTTTAGGTCGTAGTAGAATCTGTAGTTCACTTGTTTCCTTTTTTAAAACGGAAGACCAAAGTGAAGACTTTTTTGTTAATTAAATAAACCTATAGTTAAAGATTAAAATATTATTTCAAATTGTAATATCGCGTTTACGCTCGCGGCTCGCGGCTGCTGTCGTGGCCGAGCCGGCCACGTGACGAGCTGTAAGTGACCTTTCAACGATGGCGGATGTCGACTCGATATATGTATTATTAACGAGGCGAGCCACAGCCCACGAGACTAGCTGCAATACGAGCCACGAGCGCAAGTTTACACTGGTGGCTCGCGCGAGAGTGTAAACGCAGTATAATAATTTTACTAGTCAATACAATCTTAAATTCGTGTCAGTTACATGCAACTGCATCTCATACACGTAAATTAGCAATGAAATCATAACAATTCCGGCTAGTTTAAAACATGACTATATGTTTAGCCAAATAAATAAGTTTTTAAAACAATTTGGCACACATCAATACATTTTACAACAATATATAAAGGTTTTTAGTTAAATGCTATCTATATACATGCTCACGTCACTACTCACTTAAAAGAATCTAATTAAAAGTACTTGGCTTGTTTCGCCGTCGGTAATATAGTTTATCAAAGGCCCATTTCGCAAGTAAATACAAAGAAACTGTTTATTTCGGTAACGAGAAATTTCGAAAATAAACTTAAGAATATTATAAATGGATCTAAGTACCTAACTACTTACTGACCGAAACTTACATGTAGCTGCTATTGTGAACGATACATAAACAAATAAAAATACGTAGGAAGTGTAACATCTCACTATTTGAACAATAATTTAAATCGAAATTGAAATAAATAGATAAATACTACAATATTTCCCTAAAAAAACCTAAGTACATACAGAACCGGAAATCCTTAATTCAAAAACTCATAAGGCCGCACCCATTGGTCAAATCGAATAGTACGTTTGTAATACCCCATTTACACTCTCGCACGAGCCACGAGACGAGCCGCGAGCTCGAAAAAATGTACCATAATACTGTGTTTATACTCGCGGCTCGTCTCGTGGCTCGCGCGATAGTGTAAACGCAGTATAAGAATCGTAAATCAATCCCGCCAATTGCAATAAAGATTTGTTTGAAACTGGCAATGGCAAAAAGTGAGAAAGAAAATGTGTGATCGCGCCTCTCTTTCTTGTCTGTGACATACGAAACGAAACGTAACTCTCTCTCTTTCTATCTTAACAAATTTATTTTCCTCTCAACTGTCTTTCGCCTCACCAGCTTACTACCAAAGTCAAGGGTATTCTAAGTGACAATTTAAAAAAAGTGTCGAAATTCTTTACTCGATGATTCACAGCGAGTGAACTCAGTCAACTCGGACATCGATAGTGTCAGTAAAGTTCAAAAGCATGTATGTAGAACAAAAACGTTACACTTATAAAAAAATATTGTTGTAAAGACATAATATCGTCACAGCCAATTTCCAATTCATACAAATAATACAAAATCGTTCGTTTAACAGCCGAGTTTTGTATCGAAATATTTCGATACATACAAAATTTATTTCTTTAAAAGAATTCCTTTACATCATAAACTATTTCTTATATCTGTGCAGCACAAATTAAAAAAACTAAAATGAATGAAATGGGGCGTCACGAATACACTTTTCTCATACGATTACACTGTTCCAACAGACGAATGGTAGATAAGTGACAGACCACGTATGCGATTTTATAATTACATTTGTCTCTATTAGTGCGCTGGCAACTAGGACGATTTAACCAATGGACGCGCTTATCAATCTTACCGTTTGCGCCTATACCCCGCTTGGAATTTGCTAAGCATTTTTAACTAAGTCGCTGTTCCGCGGACTCAGTCTATCGTACACGTTCGGAGGGTAATTTATAAAGAAAAAATGACGAAATGTGCTGTGAAAGGGTGTAAAAGTTATAGCGGTCGAACAATTAATGTTTCTTTTCACTTGTAAGTACAATTTTATTTCAATTACATAACTATTTTTAACAAATATCATTAATTATTGAAACATACCAACAACTTAATCGGCCTATATTCAATATACTTTCATTCTCTATAAACATTATACAAAGAGTTACCATCTCTAATTCGCCGAAAAACATTGTGTCAAATTCGTATTACACACCTACACTTTTCTATTTGCGTTGTATTTTTTTGTTGTTAGACAGATACAACACTTCATGCAAGAGTAAGAAAACAATATGTGTGTAGTTTCCCCAACGCACGAAAGTTGGTTGAACGTGATTTCATACTTTAATGAGTACATTACGCGTCCATTGGTTAAATCGTCCTAGGCTGGCAACAATTCTTGGTCTGTGATATAAAGCAACTTAAAAGAAGTAGTATTTGTGGTAAATATATTACACGGTTAGTGTTGTGTTATTTGTGCTATGATATCGACACAGTGACACGTTTATTGGTAACATTAGTAGCAGCTTACAAATAACATAACAATACAACATAAATATAGTAATATAAAACTTATATTTAATAAACAAAAAAGGTAAGATGGCACTAATCGTTGTAATGTTAAATAAAGAGTTTTAACAATAGGTATGTATTTCGTGGGAGTAACATATTTTTGAACATTTATCTATAAAGATTTTTTTATAAGTATTCATAATTTTGCATAATATATTAACTCATTTAGAACATAGACACAAAAAAAATACATTTGTCAAATTGAAACAAACTAACTAAATAAATAAACGATTATTGCTTTACTAAAAGTTATAAATACATAAATTAATAATATATTTACATGCATAATTAGTTGAATTATACAAAAATATATCACTATAAAATCTCATTGTTTTAAAGACCTAGCTGTCACTGTCATTATGTACAACGTGCTAACAAACGAATGTCAGTCTTAAGGTCATGTAGGAAGAATTATTTTTGACGATAAAACGCAATCAAAATACCCCATTTACACTCTCGCACGAGCCACGAGACGAGCTACGACAAGAGCCGCGAGCTCGTAAAATATGTACCACTTTATTGTGTTTACTCTCGCGGCTCGTCTCGCTGCTCGGTTCGTGTCTAGTGCGAGAGTGTAAATGAGGTAAAACAGTTTTTGCTGAAATCCACTCATCCATGTCTCGTGTCGCAGATTATTGATAGATGGCGCCTCTTAAGCAGGAAACTATCCTACTAACGTCATTTGAAAATATATTCAAATAATAACTAACTAAGTATCTTCACGTTATATCCCTGACGGGGTAGTCAGAGAGGACAGATCGCTAGACTTCGCCATCCATGCATACTTCTTTCGCTTCTTGCAGATTAATCAATCGCTTCATACATGCACGTCTGGGTATCCGAGTACTTTTGACTTTTCCGTTTTTGAGCAATCTGCTGACGTAGTCCTCATATGTAAGTCTTGGCCTACCCTCTACTTTCGCACAATATATCTTCTTCGTCAATCGTTTCTCACTCATTCAAATAATCAAATAATAGGGTGACTTAATTCCATTGGAACTTGGGAAGGTTAGTTTAAAGCCTCAAGCAGCAAAAGAAGAGAAGGCCTGCTTATGAACTAGTACGAGTTCAAATTAATAGGTAAAATGGGGTTGGAGGGATCTCCAGAATACTGGGATCATATTCAGACCATTACTCTTGGTTTAATGAGTTTGTTTCACACGCAGTGTGGGTACGAAAGCGATCGCGTGTTGAAACGCGAAGTTAAATAGCAGGATTAAGAAAACTTCTTCACCTAGCAGACAAATTTAGCATTAGCACCAAATAGTCATGAGCTGTTAGAGATCTTGATGACCGATACCTTTAACGCCCGCGGCTCCGCACGCGTGGTGAAGTTTTCCCGTTCTTGTTTCCCACAGAAACTTGTTCCCGGGATAAAGAGTAGCCTATGTGTTATTCTGATGTGTAAGCTATATAATTGTAAATTTTCATCAAAATACATTCAGTAGATTTTGCATGAAAGAGTAACAAACATCCATCCATGCTTACAAACTTTCGCGTTTATAATATTAAGTAGGATGGAGGTTTGTTTGTTACGCTTTCACGCGAAAACTACTCAACCGATCATCATGAAACTTTGTACACATACTCTTGGAGGTATTAGCAGTAACATAGGATTCATTATATAGAAAAAAAATTAAGAAAGATAATTGTCTGATCTGATTCCTATTAATTGCTAACGAAGTTGCGCGGGTCAGCTAGTAACATATATATCAGAAAAATAATGAAGTTATGGATGTGAATTGAAGTTTGAGTTCACAAACTCATTCTTTGCACATAGTAACATTGTAATCAAAAGTGTTAGACGTTAATTTTATAAAAAAAATAAATATAATCGCCACCAATATAAAAAATAATGTTAAACTGATACGTCATATCTTACAGATATCTTTGGAGCAGATCAACTGATCAACTGATGACTAAAATAAACTCGAAAAAAAATTACGTGCCATCTGTCTGGCTGGCGTGATTTAGTGACGTCAATCACCCACCCAAAATTATGCATAAATTGGGAGAGGCCTACGTCCGGTAGAGTACTGATAATGTATTACTATGGGCTGATTGTCTGATAAGTCATACTCGTACAAACATAGAATAGGTACTCATATTTTGTATGCATTATAGCTCAGGATATTTTTGCGAGTCATGTTTTTCTTTTATAATACTTTTATATGTTCCAACAATAGCTGAAAGTAAGTGACCAATATAACATGAAAGGAGAATTTATTTATTAAGATTTTAAATATAGAATTGGTTCCCACCTAACTAGTTTCCCATATCTTTACATGACAGGTATTACAATGTTGTTTATGTAACAATACATTGTAACTACTTGGCTACGTATATATCTATACATATATCCCAATTAATATTCGCTAATCACGTCGCATTTTAGTCTCCGACTCATAAGATTTATTTTCAAATAATTTTCCCCTTTTAAGATTATACTGCAATGGCATCAAAAGGGTGTGTACTGTCACATACAAACGTCTTTAGTCTATTTCTTCACGATATAAATATCACTTACACGACAATGGGCTCACCGCCTGTTACGCGGGAACAAAAATGCATACGGTGAAATGTGGGCGTACAGTAGTACATTTATTTATTTATTTTTTATTTAGTATATCACTTAATATAAAGACAAATTTTAATTTACAGTATATTTACGCAAATGTATGTGAAAGAAACTATCACGAATAACGTGTACATGCATAAATTTACACGCATAATCACTTCTCCATCGGCTGTCGCTTTTCAACAGATGTGACCAGCCCATTGTCACTTATAATTTCCTTACCCTGAAAGCTATGTCGATCACTCTGCTTTTCTGACAGATCATCTCATTTTTGAGTTTAGAACTCCACCCAAGCATATCTCACTCCATACATTGACATTTAAGGATTCTGTTAATACGCTAAAGATGTTCGTATGTGATGTAATTTGGCAACAATTTTAATATTAAAACACTAATGATGATATAAGGTATTAAATAAAAAGTTTTAGTGAAACAACTAAGTTATTGAAAAATGATTTGTAAATCTAATAGATGACAGCTCAATGCAGCTAAATATTGGTCGGTCAGTACGATGAAATCTACTAAGTATTAAAATTAACAAGGTAGCAAGACAAATTTCACTGGACAATATATCGCTAATGTTTCCAATTATAACGATTATTGAAAAATAAAACGAATAATGCTGTTTCCTCTTATCTGTGTGTCGTATTCGTTTACTTTAACTTTTACTTTATCGTTTACTTTAACTCTAGATACACATGACAGAGTGCATAAATAAATATGCAATTCCTTAGTCTATTTGGTTCTGCCGTGTAATGTTTTACACTTCATACTATTATAAATCAGCTATGTATTGTAGTTTACCAACTGTGAATAGATAATATTTGAGCAATGTATGTAAATTTGAAGTTTTACATTTTGACTACGACTGTAAAAGAACGAATAGAAATGCCACCATACACACATCGTTTAAAAATATAAAAATATTTGTCCTTTATAGTAACGTTTTGACTTTATATCTAGCGGTTTTAAGTACAATCGCATGCAAAATTCATAATAAATTGTATTTTTTAAATAAGAACCGGTATGCTTTAGCTATATGAGTAAAATTCAGTCATAGAAGAGCTTAATGAGCGACATTTCATACCGTATGGTACGAAATGTCGCTCATTAAGCGAATTAAGAAATGTGTTACACCACAAAATCAAGGTACAGGTTGATCAGATTCAATGTTAACTGTTACTCATCATATCATCAAAAATGCGTACGGTGAAATGTGGGCGTTTAATATGCTTCTGCCTACCCGTTCGGGGATAAAGGCGTGACAATATGTATGTATGTATCATATCATCGTATAATCGTTATCTTGTATATCATGGGTAGCCAATCAGTCGATCGATTGGTCGATCGCGAATATAAGTTAAATCGATTGCAAGGTTAAATATATTAATAATTTGCGCTGATATTTATCCTGAACGCAATGCTCACACTTATATTAAGTAGGAGCCATGCATCATTAAAGGTTTAACATTTTTACAGCATATTGCTTTACAGCCTATTAATAGGTTCATTAAGCGAATTAAGAAATGTGTTACACCACAAAATCAAGGTACAGGTTGATCAGATTCAATGTTAACTGTTACTCATCATATCATCAAAAATGCGTACGGTGAAATGTGGGCGTTTAATATGCCTCTGCCTACCCGTTCGGGGATAAAGGCGTGACAATATGTATGTATGTATCATATCATCGTATAATCGTTATCTTGTATATCATGGGTAGCCAATCAGTCGATCGATTGGTCGATCGCGAATATAAGTTAAATCGATTGCAAGGTTAAATATATTAATAATTTGCGCTGATATTTATCCTGAACGCAATGCTCACACTTATATTAAGTAGTTACTAAGAATAATTTTCTTTCATAATAAAATAAAACATACTACACATTTGTGCAGTAAGTATCAATTGAAATTTTAAGAAGTGTTGGTAGATCATGATGGTTGATCGTCAGTAAATAGTAGTTCTTGGGTCTAATCAAGTTAGCCATTTCTGCTGTATTATGCATACCACACATTTTATTTCATAGTGTAAAGCACTTGAAGTCGTAAAGGCCTTTCATGAGCCAGAAGTTCGTTTGTGATGATACCGAGAAGAAAACGTAAACTTAACTATACATATAGATTTTCTGCACCTAAGTATTTTGTCTTAAAGTAATATACACTAAAAAGACATTATTCTTCACAAATAATAACCCTCTTAGAGGTATGTAACATGGCGAATAATAATTTTAATTTTAATATCACATGGTAGTAACCCTCAAACGTAAGTTTCTTCAGCTTCGGACGTCCTGGTGAAGTGTACGAAGCAGGGGTGGGTTATGCCCTAGCTGGACCTTTCCTCGGAGACGCTGTCCACGTCTGTGGAAGCCCGGGGTGTTGGCTAGCTGATGGAAGAACTGCTCGAGGAGGACATTGTCTCCCGTCCCATTTCTGCTTCCATGATGGCTATCGTGAGCTCCTTTCTGGCTTTCTGCACCACCCACACCATGAGGGTTATACCGATCAGTATCTGGAAATATTAAGAGTTATATTTAGTAAGAGCTCGATTAGTGTTATATAAAGTATCACTGCCTTAAGCGTTGCGACGTTTTTATATACGTGAATTTATACTTGTGAAGGCACGTTAAGCCGTCATTCTCGGCTGCCAGTAGCATGGTTAAGTCAAGCTTCAAAGCCAGTTCGTACAATTTCACCAGTGGTAACCACATACTGTCTTTTCGTACACGGTTTTCAACACGGTATTAAGCTCACCTCTCCTCCTATTAAGTGGTGTCAAGGCGCTACTTGTTACGTGGACGTTTATTATACTCTCTCTCTCTCCCTCTGAGTACCCTTTCCGAGAAATGCGTTACTGTATTTACATTACATGCCCGAATTCATAGTGTTCGCAATCATAGTAGGTCTATAAATAAGTGCCTTTTTACCGGAATTCTGACAGGTCCCATAGAGCCGTCTTTCTTTATGGAAGCACTATTAGACTCTAAACTAGCATTTCGGCTCTTTCGCCATTAATTCTGAGATTAAAAACCGATACTGTATTTAACCGTCCGAGACTACCAGGACTTTAATTGGTCGTGCTAATTAGTGTCTAGCACATAAGACCTTTTAGCCTTTTTATTACCATCTCACTAAAAAGGCAACGGGTTCAAAATTTCTTCCAAATTTAACATCTAAAATAGACACATTTCATTAAATTTTTTCGGCCCTTTAGACCCACCCCAGTTCCGTGCTTCGGAAGGCACGTTAAGCCGTTGGTCCCGGTTGCCAATAAAATGGCAGTCGTTAAGCCAAGTTGAAGGCCCTATGGGCGGCTTAAAAAAAAATTCAGCAGCAGGTCGATGCAGCCTGCGTCTGTCCATTTCAACACGGCAATGGGCTCACCACCTGTTACGTGGGACAGAAATGCATACGGTGAAACGTGGGCGTTAAATATGACTCTGCCTACCCTTTCGGGGATAAAGGCGTGACAATATGTATGTATTTATGTACTGCATTTATGTCGCGCTTCTCCTTGGGAACAGAAAAAGGCACTCTTTTGTCCGCGTAAATGCCGAACCCGAGCTGATAAAGTGACACTGTCTAGTCAAAACACCGTGAGATACCGTTCTATCATGTTTGTTTTTTGATTTTTTGATTTATCTCTCTTTATTGTACACCAGAAATGTAACAGTATTGGATTACAATTTAAAAAAAAAACTTATCGGTAATACAATTGGCGGCCTTATCGCACAAGGCAATCTCTTACAGGCAACCTTTGGATGGAAACCAAGATGATAAAATGATTTGGGGCAGTATGGTGTACCTTCAACGTACCACTAGGTACTAAAGAATTACGCGCTAAAATTAATTTACATAAACACTACATGTATACATACACATAAAGTATACATATCTATAATATATACATATCTGTAACATATACATATCTATAATATATACATATATATAATAAATAAACATTATTATATTAATAAGGCATTGCAGTTTAGGCAGAGTCAGCAACACGCAGATAATAATTATTAACAACCACTTTAAAGGTATTCAAAGTTTGTGTACGTCTGATTGACACTGGCAGTGCATTCCATAAACGAACCGCCTGAACAGTGAACGATTTGTCCATGAAATCAGTGGAGTGTCCAGGCATTTTCAATCTCAAATTCTCCGATGATCGCAGAGATCTAGAATGGGTGTCACTTAAAAATTCAAAGCGCTGTTTTAGATAGGAAGGAGTGAAAGGATTAAAGAGGATATTATATAGCAAGGATAGGATATGTGTATTCCGGCGAAGGCGAATAGGTAACCACTTGAGCTTTTTGCGATATTCAGAGATGTGATCATATTTGCGCAAACCAAATATGAATCTAATAAAATAATTCTGGAGTCTCTCAAGTTTATTTAGCTGCTCTTCGGTGAGATTTAGATAGCTGGTATCGGCATAATCAAGAATAGGAAAAAGAAGTGATTGAACAAGGGCAGTTTTAGTTTCAATAGGTAAAAAATTTTTTAATCGGCGCAGGGATCCCGAAGCTGCATATATTTTGCGGCTCAGCTCCTGCAGCTGAGGACCCCAGGATAAACATGAGTCTATTCGAATCCCTAAATTTTTTACCGAACTACTATACAAAATGTCAGTCCCACCACAGGTCACTGCTGCGAGCTGTGTCCAGTCGATTTTAGAGATCGACCTGGGGCTGCCAACAACAATGGCCTGAGTCTTGCCAGGATTAACCTTCAGACCATGGGACTCACTCCATTTGCAAATTTTGATTATATCTGCATTGACGTTGCCAACAGCCACATTTAAATTGTCCAGCGAGGCCTGGGAATAAATTTGAAGATCATCTGCGTAAAGATGGTAGGAAGAAGTTGCGCCGCCCTGTGGCACCCCGGCAGATGTGTTGCACCAAGATGAGGAAATATCATTTATAGTAATACACTGCCGGCGGCCGAACAGGTAGCTACGAAACCAGTCAACTACAGTTGGAGATATGTTAAGTGAGTATAATATGCCCAGCAGGATATCGAAATCCACCATGTTAAAAGCATTGCTAAAGTCTAGCAAAGTTAGGACTGTTACGTTGCTGCTTTCCATACCCGTTCTTATGTCCTCGGTAATATGGACTAAAGAAGTTTGTTCGCAATATCTTTCTTATATTCATTGATTTTTTTATTTAGTTCGACAAAATGACGCCACCCGCTGGAAGCCATAGTGAAATCTAGTGAAAAAATAAATAAATAAAATAAAAATGTCTTTATTTTGCATAGACCATTTTAACGGCGCTTACAAAATGTCATACACTAAAACTAAAGAAAAAAAAAATTATATTTAAAGTGACCACCGGTTCGGAACGCGGCCCACCTGAGAAGAACCGGCAAGAAACTTAGGAAGGCTTTTTTTTGATGGCCTATTTACAATTTAATATATTATGACTATAATATTTTATTTGCCAGCAGATCAGTGAATTCAGAGCCACTCTCATATTTTACAACACAATGCTATGACATTGGCCCTCAAGATGGCGGCTTTCACATCCCACTTGAAGAACCCTATAAGAGAGGAGAAACGTACATTGGCAGAACGTTCCAAGTTTCTACGGGTCGTTATCGTGAAAAGATTAAGCATAAAAGTATAATATTCGTGTTAAAGCGTAATTATAACTTATTTATTTACGTGTTAAGGCTCAGTCGACAACACAAATACCTAAGTACAGTGTTCAAGTAATTGCTCACGTTACTAACCACGAACACGACGTAATTAAACTGTTTTATAACGAGTTTTAAACATTTTTATACACGAACAGGGGGTGAATTCAAAAATGTGTTGTGGTAAATAAACGAGTTTGTGTAGAATGGTAGAAGTTAGGAATTGACAGGATCCGTATGGTCATTAGTTTTTAAACTAAAAACTATTATACTTTGGTCTTTTTACTCGTTTCGTTTTTCCTTTTTCGATAAGAATTTTAGTAAGCTTAATTCCTAATAATCCCGTTAACTGCTTCTGTTTTCTGTTAGGAGTCATGTTAAGTTTAATTTAATTGTATATTCTATCATGTAATTTTATTGCTTAGTTTTTGTTTTTATATTTTGCTTAGTATTTGTGTAGGTTATAGAAAATTATAGTTATTTGTATAAATTTAAAAAATATTTTTTTTGTTCTGCGGCCATGGTGTTCAAGCGTATTGTTATTTTTTGTTTAATTTGAGTACCGACTCCTAGTTTCTAATTTGTAACATAACTAACTGGATCACTTTTTTAATGACTCTTTGTACCAGGATAAATAAAAAAAATAAATTAATTAAGTTGGTAGGTTAAGGTGATTCCATCACTTTAATCTTTTATTTAATTATCCTTATTTATAACTATTTTTTATCTTTTCAACTCCATAAATATATTTTAATAAAATACGATAGCGGTTTAAAGTCATTCGTCTCTAGTCTTTAGTGTATGTAATGATGAACAGGGGCCACAACAAAGGAATATTTTATTTATTTATTTATTTATCTATCACGCCTTATCCACAAAGGGGTGGCAGAGGCATACATATTGTATGGCCACTTTTCACCATGTGTATTCCTGTGCCACGTAATATGTGGTGAGCCCATTGCCGTGTTATAATAGACAAACGCAGTTTGTAGCTACCTGCTGTTGAAAATTTTACTATGTGGCAACCGGGACCAACGGCTTAACGTGCCTTCCGAAGCACGGAAACGCTTGCAAATATAAATGCCAGAAAGTGGTCACCCATCCGGGGACTAGCCATAGTGAAAGTTGCGTAACTCAGTGATCGTTTACAGAACACTGAGCCAGCGGGGCCACGAGCGCTTCTAAAAGGGATATAGGACGGGAATAGTCCCATTAAGGTATTCATCGCCTTTTCTGTGTCCGATCCGAACCTACATAACTAGGTACATATAATTCACGTTAGATACTTATAATATTTCAGCCGTAACTATTTACGTAATTACATATTTAAATCCAAGAACAACCGTCAACGAAAACGACTCACGCTGAAAGTGAAATATAATTATGCGGAAAAGCACGCGATCCTTAAATTCTTGAATAATAATAAGGGATTTATATGTACTTTTGTGGAATAGTACTATAATATTACTGAGGCAATTACATGTGAAAATGTGAAATGTCTTGTCCGTGACCTTTGAACAGTAACACAGTAATGTTATTTTTAAATTTTCACGGTGTATACTTATATTTTTATACTACTCGGGACTTCACGCGAAATCATATTCTACTTACATTCACCGAAGTATACTTTTTTGATAAATCAGAGGTCTAAAGATCCTAATACGTTATATACGTACATATTGTCACGCCTTTATCCCCAAAGGGGTAGGCAGAGGCATATTTAACGTATATGTACCTACATAATATTTAAGTTAAATCCATATAAGAAACAATTTTTGAAAAGCTATTAATATGCAAACATTAACTATTTTTTTTTTAAGTAGAAATATTTTTCTGTCGCTAGAAATCGATCCAGCGTCTTCTGGTTCAACGCACCAAGACGTGTTTACCAACTACACCACCGCGACCTGCTCGAAACTGACGAAGTAATCCACCTTTTCACGTATTAAGGCGACGTAAATAAACAAAGTTAAATCCATATAACACAGCACAGTCACAGAATAACCTTCTTAGTCCACATCCACAAATAGTTTTGAAATAGCCATGCAAAAGTACTTGTTGATCAAAGATTAGGTACTAGGTACCTAGTCACATAACTATAATATGCCTAGTAGATTGCTTCTAGGCAGTAGTTAACACTTACTGTATGTGTTTAGTACTGATTGCATAAGCATGTAACAGAAATGACGCATGTATCGCTTGTTATCAGCAAACACGATCGTGAAAGATTTAAAATCCATCGATTTGAAGAGGTTGGTTTATGAAATGAGATATTAATCAACACGTTACACTTCTTTTCAAGACGAGTTTGAGATGATAACGTATTTCATTTAATACTAACTGACCTCCATTTAATCCCGTCACTTATTATTATTCCAAATATGTATGAAAATTTGCCCTCTTTGTGGATATTTATGATTACCACTAGGCTCGTCTGGGTAGTAGCGTTATGATATATAGCCTATAGCCTTCCTCGATAAATGGGCTTACTCGTACCAACACAAAAAAAAAATTCAATTCGGACCAGTACTACCTGAGATTAGCGCGTTTAACCAACCAAACAAACAAACTCTTCAGCTTTATAATATTAGTATAGACACAGAAAATAATACTACGTGTATAAATGAGATTAATCGACCGAACGAACGTAGTAAGTGATTTTTGATTGGCAGGAAAATGGGAACGAAAAAGGGGAACTCCCTTTGGTGACATTTAGAAGCAGCAAGAAGCTAATTTGGAAGAAACGTTCAATTTAATTAATGCGTTTAATAGGTCTCATTGACGGTTTGAGGAGCTTATATTACTGTGAATTTGCGTGAAGCGCTCGTGGCCCCGCGGACTCAGTGGTCTGTAAACGATCACTGCGTTAAGCAACTTTCGCTCATAAGTACGGATCATAATCACGGATAGGTGGCATTTACATTTGCGAGCGTTTCTGTGCTTTGGAAGGCACGCTAAGCCGTTGGTCCCGGTTGCGAGTAACATGGCAGTCGTTCAATCAGTCAAGTTGAAGGCATTATGGGCTACTTGAAAAATTTAAACAGCAGGTAGTCACACCCTGCGTCTGTCTGTTTCAACACGGCAATAGGCTCACTACCTATACATATAATATGCCTCTGCCACCCCTTCGGGGATAAGCCGTGATAGATAAATAAATATTACTGTGAATGTCATGTCATGACTCGAAGTTAACTTATGAAAGGCACATAGATGACATAGCTAAAAAATCTAATAAAATGCTTGGTTTCGTGATGGGATCAAGCTCGCAGTTCACAAGTATAAAGGTTATTAAATTCTTTATTGTTCATACGTATGCAGCATCCTCGAGTACGGTTCTCAAATCTGGAATCCTCAGTACAGTGTTCACATTGATAGGCTGGAGCCTATACAACGCAAATTCACCCGCTTCCTGCAGTATAAGTGTAACAGATACGATAGCGGCTATGATGCGAGTTGTAAAAGACATCACTTACTGCCACTCCATGAAAGAAGGAAGATTGCAGATGTGACATTTTTGGTGAAGGTAGCTCAGGCAAGGATCGATTCAGAGTATCTTCTAGGTCAGTTGCACTTGCGAGTCCCTACTAGATCGGTTAGGTTGCAATATCCGCTTCATACTCCCCGAAGCATACTAATTACAGGAATGGTTCGTTTCTGGTGAGAGCAGCAGACTTTGCAAATAAGTTGGGAGGTATAGTTGATTTAGACCTATTAAATACAAGCCCATCGAAGTACGGTCGTACAATGGCCGACCAATGGTTTGAATCGGTTCGTACTTAATTTAGATTAATTTGATATTAAACAGGATTACTTTAATATACATAAATTTACTTTAATATACATAAATTTACTTAAATATAAATCAAGCACTAAATATGAAATTGTGAAAACATATTAATGGTTTATTGTCGTCCAAGCTGTTGTTACATAGTATTAAGAGACTGTTTGTTTTCCGAATAAAATAAAATAATAAAATGTGTTGTCATGTTCTGCAATAAATGAAAAGGAATATCTCCGTTTCTTTTTTCTTTATTTAAAAAAGAAAGGGCAGAGCAGAATACTGTCCCTTGCCAGAGGTAGGCAGGCCCATTGTGGCGATGCGATGGGTTCCCGTGCGCGCTAAAAAGCTTTGATATATAAATGGTGTTTATCGATTTAAATATAAACTGTGTTTGATTACTCAGGCATTTTCTTAATTAGTAAAAGTATTAAAGGCATATTAATAAAACCCACAAATGTTCGCGAGCTCTATGGCTCATCGGTCAGAGCCATTAGTTTTAATGTTTTTCCTGTGGTAAAGCCCACAAGTCATTGCTTGGGATGCTTAAAAGGAAGGAAATATTGCCGATGACATATTGAATCCTTGAACGACAGACATATCTAAACAGATAATTGTGAAATAATCCATATATTAGAATTAGCAAAATCAGTAGTATGTATCTACCCTCCGTTATTATTATAATGCAGGATAAGGCGTAAACTACACTCACTACGTCAGTTTTGTTTGGCACAGGTTTTCTACGAACTTTCTTCATTACCGAATTCCACATCCCGGATAGCTTGAATCCATCTTCCCTATTGAAATTGTTGTGTTTTCTAATTTCAATAGCTCCACGCACAATACGAGGATAATGGTGGTGATCAGTGGAGAGTTTCGGTGGATGAGTTCGATCCAGTGATTACTACCCGACTGGAGGTGTTTCGCTATTGTTGACCTGACGCAACCCAACGCTACAACGCGCTTGAAACTTCAGTGGAAATCTCCATTAGATTTTAAAAATAAATATATATACATATATTGTAAGACATTTTATTTAATTGTTACACAACGGCGTCTAGCCCAATGTAAGCTAATATAAGGCTGTGTTATGGGATCTAGACGGCTGATAAACATCCTTATATATTTCTAAATACCTACATATTATACATAGGAAATATCCAAACTCCGAAACAAACATTTGTGGATCACACAAATATTATTTCCGACCCGGGAATCGAACCCTGGATCTCAGTCGCGGCAGTCGCATACACTACCACTGCGCCACCGAGGCAGTCATAGAGTATATTATAAAATAACAGTATCAATTGGTTCTCATCAGAATCATTGAATTAAAAACAATATATCAGTACAAAAATAATACCAATAAAACAGAATTTATTTTTATCAGTCAATCCGCCCATTATGGTAAGTGAATGATTTGAGTTGACATAGGAAGTTTGTAAGGTATGCGTGCTAAGCGAAGTGGGATGCGGGTATAAAATAAATTTCCGCCACGTAGCACGCGATGGAAAATCTTGATGCAAATAAGAAAATTAGTGTTTGAGCAGAGCTAGTCCTTCATACCAAACTATTTCTTTAGTAATGACTTTCAGGATTATTTCTGGAGACGCAGGCAAGTGGTTGAAAGTTTAACTAGGATTGATTTAAGAAGGCCGATGTCTGCTTTTTAAATAATATTATAATATAATATCATACTCTTTAAATGAAGCGCTCGTGGCCCCGCGGTCTCAGTGTTCGGTAAACGATCACTGAGGTAAGCAACTTTCACTATGGCTGGTCGTCGGATGGGTGACCACTTTGTGGCATTTACATTTGCGAGCGTTTCCGTGCTTCGGAAGGCACGTTAAGCCGTTGGTCCCGGTTGCCAGTAAAATGGCAGTCGTTAAGCCTGGTTGAAGGCCTTATAGGCGGCTTAATAAATTTCAACAGCAGGTAGCCACAACCTGCGTCTGTCTATTTCAACACGGCAATGGGCTCACCACCTATTACGTGGGACAGGAATCCACACGGTGAAAAGTGGGCATATAATATGCCTCTGCCACCCCTTCGGGGATAAGGCGTGATGGATATTTATTTATTTTTATACTCTTTAAATGACGGTTAAAATATGGTGGAGAATTTCAACTTGATTCGATACGGTTCGGGTAATTCAGGTGGCTAGAACATTGCCCTGGTTAGGCAAAGGTCACAGGTTCAATCCCTGTCTCGAATCAAATTGTCTTTTTCCACTTTATTAAAAATGTATAATATAATATTGTGGGACACTTTTCACACAGCGCCATCTAGCCCAAAGTAAGCTAATATAAGCTTGTGGGTATGGGATCTAAACAACTGATAAACATTCTTATGATATATTTCTAAATACATACATATTATACATAGAAAAGACCCAAACTACGAAACAAACATTTGTGGATCACACAAATACTTTTTCCGACCCGGGAATCGAACACAGGACCACAGTCGCGGCAGTCGCATACACTACCACTGCGCCACCGAGGCAATCGTATTATAACTATAATACCTGTAAAAATATGGATGGAATAGCAAAATTGCTTATGTATGTGAAGAGAACTGTTAAGAGACCATTAATTGGATCGTCAACTTGAGGGCCAACCTCTATAGTCTTGTGAACTAAAGAGTGTCCCTCAATTTGCTAGATGTTTCCATTAGAATATTAAAAACCCTCTCCCTGTCGATGGCGTTCTCAATCTTTATAGTTTTTACTATAAATTTACTCGGACGAACCGTGTAAATAACACTCACGACTACGACACGACATAATACGGATTCCCACAGCTCAATATTAGTGGAAGCAACCGGGATTTACGTAGGAAGAAAAGCAACTGACATAGCTAAATTATATTGCCGATATAACTGGCGCAAGTTGATTTATGACGCACTAAACTTGTTGGGGCTGAGGGGACTAGTTATTAGCTTCCGTCCCACCTCCAGTCATGAGGTGTGATACAACAGACCGCATGGGTTACCCTTTACCTGTTTTGTAGTATAGGAATATCAAATTATTCACCTATAGCGTGTAGGTAATGCCGTAGAATTGTATAATGATGTTTATTTTCAGCTGGTAAACAATACTAATAGGTATGTAGTGAATGTTTTAGTATGTTTGACAGGGATCCTGGGTATGTAATAGTGTTCCTGTGTCAGATATGAAATACAACTATAGCGTCACCAGGACTGAGTTGTATATTATCTCGTTGAATTGAAAAAAATGCTTAACGATTTAGTAAATTAGCATTAACTTCATGTGTAAGAATTATACAGTACTTCCTTCTTATTTTTGTACCCTGTTTTTTTACGTGTGGAACCCCCAAACGGATCTAATGCTGCAATGAGCATGTCGGACTCAAACCGGCTAAAACCACTTCTGGTGCTCTTTCACAGTTGCAAGTAGCTAGACAAGAGATTCCTTAAAGTCTGACTGACCCTGGTCACCAACTATGAAAAGATCAGCTTGCTTTAATGGAGGCTACAAAAACAAAAAGGGGCGTGCGGGATTTCATCGCAACGGGCCACAATGGGCCTGCCTCTGCTAAGGTGACAGGTGACAAGACTTTCGGCAATTCCTTTGCTTTTTCCCCTTTGTTGCAGAGTAATTTTAATTTCAGCTTATCATGGAGAATATAAATCTCGTTCCGTAGGCCCATTGAATGTATTTTTGAATCAGTTCTCACATCGAAGCGCTCGTGGCCCCGCGGTCTCAGTGTTCTGTAAACGATCACTGAGTTACGCAACTTTCACTATGGCTGGTCCTCGGATGGGTGACCACTTTGTGGCATTTACATTTGCGAGCGTTTCCGTGCTTCGGAAGGCACGTTAAGCCGTTGGTCCCGGTTGCCAGTAAAATGGCAGTCGTTAAGCCTGGTTGAAAGCCTTATGAGCGGCTTGAAAATTTCAACAGCAGGTAGCCACAACCTGCGTCTGTCTATTTCAACACGGCAATGGGCTCACCACCTATTACGTGGGACAGGAATCCACACGGTGAAAAGTGGGCATATAATATGCCTCTGCCACCCCTTCGGGGATAAGGCGTGATGGATATTTATTTATATTTTAGTTCTCACATTTCTCACCAACATGCGGTCACCTTCTTCTACAACACCCAAAACTTTTAGATGTAAAAATGCGCTGTTCTGCAATATTCCGTTCTGCTGTGCCAATATTAACATTGTACGCAAATTATATTATGATAAACGGAAAATGGCCATAACGTGTGTATCAGTTTGATAAATAGTTTCGCTAGGATAAACTGAATTTAAACAAGGTGAATACAGCGATGACGTCAATTAATATCAAGATCCAGATTACGAGAATAGAATTTCAGTTAAAATCTAATTGCGGAGCCTATAGTTTTAATATTCTAGAATAAGTTTTCCCGTTTCCCATAGAAAGATTAGCCTATATGTTGATGTGTCAGCTACCTCCATACCTACCATTTTTTTTCAATTGGTCCAGCCGTTTGGGCATGTAGAAATAACAAACATACACACCCACAAAGTTTCGCCTTAACAATATTAGTACTGAGTTACTGACTGATGACAAGGCGACGCCTCGCGGTTTCACCCGCGTAGTTCCCGTGGGAATACGGGGCTAAATTGTAGTCAAGTTACTCCTTATAGCTATCTGCCAGTGAAAGTTCTTAAAGTCGTCCCATTAAAATCGTCAGAACGTTTCAGAGATTAGCCGAACAGACAAACAGAAAAAAAAGCTCTATACTTTTTTCAACGGTTAGTGAAAAGCTGATTTGGAATTACAAACAGACACTTTAATTTTTTATTAATCTCTATGTATAGATATCGTGCTTATGGATGAGCCTGACTTCGGCCGCGGTTGTTCATGAAATTTCTGCTAGTAATGGTCCAAAAGCAGTGGAGCCCAGTTATAAATACACCCATTGACATACTTTAAATACTAAACACGTAGGCACTTATGTGCTTATATCAACCTTATCATTATGGTGCAAGGTTTAAATTAGCATAGCCATCACAAATTGTTTATGAGGTAGCTTGATTTTGACCTACCTATTTTTGTTTGTTTGTCTTTCAATGTGAACTTTTCTGGGGGCGGTCGTGTTGTGTATATAGAGTACAGAAACAGTACTTGTCAACGTAACCCAATTGTACGCCTCATAAGCGAAGCGTTGAGGTGGGTACTACTGTCACTTCGCGCATAGCATCTGATTTTTCAAACTTAAAATGTCTCTATTTATCATTTTTATCAATATATTTTTTTTTAATATATATATCAAGAAAAAACACTATTTTTAACACTCATGATATTTTTGATGCCATTTTTGTTATTGAAACTACTTAAAAAACTGTTTAAAAAGTTCCGTCTTAGACGTCCGTGTGTCTGTATGTTACGGATATTTTCTTGTTAACACGATAACGACCGAAATGCTTTACCAATCGAGTCTTTTTTTTTTCTCTTACATTCAGTATAATTAGGAATAGAACCCTTTCAATTTTCACGGTCTGATTCGATGTGGTTTAATTGTTATTATCTTTACTTTATTTATTTCATAACCCCTACGCGATAATTCATAGCAAAGTTTGTAAGCTTGTAATTCTATTTTTTTAATAATATAATAAAAGCGTGTGAGGCGTGCACTTTTGGGTTTTTCAATTTTTTTATCATATATTGCACTTGTAAAATAATATATACACACACATATCAAGAAAAAACACTATTTTTAACATTCATGATATTTTTGATGCCATTTTTGTTATTTAATCTAGTAAAAAAACTGTTTAAAAAAGTTCCGTCTTAGACGTCCGTGTGTCTGTATGTTACGGATTATTTTCTTGTTAACACGATAACGACCGAATTACTATACTAATCGAGTCTTTTTTTTTCTCTTACGCTTCAGTATAATTAGGAATAGAACCCTTTCACTTTTCACGGCCTGATTCGATGTGGTTTAATTGTTATTATCTTTACTTTATTTATTTCATAACCCCTACGCGATAATTCAATACAAAGTTTGTAAGCTTGTAATTCAATATTTTTTTATAATATAATAAAAGCGTGTGAGGCGTGCACTTTTGGGATTTCCAAATTTTATTTTAATCTCTTTTCAATACTAAAAGGGAAATCCCCCGGACTGGAACCATCTAAAACAAAACAGTCCTTATTTATCAAGCCCCGGGTGCTCTGGGTAACTTGTATAGAATTTAAGACTATAAGACGGCAAGCACCACGCCATTATTCAATTGTGCGGTAATCCTTACTAATTTGAAATTGGAAAATTGAAACCAATGTTGTCAACATGGAAAATACAAAAAAGATGGAAATTGGCAATTATTGCATGTTGACAACATTGATTTCAATTTACGGGACCACATGAATTGGTAAATTGACATTGGTCTTGAATTAGCATTGAAATTTATTTAGAGGCCTGCTAAACGGTCGTAACAATATAATCGTGTAGACAGCGATTTGCGACCATTTTTTTATTTATTTCCGTGTATAACATCTGCAAGCGAGTATGGCTGATAAAATGGCGCAGACAAAAAAAAACCTCTTATAATGAACATTACTTTAAATTACCCTGTCTGTGGAATCTAAGCTGTAATGATAATAAAAACCTAAACAAGAAGAGTGTTGCCTGAGAGGTAAAGCCACTTCTACTCCTACTGTCTCAGAATTTGTAAGTCATGATATTATGTTTTTAAGCTCAAATATCACAGGCAGAATACTGTTAGTCCCGGGTTAGCGACAATGTACTTGAAAAAGACTTGACGAGGTCACATCTGTTAGGTCCGTTTTTAGGATTTACGACTGTTTAGCAGGCCTTTAAGCATGCATTTAACGATTAATGAATCGTGGCTCGTGGCCTAGCGGTCTCAGTGTTCTGTAAACGATCACTGAGTTACGCAACTTTCACTATGGCTGGTCCTCGGATGGGTGACCACTTTGTGGCATTTACATTTGCGAGCGTTTCCGTGCTTCGGAAGGCACGTTAAGCCGTTGGTCCCGGTTGCCAGTAAAATGGCAGTCGTTAAGCCTGGTTGAAGGCCTTATAGGCGGCTTGAAAACTTCAGCAGCAGGTAGCCACAACTTGCGTCTGTCTATTTCAACACGGCAATGGGCTCACCACCTATTACGTGGGACAGGAATCCACACGGTGAAAAGTGGGCATATAATATGCCTCTGCCACCCCTTCGGGGATAAGGCGTGATGGATATTTATTTATTGAATCTGCACAAACTGAAAGAAGAATGCATGGACACTGGACAGCGAAGCCTGGCGATCCCTTCCCTCTGACTACCCTGTCAGGGATACAGCGTGTACTTTTAAGTAGTGAGTGCGCCGCGTGAAAAAAAAAACTTGTACAAATCAGTACTGTTCAATGATTTATCAAGCTTTATCTCGTCATTACACTCGTAGCGTACGATAAGTTAACACGTACATTATCAGTAATCTACAACTCGAATAGCTCAATTTTGTAGATACAGTTCACGATATTGCTATCAACGTATCTATACTAATACTAGCTGAAACGCGCAACTTCGTTAGCGCCACCAAAAATGTGATATATGAAGAACCACTCGACCGATTTTGTGCAAACTTCACATAAATCAACTAAATAGTCCGAACAAAGCCAAACATTTGGTTTGGTTAGGTGATTCTCTTCTCGTTCTTGAGTTATAAAATTACAACGAAAAGTGGCATTGATTTTTATATATATGAGGGCTGCACTAAAAGTATCGGGAATGGAACATTTCCACTGTTCCTGTCATATTAAAATCTTTGTAATTGAAAAGTCCTTGGTTTTAAAAATCGAATACCATATATTTATTTAAAAAAAACTCAACTTGTCAAACTTGTTTAGTCGTTGAGAAAATGGAATTGACTCGAGAAAATTCATGAGCAATGATTTATTATGACTTTCGAAGTGGTTTAACACAAAAACAGTGTGTTGACCGGATGATTTCTGCATTTGGTGATGAAGCCCCATCCAAAACCACAATTTATCGCTGGTTTGCTGAATTTCAACGTGGACGTGTCAAGCTCAGTGATGATCCCCGTCAAGGTCGTCCAAAAACTGCAGTCACCCGAAATGTATACAACATCGTACCAGGTAACGAATCCTGAATATACGCGTACGAACCCGAAACAAAAAACCAGTCACGAGTTTGGGTGTTCGAAAATGAGTTAAAGCCAACAAAAATTGTTCGTTCACGGAGTGTTGCAAAAAAATGGTGGCCACGTTTGTCTCCAAAACCGGCCATGTTGCGACTATTCCTCTTGAGGGACAAAGAACGGTTAATGCAGAATGGTATGCTAGCATTTGTTTGCCACAGGTCGTTTCTGAACTCCGTAAAGAGAACTGCAACCGCCGCATCATCCTCCATCACGACAATGCGAGTTCTCACACCGCGCACAGAACAAAAGAGTTTTTAGAGCAAGAAAACATAGAATTATTAGACCATCCGCCGTACAGCCTGAATTATTTCTATACTTTCCCTAAAACAAAGAATAAATTGCGTAGTCAGAGATTTTCATCACCTGAAGAAACTGTGGACGCCTACAAAACGGCCATTTTGGATACCCCAACTTCCGAATGGAATGGTTGCTTCAATGATTGGTTCCATCGTTTGGAAAAATGTGTCAAATTTCGCGGAGAATACTTCGAAAAGTAATAAATACATTTTTAAATAGTAATGTTGTGTCACTTCCTTGACTCCCGAAATTTTCAGTGCCTCGTATTAATAAGAAGAGTTTGTTTATTTGGCGCGTTCCACTAGGATCCCCGATTTCCCCTCCCCAGGGGATCGAAAACACTTACTATTCTATTAGAATCCCCTAAACAATGGTATCAAAAACAATACAATTATTACCTCACATGGATCCCTTTTTAGTAAAATGATTAACATAAGGGCCTTTTCATCATGGTGTGATTTAATTGGATTGTTCGTCGGTGAAAACAACTGAAAATCGGTGAAACAAATGAACGTCGGTAAAAGCAATTAAATGTCAGTAAAAATAAATTTTAATTTCAGAAACCTATGTTCCACAAATAAATAAATAAATGAAATCTCTTCTGAAAAAATGTTTTTGTGTTGGGCTATATATATATATGGGCTATCCATATATATATTATCACGCCACTATGCTGGAGATCGGAGCGGTAATCATAAATTTCAAAAAATAGTGCAAACTTTCATACATTATTTGTAGAGGTAATAAACGACGTGATTAAATGGGTGCGACTACGGTGGTTCACGGGCGAAGCCGCGTGGGTCAGCTAGTTAAGGATAAAATATATAAACACACTAACAGTAAGTCTGACATTGACATATTACGAGCTTATCATTGTTATCCAAAATACTTATTACTTATTCATTTTGTAAAGTGAACAGGAAGTGTATACATTTTACGCAGTGTATATTAGCATATCACAACACCATTAATTCCAAATGCGATTAATTTCAGTCCCTAAACGAGTCGTATGTCGCCGTTGAAAAATCAGGTAATCCAGTCATTACGTCGTAAAAATCGGATTAGAAATGCTAAATGAACCAAGAAAGCCAAATTTTGGATATTACGTGGGGGGGGGGGGGGGGGGGGGAAGGCTAGAAAAGCTTAAGTTCAAATTGTCGACCAAAATAACCTGATGGGTTTTCCGCCATCTTGAAAAAAGTTAAATTCAGTTTTTTCATCGTAACCGTTTGAGATACGAAAACTTTTTTTCTTTTTTTTTACAATTTCATTATTTTATTTTTTCAAGCTGGCGGAAAGCACGGCAGGTTCTTTTGGTCGACAATTTGAACTTAAGCTTTCCTAGCCCCATCGTAATATCCAAAATTTGGCTTTCTCGGTTCATTTGCATTTCCAAATGTATATAATGACTGGACTAAGGGGTTATTTTGTGAAAGGGAAAAATAACTAAATTAGTTATCAATCACGCCTTATCTCTGAAAGGGTGGCAGAGGATATTATATGCCCACTTTTCGCCGTGGGTTTTCCTGTCCCAGATGGTAAGCCCATTGCCGTGTTGAAATAGACAGACACAGGTTGTCGCTTGACGCAGTATTGCTGAAAATTTTCCAGCCGCCCATTAGGCCTTTAACTTGGTTCAACGACTGCCATGTTACTGGCAACCGGGACCAACCGCTTAACGTGTCCTTTGAAGCACGGAAACGCTCAAAAATGTAGATGCCACAAGCGGTCACCCATCAATGATCGATTACAGAACACTCAGTCAGCACCACACTGAGGATCACCACCAGCGATTTAAATTTGGAGACTTATTTTTTTCTAGTTGAAGCCTGGAGCTGCAGGCGTCAACTAGCACGCGTTGTGAAGTTTTACCGTTCCCGTTTTCCACAGGAACTTGTTCCCGGGATAAAAAGTAGCCTATGTGTTATTCTAATGTGTAAAGCTATATTATTGTATCATCAAAATCCATTCAGTAGATTTTGCGTGGAAGAGTAACAAACATCCATACATACTTACAAACTTTCGCGTTAATAATATTAGTAGAATAATAGATACCTTAAGATATTTAATAATTTATCTATGAATGTACCACTGCTAAGTGAGGTCGATTGGCCCCCGTGGTTAACACCCCTTACGCCATTTGCCTAAACCATATTACCTTGTGCCTAACTCATTTTATTTCATCCATTCTCTTTGCCATTTTTGTCTCGTTTCTAAAACATACAAAGGAGCGATGCTGGGCAAACGAAATTGGACAAGAAGTTACCTTACCTGGAAAGCGAACACGATATATCCAGTGACATGGGACTCGTGCAGGACATCGTGCATGGACCGCAGCGTGGAACCGAGGTACACGTTGATGACCTGTGCAGGCAGGAGCCCCAGCATCGTTGCTAAATGGTACCCGCAGCCGCTAACGTCGCTTACCTGCCAATAGATAATTATAAAATGAATAATAGCAAGATCCATTAATTACTACATATTATAAAACGAAGTCCTCTGCCGCGTCTGTCTGTTTGCTATAAACTCAAAAACTACTGCACGGATCTTCATGCAGTTTTTACCAATGAATAGAGTTGTTTTCGAGGATTGTTTTAGTATATTATTTGTCAAGATTTGTCAACATTGGCTAAAATATAACGATATTTGTTGGTGTCGGAAAAAAATAAGCCTTCTAGGATACCCTTTGAGATATAACAAAATAATGTATGGTGGAATTGTGTATCTTACATAGGTCTTCAGAAAAGTTGATAGTGGCATATGTCTATCTTTCAAGGATAGCTTACTATACCCTGTGCTGTGAAGATCTTCATTAGGGGAATGGATGCGAAAAGGACAAGCCGACTGGTCAAACTTACCAGAGCAAACATGAGGCTTGTCATAGAGCACATCACAGGACACTGTCGCCTCAACAGGCACCTAACAGTGATAGGAGTAATGGATGACCCATTATGCCCAGAATGCATGGAGGAAGAAGAAACCAGCTTCCACCTACTAGCTGAGTGCCCCATGTATTCTTTAACAAGATGGGAAATTATGGGCACCGACAGACTAGAAGAAGAAGACATAGAACATCTGAATGTGGATCAGATAGTAAGCTTCTGCAAGGAAACAAGAAGGTTCGACGGGGCGCCGTGAAGACTGCTGGGATACCCAATCCAAACCGCAAGGAGGAGATTTCGGGGAAATGAGCGAAGTGGGCGGCAAGAGATGCGGTCGGATCGTTCGCTCGGCGGTGCCGGCGTCCCCAACAAGAAAATAATAATAATAATACCCTGTGCTGTGGGAAACAGGTACGGGAAAACTTTACCCCGCGGGTGAAGCTTCGGGCATTAGCTAATGAAAGTATAAATAGAAGAAGCACGAGTACCCGTCGGAGAAAGATAAATTAAATATCAAAGTTTAACCTCAACCTTCAAGATATCACGTAGACTTGATACGGTTTTATACTTGCGTGCGATAAATACCTGGGTTTTATGTAAAGAAATTATGGAAAAGTAGAACACGTCAATCTTAATACCATTCGTGAGCATTATAAACTGGTGCGTTGTAGGCAGAAATAATAAAATTATATTACTACTGCTTACAGTTATTTGTAAAGCACGAAATAACGACAGGTACACACACACTGCTGCGCTTGGTACGTACGAGTATATTGCTTTTGTGGATTACATTACCGACTATTGTAAATTAGAGAAATAATATTTGAAGTATTGATTCTGCGGGTCAAGTCTACTAATTCAATCGCGTAGAAATGAATATAAATCATCGCTCATTAGAGAGCCTACAGAAAAACATGGCAGTTTTCGTAGTCTACTTTTACATTTGCTCTCCATAAGAATTCTATCGGCCGGCCGATAGAATGTTATTAACACGTGTAGCGCCTATACGTAGCTCTTAATTTGCATTTATGGTAGTCTATATTAATATTTTAATAGCTAAAAACAGCTATTTTGTCTCTTTTCTGCAGCTTGAGCAGTGCGATTGTGAAATATATATTAGTTTTAGTAGACTACCTAGTTTTGGACTAATTGAAATAGAACCGCTATAGAATAGAACTAGAACGGCTTTCTATTGGAACATAGTAACCAGCGGCCCAAGGTAACCAGACTATTCAGAGTTGTCACATCCAAAATCAATGAAACAAAATGTTTTTGAATGTACAAAGTATACGACAGCTGCCATTCTGACGAAAAAAAAAAAGAACGAACAATCTTTCTATTTTGTTCACTGTCCTCGGTCTCAATCTTTAATGATGTCGATTCTTTTATTACAATACTTGACTATTGATGGGAGTATGGAGTTCCATTGGCTTTTCTCTTCATCACAACTACACCACCCTAAAACAAATCTGCACGCGCAGGAATGAAATATAGACAAACATTCCATTCAGTGAGTGACTTAAGGCAACATCAATAATATAGAGTTGACCATCTTGCTAAAAAGGATCCTAGCCTAAATTAAAATCAAACCGTAACTCAATTGTAAAAAGATTATCTTTCTATCTTTTTTTTTTCAATTAGATTTTGGCCTTGGAGCACATATGCTGGCGCCGTGACATGTTCCAAATAGGTCAATTACTTCGTTTGATGGAAAAGTAGAGTAAACATTTGTTACCTAAATATTAGATAGGAGATATAGTTCATATTTTCACTGTATTAAATCTTTATCTGCATTGTCGTCTTCTGTGACGCTCGCCGTTAGTATAAGATTATTGAACAAAGTATGAACGATACCTAGAATAAGCCAACAGCCTATTACCTCGTTCAGGATATGCAGGTCAGGCTATTACAAGAATACATCGACGCAAATAGGTAAATATTTAAAGTTCAATATGTCTACTCGTTAAAATCTGTTCAAGATTCATCGATATTTTTAGAATAATTTTACATTACAATAAACAATGGATTGCATCTGAGGCTTATTTTTAGAGTAAGTATTTTACATTACAATAAATAATGGATTGCATCTGAGGCTAGCAGGCTGAGAATATTTCTTAAAGTACAATATGCGTTTTACGATTTTACTAGCTATAATGGCATGAAATGTTTGGCGCGCCCAATGCCATATGATACGTACATTTTCCTCAAAATACTAACTTCAATAATAGCACGGCAGCACGCTGAATCTGAGAATGCCCTTCTACTGTTCACAATACTGTAATGCTTGCCTTTTAACAAAAAAATGTAAAGTAAGAACACTGTTTCGACTGATCTGATTAATTATTATCTGTGGCGTAATCCTAAACCTGTTACGATCTGAGAGATTTGTCTCAAGGTCTGAGAGAACATCACACAGACACAAATAATTCGTAGTCTACTTGACTTCTGCCAACAATACCAAATTTCCTCAGTCATAAACAGCCAGTAAGGTTATGACTGAGAAATTTCTGTCATTTGACACATATCGAAAAATTGTGAATTGCGAGTGGCAGATTTTTGCTCTAGACTATACATACATACGAGTACATACATATTGTCACGCCTTTATCCCCGAAGGGGTAGGCAGAGGCATATTTATCGCCCACGTTTCACCGTATGCACTTTCGTCCCATGTAACAGGTGGTGAGCCCATTGCCGTGTTGATATGGACAGGCGCAGGCTGCATCGACCTGCTGTTCAAATTTTTTAAGCCGCCCATAAGGCCTTCTTTTTTTATTAGCAACCGGGAGCATTTGGCAATCTCATAATAAAAATAAAAAAAAATTAGAGAAATTTAGTTTAGTGGTTTCAACAACAGAATTAGCACCACTGTCACGTTTAATGAGTGTGTAATGTTTCTTTATTATTCCAATATATTTCCTGATAGTGTCCAGGAATATTGGTTTACTGCTGTGTATGGTGGTACTGCGTTTAAAACCTTTCCTTTTCGTTGGACCAAGATTAGACCCAATTTCCACCATATAATTAATTCGCTTACGGTTCATTTTTGAATCATCAATGTTTGCAACATTAGTTAGTTGCAGCGTGTAGGAATATTTGGCAGCATCTTGAATGCCAACCCGAGTAATGGAGAGATCAATGCCCTTTTTAATAAATCGTTTAATTAATCAGTCATGACGCGTACAGATTCGGCGCTTTGCAGAGATCAATAGACTGGGATAGATGCTGTTCATAAGAGTTAAAATCTTGCATCTCGCGTTTTCATGTTCGTGACACTGCCGACAAGCCGCAAAATAGTCTATTTCGATTGTAAGTAAATAATTTTATACATACAGATATTATAAGTACGCATTTTGCCGTTAAAAAGTAGGCAGAGGTATTCTAGACATATATTTCACCAGTTGTATTTAGTTCCAAGTAATAGGTGATGAGTCTACTGCTCTGGTTAAAACGGATAAGACCGGGTTGTGGCTGCCAGCTGGTGAAACTTTTCAATCCATCCATATAATGTTGCTTTATCGACAACATATAAAATTAAGGATTAATACTGACCCATATCGGGAGTGATTATAACGTAAAGACGCAGTACTCTTTAAAAGAGTACTGAGCAAACGAGGCTCTGGGAGCTACTACGGAGCTAGAGACCAGGGTCACAAAAAGCAGTCGATTTGGTTTCAAAATAGTTCATAGAATAGTAAAGCACAGCAGCGGAAAAACAGCGGAAAATATTTCAACAATTCAGATCCAGAAGCCAAGACTGAGGCACTATTATAACAATGTCTTCTAAATATAAAATTTTAACGTGGAAAAAAATTTCAGTCACGAGCTGGACTCGAACCAGCGTCTTCTGGTTCAACGCACCAGACGCGTTACCAACTACACCACCGTGACCTGCTCGTAACTGACGAATTAATCCACCTCTTTACGTCTTAAGGCGACGTTTTCCACTTTAAAATTTAAATTTAGAAAAATTTAAGCATATTAATTGCTTTTCAAAATTGTTTCTAATGTCTTATAGGTTTCCAGACAAAACCCAAAAAGCATCTACAGTAAGTAATGTCAAGTTGGCTATTGGTCACTTACGCACAATAGCCCAATTGCGAGGAGAAGCGCGGAGAACATATAACACGCCTGACTAACTATAAAAACTAGCCTTGAGTTTTGTTCAAAAGTTAAACCGCTAACGCTTGACAAAATTAAAAGGTCATTGGTGATTGTCCTTTGACCTAGAAGGTTATTCGTTAAAAATACCTTTTTCGATGTATCGTGTATCATACAGGACAAAATGTCTACAAATTTCGTAAATGCCCGTTTAATCAATGATGTAAGAAACACTTGGTAGGTAATCAAGTATCATACCAGTCAAAACAAGTAGATATACTTAAGATAAATCTAGGTCGGCACTTGGTCATCGCAACTGGAGTAAATAATCATAAATCAAAAATGTTATCAGTGAATTAATAATAATATGTTGATTTAGATTAATTAATTTAGATTTATTGAAATCTGGATTTTATAGCAATTGTTTTTTTTCCAAATAACTAAATTTTCTACCGACTAAGTCTTTCAATATGTTTAACGAGTACTATGCCACCAATTTATAGGCTTAACCTGTGCAGCACCTGTGCTTCATCGGCTTATTGCATTCTAAGAAATGAGAAAGACATTTATTACATTTAGATAGAGTTGAATATATTAGTGACACACGATTGTTCCGATGTTTCCCGAAGCACTAACTTTATCTAAAAAATGATTTCCATAAAGTTTACATGCGATCAATCTTGAGGTTATACTTTCTATATTTTGTAAAACACTAGCTCGTCATATATCGAGGTTAGGAGATTGGATTCGAATCGACTAAAACCACAGACTTTAATGCTGTCTGCAGCAGGGAGTCCTAATAGAAAGAAGTTGTTGAGATAAACATCATATCCACCCTCTCATTGTGTATATACTGACTTCAGCTTCTTATGAAAACGTGGAAACACTGATGATTCTTAGATTGAAGAGAATAGGAGAGACAAAAAAAGCAATACCATTAAGAAATTTTAAGCTATTGTGGGATAGTATGAAATCATGAGAAACGACTGTGTTGAGCAACTAAATATAAATGCACTGATGTCGCTTTCATCATTTGTTTATATACGGCTATCTTAAATAGGACAATGACGTCATATTGTAATAAAAAAAGATTGGTGTCGTATAATCTAATCACGTAGGTATAAAGCAAAACAGTTCCATAGGTGGTACGTGTATGTTACTAATACCTGCTGCTGGATTTTCGCTTTGCAATATAGGGGAATTTCCCTCATTTGTTTATATGCTTTGTGTAATTCTGTATCATATAGGGAAACAACACCAAGAAATAACTAGTCCTTTGGGGTCCACGCCATAATTTCACCTTTTCGCCTCGTGGGAGAAGTAGGTAATGGAACAAAGAATGCTATTTTTAACCGACTTCTTTATTTTAGCAATTTACTGACAGGATAACCGTGTGAAAGGAGGAATTCACGCAAATTTGTATTCTTAGAATTAGCATAATTATGTCGAGCAGGAGAATTTACTAAAATACCAGCTGACATTTATAAGGTTTGTTGAAAGGGAAAATTTTACGTTGCACACTAATAATATATGTTACATTGTGATTGAAGTACAGATCTTTTTATCCTTATCAGTTCAAATATTTCAATCACTTCAGCGAATGCTATCAAAGTATAAACAGCAGTGGTGGCCACACTAATTGCATCACTGTCATGATTACTACTTACAAGCAATATTCACGTATGAGTAACACGATGATTTTACAGCTTGAAGGCTGGAGCTATTGTTCGTGATAATGGCGTGGCATCTAGGCCGTCTAGTTATTAGTCTGTCTGGCTTTCACTGCGGACGACATTTTCCATGAGGTTTATTTCGTTGCTCTGATTGAGTTTATGTTCACAGGCATGGGCTGAAGAAAGAGAGATAGCTTATGGTAATGCTGTGGTAGAACTACGAGAGATTTTGCACGTGGTACTACTCAACAAAATATTGGGAAGATTGCTTGTAAAAGGAATTCTGAAATTTTTCTCAAGGGATGGACAAGCTGGTTAGGGTCGAATTAGTCGTAGGTCCATATTTGCACTATTCGTAAACGTAAAATAGATCTGTAACGCTTCGGTTCTCAATTTTCTTGGCGTATAAAATAAAATAAAATAAAAATATCTTTATTTTGCATAGACCATTTTAACGGCGCTTACAAAATGTCATACACTATTTAAAATATTTAAAGCGACCACCGGTTCGGAACGCGGCCCACCTGAGAAGAACCGGCAAAAAACTTAGGAAGGCTTTTTTTTGATGGCCTATTTACAATTTAATATTATTTCACTTTGCCAGCAGATCATTTCCAGGCGTCCCTGTCCTGCAAATAGTCTGTAACGGAGTAAAAACCTTTTTCATAAAGCTTGTTTTCAATAAACTTTTTAAATTTATTTAAAGGTAAATTTCTCAGGTCACAGGGAAGCTTGTTGTAAAAGCGTATACAGTTACCCTGGAAAGAATCGCCAATCTTATGTAGTCGACTGTGGTGGGCTGAAAGATTATTTTTATTTCTAGTGTTTATATTATGTTTATCACAGAGTTTAGAAAACTGTGATAGATTTTTCTGGACATACATAAGATTGGCAAAAATGTATTGTGATGGTACGGTTAGAATATTTACTTCTTTGAATTTTTCTCGGAGAGAAACTCTGGGGCCCAAATTATAAATAGCGCGTACAGCCCGCTTTTGAAGAACAAAAATAATATTTAAATCTGCAGCACTCCCCCAAAGGAGAATACCGTAAGACATAATACTATGAAAATAGCTGAAGTAAACCATTCTAGCCGTATCCACATCTGTTAGAGTCCTGATCTTTTTTACAGCGTATGCAGCCGAACTTAATCTAGAGGCTGTCTTTTCTATGTGTGGGCCCCACTGCAAATTGGCATCAATAGTTATACCTAGGAACACAGTTGATTCTACAAACTCTAACACTTGTCCATTCAGTTGAACATTGGCCGCAACTTGTTTTACATTTGGTAGAGTAAATTTTATACATTTAGTTTTATTTTCATTAAGGCAAAGATTATTTGAGCTGAACCAATGAACTACTCTTGCAATTGCATTGTTTACATCGTCATAGTTATCTAATTGTCTTTTAATTTTAAAAATTAATGAGGTGTCATCTGCAAACAAAACAATCCTATTCCTGTCCGCTACATAAAATGGTAAATCATTAATATAAATGAGGAACAAGAATGGCCCAAGTATCGAGCCTTGCGGCACACCCATTGTAACCATGGATCCTACAGAACGTGTACCATTAATATCGACCCTCTGTATTCTATTGTTCAAATATGAAGACAGAAGGTCGAGAGCTTTGCCTCTTATTCCATAGTGGTGTAATTTTTTGCACAGCGTTTCATGTTGAACGCAATCAAAAGCCTTTGATAGATCGCAAAATATACCTAATGCATCGTGCTTGTCTTCCCATGCTTCATGAATACATTTTAATAACTCAACACCAGCATCGGAAGTTGAGCGCCCTTTCGTAAACCCAAATTGATTCGCATGGAGTATTTTATGACTATTAAAATGGGATAGCATTTGATTCAAGATTATTTTTTCAAATACTTTGCTCAAAGTTGGCAGCACTGACACTGGTCGGAAATTAGACGGCTCTGTAGCGCTGCCAGCCTTGAACAAGGGAACGAATTGCTGTGTTTCATTAAATCAGGAAATGTACCACTAGAAACACAGTCATTAAACACAGTTGCTAGATGGGGCGCAATTACCTCAATGTGTACAATAATACAGTAATCGAAGACCATAGTAAGTGGAACGACACAAAGTCAAACAAAACAAAGGTTGAAATTGCAAGGACTGTACATACATACTTATTATGAGTACGACTTAAGTTATAACAGCAGGTAACAGTATGTGAGAAGCTGTTTTATTTTCATGGTCAGTATGTCTGACCATGAAAAACCATACACAAATACTCGACTGCAAAACTATAATATTATGTTCTTGATATGCATCATATAAGCAAATTCGTCTCGCTTAATCCTTACTAATATTAAATGCAAAAGTAGCTCTGTATGTCTGTCGGGCTTTCACGCCAAAACTACTGATCCGATTTATATGAAATTTGGTACAGACCTAGGCTACTTTTTGTCCTGGGAGCAAATTTCTGTGGGAAAGGAACGGGAAAGCTTCGACATTACGCGGGCATCAACTAGTATCAATAATTAAGCATTTCTCAAAGTTTAGGTTGCCATTGATTTTGCAGAAATAAAACTAAGTCTGTCAGGTGTGTAATTCGCTTCTGATTGCTTTGCGTAAATGTATTGTTTTAACTTAATCAGCATTACTGACTGCTAGGAAAGAAATGATGACTAAAAGTTTACTCATAATGCTATTTTTTCCATAAAAAAAATAGTATTTCTAGAATACCTATCGTGATAAAGATAGTCGTCAATGCAGAGCAGATAGTATCAATGTTTATAGACGCCAGTTAAAGTAGGTACTTAGTCATTCGCTTAGCTTTGAAGTCTGGTAATAAAGGACATTCTAAAGTGAACTCTAATAAAAACTACAAATTAGTTTTTTAAGTGGCTTAATAATTTTTGAGATTCCTTTATTTCCTGTATCTATTTTTATATTTGAATAAGACAAACCAAAACCTTAGAAAAAATAAATGAAGTAAAAATAATCGTGAGGCTTATGCTAGAATCGTAGCAAGAGGAAAAAAAATCAGTGTAATACCTGAAAACGGTAAAGAACAACATTATCATATTCAAACAATTTAAAAATATATCTTTATTCTGTATAGACCTTTATAAAAACGCTTACAAAATCTCATACACTAGAACTAAAGATAAATTTAATATTATTAATGTGACCACCCACCGGGAGGCCGAGTCTACTATTTCAATCGCGTCAGAAACGAATCGTAATCGTCGCTCAATAGAAAGCCACAGGTACAATTTTGACTTATTTTCGTAGTCTACTATTACAATCGTACTACAATAGACTTCTATCGGTCGGTCGATGATTTCTACTAACACGTACCGCGCCAGTGGCCGCCAAACAGTTGCATTTTCGATAGTCTACTAACATTTTGACAACTAAAAACAGCGATTCTGGTCCTATTCTACGGCTTGTCAATAGTAGACTCGGAACGCAGGCCCTTCTGAGAAGAATCGGCAAGAAACTTAGGAAGGATTTTTTTTAAAGGCCTATTTGAAAATTAATATTATTTAACGAAGCCAGCTTTATCATTTCAAAGCGTCCCTGTCCAGTAAATAGTCTTTAACCGCGTAATAGCCTTTTTCATAATCCTTTTTTTTAAATAACCTTTTAAATTTATTTAACGGCCAATCTCTGAGGTCACAGCAAAATTCGTTGTATAAGCTTATACTGTTACCCTGACCGTCGAGTCTTAACTAGCGACGAGCACCAGTAAAGATTCCTATGGGAGTTTTTATAAATACAAGAAGCTGAGAGATTTGTTGTCAATAGACCTTGATTGAAGGTAGATAGGAACACATAGTACTATCTGTGTCAACAAATAGTTACCCTTATATTCAAATTAAAGCAAGCAATGTTATTAATGATTAATGAGGAAGTCAGTATTAGGGATTAAATCACTTTATCACACGTACCTGACGATGTTAATCATCCTACTATTCATAATCTAAAGTTGCAATATGGACTGAAAGCTTGCAACAGTGTCGACCAAACAGTTCATATAAGGATTCTAAACATACATACATACATACATATTGTCACGCCTTTATCCCCGAAGGGGTAGGCAGAGGCATATTAAACGCCCACGTTTCACCGTATGCACTTTCGTCCCACGTAACAGGTGGTGAGCCCATTGCCGTGTTGATATGGACAGGCGCAGGCTGCATCGACCTGCTGTTGAAATTTTTTAAGCCGCCCATATGGCCTTTAACTTGGCTTAACGATTGCCATTTTATTAGCAACCGGGACCAACGGCTTAACGTGCCTTCCGAAGCACGGAACTGATGGGGTGGTTCTAAAGGGCCGAATAAATTTAATAAAATAAAATGTGTCTATTTTAGATGTTAAATAAGAGATAAAATCTTTGCACCTTGCATACGGTACATTCAGCTATCCATAATGTTCAATTATCAAGTAATATACCTTTGCCCTACTCTTTACGTTAAAGATGGAGATGTGTTGTGCAATAGGAAGCGTAGTGTGCAACTTGCAAGGCATTGCTCAAACGATTTAGATTATGCAACCCGGCCCAGCTTGCACGGGTGCAATGTAGATACTAATATGCATGTATTTTCATATAAACTTTCCCTTCAAATCACTCTATCTTTTGCTGAAAACTGCATTCAAATCCGTTGAATAGTTTAATAAACTAACACATAACTGAAGCAACTTCATTTTATACTGTGTAAAGATTAGGATTAGGGTTGTTAATGATATTTTTCATAACTTGCTGACTAACGGATAAGGGTCTGGCGCATGCGTCCATAGTCAAGTTGAAAGGTCAAGCGGTTCAAAGCGGTGTCCCTAAATTTATTTATAGATTTTAGGAGATAGAATTTCACTGAAAAAGTCGCGATAGCATAGGTATTTGACATTGGATTTGGAATGGAGAGGCACAAGTTCAAATCCCATCCATTACGCTTGGTAATATAACTAGTCAGGTCATAAGTATTGTCACTCAGTAAAAACTTTTCTTTTAGAATGCTGGCCACAAAAAAGTTTATTGAATTCGAATTTCGAATTGTTCATGAAAATAAAAATGTATAATTTTTTGAATTTTACTCATTTTTAATTATGGAGTGGACGCTTAAAGAAGACCGTGTTGTAGTTATTGCGTTGCATCGTTGCGGTTACGCGCCAACCAAAAGATTCGTTTATCGTACCATCAAACGATACAATGAAGACTCTAGTGTAGATGACAGGTCAAGAAGTGGTCGCCCTCGGTCTGTTAGGACTCCAGCAGTGATAAAAGCTGTGATGGCGCGAATTTAAAGAAATCCCAAACGTAAGCAGAAACTGTTAGCCCTTCAGATGGGGTTAAGCAGAACCACGGTGAAAAAGGAGTTAAATGAAGACTTAGGGCTTCGGTCATATCGAAGAAAAACAGGACATCGTTTAAATGCTTGTCTAATGGACCTGAGACTGAAGAGATGCCGCGCTTTGCTGAAGCGGTACGCGGGAAAAAAATATCGGGAAATTCTTTTTTCGGATGAAAAAATTTTTACTGTAGAAGAGAAAAAAAAAAAAAAAAAAAAATATCTTTATTTTGCATAGACCATTTTAACGGCGCTTACAAAATGTCATACACTATTTAAAATATTTAAAGCGACCACCGGTTCGGAACGCGGCCCACCTGAGAAGAACCGGCAAGAAACTTCGGAAGGCTTTTTTTTTGATGGCCTATTTACAATTTAATATTATTTCATTTTGCCAGCAGATCATTTCCAGGCGTCCCTGTCCTGCAAATAGTCTGTAACGGAGTAAAAACCTTTTTCACAAAGCTTGTTTTTAATAAACTTTTTAAATTTATTTAAAGGTAAATTTCTCAGGTCACAGGGAAGCTTGTTGTAAAAGCGTATACAGTTACCCTGGAAAGAATCGCCAATCTTATGTAGTCGACTGTGGTGGACTGAAAGATTATTTTTATTTCTAGTGTTTATATTATGTTTATCACAGAGTTTAGAAAACTGTGATAGATTTTTCTGGACATACATAAGATTGGCAAAAAATGTATTGTGATGGTACGGTTAGAATATTCACTTCTTTGAATTTTTCTCGGAGAGAAACTCTGGTGCCCAAATTATAAATAGCGCGTACAGCCCGCTTTTGTAGAACAAAAATAATATTTAAATCTGCAGCACTCCCCCAAAGGAGAATACCGTAAGACATAATACTATGAAAATAGCTGAAGTAAACCATTCTAGCCGTATCCACATCTGTTAGAGTCCTGATCTTTTTTACAGCGTATGCAGCCGAACTTAATCTAGAGGCTGTCTTTTCTATGTGTGGGCCCCACTGCAAATTGGCATCAATAGTTATACCTAGGAACACAGTTGATTCTACAAACTCTAACACTTGTCCATTCAGTTGAACATTGGCCGCAACTTGTTTTACATTTGGTAGAGTAAATTTTATACATTTAGTTTTATTTTCATTAAGGCAAAGATTATTTGAGCTGAACCAATGAACTACTCTTGCAATTGCATTGTTTACATCGTCATAGTTATCTAATTGTCTTTTAATTTTAAAAATTAATGAGGTGTCATCTGCAAACAAAACAATCCTATTCCTGTCCGCTACATAAAATGGTAAATCATTAATATAAATGAGGAACAAGAATGGCCCAAGTATCGAGCCTTGCGGCACACCCATTGTAACCATGGATCCTACAGAACGTGTACCATTAATATCGACCCTCTGTATTCTATTGTTCAAATATGAAGACAGAAGGTCGAGAGCTTTGCCTCTTATTCCATAGTGGTGTAATTTTTTGCACAGCGTTTCATGTTGAACGCAATCAAAAGCCTTTGATAGATCGCAAAATATACCTAATGCATCGTGCTTGTCTTCCCATGCTTCATGAATACATTTTAATAACTCAACACCAGCATCGGAAGTTGAGCGCCCTTTCGTAAACCCAAATTGATTCGCATGGAGTATTTTATGACTATTAAAATGGGATAGCATTTGATTCAAGATTATTTTTTCAAATACTTTGCTCAAAGTTGGCAGCACTGACACTGGTCGGAAATTAGACGGCTCTGTAGCGCTGCCAGCCTTGAACAAGGGAACGACTTTGCTGTGTTTCATTAAATCAGGAAATGTACCACTAGAAACATAGTCATTAAACACAGTTGCTAGATGGGGCGCAATTACCTCAATTATACATGATGCAGTTTTGACCGATAACCCCCAAATGTCCGCGGTTTTCTTAATTTCGATACATTTAAATGTTTTTACAATGTCCTGAGCACAAATATCTGTGAATACAAATGCATCCCTGCAACAAAGAACAGATTCTTCTAATAAAAGTTCAGCGGAACTGGAAGATGCTTGGAGAGATTTTGTTGTCAAAATAGGTATATTTTTGAAAAAGTGTTCAAACTCCGTAGCCACTTCCAGGTCCCCTGTAACATGGCAACCATTTACTTTTAAGTGGAAATCCCTTTCAGTCACTAAAGATCTACCGCATTCAGAGTTAATGATGTTCCAAGTCATTTTTATTTTATTTACAGAATTAGAAATTTTATTTTTAATGAAGTTTGACTTAGCAAGATGACACGTTTGTTTAAATATCTTTGAATAATTTTTAACATATTCCTGAAAGGTTTGCCTAAAATTATATGATTTTTCTGAATATAATTCAAATAATTTATTTCTACTTTTAAAGATACCTGGTGTTGCCCAGAGCTACAACAAACAAAATGATAAGGTGTATGTACACAGTAGTGAAGAACCGAGCAACCGTATTCCGCGTGTCCAACGAGGTCATTTTATACCCTCGCTCATGGTATGGTTGGGAGTTTCTTATTGGGGCTTAACAGAGGTACATTTTTGTGAGAAAGGTGTAAAAACGAATGCAATTGTGTATCAAAATTTAGTCCTGACGAACCTTGTGGAATCTGTTTCTCATACCATGTTCGATAACAGGCACTGGTTATTCCAACAAGATTCGGCGCCAGCTCATAGAGCGAAGAGCACACAAGACTGGCTGGCGGCGCGAGAAATCGCCTTCATCCGGCACGAAGACTGGCCCTCCTTCAGTCCAGATTTGAGTACACTTGGAGGAAAAGGCGTGCTCAAAGCCTCATCCCAATTTCGAGTCACTCAAGACATCCTTGATTAAGGCAGCCGCCGATATTGACATGGACCTCGTTCGTGCTGCGATAGACGACTGGCCGCGCAGATTGAATTCTGAACTGTATTCAAAATCACGGAGGTCATTTTGAATAAACTTTATTGTCATAAGAAAAGTTCATTTTGGTATATAAATGGTTACATAATGAATAAACTTGTTTCAATTATTTTATAGTAAACATGTGACAGAATTTATGACCTGACTAGGTATTACCTGGAGGGGAAGAGCTAACGGCTTTAAACCGCGCATAAATATTTATGATAAACTAGGTATTTACTGTTTTTAAGTGTCGAAGCATACAAAAATTCTAAATAGCTGTCAACCCTAAATCTGGGAGGAATGTTCAATATTGTTCTCGATATAAAACACAGCCATCCCATAGTGCGCAAACGAGCTATTTTAAAAGTCTGATCTACAATAACAGATTCATCTCACAGCAGTTATTTTTAAAAAAGGATTCTTAGAATAAAAAGTATACGCTTTCAATAAGAAGTTTTTAAAACTATTCTAACACATATTCATTTTCATAACATCACAGTACGTAATAAAAAAAAATTATTGACGTTGTCGATTCAATGATCTAAGTTTTAAAAAAAACGCGACCCCAAGTTCCAAAAAATATGTGGAAAATTCACGGTTTGTTTGTTGTTTAACCAGGACCGCCACACCGCTCACTGCATACAAAATTGTTCGCAGTGAGCGGTACAGTGGTCGTGGTCAAATTATAGTTCGGTATGTCAACGGTCGTTACTTTTGTAAATTTACACAATATATTCCTTTGCTATTACACATGTTAATCTAATTATTCTTATCGGATCAGTCTGTCTCGTCAGCTTTGTCATGTCATGAATTTATGAAATATGCCCCGCTTGTTTTACAATAACAACTTTGTATCCAAGAAAATGTTTACAGTGAATTATAGGTAAAAGAAACAAATATTATCTTTTTTGATGTTGACCCTGGTTAGGTGGAGCAGCAGCTGGTCGTTAAACATAGAATCAGCTTACAATACAATTCACTAATCCAACGCCTGCTAAATAAAATATCCCTGAATTCGTTACGCAAAGCAACAAATCTGGATGGGTCTCCTCCAAATCTTTGTTGTTTTGCGTTACAGGATTATGTAGCTTTGCGGTGGTATCCGCATCCTCAACCAATGAGCCCATTTAAGTCTCGTTCATTGGTCAGAAGGTACACTGTACGCAGATGAGGTCCCATTACTCAAAATGTACATTTTACTAAAGTAGCCAAAATTGTATAATGGCATTAGGGTAAGACCTCTCCTTTGAAATAAATAAAGAAATTAATTTGCACGTGTTGTTTGACACAAACAAGGAGCGCTGGTATAATGAGTCATCCTCAGTTAACAAGAGCTGTTTTTCAATGATGAGCTCAAAGACTTTGCAGATAATTAAACTGAAGGCTTTGCTTAGCGGGGATAGTAGTGTAGGTCTCATTGATCACCTTTCTTGGATATCGGCAGTGTGGTACAGGCGTTATTCCGCCGCAACTACACTGCAAAACTTTCGAGTGCCCTCGCCTCTGGAATGCTCTGAATGCCACTAGCTTTCTCAACGTTATGGTGACCGTCTTCTACATATCTATTAATTTTGTTATTTCTTAGCGGGGAGAACTTCAACACACCTGTCATTTTATTAAATAACTCTGACAGCGCAATGTCACGCTTTAGTGGTCTCCTTCATGCAGTCAAGTCGGGGTTAATTGACTGACATGACAAATTATCTCTACGCCTCAAATGATTGGACGTAATTTTTTCATGTCATTTATCATTCTGCTACATATTGGGGTTTGAGGTTTTCTGCTATTATATTGCCACCTTGATACAGACATAGATTTTCCAGTATAGTGAGCTTATTAACACACCTTATTTTTTTTTTAACGTATGTAAATCCTTATCGATGCTATGCCGGACACTTACCGACTAAAACCACACGGCGCCCTTCCATTTGTCTATGGCCAGGAGTCCCGGGCATAGAAGTTTGAAGGGCTTCTTCAGGAGGATAGCCCCAGGGCTCCCAGCAGACTTTATCCGCAAGCGCGGTATCGTCTTCGGAGGGGGGGGGGGGGGGGTCGGGGGTTATCCCGCTAATCCTATATCTTTGGGGAGGATTCGAGTGCTGCCCTACTTTCTTGAGGGGGTGAAAGACGTACGCGAAGTTCTCACGTCACGCCACCGTCTAGGGCCTGCTTTATTAAAAATGGAGAGAACCACGTGGAAGTACCAAGTGAAAAAATCAATTATTCTGATACGAGACTACGAACAAGCAACAGGAGAGTAACCTTCGCTGGTAAAGGCACATTTTTCCAGTCAACGCCCTAAAATGTAGGGATTACTACAGATGATATGAAATAAGATGGATGGAAGATGGGTATACAAAGGTACTCCTATAGCTTAACATTGTGTTAGATGATAATTATGTGCCAATAGTCTGTTTGGAATAACGAAGATAGGGCTAATGCACGGATAGTGTTATCTGAAGAATAAATAGTTTGAAATAATTAATTAATATAATCTAAGATGCTTAATAAACTGATTACGCAGATTCTACTGAAACCAGCTAACCAAGGCCGGTTTGTATGACGTCTGTCTATAAAAACGTGCAGTGAATATTATAAAACATTTTTTAACAGTTCATAGAATAAATTTAGGTAGGCTATCAGAGATTATTTCGTTTCATAGAAGCTAAACTATAGGCGAGTTTTGCATTTCTATAACTTTTTATCCTAATCTTCTCTTTTTCTTACTTAGGTTGTATTGTAGAGATCCCTCTTCTCTTAGCGATAAAACCGCCCATTTTCCTCTAACTTGAAGACTTGATCTTTATTAATCAATAGCTTTTACTCTGTTTTTTTTTTCTATATGGACCAGAATGACAGTTCTATTTGACTTTTTGTTTAGCTTGCAAGCGTACAAGTATAGTGCCTTACTTAGTTAATTTACTTTGTGTATCGACTCACTCGACTAAAAGGAAATGTTTTCTCGTAATTCATCATCCTCTTGCCATTGTCCCAATTTACTTGGGGTCGGCGCAGTATGTCTAAATTCCATACTGCAAAATATTTTGGCTTGGTTTTTATGGTCGGCCGCCAGCCTGACACCAACCCTCCTTGGGAATGCTATCGTTTGGTGGTTTGCCCGCCACCACACGGGGGCACACCTTTCCAAGCCTTTCAGTACTCCGAACCTTTACAAGGGGCAGGTTGCTTTTTCACAAGGGGAGGTTCTTCTTTGGTATTAATAGTCCTTGTCTATACAATGCGTTGACGTTAGCCATAGCTATGCAATACGGCATATCACTGTCGTGTACCATACGGGCTATTTGTGCAGCTCGCGCTCCTTATACCATGACGTCTGTCGTGCTAGGTTCTTCTTCCATATATATTTACGGCTCCCATAACATCTAACTCTATAAGAAAATGCCTCTGACCATCTTTAGTAAATCTGATCTGACTTTGACGGATTATTTCTTAACTAGACGTAAGAATATCTAATTTGTTAAAGGCATTTGTAATTTATTATAAATTTTATATAGAAATCATGATATTTGAGTAAAAAATTATGTTTAGTTACTGAAAATTTAGATGACAATGGTCAATTTATTTATAAAATCTTCCTCAAATACCATCAAAATGCCTATTAATACCAAAAATTATGCTTTTTAAATATATTTTATAACATATATAAAATATTTATAACGGATTATTTTTTGGACGTGGATATTCTCTCGTTGGGGACTCCAGTCTCCAGTGGGAGCAAGTGGGACGCTGCCGCGTCTTTATCCGAGCAGGTCATGCTTGCGTTATAGCTATTATAGATATGCGATAAAGCGACAGCGAAATCTACCACCCGAGATCCGCAGACTGCGGTAAGGGCTCCGCAGATTTGTCTTCGTTCAAGATTACCAGCCTCCATGACCTAAGCCTGGGGACGACGGGCGAATTGACCACCAAAGAAGCAGGATAACACCCGAACTTTTGACTGCCTCGGTGGGAACTGCTCCACTGAGGCAGTCAAAAGTGTATGCAATAATGTCTGTGTAGGAAACTTCGTTTCTTATACATAATATACATATATATAGCCATTTACGATGTTTATCCTGAAAAGGTTTGATGTCAATTTAAAATCTCTCCGCCACTCAGTCGGGGGCGCCATTTTATGCCATATGCGCGTGCCCTCAACCAGACAGATGGTTTGATGACGATTGGAACAAAATCATTTTGTTCTGGTGGAAACGTTTAAATACATATAAGCACCTAACTATTTTGTAATTAGTCTGTAAGCCTTCCTTAAATATAACATAACATACTAAACATACTCTCACGCCTTTATCCCCGAAGGGGTAGGCAGAGGCGTACTATACGGCGACGTTCCACCGTATGCTTTGCTTTTTTTTTGTCCCACGTAACAGGTGGTGAGCCCATTGCCGTGTTGAAAAATATAAATAAATATATAAATTAAACCTTAAATTTATAAATTAGAAAAATTTATGGCAACTCAAATCATAATCACTGCCAAAACATCGACTAGAATGCTCTGATCGATGTTTTTTAACAATATATAGATCACGTGAATTTACTGATAACCAACAGGTTCAAATCCAACTTGTTTCATATTCAATTAAGTGTGTAATCGATTGAGTTATCTTGCCTAGATAGCAGTGGGCGGTCGGTGCATAACCTTCCCGTGAGTACCTACTATCAGAATGATTTATCTTAGCGTTAAATCCCAGCTTATAATAAATTTTTAACTAGGGAGCCCCGTATTTTGTTTTCAAATGGTTATTCTTTATGAAACACGCCATAATCTCTGGGGCCCAAACCGGCAAGCTATTGCACATGTTGTAATAAATGTCTTTAAAATAATAACAAAGGTAAGTAACACCGCTGTGATATAAAGATAATATACCCTACTTTTATTTGGATTCGAGGAGCAGGTATCGTTTGTCTTTTGATTTTCGGCATTGACGGCGCTTGAGGCTCCGTTGATCTATAAACGATCACTGCGTTAAGCAACTTTCGCTATGACTGGTCATAGACAGGTGAACACTTTGGGGCATTTACATTTTCGAACGATTCCCTGCTTCGGAAGGCGCGTTTAGCCGTTGGTCCCGGTTGCCAGTAACATGGCAGCCGTTAAGTTAAGGCCTTAGAGGCGACTTGAAAAATTTATCAGCTTGCACTACAACTTGCATCTGATCTATCCATTGCATCACGACAATGGCTTATCAAATGTAACGTGGGACAAACAATGCGTTTTGTGAAATGTCAACGTGCTGTACGCCTACATTTCACAATACGCATTGTTTGTATTGGCATACTGTATGTATGCCTCTGCCACCCCTTAGGAGATAAAAGTGTCCCTGATAAAATGACTATCATAATAAATAGTAATCAGGATTAGTATATTAAAATCTTAATAATATTATAAATGCGAAAGTTTGTTGGATAATTGCTTTTTTTTTTTCAATAGTAACACTTGTACTATTCCACCTTGTATAGTACACCTACTAGATCCAGTAGTCATATTGAATGCCGAGAGGCGAAACCTGTTAGGTTTATCAAGTGTTATTATTGAAAATGTGTAGCAAGTTCCACCAAGTGCCATCAATCAACAGTATAAATTATAGGATGTTTGTTACTCTTTGACATAAAAACTACAGAATGGATTTTAATGAAATCTTACAATAATATAGCTTATACATCAGAATAACACCATAGGCTACATTTTATCCCGGGAACAAGTTCCTGTGGGAAACGGGAAAGGGAAAACTACTCTACGCGGGCGAAGCCGGGGGCGTCAACTAGTAATTAATCATTTTCATATCACTGTAACGTGCGTAGGCATTCAGACTGATAAACATTTTGCAATTGATAAAATTTTAAAATAACACTAATATGTACCTAGTAATTATTTATGCACTAGAAGACGCCCCCGGCACCACCCGCGTGGTGAAGTTTTCTATTTCCTACAGGACCTATTCCCGGGATAAAAAGTAGCTTATGTGTTATTCCAGGCTGTTATTTTCCCATGTTACATTAACGTGCCTTCCGAAGCACGGAAGCGCCCGTAAATGTAACAAAGCAATCACCCATCTGAGGATTAGGCAAAGCGAAATATGCTCATGCAGTGATTGTTTACAGAACTAGTGCTTCAGCAAAGAAAATTAAATATGTAAGTAGCAAAAAATATGCTATATATTTATTTAGATTTTGTCTACAAGTTAAGAGCGTTGTACTGTCAATATTATAATGGTCTGGTGAGTTATTCGGACCGTGATGAAACCGGTTGAGTTATGTTAATGGTGCTCTGATGGCCTCCGGATGTGGTTTCTGCAATGAGGGTTTTCGATACTTTTTCTGCCGCCAGGCGGCGCTTCGTATGCGTCAGGTCCAAACAGCTGTCAGATAGCACAGAATCTTACCGAACGTATTATTATTTTAGTAAAATTTTATGTATTTGGAAGTGATATTGATTTTATTATGGATTACGGCCAAAGAAAGGTTGCCGAACTGAAGATTGAGCTCAAAAAGAGAGGCCTCCTTTTTTATTTGCACACATAGGCACTGCACAACACTGTGGCATTTTGGAAAACAATATTCCGTTTGTAACGTTTTTAAGAATAAATAAACCAAAAAAATGATCGAAAAATATAAATCGTGTATGTGTTTTGACAGGTAGTTGGACCTGACGTTACAGCGCTGCCATCTCACGGGGAACATTTCAAAAAACCCTCATTAACGTGCTTCGTAGGCAAGCAAGGGTGAAAAATTCCTATTTGTTTTATATGTTCTAACATTCTGGGGATATGTAGAATATATATCTTGCGAAAGTAGAGAGTAGAAGGAGTCAAGGTAGGCCGAGACTAAGGTATTAAGACCACGTGAGCAGATTGCTCAAAAACGGAACATTCAAAAGTACTCGGATACCCAAACGTACATGTATAAAGCGATTGATGAACTTGCAGGAAGCAAAAGAAGTATGCATGGATCGCGAAGCCTGGCGATCTGTCCACCCTAACTACTCCGTCAGGGATACAGCGTGAAGAAGTTAGTTTTAGTTTAGTTAATCTATGGTATCGTTCCTGTCTAATCTGTTGACCTACTTATTACCCTCTATGTCTGTCTCGTTTCTCTCTTCATCTTTGTGTATTCCCAGTTGCTTCCAAACCTTGGTTTTCAGTATTGCTAGAAGCGACTGCCCACTGACTCTCAACCCCATAGTCCTTATGGGGTTGAGAGTCAGTTGGCAGATGCATTTGATATCATCACGCCTGTCTTCCATCGGGGTAGGCAGAGATTATAGCTTTCCACTTACTATGGAAAATTCTCCACAAGGAGGACTTTGGATCATCGACATTCTAATGAGATGCATTGGGGTATTTATAAATTAACGCGAACACTTTCCCACAGACACTTGTTCTCCAGATAAATAGGTAAAAGGTAGCATATAAGCACTCAGGGATTTATCCTGACTTAACCTTTTAATAGTAAAAGAATTGGCAAAATTGGTTCAGTAGAATCAGAGATTTTCCCCCAACAACCTCGCAAACTTTACCTCTTTTTAATATTAGTATATATTCTACTGTTTTCCTATCGAAGCGCTCGTGGCCCCGTGGTCTCAGTGTTCTGTAAACGATCACTGAGTTACGCAACTTTCACTACGGCTGGTCCTCGGTTGGGTGACCACTTTGTGGCATTTACATTTGCGAGCGTTTCCGTGCTTCGGAAGGCACGTTAAGCCGTTGGTCCCGGTTGCCAGTAAAATGGCAGTCGTTAAGCCTGGTTGAATGCCTTATGGGCGGCATGAAAAATTTCAACAGCAGGTAGCCACAACCTGCGTCTGTCTATTTCAACACGGCAATGGGCTCATTCACTCATCCCACTTCAGTGGGACAGATATCCACACGGTGAAAAGTGGGCAAATAATTTGCCTCTGCCACCCCTTCGGGGATAAGGCGTGATGGATATTTATTATTTATTTATTTTCCTAAAGTGTATTTTAGAATTATTACTCGTCAACATACTATTTCATATGCTAATATCAGTACAATGGCGCGCAACTTATCGCAAAGTATACAAGGAAGATAAAAAAACCTTGACGCATCGGTTATTTATTACAATCACTGACCACAGCGGAACCCCGACTAAATAAAAATAAATGTATCAAAACATATTAATTCACAACGGCTGCATTAACGGGGTTTTTTTGGTAGTATTTGTAATTAAATATATATCGTTGGGACAACTCACACAACGCTATCTGATTTTAAACTAAGAGCTTGTACTGTTGTAACCAGATAACTGATGAACATACTTATATATTTCTAAATACATACATATTATAGATAAATAACACCCAGACACAGAATAAACCATCGTGCTCATCACACAAAGTTTTATCCTGGATGGGAATCGAACCCACGACCTCTTGCATAGCAGTCGGATACACTTCCACCGCGCCACAGAGGCAGTCAAATGTCAATTGTCAAGATAGCATGATTATATCATATTATACGAAAATGTTTGAAAATCGCAACGTAAGTGGTTAAGTCACCAGTCACTGCTAGCCGTTTATGTTCCCTTGTGATGGGTCGGTCAGCACCGACGCGGTAAAACCATGGAAATTCCTTCTTATGAAACTACACAACTTATGGACGACTGTATCAAAAAAAGGTGTTACATCGCGCAGTCAACCCTATTATCGTGTTAAAAAGGACAGCAACTGGCTGTGGCGACCTGCTGTTGAATTGTCAATCTGAACAAAAGCCTTTAACCTGGCTTAACGACTAGGCCTACCATGGGAACTGGCACCAACAGCTTCAAGTTCGTAAATGGAAATGCTACAAATGGTCACCCCAGGACGGAACATAGCGAAAGAGGCTTAACACAGTAGTCTTTCACAAAGCACTGAGTTAGCGGCGCTACTTTACCCTCATATGACAAGGTTCAGAGCTACTACTTTACACTCATATGACAGCATGCATATCAGACTACGCCACTGACGTTCCCGAATACCTTTAGTTGTAAGAAATATCAGTAAGGCGTCTCTCAAAGCCAGAGTAACATTGATTCCTAGCACGACGGCATCAACCAAGTAATGCGGCTGTAGTGAAGGAATCAGTCGACTTCTAAACCGAAACCAGTTTTAAAATCGAAACTGGTACAAAACTTCAAAATCGCCTTTGCACGTATTCATAGTGTCCTGAGTCCTGAATGCCGCAAACCGTTTGCCTCTATCTCTTATGGTTCCTGAGAAATATGTAGATGCGTACCGACTGAAGAACGGACAGACTGAGCCGTTTTATAAGATATTTAAACTTTAGAAGTCTAAAAGTGTACATTACAAGAAATTTTGCCTACTGACTCTGACCTCCAAGTAAACTTTAATGAAGACGCGCTTGATGATTTGATGACTGATTACAGCGTTAAGTGAAAGATTATTTATATTCAGAATCAGAGTTCCGTGACCGACAAACTAATTTAAACGTCCGGCGAACGTGAATCGGCATTGTTGAGAACTTGATACCGCTGTATAAATAATGCCATCTTTTTTTAGTCCAGGAGGCAGACAAGCATACAGCCAACCTGATGGTATGTAGTCACCGTAGCCTATGGACGTATGCAACATCAGAGATGCGGTACTCGCTCTGCCGACACTGTAAAAACCTTCTAAGAACCATTTGAAAAATCCTATACTGTAGACTGCCTCTGTGGCGCGGTGGGAGTGCATCCAACTGCTACGCAAGAGGTCGTGGGTTCGATTCCCACTCAGGATAAAACTTTGTGTGATGAGCACGATGGTTTATTCTGTGTCTGGGTGTTATTTATCTATAATATGTATGTATTTAGAAATATATAAGTATGTTTATCAGTTATCTAGATCCCATAACACAAGCTAATATTAGCTTACTTTGGGCTAGATGGCGCTGTGTGAAAAGTGTCCCACAATTTATTATTATTTAAAAAAAAAAATAAAAAAAAAAAAAAAAAAAAAGATGTTCGGGAAAGCCCTGTGGTTTTATTAATAATGCTATCTTTTTATCTTGGTTTAGGTATGTATTCCCAGTTGCTTGCAAACCCTATCTGGATTTGAAACCTGTGATTTTAGGCATCGTCGATAGCGACTGCCATCTGAGTCGACGAACCCGACCCCGTGGTTGCCTCTTCCATTGGTCAAGATGTAAGGTCGCTTGGGCGCTTGGGATCTTGGTCTTGAAATAGTGGGTACAAGGGGTTGTACCCACTATTTCCAAGGTAATAATTTAGCCTTCGTTACCATTATTAATACTACCTTAGTGAATAAGTGGTAGTTGTTGAGATCCCGAGTTAAAAACACACGTCGGTATTTCATTGATTTTGCGCCAATCAAAACGCTTGAAACCCAGACTTTAGACGAGAAATGCGTTGATGTATTTTTAGTACAACTACACCAAAGTATAAACACGGCATTCTGTTTATTTTATCTGTGACGAAAATACCGTGCACGTTGTTCTGGGATTTCTGGGAATCACTTTGACATGTTTTGATACTCTTTGTTTTGTTTGTCTTAATTTGCCGTCGAGAAAACAATCTTGAACGATAGACGCAGGCTCTTTGTACCCTTTGGGGTTGTTATGAATAAGAGCTCGCTCACCCGCTTTTAATTACTGAATTGTCTGAATCTGACAAAATCTATACTAATATTATAAAGCTGAAGATTTTGTTTGGTTGAAAGCGCTATTCTCAGAAACTACTGGTCGGATATGAAAAAAATTGTTTGTGTTAGATTGGCCATTTATCGAGGACGGCTATAGGATATATATCATTACGCTACTACACTAGGGAGCAGAGCAGTAGTCATAAATGTCGACAAATCGGGCAAATTTTTATGCATCATTGTAGAATTTATAAGCGACGGGATTAAATAGGTGCGACGGGAGGTCGAAATATTCCACGGGTGAAACTGTGGGGGTCATCTAGTACATTATATATGTATACGTCATTTCCGTCAAAGGGGTAGGCAGTCGCATACTATACACCCATATTTAACAATTACAATTCATTCCAGATGGGTGAGCTTTGTGTTGTGGTTTTGGCTATTTGCTGTTGAGATTTGAAAGCGGGGCTATGAAACGATAAATGAATCTGCAGCAAGCGAAAGTAGTATGCATAGATCAAGAAGCCTTGTGTTCTATCCTCTCTGATTACCTCTTCAGGGATACAGCGAGAAATAGATAGTATTCACCATCATAAATTCAGGGGCTCCATTTCCAATCACGTGCGATTAGATTGAGATTCTGGTTGATTTGTAAGCTCCTTAAGTGATTGATGGGATATGGATGATGGGGTTCATCATCACTAAGGACGGGGATCAGTCGGCAGTGTTAAAATGCTACTTTCGCCTTATTGCTTCCTTGCAATAGGTGAAAGTCGCAAACGAAACCTGTCAGTTAATTATCAGTGGAGTGACGCTCCCTGACACGCTTTGTCATCTATACTAATATTATAAAGCTAAAGAGTTTGTTTGATTGGTCGAACGCGCTAATCTCAGGAACTACGGTCGGATTTATCGAGGAAGGAAGGCTATAGGCTTTATATCTATTTATCATCCCGCTACTACCCTGGAGAGCGGAGCAGTAACCATAAATGTCGACAAATCAGGCATATTTTTATGCAATATTGTATAATTTATAAGCGACGAGATTAAATAAGTGCGACAGGAGTTCGAAGTATGTCACGGGCGAAGCCGGGGGGCGGGGGGGGGGGGGGTCACCTAGTTTAAAATAAATACGAGTAAGGAGTCTCTAGCAGAGAGTCAGGGAGCGCGTGAGTGACATTGATTCCTTGCTCTGTGATTAATCCCAATCTAAAATAAAATAAAGAGAGACCATCTCACTATGTTTGTTGAAAGGGATGACAACATAGTATTTTTAACGTAACTAAAAGCTGTAATAAACAATGTACCTATTCAAAATACACAATGAAAATATATTGTGAAAACAAAGTGATTGTTCTATTACTACAATGAGTCCTATAGGAAGTAATCATAAGATTTAAAACAAAGATAATAATTGAATGACATGGCAGTTTGAGGTATATTGATGTGATGATTGCTCTGGTGCACTAACCAGACGTAGGTTTACAAATTTATGTGTATCAATCACGCCTTATCCCCGAAGAGGTGGCAGAGGCATATTATACCCACACTTTACAACGTGTGTATTCCTGTCCACGTAATACGTGGTGAGCCCATTGCCGTGTTAAAATAGACAGACGCAGATTGTGGCTACCTGCTGTTAAAATGTTTCAAGAGGCCTTCAACTTGGCTTAACGACTGCCATGATACTGGCAACCGGGACCAACGGCTGAACGTGCCTTCCGAAGCACAGAAACGCTTGCAACTGTAAATGCCACAAAGTTGCCACCCGTCCATGACCAGCCATAGTGAACGTTGCTTAACGCAGTAATCGTTTACAGAACACTGAGTCAGAGGGGATTTCAATGTGGATTCTAAGACACTCTAACTTCTCCTAGGACTACACAGAGATCGAGCTTGGTGTAAACTTTCTGGTCTTGGCCATTGCTGTAGATCCTGGTTTAAAAGAGTCACAGTTATGGAAATTCGAGTGGGACTGCCCCTGTTGCGTGATGGGAGTGTATCTGACTGCTACGCAAGAAATCGTGGGTTCGATTCCCACCCAGGATATAACTTTGCATGATGAGCATGATGGTTTATTCTGTGTCTGGGTGTTATTTATCTTTAATATGTATGTATTTAGAAATATATAAGTATGTTTATTAGTTATCTGGTTACCATAATAAAAAAGTTATCATCTTAGTGCTTCCATGTCTACTTGGATTTAATATCTGGTGTTCACTTTTATTTAGCTGCTAATAGTAGTTCTTGTTTAGCATTGTTGTGGGGAATTACTGCCATCTGACCTCTCAACTCATGTGTCATTGTAGTCAGCTGGTGCACCGTTAGCAGGTTAGGTTGCTTTAACCCCAAAGATTTTGTTGGGTTGTCCCCATAGAGTAGGGCTCTAGAAATCATTGTGGAATATTACCCAATTTTAGTTATCAAAATTCATTCTACAAAATTTCTTTACAAGAGCTTATTCTACAAGGAATAATTTATGTAGGTACTATAATTAGCAAGACATATTGAAATAAGTAGTAGTGTTGTTACAACCACTACTGTGGCATTTAAATGGCCTTAACCTTTAAAACAGCACCCTTAAATATTTGATTATGTGTTTCCAACTGGATTCAAATTTGAACAAAGCATACATTGTTACCAAACTGAATGTATTGTACAACAAATTCTATGATAATAATTAGACTGTTTATATATAGATGATTTTTTTAAGTTACAGTAGAGAACAGTCAAATTGAAGTTGTACACTGCATCTATTAATTCCATGTATTGCTATCCATTCACAGGAGGCCTGAAATTATCACTTTTACCTAGGCTGTCTCTAGTATTAAACATTGTTTAAACCCTGTTTCTTATATTGTGTTATTTTATAGTGTACCATAAATAATATTAATTAAACTATATTTGAGTATGAAGGGAGATTTCACAGACTACTTTTGTGAATTTCATCAGAGAAAAACAACTAACTAGGCCAGTGGCAGTGGCTACAATGATCACATTTTTTAAAATTCAAAGGCCCATTTATTTATTATAAAATAGCTTACAATGTTAATTTACCTACATTAAATCTTAATCTATTTATTGAGTCACAAAATTATACATTTATCCTTATAAAAAGATATAACAAAATAATCTTTACATAGTATAAAATGAAGTAGCTTCCAATGTCTGTTTGTTATTAAAATCTTTTAAATTAGTTAATGGATATTACAGTCTACATATATAAGGTTTATATGTATATTACAAGTATATTAGTAAATACATTGCACTTGTGCAAAGAAAGACCCAATTGCTAGTAAATAATAAATAGAATTCTGAGAGAGTAGAGCAATTTTACATAGCTTGGCATTTTATTGAATATCTTTAAACACATATTGTAGATTTTTTTTTGTATCCTACTACTTTTTGTATTATGTTTGGGACCAGTCTCTTTGGATTTCTTAAATTTGGTTTCTATATGTTGTAAATACATGTAGGTGCATTCCTATCTCTAACGTTAGACATGGTACTAGGAAATCATAAAGCTTCATTAATCTAGGCTACTACTCGATTAGTCAAAGTATAGTATTTCCAATTGTAATGGCTCCACAGATTTTCATTCAGTTTTCAGCAGTAGATATGAGTGATTTAACAGGAAGGTTCATAATTATATATGTATAATCCATTTCAACATAGTCATAGCATCAGCAGGACAAGTGTAACACCTTTAGGGCCATATTACAGAATGATTCTCAATACTCAAGAAACACTTGAGAGTAGTATTTATAAGGCAAAACTAGCCTCAAGCGTTCCTTGAGTGTTGAGAAATGTTCTGGAATATGGCCCTTAGTATTGCAAATGTCTGTAGGCTGGTAACCACTTTCAATCGGGAATGTATGCTACATACACACATACATATACAAATGTATAGTATGCTTGTCTACCACATAGTAGTATAAAATATTTAAAAAAACGCAATACTTACAGCAAATATAGTGTTTTGCAGACCAAAAGGTATAGGTGTAAGCCTCGCAAAGAACACAATTTTGAAAGCCTGGGGTCCTGAGATCACCTTCAGCAGCGCCCTAGCAGTCTCGTTCTTCAAGAGCCGATCCAAAGGTAGGTAATTCCGTAATGCTTTTAACGTAAAGTGGGCAATGGCCACACCGAAGTTCGCACTCACCAAAACAGTACCCAAACCTTGGATAATTCCAAATAAATAACCACTAGTAATTATTAACACTAAATAACCAATTGTCACAGGGAAACTGACCACTAAAAACAAACCCATAAATAATAAAAATATTATCCATGGGTCCTGTGCATCAACCCAGTATAAAATTGTCTTTAAATATTCTTTGAAGAAATAGAGCAATAATACTAGACATGTGAGCAATAGTATCGATATTACGATATTAAATAAATAACTGTACGTCGTCTTATTATTAATTTTAGCCCATAAACTTTTCTTTCTTGTGACCGCTACGGGGTCGGGCTGGCATTCTTCAACGTCGACGATTTCCATAATGACTTTCAATCGCAAAAATTAAACACTGATCATTTGTTTGTATTGTTTATATTTACACAGGTTATCGTTCGCCATGGTCTAATTTAGCGACTGTTATTTCACATTTACGCAAGGAAGAGAATCTATTTCACAGCCAACCACTGCTATCACTTGTCACAGACTAAAAAAAATATACTTACTATTATATTCTTTGTACATACTTACTTCTCAGCATGCAAATGTCAAAAGCAAGGAGAATTTATTCTTTTTTTTTTTATAATTATTTAATGGCCTGGTTTCTAAGACCTTTTAGCCAAATCTTATTTTTTATATCATATTTCTTCTAATTAGTCCTGTCCAGTCGATGTCGTGTCCTCAGGTTACGTCCTGGTCCTTGCCCTCAGTATAATGGTGATTCTTATACTAAGGTTGTCAGTGGATGTTTCGCGGCAAGAGAGAAAATAGCATTTCACTGCATATATATCATTGTCTTTCACTATAGCACGTTAACACAACTTTTATGTCCAAGAAACCACCACTCCCGCACATAAAACAAGATAAATGCACTAGTTTTAGAAAATAATATAGAGCAAGCGTCCGCACTTGTCACTCTTCCCGCCAAATGTCCGAGAATTTATTCCCGTTTGTCAAAAGTCTAGTGATGTGCTGGATATCCGTATCTGGATCCGTGGATTCCGATTGTGAAAAAGATCCAAACATCCACTTACTTCATGGTGGATCTTTATGAATCTTTTACGATTTAACATATACACATACATATTGTTGAGCCTTCAGCCTCTGCCTTCTCCTTAGCGAACGAAAAGGAAGGCAGAGGCATACCATATGCCCACATTTCACTTTTTTTTTTACTCTCTAGCTGTCTACGACTCAAACTAACTAAACTCGGCTAGTAGTCTATCTAAACTGCTAAATGTCGGCATCGACCAGACGCATGTACAAGCCGGGCATCGCCTCACAAGCCTCAGGCTACACTAGGAGCAACCGAGCTTTTTTGCTCACTACGGTACGCTACGAAGCACTTATTTTATTTTTGGAATTCAAAATGATATTCTCCACTACTTATTTTTGCATGTCCTTTTAGTACAAGTTACAAACTTTACTCGTTCTATAAACAATTAAAAAATATCCAATACAACTGGCTGTCGACTTTTGGCGCCAACACGAGCGGTGACGCACGTTTGTCGTATATTATTTTCAAAAACTAGTGTAAAATTCGTGTTTTTGTGTTTAATAATGGTGGAATATAATACATAAAGAGTTCGGAAAAGTGTATTAGTGAACGAAAGTAAAATATTGCAAAGAATAGCGGTGTTGTTTGTGTTAGTGCCAAATTACCATAGATAGCCGCAATAAGGGATCCACTGCCTTATTTGGGCACGGACTAGGACCTAGGACTGAGGACTTGACATCGACAAAAGACTAGACAGGACTAAAACAAAATTACAAGAAAAAAAATACTGAAGACTAGGCTGTATGGACTAAGTTTCCTTTGCCCGCTCAAGATGGGCGAAGACAACAAAAAAAAACAACTGGCTGTCATTGTCAGCTGCCAGCGTTCCTCTGTCACTTACCACCAATTTTTAGCATATGAAATAATAGATATGAATAGGCGTATTAGACATTAGGCCTAAGAGTAACAGAGATGACAAGAAACATCTGCTATGAATTGAATTATGTACTTGGAACATTTTTAGCGTACTAAATTGCATGCTTCTGTACTCCGTGGCCGTGTTACATATTTATTTTTCTAAAATAAGTTTAAAATATAGAAGAAAATAGCAATTACGTACATCTATCCTGTGATAAATATATTTAGCTCTAAATATAGGCGTCTATTATAAACTAGAAGTTTTGTAAACTAATATAACCATGCCTCCGAAGAAAGCAGGTGGTGGTGGTGGTGGTGGTGGCGGCAGTGGCAGCGGTGCCAGTAAAAAGACTGAACAGAAGAAAAAGGAGAAAGTTATTGAGGTATTAATATGCTTCTGTTAGTAATAGAATAGCCTAGCTGTTGTTAATGCTATACCTTACTATATTTAATAGAAGCTGTTGATAAACTACAAAATGAATTAAATATATTTTAGTCTAGAACATGCTGGATACATTCGTGGGTGTAGAGGACCCTCACCATGATTCTACTAATCGCGTCGCTTGGGCCCAAGCAACCTCGCCTGCTAGAGGTGCACCTGCTGACTAAAGGAGGGGACAACGACAAAGGGGCTTACGTGGTAGCTAGCTCTCAACAATACGGAAAGCCAAACGATAGCTACTATTAGCAGCTAAATAAAAGTGAACCTCTGAAACTGATTACACTAAAGTTAAAAGTAATACTGACTACATTCAGAAATTCTTCTAACTTTCTATTCATTAGTAAGTCTTTAGTTCCAAAAATCAACTCCATCTCCTATTATGAGAGTATTTAACATCATTGCCCGTATTATACAGGTGACAAACAATCCAGAGGATATTTTTAAACTTACCTACCACTCTACTACTATACCTTACTATATTTAATAATAAATACTGCTATATTTGGGTTCCCATAATATAGTGACAATTTAGACATTAGATACTGAGATATTTTCAAATTCCAGGACAAGACCTTTGGTCTCAAGAATAAAAAGGGTGCCAAACAACAAAAGTTTATCCAGCAAGTTGAGAAACAAGTGAAAAGTGGTGGGATTCATCCTGCCAAACCCATGGATGACAAGAAGAAAGACAAGGAGGCCAAAATGAAAGAGCAAAAGGAACTTGCAATGTTATTCAAGCCGGTACAGACTCAGAAGGTTGAGAAAGGTGAAGTAAAATTGTAAACTGTTAAGTAACATTATATTATCTACAAGAAAGTTGATGCTGCGCTTACAGTGCAATCAAAAGTAATACTCTTACAGCCAAAATCTGAGAATAGCCTATGAAAGTGACTTCTCTCTAACATTAGCTGGGTACCTTATTCATAATTCTCTGAATATTTGGAACCTATTTTTCACTTTGACCAAAATTGTTATCTAAACTCAACACAGGTGTACCAAGGCGAGGTTGGCATCTGCTCCAGAGGTGCCATTTACATTAAATACAGATTTTAAATTTAATTTGTTGAAGTGTTCTTTAATGTTAGTTTATTAATAACATTAAAATAGTTGATTGGTATAAAAACCCTGACCAGGTCCAAGTTATATACCTGCATGATTTCTCTTTCCAGAGCCTCATCCATTGGTCAGTAGTATACCAATTAGTAAAATGCTAGATGATTTTAAATGTTTGTTAAAAAATCATGCAACTACAAATGTGATATTACTTAGCTTTGCTTAGTTTGGAATCAGATGGCACTGTGTGAGTTGTCCCAACAAAATTTATTTATTTAACTAAATGGTTATTCTACGTTGTAAATTTTAGAATAGTGTGACTGGTTTAACGATGGCCCCTTTTCAAGAGGAGCTTCAAGCTATGTTAAAAGCTGCTCTAGCTTCAAAATTGCTTAACACCCTAAAAAGACTTTTATTTACATGTGATTAAAACTATTTTGTTAGTATGAATGAAAAATGCACAAATGTTATTAAAGTGTGATATGTAGAGTTGAAAAAAGACCTCCTATCATTATGTATAACTATGTTACAGGTACTGATCCTAAGTCTGTGGTATGTGCGTTTTTCAAACAGGGCCAGTGTACCAAAGGCGACAAGTGCAAGTTCTCTCACGATTTGACTATCGAAAGAAAGGTATGTAACAAACATTAAATAAAAATGAAGCACTCGTGGCCCTGCGGTCTCAGTGTTCGGTAAACAATCACTGAGGTACGCAACTTTCACTATGGCTGGTCGTCGGATGCGTGACCACTTTGTGGCATTTACATTTGCGAGCGTTTCCGTGCTTCGGAAGGCACGTTAAGCCGTTGGTCCTGGTTGCCAGTAAAATGGCAGTCGTTAAGCCTGGTTGAAGGCCTTATAGGCGGCTTAAAAAATTTCAATAGCAGGTAGCCACAACCTGCGTCTGTCTATTTCAACACGGCAATGGGCTCACCACCTATTACGTGGGACAGGAATCCACACGGTGAAAAGTGGGCATATAATATGCCTCTGCCACCCCTTCGGGGATAAGGCGTGATGGATATTTATTTATTTTAAAAATCATATCATTCATTAATCCAAATAATGAGGGCTGGGGAATTGACGTCATGATATTTTATATTGAGTAAAATATGTTGCCCATCATGTTTATCTGTATAATCAACCTTTTAGGGCTTGGACACAAACACGTTACCAAGACGTTACGTAACGTGGATTGGCATACATACATACATCGCGTATAGTATGTCACGCCTTTTTCCCCGAAGGGGTAGGCAGAGGCATACTTATACACCCACATTTCACTGTATGCATTTTTGTTCCACGTAACAGGTGGTGAGTCCATTGCCGTGTTAAAATAGACAGGCGCAGGCCGAAACTTTTCAAGCCGCCCATAAGACCTTCAACCAGGCTTATTCTTATTTTACTGGCAACCGGGACCAACGGCTTAACGTGCTTTCCGAAGCACGAAAACGCTCGCAAATGTAAATTCCACAAAGTGGTCACCCATCCAAGGACCACCTATACCACGAATGTTGCTGAACGCAGTCATCGTTTACAGAACACTGATTCAGCGGGGCCTCGAGCGCCGCACGAGTATGGGGCATGGTAATGTGGAAACCTACGTTACGACGTCGAGACGAAGGTTGCCATGCCGGCTACCGTAAATTTTACGTCTCGATGACGCATTGTGCATTTGTGTTACGCTGTAAGTCACTACGTCTGTTGTGATTTAATTGCTGCCGGTACCTCATGTTGAATTACTGCAGTGATTGTGTTCTCCTCCTGCTATGATTGAAAAGATGGGTAAAGATAATACCGTATCCATCTATTTCTTTCACTCAATAGGAAACCCTTTTGAAAGGCGCTTTCAATCGGATGTCGTGACGTTATTTAAAGAAACCCATGTAATGACGTCTTAATGAAGATTTCCACTTTCACATCACTGTGTCTGCCGAAGAGGGATTATATTGTACAGTACTTGCTGGTTGCTCTCTATGCATTATAGCAACATACATCACATGAAGTCCCCAGAAACCTCAAACCATTACAGGAGTGCAGAACTATTGCCTTCTTGGCAGCTTTTTAGGGAATCCACCAAAACACCACTGCAAGTATTCTAAAGATATCTTCCACTTAATTCTAAACCTTATGCTTAGATTCCGAATATTCATCATATAGCCCATAATTTTTCATTTGATACTTGTCAGGTAGTTTAACATTGATACTTTTTTTAGAGGTCTAGGTGTTACCTCAAAAGAAAAAAACGGAACCCCTTAGGATTGCTTTGTTGTCCGTCCGTCTATCTGTCAAGACCCTATATCTCGAAATCGAATGAAGGTATCATCTATAAACTCAGGTCTATGGTTCCTTCTTGCCGTTTATAGTTTGACCACGACCACTGTACAATTTTGTACGCAGTGAGCGGTACAGCGGTCGTGGTCAAACTATAAACAAAGTTACGGTTTATAACTCAAAAAATGAATACGGTACCCCTCAGTGGGCGACCCCGACTTGCAATTGTCTATCATCGATGTCACGGACTCATCTTTGGTATAGTTTTTGTCATGGGCATAGACTTGATCTTTTATCTAGAATAGAATATAAAAAACTTTATTGCACATCAATATTAAACACTCATGTCAAGAACATTTAGTCTAAATTACAATTGAATTTCATTTGCAGGCTGAGAAGCGGTCGTTGTACGTGGACATGCGTGACGATGATGACAATATGGAAAACTGGGATGAGGATAAGCTGAAAGAAGTAGTTGAGAAGAAACACGGAGAAGGGGATAAACAGCGACCTACAACTGACATTGTAAGTAACTTGTTTTAGTGATGCCCCAGGGGCCCAATTCTCGATCATACAACCCGAAAGCGTAGACGGAAATTTGCTTTGCATTTCATACGACATCCATTTAAGAAACCATAAAATAAATTGCACTTTATTGTGTTCTTGCGAGAGTAGTTATTTATATAAATACTAGTTGACGCCCGCAGCTCCGCACGCGTGGTGAAGTTTTGCCGTTCTCGTTTCCCAGAGGAACTTGTAAAAGTAGCTATATTATTGTAGAGTTTCATCAAAATCCATTCAGTAGATTTTGCGTGAAAGAGTAACAAACGTCCATTCTTACAAACTATCGCGTTTGTAATATTAGTAGGATTATACTGAAGTAAGAATGTTCTAACCATACTTGTGCAGGTACTCATGGGGCTATAATATGTGCCGAGTTTGGGTATTGCTAGTAATAACTGAATAACATTATTGACGAAGAAAATATATTGTGCGAAAGTAGAGTGTAGAAGGAGTCAGGATAGGCAGAGATTTACATATAAAGACTATGTGAGCTCAAAAATGGAAAGGTCAAAAGTACTCTTATAACCAGACTTGTATATATGAAGTGACTAGGTGACCCCCCCGGCTTCGTCCGTAACATACTTCGAACTCCTGTCGCACCTATTTAATCCTGTCGCTTATAAATTCTACAATAAAAAGTTTCCCGATTTGTCGACATTTATGACTACTGCTCTCCAGGCTAGTAGCGTGATGATATATAGCCTATAGCCTTTCTTGCTTTATAATATTAGTATAGATTAATGAATCTACAGGAAGCGAAAGAAGTATGAATGAATCGCAAAGCCTAGCGATCTATCTCTCAGACTACTCCGTCAGGGATACGGCGTGAAGATAGTTAACTTTAATTTAGTTTCAATTAAATTATCATTTGGAACACTAATCTATCTTTTATTTTCTCAGATTTGTAAACACTTCCTAGAAGCTGTAGAAAAATCTAAATATGGTTGGTTCTGGGAGTGTCCATCGGGAACCAAGTGCATATATAGGCATGCTTTACCACCAGGCTTTGTTCTTAAAAGAGACAAAAAGAAAATGGAAGAGAAGAAGAATGAGATATCTCTTGTAGACCTTATCGAGAGAGAGCGATCGGCGTTAGGACCGAATCAGACCAAGATCACGCTGGAAACTTTCTTGGCGTGGAAGAAAAAGAAGATTAAGGACAAACAGGTTTGTGTGTAACTCTCTATAACACTTAAACCATAAGGTATAGACTAATTCATATTAGTACTAGTTGACGCCTGCGGCTCCGCACGCGTGGTGCAGTTTTCCCGTTTCCGTTTTCCACAGGAACTAGTTCCCGGGAAAGAAAGGAGCCTATGGGTTATTCTGATGTGTAAGCTATATTATTGAAAAGTTTAATCAAAATTCATTCAATCGATTTTGCGTGAAAGAGTAACAAACATCCATTCTTACAAACTTTCGCGTTTATAATATTAGTAGGATGGCCGAAAATACCATACAAGATTCTTTATTTATTGTCAGGGTATGTTCAGAGAGAGGTGTCAAGTGGTTATAAAAGCTACATATATTTTGTCACACCTTTATCCCCAAAGGGGAAGGCAGAGGAATACTATACGCCCACATTTCACCGTATGCATTTTTGTCCCACGTAACAGGTGGTGAACCAATTGCCGTGCCGGTTATAATACTTACAGTGATTTAGCCTCGTATTAACTTTTTAATTCGAGTCTAGCGGCTCACCTTTATTTTTAAAGACCATTAGTGAAAATTCCGTTCAAAGTCAAGCAGTTTTAGAGACGAGACACAACAAACAACAAGATGAAAAATAAGTTGAATTTTTACTGGCAACTGGGTCTAACGGCTAAATATGCCTTCCAAGGCACAAAATCTAAGACCCTATATAAAAACCTTGAAAGGCACCATTTTATAGAATTATGTTTGGAACAAAGTCCTTAACGCGGCTTACGGGTGCGCTTTATGGCCGGTTTCAATATTCTATGTTCAGTTAAACATAGATATGTCATGACATATATTTCAATGTCGTAGGTAAATATTTGTTACCTTCGGTTATTGAAACCGAAATTTTCGTCGATAGGTACCGATGGTAACTATTTTGACATTATTTTAGACAATAGTAAAAGTACGAAAGTAAATCTTTTGGCGCGTTAGGGAAAAATGATGAGTAAATATGTATTAACGATGCGCGGTATGCGTCACGAAAAACCTACACCCTGAAGTAAGCTGATAAGTGTTACAATGACAACTTATCATTCAAAGTAGATTTCAAACACCCTAAAGTTAGCTATAGTCAACGTTTTAGTTTTTTTACAAACGTAGGATAAGGCGAAAGATAAAATTTAAAAAAGATTTTTATCCTGTTACGCCAAAAAAGTATAACTTCTAACGCGTGTAACGTGTACACACACTTTTTTTTAAAATTATAATTAAAGTGAAACTTCTTTATCGACGTTGTGAGAAATTTTATAACTGTGTATCGTAAAGAAGTTTAACTTCTTACCTATGCACCTATACACACGTATATTATTTTTAAAACGTAGGAAACTACTTTTAATTGTAACCAATTTGTTTCTGGTTCCAGGCAGCTATAACCCAGGCGGACGAACAGCGCCGTAGCGACTACAAGGCTGGTCGAGCGGTGGGACTGTCTGGAAGGGAGATGTTCTCCTTCGATCCCGCGCTGGCTAACGACGCTGATGATGATGATGAGGAGGCCGTGGACCTCGCCACGTACGGGGACGAGGAGCAGGACATGACGGAGTATAGAGAGGTGCAGTTTGACCTCATCGGCATGGAAGCTTCCGAGGTAATATTTTTAACATGCATACAAACATACTGTCACGCCTTTATCCCCGAAGGGGTAGTCAGAGGCATACTATACTCCCACATTTCACCGTATGCATTTTTGTCCCACGTAACAGGTGGTGAGCCTATTGCCATGTTAAAATGGACAGGCGCAGGCTGTGGCCACCTGCTGCTGAAATTTTTCAAGCCGCCCGTAAGGCATTGAACCAGGCTTAATGACTGCCATTTTACTGGCAACCGGGACCAACAGCTTAACGTGCCTTCCGAAGAACGGAATCGATTATCGACATTGAGATAAATTTTATAGCTGTAAAAAAAGTCGTCACGTTTTTCGGTTACGCGCCATGTTGTTTTGAAGTGAAACTTCTTTATCATAAGTGAAACTTCTTTATCGACGTATGAGAATAATTTCATAGCTATAAAAAAATTTAAAAACTGGTACACACATTTTTTTTAAATACATAGGACCCTTTGTATTAGACAGGGTGTTCATCCTCACATTTTGCGTCTGAAACATTCATTTACGGTATTATACGCTACTGTCTTCTGCAGACACTTGGATTGTGGAATGAACTCCCTACCTCTGCTTTTTCTAAATGTCTACAAAATGTGTTACTAAAAGGTTATGTGTTGCGAGCGTTTCCGTGCTTCGGAAGGCACGTTAAGCCGTTGGTCCCGGTTGCCAGTAAAATGGCAGTCGCTAAGCCTGGTTGAAGGCCTTATGGGCGGCTTGAAAATTTCAGCAGCAGGTAGCCACAACCTGCGTCTGTCTATTTCAACACGGGAATGGGCTCACCACCTATTACGTGGGACAGGAATCCACACGGTGAAAAGTGGGCATATAATATGCCTCTGCCACCTCTTCGGGGATAAGGCGTGATGGATATTTATTTATTTTAAAAGGCCATTGAACAACCAAAGAACACCTTTTGGTTTACGGTTTGTCCAGTTTCTAAGATTACACCAGGTCAGGATTACTCCAACGATGGCAATCAAAGGGAATGACTAGCGAAACTCCTCAAGGAAGGCATATATATATCACCAGAATCACAATGATTAATGAAACTACAGGAAGCGAAAGAAGTAAACATGAATCGTGAAGCCTTTCGATCTGTCCTCTCTGAATACCCCGTCAGGGATACAGTGTGAAAATAGTTAGTCAATATAATTTCATGAAGCCTCCAATCATTTCCACACAACCCTGTCCTGCCAGTCTTTAAAGTTGTTATAGCCTTTTTATATAAATAAATAGTCTTCAATAGCATTATCGAAGTAGCCATGTACTGAGGCACCATTCAAATCTATAACTAACTAACTATCTTCACGCTGTATCCCTGACGGGGTAGTCAGAGTGGACAGATCGCCAGGTTTCGCGATCCATGCATACTTCTTTCGCTTCTTCAAGATTCATCAATCGTTTCATACACGCACGTCTGAGTATCCGAGTACTTTTGACTTTTTCGTTCCTACCCTCTACTTTCGCACAATATATATTCTTCGTCAATCGTTCCTCACTCATTCGTTGGACGTGTCCAAACCAACTCAAATCAAATAATAATATAGTGTCAAATCTCTCAATTTATATAAAACTAATGTTTTTACTGCCGGTTAGAAAAGAGCGGCCATGAGTTTTAATGCCAGGTTCTTGCGTTGCAATCTGGCAGTAAATGTAAAAGCAATAATCTTGACGTTCATAAGTGTTACTTTGTGTTGTCCTATATGAATAAAGATTTTTCATTTTCATTATTTGAAGGTGGACGACACGGGTACCAAAGCTACCGAGGACAGACTGCAGCAGCTGAACCATAGACTAGAGAACGGTACCGGAAGCTCGGAGGGCGAAGCCTCCAACGAAGACTCCCCACAAGCCCAGGACACGGGCGGAGACGTCCCTATCAACGAGAACCTCTTCCTGGACGAGGACCTGGATGAGGAGTTGCAGAACCTGGATTTAGATGACTAGTATATTTATGTTTGTTTGTTTAATTCATAGTCATATCATGAAATGTATGATTGGTGAATGTGGTTTTATAAAATAAGTAGCCGTATACCAAGAATATTAATTATTTTATACATACTTCGAATTAAAAGTAATAATACAGTTAAAGAAGATTCTGGAAATCATTTATATGAATATAAACTCTTGCTGTAACACAATAAAGTGCAATTTACAATGCCTAAAGCTAATAACCCATCTCCTATAGTTGCCTCCCTTTCTATCGCATAGCGCTTACCCATTCGGACGATTTTAAGGGTTGTCTCTTAAAGATATTATAAATTATTTTAGATATAGTTTCAAAATCCATTTTATTATTTTAACTATTTTAATGACACATCAAGTGATTATATGAAAATACTAGTAAACGCCCGCGGCTCCGCACGCGTGATGAAGTTTTCCCGTTCCCGTTTCCCGGGATAAAAAGTAGCCTATGTGTTATTCTGATGTGAAAGCTATAGTATTGTAAAGTTTTATCAAAATCCATTCTGTAGATTATGCGTGAAAGATTAACAAACAGCCATACTTACAACCTTTCGCGTTTATAATATTAGTAGGATGTGTAATGTGCTCACTATGCAGCAACTCCGGAATGTTTCCGTCCATTCGCATTGTATTTGTCCATCTATACAGATAAACAAAAGTAAAGTGTCTGTTTGTAATTTCAAATTAATAGCTTTTTTATGATATGAAAGTAAACATATACGGGACTTACATAGTAAAATCGATTTTAATTGTTGAAGTGAAAGTTATTTATCAACGTTGAGAGAAATTTTATAGCTGTAAATAATCGTCACGTTTGTCGGTAACGCGCCATGTTGTTTTGAAGTAAACTTCTTTATCATAAGTAAAACTTTATCGACGTATGAGAAAATTTTTATAGCTGTATAAAAATGTCGTAGAGAAGTTTATCTTCTCACCTGTGTACTCTGGTACACATATATTTTTTTCATCTGTTTGTTTTGGCTAATCTCTAAAAGGACTGGACCGATTTTAACTTTGGCTACATTTTATCCTCATATTCCCACGGGAACGGACTCTATGTTGGTGAAACCGCGGGGCGTCAGCTATATAAAATGCGGAGTAAACTTAGCTTAGCCCGATACATCTTTTTAAAAATTATATTAACTGGATGCCGAAGCAAGATGCGTCAATGTTTGAAGTTGAGCAACTCCGTAGCGAATTGGCTGATTTTACAAATTTAAAAAAAAACAGGTTAATCATTATGAGGAGTAGGTTTTTACGTTGAAAAATTGAAATTAGTTAAAATGTTTTTTTTTATACCACTGAGGTGGCAGACAGGCATACGACCCCCCTGATGGAAAGTGGTCACCGTAGCCTATGGACGTTTGCAACTCCAGAGGTGCAGCACTCGCGCATAAATAGCGAAATTTTAACTGTCTATGGGAAATCCCATGTAAATAAAAAAGCGCGCGCTTTTAAAATCTTTATATATTAATAAATAAATATCTATCACGCCTTATCCCCGAAGGGGTGGCAGAGGCATATTATATGCCCACTTTTCACTGTGTGGATTCCTGTCCCACGTAATAGGTGGTGAGCCCATTGCCGTGTTGAAATAGATAGACGCAGGTTGTGGCTACCTGCTGTTGATTTTTTTCAAGCCGCCCATAAGGCCTTCAACCAGGCTTAACGACTGCCATTTAACTGGCAACCGGGACCAACGGCTTAACGTGCCTTCCGAAGCACGGAAACGCTCGCAAATGTAAATGCCACAAAGTGGTCACCCATCCGAGGACCAGCCATAGTGAAAATTGCGTAACTCAGTGATCGTTTACAGGACACTGAGACCGCGGGGCCACGAGCGCCTCAATACATTAATAAATAGGTTTATATATCCAATTATATGCTGCAAGTGACTACGGCCGACGAAGTTTCAGTAGTTAGGAGTTATTTTGGAGTTACACTTTATCTTGTTAAAACTATATGCATCAGTAATACAGTTGCTAATATAATACACGTCACATTCACCAGTCATAATTTGTTCTATTTTTACTATTATCAATATTATAAAATACTCGATTCAAGACTCGAAGGCAAAGTCCTTCAAAATGCCATCTTTTGATAGCCACATCTCACATCATTCGACGAAAAGAGTCTCCGAGCCACTGTCCCTTAACATAAACCGTTACAATTAATATTCAATTTAAACATACTATGAAGATATTGTGTATAAAATAGAAATGTTCTTCAGCATAAATAGTTTTGATTTGAAATTTTCCTGAAAATAAAACTTATATAGGTGCGTACATATTGTATTTGTAAATAAAATAATGTATTTTAATTACTTTTGTCTTTATTTTGTATATACATTATGGTCCTTCGAGCCGGATTTGGCCATAGATTAGTCTTACTATAGAATAATATTTAATCAGATATGCAGCATAGTAGGGGTTTAATCTTTAATTTCCAGCCATTTAGCCGGGTTATCAACCGTGATTTTGTCTATGACTTCCTGAGATATTCCCTTCACGGAGTTCAGTTTCGGTAACACGTTATTTATAATGTGGGAGTACCCGTGGCCGCCGTATCGAATCTGTAAAGAAATTAGATTGATTTTGTAGGCTTGTATTTGACTAAATCCCAAACTTAAGTGCTCAATGGTGCTAACTCTGTTGTTGAAACCACTAAACTAAATTTCCCTAAAATTTTCTTATTTTTATTAAGAGACTAGCTGACCCGCGCGGCTTCGCCCGCGACATACTTCCAACCCCGTGGCACCCATTTAATCCCGTCGCTTATTACTTTTCCAAAAATGTATAAAAGTTTTCCCGATTTGTTGACATTTATAATTACTGCTCCGCTCTCCTGTGTAGTGGCTTGATGATATATAGGTAAGAACCTTCCTCGATAAATGGGCTATCCAATACAAAAATAATTTTTCAAATCGGTCCAGCCGTTTACTCGTCATGTCGTGACAACGGAAAACGGGTTTCATTTTTATATATATAGATTGCCAAATGTTATTCTGTTATTACGTCGAACTAAACTTGGTGATATTATAAACAGCACTAAATTTGTCTCAGACATCACTAAAATTCCTTTTAAGTGGAAAAAATCAACAAAACATGTTTTGAGATGCCGACTAACTTAGTGATTGAACTGTCTATGTACATTTTTCACTTTTTGTAGAATTTTAGTGATGTCAGATACAAATTTAACGTCACACAAAATTTAGACGTTTTTAGGGGGCCGTTTTATTTTTAGTAATCGTTTGAAACGTGATAACTTTTAAAACGTTGTAACGTGAAAAATGTACATAGGCAGTTCACCAAGTTAGTCGGCATGTATTTACATTCGACTGTCTATGTAATGACGTCTTGTTCAATTTTATCACATAAAATGAATTTTAGTGACATCAGATCCAAATTAAGTGCTATTTATGATATCACCAACTTTAGTTCGACTTAATAAACAGAATAGCATTTGGCAATCTCTTAACAAACATAAGAACATTTCAGAGAAATTTAGTTTAGTGATCTCAACAACAGAATTAGCACCAATGAAAATATTTTTAATGAAAACTAAAACCTAAATATTGATTTTTTAAATCCTACTCCTCATTTAAACCCTACTCTAGATGTTTGTTACTCTTTCACGAAAAATCTACGGAATGGATTTTGATGAAACTTTACAATAATATAGCTTACAGACCAGTATAACACATAGGCTACTTTTTATCCCGGGAACAAGTTTCTATGGGAAATCGGAACGGGAAAACTTCACCACGTGTGCGGAGTCGCGGGCGTCAACTAGTAATCAATAAACCTCAAAAACAAATGTCTCAAACAGTGATTTCATTCGCCCCAAAACTAGTGTTATTTGGTTAATATTTAGCCAGACGTAGTACTTAGGGAAAATGGACAGTGACTATGAAAGTCGAGCATTTTTTGTCTCATACTCACAAGTCTATGCTTAGTGTGTATATCATGAGACAGAAGTATCTTGTCTTCTTTGCCATCCTTCACCAGTAAGGCTACTTTGTCCATCCGTTGGGCATCGCTGGGCATATCGGTGGCAACATTCAGCTGGTAGTGTGACACTTCGCAACCGAATAGATCGAATTGACAGTAGATCCCTAGCTCAGCGAATTCTAGCAGTCTTTCGTCATGCAGTAGTGTTCCTGAAACCAAGTTGGGTTTATTTTTTTTTAGACTCAATAATCCTGTCCATCATTTTAGAGTCTAGTCTGCCTTATAACAGTCTACAGTCTGGCAAGGCTATTCTGGAACCGTAATAGTGCCTCCAGGACTCAATATACGCCCGAGCGTGTTGCGAACGTCAAAATGGTGGACACCCTTCAGTGAAGAAACTAGATCATGAAATTTGACAAGTTTTAAGTATAACATGACTTTTAGTAAGGTAAGTTAAATACACTACATATTTTTAAAACTACTTATACATATTTCGTATTCGTTTCTTGAAACCCACAATGGTTCTGATAAAAGAACTTTCAAAACAAAATGGAAAAATGCATCATTCTTTAAGATTTTTCTTAAACTTGATGAGCCCCACAGCTTTGCCCGTGGAATATTTCGACCTCCCGTCGCACCTATTTAATCCCGTCGCTTATAAATTCTACAATGTTGCATAAAAATTTGCCCGATTTGTCGACATTTATGACTACTGCTCTGCTCCCCAGTGTAGAAGCGTAATGGTATATAGCTTATAGCCTTCCTCGATAAATAGGCTATCTAACATAAAAATATTTTTTTAAATCCGACCTGATTTTTCTAAGATTAGCGCGTTAACCAAACAAACTCTTCAGCTTTTTAATATTAGTAAAGATTATAGACCGGCAATAGTGACTAACGGTCTAAATGTGACATGACTACTTTCTCGCGGGACCCGCCAGCCTCTAGGTAGAGACGTATTATCTCGAAAGGCGCGTCCGGTACCCTGTGAGGGTGGAAGCTCACTCCACATTTCACCTGCGGTTGTAGCTCGCCGGCTGCGACGATAGCTCTCCGTTCAAAATCTGTAATAAAGTATACATATATCTTTATTACACAACTAGGTGACCCCCCGGCTTTACCCGTGACATATTTCGAACTACCGTTGCACCAAATATTCTACAGTCGCTTAAAAATTCTACAATAGGTAATGCATAAAATGTTGGCCGGTTTGTCGACGTTTATGATTACTGCTCAGCTCTCCAGTTTAGTAGCGTGATGATATATAAGCCTATAGCCTTCCTCGATAAATGGGCTAACACAAAAATTTTTTTTCAAATCCGACCTGTAGTTCTTGATATTAGCGCGTTCAACCAAACAAACAAATTCTTTAGCTTTATAATATTAGTATAGATATGACGAATAAATATTATGTACAGTTCAGTTTTATAACGAGTTCTTTAGAAGAAATGACTCGTACTTTAGTTGTAAACAATACCATCTGCGTGAAGTACCTAACCAGAACAGCTTCCCGCTGCTGATTCGTACATTTTCGGGATACTACTACTGTTCTACCAAAGCTGGAAAAATGGGGGAAGGAAAGATTTGAACAAATCATGGGAAATTAGATATTAAGTTGCTCGACATGTACAGTAGGACAAAATACTACACACGGGGAAAAAAGGTTAATGACTCTTCCACTTTGTCCAATATACTTAAAACCTGACCTGTGCTATATGCTTGTCAAGAATCTGTGTGTGTTTCACTTACCCCGTAAAGGCCAAACGCTACCAATCTCGCCCATAAATCCGGCCTTTATTCCTGCTGCTTCCACACATCCTTCCGTCAGCTCCTTCAGCATATGATTGTACATATCTTCGGTGGACCGCAGCAGTGACTTCTCATTCTGCGTGTCCGCTATATAGTGACCCGTTCCAGCCACAATGTGCACACCGCTGGACTCTGATAGATGTTTATAGAAGTTCACATTCCTTTTTATACCTTCCGTAGTATTTTCTACAATTGTACCTGAAATAATGGGGGTTTGAGTTTGATAAGCGTCACTTTTCTATTTCTGTGCTCACCAAACAGTCCACACACCAATCGATACAATTTCGACCCGATCCCTTTCCCGATCTTTGACCCTTGTGTTCGATCGATTCGTATTGATAGTATCGTTTGACAGACGTATTCGGGTTTATGGATGGGTATTAGATATAAGTAGATCGATGGATGATTGGTACATACCTAGACCTCAGATCATTGAGATTGCTCACTCCTACAACAGTATCTTTAATATTATGCAGATACATAAGAGATTGCTGTTATATAAGTTTTTATACCACTGAGGTGGTAGGCAAGCATACGGCTTACCTGATAGAAAGTAGTCACCGTAGCCTATGGACATTTGTAACACCAGAGGTGCGGAACTCGCGCTGCCGACCCTGCAAATAACCTTTTAAGACGCCTTTTGAAGTACCCGAAACTGTAGACATTCGGGAAAACCCAGCCGTATTGTGGTTACACCTAGCTTTAGTCGGCTAGAACTAGGTGCAGCCAATTTTTGGTATATCTAGGTACCTAACTATTTCTGTGAAAAAATATTCGACGAGCATTCATTGGTTTTGGTAAGGTGATATCTGGCGCTCGGCGACCGCTACCGCGGCACATTCGCTCACCATCACGCGTTAATGGACACCTACTTTTCTACCCTAGATTTGCAACTATATGTATACCTACTAAACAACAAAGCATAGGTACTTAATAGTCGACTAAATCTAGGTGTAACCTCATTTTAGTTTATAGCTGAAGTGCGGTTACACTATTTAAACGTAACGAAAAGTACCTATGCGATCCTTCCTATGGTTTCGTCAACCTACGTAGTCTTAAGGACTCTTAAGTAAGTTCTTACCACCACCAAACTTCTTGTACGCCACAAGGTCTTCCAACACAGCGGCGTTAGCGTCACTGTCATCCATCAGCAAGTTATAAGCACTGCTGTAAGGGTACTGCTTGATATAGCCGATCATGTCTAATGTATACGGCACACGCTGGAATTGGTCAGCTAGCTGCTTCGGCGGCTCGGAGTAGAAATGCGAGAAGTCCATTGCAAGGTGCTCATGAGTCAGGGTACGTCCAAGGATAGATGGGTTGACATCTCCTAACACTGTTGAGCGAACAGGATATTATATTATTATGATATTAGATGGCGTCAAGTTCCTTATCATTCCATCATTGTTGGTAATACCTATCGATATTTTACAGTATTATGTAAATGTAGTATTGCATCATTGAGGTATTCTTTCTTTAAGAAGGTAGCTGTAGGTAGATTATTCGCCCCGTCCGTCCGAGAGGTTCACAGTTTTTGAACGCCGCAAACGCAACAAGGTTCCTACCTACTATCGTAGTTACCCAGTTTCGTAAAAGAACATTGCTTTTTACTAACAACTATGAAGTATTTTTATTTTTTACTAGCTGACCCCAGCCCGTCACCTATTTTGAACCCCCGTCGAATCCATTTGAACCCTCGCTTTTACTTTTACAAAAAGTTGCCCGATTTGTTGACATATATGTTTACTGCTCCGCTCTCCTGGGTAGCAGCGTAATGATATGGTTATGGGTACAGCCTTCCTCGATAAATGGACTATCCAACACAAAAAGATTTTTTCAATTCGGACCAGTAGTTCCTGAGATAAGCGCGTTCAACCAATCAAACAAAAAAACAAACTTCAGCTTTAAATTGTAACGCCAGTGGACTAGTAAACAACATCAAACTTCATTTTCTGGGCCTTGGAAGCATTTTCAGCAGGCTGGAAAGCGGTTTCAGGCCGTTTCAGAGGAGGCTCTATCACATATCAAATTATCCAAATTTCACCCCAATTACCGTTGAAACGTGTTTTCAGTTCGTTTCAGGCCACCCCCTATCACATGCCATCATAACCTGAAAACACTTTTTCAGGCGTTTTCAGAAGAAATCCTCTCGAACGTTCCAGAACATTAATAGGCCATTATATAAAGGGCGGAGCTCGCGGCTACTGGACAGTCTGCTTTGAGGAAGCGAACAGTGCGAATCAAAGTGGTCGAAGCTAAATAGTGCGATACTGTTACAGTGAGATTATCTAAGAGTCCTTGCCCTCAATATAATGGTGATTATTATACTGAGGTTTTCAGTGGACTTTTCGCGACAAGAGAGAAAATAACATTTCACTACATATACAATGTGTTAAGAAAACCCTGTCCGACCCGAAAGGGGCGCATAGGCACTTCAATAACATAACCAAAAAAAAACATATTATTTTTAAGTATGAATTAGTTATCATTTTTTAAAATGCGTGTTTTTAGAATCAGAATTAGTCCAATTTCCTTAAAATATAACAAAATTCCAAAAACTGACAACACCTTTGTTGGCATGCGGCAACGGTGTATGGGATATCAAAAGAAACCGCCGGCAGGTGTAAGCTGACCTTTTGACCTTGCATTTCCGAATAGCCCTGTGTTGCCATGTGAGCTACCACATTATAGTAATTTTTAATTTATTTTAATTCGGGGTAATTTTTTGGGGTAAAATTTTTGGGGTAATTTCTAAAAAGGATTACATGAATAAAATCACATCTCGGTACCTACCAATACCTTCACGGATCGGACAGGGTTTTCTTAACACATTGTATATCATTGTCTTTTTATGTCCAAGAAACCACCACTCCGCACATAAAACAAGATAAATGCACTAGTTTTAGAAAATAATATACAGCAAGCGTCCGCACTTGTCACTCTTCCCGCCAAAAGTCCCCGCACTTCTGGGTAGTAACGTAGTAATACCCTATTGCCTTCCTCGATAAATGGGCTATCCAACACAAAAATAATTTTCAATTCGAACCAGGGTGTCTGTGATTAGCGCGTCTAACCACACAGCTATTTATTATTACTTAGTAGAGAATATCTGAATACTTACCAGTTTGTACTATCGCTGTCATATTTTTATGAATTAGTAATAAAATCCGCAAGTATTTCGTTTGTAATATATTTATCAACCTTATCACAAGAGCGCACTACAAAGCTCAAAAGTACTTTTGTTTACATTAGATACCAGTCTAGAGAAAATTATACCTATCTACAAGTTAGTAGATACCAGTATTGGTAAAATTATAACGTTAGCGTAAATAATACAGTTTGTTACACTAACGCACAGACTAACTAGGAGATACTACGTCACTAACGTGACATGTGAACAACGTACATAATCTAATCTATGAAGATCACGATTGGTTACATACAAGGTCTTATAAATATAGTTCGTAAGCGAGGTATTCTCTGTCTACGTTCGTAAGTGTGAATGAGATACCAGTTGAAAAAACGAGTGTTTATCAACTGCATTTACCGTGAAATGGAATGTACGCAAAAGACGCGCTCTTTTCAAACAAAAACCGTATTGCCATGGCGACTGAATTTTGCAGATAACGCATTTGCATTCCATCCGAAATATTAAAATATTATTGTTCTGATAGAAAAAGTCTAAAGGCATAGTCGTTTATAATGCCCATTTTGGTAAAAGACTATACTTGGTCTCAAACACATGAAGTTGTGCATATCAGGATACCGTTGAACCCAATGAATCATGAAAAAGTCGATCTGTTTCCCACCAATAAATACATAAAGGCTCATTTCAGCCCCTTCCTCTTTGAAATATTTTTATTACACGATGTGGATATTAAAAAAAGCAAATGCTTAGTGAAAGAAGATTTGATATTACTTGATTTAACGAAAACCGAACAAGTAGAGTGGGAGTGTCTACAAAAGGAATTGACTAAGGAAGAGAAAATGAAAATAAGGGAAGAAGTAATTCAGAAATGCCAGGAAGAAGCACAACAACAATCCGAGGATAAAAGAGTTAAGAAAAGTCAGTTAGAACGATTCACTGTTCAGCAGGCGATGGAAATAGATACTAAGCAACATAACCTCATGGACTCCAGACGTGATACCGCACGAAAAGAAGCAATGGATGCTTTGGAAGAATGGAGGATTAATAATGAATATGATGGACAACGAAAATCTGACCCACTTCAATCACAAGAGGCTTTCAATGAAAACTATGTTCTCCCACAACGCGAGCAAGATGGCGTCGTAATAACTGAGGTGCCGACATCTCCTGCTGTTAATGTCAAAAATGAGAAAAAGGAGTATATTGTTGAAAATGACTCCGTGAAAGAAAACAATGCAAAAGAAAATTCGGACAAGAACTGGAAAACTCCAGTAAAGAAACAATCTGTAAGAAAACCTGTGAAGACACCTGTAAAATCTGAATTTGTCGAAAATAAGAAACAGCAAGCAGCCACAAGAGTATTGCCTCGACTAAGAGAAACAGTAAATTTCGAAATAACGCATACGCCGCGGTCGTTTCCGACACCTAGCAGGGAATCGCAATTAGAAGAAGAACAGACTTGGTTAAAGAATATTACATTGGCGAGAAGAGCAACAGGTATGCAATTGCTCCATTTGTCATTTCCAGCAATCCTATTTTTGTGACATGAAAATATATCGTGTATCATATGAGCAGCTTAGCTTAGTCACGTAAACACTAGACTATAGACTGAACTTCCACTTTATTCATTTAGTAGGTATAAATTCTTGTCTGTTCCTAGGCTTCGTATCAGAAGATTTACGACCCGAAGAGCAGGACCCAGAGTGGTGTAAGGCCAAAGGCGACGAGTTCTTTCGCAGCGGGAACTTCTTAGGCGCCATCAGCGCTTACACTCACGGTATCACTCTGACAGACAAGTTGCCAACTCTTTATGCAAATAGGTCCGCCACGCATTTTGCTCTTGGAAATTTTAACAAGTGTGTAAGTGTGCAATTGTAGTATCTAATAAATTTAAGCTAGATATTTTAGTGATGCTGGATATGTGCGTGAAAGGTGAACAATCAAGATGTTGAGGGCTTAATGCAAATACACCTACAAGAGATGCACTAGCCGAGTACGACTAAAGGACGAGACTCACTCGTCGCTCGCTCTTACGTAGGCAGTAGCTTTAAACAATACAGAATCTGGGTATTAAAATGGGTGCAATTCAGACTTGACGCAGAGAATGAAAGAAAGTGTATGAGAGAGAGAGAGAAAGAGTTGTATTTGTGTGTGTAAGAGAGATATATAGCGTGTCTCGCTCACACTAAAGGTTCATAGTTCATGCATTACAATGGGTATACTTTCTCTCCAGTTGCAGGACTGCTCTACCGCTTTGGACCTCATGAAACCAGCGTGTGAAAGTAACCGTCGCAGCCGTGCGAAGTGCATCGCTAGACGTGCAGCCGCCCTCGCCAGGATCGGTCGATTAAACAAGGCTATTGACGAAATGAAGGCAGCTGGTAAACTGTTACCGGAAGACGAGAACATCAAAAAGGATATCTATGATATGGAGAGAGCTTGGGAGCAGAATCCGGATTCCGATTAGAAATTGAATTGTATGGAGAACGATAGGTGGCTTATCGTTTTCTATCGACGCAAACATAGTTCTGTTTTTCCATCTGCCCTAGAAACCGAGCATTATAGCATGCTGTGTTTAGTCTCCAATAGATCTAGAATTGCTATTTGTCTTTTGGCCTTATATTTCCATAGGATATAGATTAATATCGACTGTATGTGGCTAGGCGGTATGCCAATATTGAATAGCTTACGTTTTTGGGGCCAATATACTATGCATAAAGATTCCAAAACCCGATTAAACTTTTCAATAGATACTCAAAAAGGAACTTTGAGCTTTTTTTCTAGGTAAAATGACTTATTAAGAATGTATTTATTAGTGTTTCAGAAACAATAAAATAACTATGTAGTATTATTTGTGTATTTTATTGTTTTTTTTTATTTGTTTATTACACATTGCACTAACAGTCTAAATTATTAAAGAAACTAAACAAAAGTTGACTAAAATCTTGCACGATCGAAAATATAAAATATCACAACATTAAATACCCAGAGAAGAATTAAAAAATAATCTAATTCACTGACCTCTAATATACTTTGTACTTTCGATGATGAATTGAATTAATGTACAATATTTAGGCGTTAAGCGATGTGTTTGACTATGAAGGTAATATAAACTGTGGTTTCTTTTTTAACTTCTTTGATAAGAAGTTACACAAAATATACATGCATTTAGGAAAAAGAAATGTCGCAAATAATATGTTATAACTACAAAAGATAGTTAAAAATTCAGAAATGGAAACATAGTAGGTACCTGGATAATATACAGAGTAGTTATTTGATTTGGCTTATAAAGAACATCTGTCATTTCATAGAGATATGCTATCCATTACATAATAGAGATCAGTGGTCTAATTACATAAATTTATATGGTACTTTACTCTTCTATGACTTTTTTGGGTAAACCAAGATTCTTAAGTAACGCATGTGGGGAAGGATCTCTTCCACGGAATCTTCTGAACACCTCACTGGGATGACAGCCGCCTCCAACTGCCAAGAATGTATCTCTATACCTCTTTCCTACATCTGATACATCATGATCACTTTGTCTAGCTTCCTCAAACGCACTGTAAATATCGGCTGCAATCATTTTTGACCAAATCTTACAATAATATGCTGCTCCCCACTCCTCAGAGAAAATCTTTGTGAATGATAGTGGATGTGAGTCATATTTATCAAAAGGTAATGCGTGATACTTTGGCCACATTTCTCTTACAATATCTCGCCAAAACGTTTTTTTAGAATATAGTTCTAAATCAAGTTTGGACAGGTACAATTCTTTACATAAACTGTATCCAGACATGTGGCATCTTATATATTGTAAGTTCTTAACAATTTCCTCAGATAACGGTTCCTCTGTACTGAAGTGTCCGCTCACAGCTGTGATGGTGTTTGGGTCGTAAAGCCAATGAGTCATAACCTGTCCACATACTTCAGCTGCATCCCATTCAACATTTGAGAGACCTGCAACTTCAGAATAATTCGCTTTAGTCAACAAATGACGTAGAGAGTGACCAAATCTCTGGAACAGTATTGAAACTTCATTGAATGAAAGTAAAGATGGTTTTCCATCTACCGGAGCTTGGAAATTAAATATCAAAGCTGACAATGGCGAAGTACTTGTTGAGGTGCATCTGTTACGTATGGCCACATGCCATCCTGCATCATCATAAATGCGAATTTTTTGATCAAGACGAGCATAAGGGTCCAAGTAGAAATTAGCTATTGGACCATCACTTGATTCATCATATATGTCATAGAACTTAACATCTTTATGCCATGTATGTACATTGGTTCTCTCTACAATTTGTATGTTAAACAGAGTACTACATAGACTGAAAAGACTATTCAGTACTTTTGGTAATGGGAAATATTCTCGAATTTTATTTTCATCAAACCCATAAAGAGTCCACTTTTGTTTTCTTTGCCAATATGGTATGTCCCAGTGTTCCAACTTGTGGTCAAAACCTCTGTCTTGTGCATACCTCTGTAGCATCTCGAGCTCAACATCCTGCATTGGTCTAGCACTCTCTAAAAGATTTTCTAAGATATTATTCACATTCTCAACTGATCCTGCCATTTTGGTTTCCATACTCATATCTGCATAACTTTCATAACCTAAAATCGTGGCTTGTTCATGCCTAAGCCTTCTAATATTCTCCAGATTTGTGGCAGTTTCGATTTCTTTGTTTGCGTAACCCGAGCATCGTTGTACATGTGCCTGCCATGCATTCCAACGTAGATCTCTATCAGAGCAGTATTGCATAAAAGGTTCATAAATGTGCGGTTGCAAGGTAAGTTTCCAGGGTCCTTTGTCTGGATCAACTCCTATAGCCATATCTTTACTAAGAGACTGTGGAAATTCTCTAACTAGATTTGCATCCTTAATGGTGCTAGTAAATATTTTGTTGGCTATATTTATTTTGTCCCTGAAAATTTCTCTTTCTTTCTGTAAACCTGAAAGCACATTATTTAATCTTTCTCTTTTAGTTCCTTTGACGTCCAAACCATTGAGTTTACCTTCAAGAATATACTTGTCCAAAAGCCTTTGTTCTTCATCTGTTAGTTTCTTCAAACGGTTTTTTTCTGTGACGGCAGCTTGAAAAATTGGAATACTATTGAATTTGCTTGACCGAGCTTTGTGTGCTCTTTCATGTACCTGAATATATGACTTTGTAGGCATCAGGGAACTGTTGCCTAGGTACAGAGTTTTTGCCATTCCCCATGTCAGCTCTAATTGATTGTCCAGTATTTCTAAAGGTTTAAATACATCTTTAAAAGCATTTGTGGTATTTTCTGCAGAGTGTTCTATTTGGCGAGTACTATTTTCATATTCCAAGCTCTGTTTGCTGATGGTTGCTATACATTTCTCAATAGTGAAGTCATTGAATTCAGGTAAACCATTTTCTGAGAGTAGTGTATTGTCTCCATCTTCACCGATTTCTGGAATGCTGAAAGTAGAACAGCAACTTCATATAAAGAGTTTATAATCTTTTTAATATACTAAAATTTTCATAAATCTTTTTATTATACTAAAATTTTAACAGAATTATTCAGTAACAGCATAATCGTATATGCATAAATCAAAGTCATGTTAGTTACACCATTAATAACTCAAGAACTGTGGGCAGATTTTTATGATCCTTGATTTATTAGATTAGTCTCAACTTTAAATGGCGGAATAAGTATAACAATTAACAGATAAATCATGAAAAAATAGATGTGATGGCACAAATTTTCTATAGAACTGGTTTTTATAACAGTTCCGGTGAGTTCGGCACCTCACCGGGACCTCTAGTTATTTATAATGCTAAGAATATGCATAAGTACATACTTAGAACATTATTTTTTAACTATTACAAATTTTAAGGCAAGCAAAAAAGGTTGTACTATGGCTATGGTACACCTAACCTAACCTGCTGATAGTAACCAGGCCATATAACCCACATCAAAAAAATTACTTGCTGATTATAAGGTACATCTGCTGAACTACACGAACAGAGCTCAGCTGTTAGCTTGAGGCCAGTCTTAATACTAAGAAGGAACGAGAACTTCTTTAAAACGCCAAATAAAAAAAAAGCAACATCAACCGGAATATTTTATGCAAAAAATAATTTGAATGTGCTATTCAAAGACCTGTAATAATAAGACAAGGCTAAATAAATTTAATGAGATATATACTTACAAAAACATGCCTTTTGAGTTCTCAGAGATTATTCTGGCTAAATTTGCTTACAAGCTTAAATTTAAACAATAAACAATTCATTACTTACAGTACGACATAACCAGCATGGCGCTTGTTTTGGTAAAGTTGTTTTTGTATATTACGAGCTATCACATTACTGCGTAGGAACGATAAAGCCATTATTCAAACACACAAGAGTTTATTTCATAAAAATAATTCGATATCTGAATGCCGAACATAAAAATAGAATTTCTTCACAAATCACAAGTGAACTGACAAGTATGACAACCTGACAACAGCTGATTACTTTTGTTAAAGTTTCCTTTGCCTGGCCATATTGAGCAGGCAAAGGAAACTTTGTCCATACAGCCTAGTCTTCGGTATTTATATTTTCTTAGGATTGAGTCCTGTCCAGTCTTTATCGATGTCGAGGTCCTAAGTCCTAGGTCCTTGTCCTTGCCCTCAGTATAGTAGTGATTCTTATACTGAGGTTTTCAGTGGACTTTTCGCGTCAATGTCTTTCACTATAGCACGTTAACACAACTTTTATGTCCAAGAAACCACCACTCCCGCACATAAAACAAGATAAATGCACTAGTTCCCGCCAAATGTCATTTAAATATACTTTATTAAATAATACCACAGATAATACCTATATAATATAATTCTTATAATAATACTAAAGAAAGAAAAAAGAGCCGAATTGAGTGTTTCAAAAGTTTATTATATTACTGTCTCTTATTTTTTTTACATCTGTTTTACACCAATTGATATGTCACACTATTTAATAACTGATGCAGATTAGTCTTTGTCATTGTATTCTTCAATTGTAGCAGAAATAGTATCTACAAGGGATATATCAACCATTTGACATGTACAAACGGTAATTGCAGATGTACTTTTATTTTGGACTGAGGCACTCTCTTTAAAATCTCGTTTTTTATTGATCTGGGGTTCTTTAATTGGTGGACTACAGCAGAAGTCAGTGTCCAGACCCATTTTCTCTCCATCTTCTAATGTTTGCGGAAGGTGTTGATTCAAAGTTTCTGGTAGGAGTAAGCTAGCTATGCCACCCGCTACTAGTAAAGTTCCCATTATGATCAATGGAAGAACCATGATGTCAGAACCCTATAAAAATAGGTATAATTAGAAAAAAATAAGATAAGCTTTAGAATATTTTAAATAATTTGTTTTTGTTTTTCTCTTTGTTAGGAGCCGTCTGACCTCTCAACCCTGTAAGGTCGCGTCGTTGCCTCGTTCGTTATTCAGCTGGTGCACCGCTAGCTGGTGAGGTCGCTCGGCTAAAATAAAGGTGACTAAATAGTCACCTTTTTTTTCAAATTGTTTTTTTTACATTTGAAAATGGCCACATATCCGAAATACATACTTGATTTTAAAAATCAATTAGTATGCTGACTTCACTTGGAATTTATCAATGGTTGGTAGCTTATGGAACTAAAGTGGTGCAAAGGCTCTTGTTGAAATCCGGCTCGATCACGTGAATTTTTTTTGCTGTTCTCAAACCGACTAAAGCGACATGGTCTCTACCTATCTATCTAGCTTTGAGGGCCCGGAGAATCGAGATGATCCTCAGACGGATGTCCCAGAGTTTCTGACAATTTATTTTCGCCTTAGTGTAAATAAATCATTAACTTGGAAATTGAAACTTATTATAATTCTTACCAAATAATTCACAAGCGGTATAAAGATAGGTCCAAGCATGCCCAATACTGAACTTAGACTCAGACCAAGACCTCTGACGACAGTTGGGTACAGCTCTGATGCCATCAATGGCAGCACAACGAATGATGAAGATATTCCCATCTTGCCGACACAGTATAAGGCCAGAGTTACGTGCGATTCTGCAAAAACACAATAAAGTAATGAACTTAACATTTACATACTTAAGTTGGGAAAATGTTGTGTATGTGATGTGTTTTTATTGTTGAATTAAATATTTTCTTCTTAACATCCAGGACAATTATGTTAAAAAACAATATTGCATGCTATTTTTAAGCCAAATATATGATTCAAGTGTGTTATGATATGACATCTATGTAAGCGACCATATTTGAAGCAATAAATAAATAAAAGAAACGTTTGTTTCCCCGAAAGGAAGGTAGAGGTCTACTCTACGCCCACATTATTTTAGCAGTTTAATTTTGTCTCACGTAATAGGTGGTGAGCTTAATTTCGTGTATAAATAGATAAGAGGTAGGATGTAGAAAGTGGAAACTCCCTTTTCAAACCTTTCAGGCCTTCATATTGGCTTAACGAAACTCTTAAACGGGAATGCCACTAATGGTTTACCCATTTCAGGACAGACCGTAATCATGAAATGCTTAACTCAAAAATAATTTACAGAACACCGAGCAAGCGGGGCTATGAGCGCCAAATTAAATGATAAAAGCTTTAGTAAAATTTGTAGTAATATAAGAAAATGTTTACTTACTTATCAGTCACACCTTTTTTCCCCTAAGAGGTAGGCAGAGGCATACTATACGCCCACATTTCTCGATATGTATTTCTGTCCCATGAAACAGGTGGTCAGCCCATGGCCAAGTTGAAACTTACAGGATTGGGTTGTGGTGATCTGCCATTATAATTCTTAATAAGGTCTTTAACTTGGCATAATACCTACCATGTAACTTACAACAGGGACCAACGGCTTTTACGTGCCTTCCGAAGCACGAAAACGTTTATAAATAGAAATGCCATTATCCATCTGACGATCAGCATTAACGCAGTGATCGTTTACAGAACACTGAGTTATCGGGACTATGAACACTTCCTAGAAAATATTCCGCTGTGCATAATTGGTTTACCTACCGTGCTGTACCAAAAACGTAGTTAAACAAGCTATTCCTCCAACAACCATACTCATACACAAGGTCCATCTTCTTCCAAGCCTCTCCATCGAAGGCCACAGAAACAAATAGGTGGGGAGCTCCACAATGCCCGCAAGGAAGAAATTCAAAAACTCGTCTCCTCCCAAGGCCGGCGCGTAGTATGACAACCCAACATAAACACTGGTATTCGTGAACCAAATGAAGGTTATTATGATGGTTTTCTTTCTCAAATTTGGTGTTCTAAAGAGATCCAATATGCCATATTTTCTGGATTTGGTTTTTTCGATATCCTCGTTTAGTTTATCGGTTTTATATTTGCGGTGAAGCTGCACCATGTAATTGGCTGGCAGGGGTTTACCGTTGATCCTGTGAATGTTCAAGTTGAACAATTTAAAAATCTATGCTAAAACAAAACTAAAGAGTTTCTTTGGTTGAACTTGCTGATCTCCTTTTTTCATGCAGTAATATTGTCAATTTAATAAAGGACGGAATTAAATGAGTGCTCCGGGGTTTGAAATAAATTTGGGGCGTAGCCGCGGGTGTCAGCTAGACACTAAATATAGTAGTAGTTAATTTTATCAACATTAAGCTTAATACTGAAAAAATGTTACAAAACACTTACCGGGCCAAATTCTTTAAAATAACTTCTGCCTTATCAAACTGCCCTCTTGCTAGAAGCCATCGAGGACTTTCTGGCATTGGCCAGAGATATAAGAAGAAGCAGACGAACGGAAGCGTAGTGGCCAGAGCTATATGACGCCAATCTCTGATTAGGTAGACCACTCCAGCGAGGAGGATGAGACCAGTTGAGTAGGCGATGTTGAGGAGAATTGTGCAGAGCGTTCTATTTTTTGGGCCGACTAGCTCTATAGCTGCGAATCACAATAAGTATTACAATTGTGGACAAAGCTGTATGTACGGAGTCATGCAAAATGTCATGTAATATTACAAACGTTCCTACTAGGTATTTCCTTGTGTAAAAGAAAAAAAAATTACAGACACCATAAAAAAACGCATGATCAAAAGAACCCTGATCAAAAGAACCCGAGAGGGGCCGTCCTATCCACAAAAAACACCGCGGTGTTCCGCCTCATCTTAAAACTGACTCTGTACTACTGCGCGCATGTACTCTGCACGTCGTCATCCCCTAACACGACAGCGGGGCGGGAGCGTCTGTCCCGTACGCTCCCGCACCCGCAAAGCCTCTCGTTTGGCCACCATCACCTCACTAGCAAACGAGGCGACGGCGGCCTAGCACTGTTGGCTGCCGACCATGGCTCGTAGCACGGCCGGTAGCGACAAGTTGACACCAATTGTGCCCGTGAGGGCGATACGTGGCCCGTCCCACGCCGGGCACACGGCGAGTGTGTGCTCCGCCGTGTCCACGATGCCACTTGAGCAGTGACGACACACGGGGTCCGGCTCCACCCCAGCCACCTCCCACAGGTACTTGGCCAATACGCCATGTCCTGTGAGGAGCTGACTGAGGTGAAACGTCGGCGCTTCGTGTGCCCACGGAGGACGGGACAGAAATACGGCGTAAATACAGTTAGTTCCATATTTGAACAGATTTAATAATATGAAGAAGCGCTCGTGGCCCCGCGGTCTCAGTGTTCTGTAAACGATCACTGAGTTACGCAACTTTCACTATGGCTGGTCCTCGGATGGGTGACCACTTTGTGGCATTTACATTTGCGAGCGTTTCCGTGCTTCGGAAGGCACGTTAAGCCGTTGGTCCCGGTTGCCTGTAAAATGGCAGTCGTTAAGCCTGGTTGCATGCCTTATGGGCGGCATGAAAAATTTCAACAGCAGGTAGCCACAATCTGCGTCTGTCTATTTCAACACGGCAATGGGCTCACCACCTATTACGTGGGACAGGTAAATCCACACGGTGAAAAGTAGGCATATAATATGCCTCTGCCACCCCTTCGGGGATAAGGCGTGATGTTTATTCTTTTTATTATGATTATGATATTTATTTATTTAATAATATTAGATCTTTACCTATGAAATTGCCGTTTTGTATTATGTATTTTTTATTTGTATTAATCGAAGTAATCACCCATGCATTCAATGCACCTTTGCCAACGCAGTGGCAGTTTATTGATGCCCTTCTTAAAAAAATCATTTTGTACTAACTCTCGGGTATTCATTTTTTTCCCCCAAGAAGTTATCCAAATTCTGGAAAAAGTAGTAGTCTGTAGGAGCAAGGTCTGGTGATTAGGGTGGATGACGAAGAGCTTCCAACCCCAGTTCTTGCAACTTGGAGACCGTCTGCTGTGCAGTATGAGGTAGCGCGTTGTCGTGCAGGAGCAGCGGAGACGAGCGATTGACCAATGCTGGTTGGAGATATGCCAGCTTCTCCATCATTGTGTTCAGTTCTTTACAGTAGACACATCTGTTGTAATGCTCACCCCGTTAGGTAAGAAGCTGTGATGAATCACACCGGCGCTAGACCACCAAACAGTGACCATCACTTTTCTAGGGGTAAGTTTTCGTTTAGGGCATTGTTTAGGTGCTGAACCAGGATCCAACCAATTTGCTGAACGCTTGCGATTATCAAACAGAATCCAGTCTCCATCGCAGGTAACAATGCGGTTCAAAATTCCTTCATTTGTGTGTTTGTTGAGCAGTGCAAGTAACGTCCCGACGCGTACTTCGCGCTGGCGATCATTCAGTTCGTGGGGCACACATTTGTCAAGCCTTTTTACCTTGCCAATTTGATGCAAATGGACCAATGTTTTGACGCTAACGTCGAAAGCTGCTGCTAATTCAGCCGTAGATTGTGTATCATTAGCTTCCACAATCGCCTTTAATTCGTCATTGTCGTCGACCAAAGTCTTCGAACGACCGCGAGGTTCATTTGTCAGGTCGAAATTTCTAGAACGGAAGCGAGCAAACCAATAACAGGTGGTGCGTTGGTTTGTAGTGTTAGCTCCGTAAACGTCGTTGATGTTGCGTGCCGCTTGTACCGCGTTGCTGCCACGACGGTACTCGTATTCCATAATTACTCAATTTTTTTTCATATCCATGATGACGAAAAATATTAAAATGCGCTGAAAATGTAATACTAATCAATAAACAAATGACTACTTTTGGAAAAAGAATTCCATGTTTTTAAAATAAAATTAATTTGAAATTAGAATTCTTAGCCAAACGAAAATTATTTTGATTTGAAATGGCCAGTACTGCAGAACAGCAATTTTATAGGTAAAGACCTATTATTAGACTAAACTATTGACGGTTTTATCGCGCACGGCAATGTATTACAGGGGCCCAATTGTCGATCATACGACTTGAAACCGTATACGGAAATTTGCTGCTGAAATGTCATTAGTTTTTTATTTAGTAACGGCGAAACAATAGACAAAAGTCTCTTCACTAGTAAATTTACGTCTACGCTTTCAAGTCGTATGATCGAGAATTAAGGCCCAGGCAACCTTTACACGTCAACTGACGCGTGACGCCCGACGTCCCCCCTTTGAAGTTAACGACGTTCCCGATGAAGTTAAAAACCATTTAAACCAACTGTGATGTAGGAACCAATACCTAAGTGTATTTCTATAGATCTTTCGGTGACTGACCTATATTAGGACCTATATTATGTAATATGATTTTGTAGGTACTTACCAAGCACGTAAGGAGTAGTCATGATAGCAGGAACAGTGAACCCGACACCAATTCTATAAATGATCCAAATCACATAGTTCTGAGCAAATGCAGTGGCTACTCCGAAGATACACTCAATCAGGAGGTAGATGAAGAACGAGGGTTTCCTCCCGAGGGTGTCTTGTAAGTATCCGAAGATGTAGTTGCCGATGATACCGCCGACAGCCAGCAAGACTAAACCAACGGTTGGGAGGAAATCCTTGCTGCAGACAAGGTTCCACTGTGAAATAATACGAGAGTATCAATCTTCAATGAAATCAATCCATCAAAGTGAACTGCTGGACGCAGACCTTTTCCAATTTCATTTTGGTAGGAAAATTGATCTTACTGTACCATTGTTTACTGTGTGCGGTGTTACACCGAGTAAATCCACACGGTCCCTGCCCTACCTATGTGTTCAATGCCGGGAGCCCCCTAGTAACTCCTCGGTAGGATGTCCCACAGTTCCCAGCAGACCCTTGGCTACGACTGCGGTCTCGCATAAGTGTTCGAGTATTATTCCACTTCATGGAGTGCAAGGAGTGCGTGAAGTTCTTACGTCATGTCGCCGTAGTGGCTAGGTTGGTACAGGACTTTGTTTCGAGTTAGTCAATAGGTGCACCACTCCCAGGCACGACTGGCTTAATAGCTGGCACCTGGCACTGGCACTTCGCTCGCTGCCATACGTAGTATATGAAAATATACTCGTTTTACTACTAATAAGTAATAAATTCAAAAGTTAAATGTTCTTGCCAAGAAGCGCTCCTGGTCACGCTGACGCAGTGTTCTGTAAACCATCATTGCGTTAAGTAACTTTCACGGATAGGTGACCACTTTGTGGCATTTGCAATTGCCAGCGTTTTCGTGCTTCGGAAGGCACGTTAAGCCGTTGGTTGCCAGTAACATGGCAGTCGCTAAGCCAAGTTTAAGGCCTAAAGGGCGGCTTAAAAATTTTCAACAGCAGATAGCCATAACCTGCGTCTGTCTATTTCAACACGGCAATGGGCTCACCACCTATTACGTGGGACAGGAATATACACGGTGAACAGTGGGCGTATTATATGCCTCTGCCACCCCTTTAGAGATAAGGCGTGATTGATACATAAATGTTCTTGCCCTTGGCCTTCTCGTTGATTTACTTTGTACTCCACAGAGCGCTTGTCCTAGCGTCAAATTCCGGTTGTATTCAAAATGTTCCACATGGTTTTAATTGTCAGGTAACTGCCGGGGTGGTAGCTTTGATTACGGAACTTGAGGCAAGGAAGGATATTAGCGTAAATCCTTATATATGTCTCGTCGTGGCGTATATTGTCACTAAACTCCTTCTGGTGTATTGATGTTCCTCCTCCTGTATTGACGTTCCTGCATTGATACAACAAAATAAATAAACCGCTATACTCACCTCACTTACTACGGTATTCTTATAGATATTCCTGTTGTACTCCCACCCCTTAGTACAGGGGATGACTTCCGCAGTAGAATGTAACAAAGTGAAGTCTTCAACGACGCGATAGTTCTTTGCGATGTCGCTGTAGTTCAGATTGTACATGGTGCACTCAGAATATTGTAGTGCCCCGTTCTTAAGCTCCGTAGGAATACTGCAAAATAATTCAAGTGACTTTAGAAGGAGAGGCATGAACAGTACACAGCAAAGCATTCACTTGGTCTAAGAAAGAGACACCCAAATCTTCGGGTTTCAGGCTAATTCAGCAAAAGAAGAGGCTCATTTGCTTAGAGGTACCAACCAAAGCTAATATCATATGATTTTTATGACTTTTTTTCATTTGCTGCAAAGCTCGTGTCTAGTTGACTGATGTGATGCTAGATTTTCATATAAAACTTGTAATATTTCATGTTTGGGCTGAAGTGGCTGTTTTCAATCGTATAGAAAAAGGTGTGATCAAACACCACTAACCTCAAATTCTTGATCAGATTCACATCCGAAATTATATCCAGTTCAGGCACTCGGCACCAGTGCTCCACGTTGGCTGCCATAAAGAGCTGAGCGTACGCATGAAACCCACAGGGTATAACAGCAGGAAGCATTATCAAATAGATGACCAGTTTCTGGTAACGACCGAATGGGCCCACATCTTCGAGAATTGCGTCGAAATCCATTCTGTGGATAGTAACCGTTTGAATAAAACAATTGAAAGTGAAAGTGAAGTGAAAGTGAAAGTGAAAAATCTTTATTCATGTAGGTCACAAAGTAACACTTATAAACGTCAAGATTATTGCTTCTACATTTACATTTACTGCCATATTCGCAACGCAATACTCGTAGGTAGAGCCTGAGGAAGAACCTGGCAATAAAACTCATGGCCACTCTTTTCTAATTGCCAGTAATTACATTAGTTTTATTTACATGATATTTGAACAAATCATAAAGTAATGAGTCTATACAAAACAAAATCAAATCAAAATGAGAGCGTTTCTAGTTGCCAGTTTTAAAGGCAGCCCACCCTTATGACGAAGACTCCGGCAAGAAACTCAATGGCTGCTATTTTATATGCAGGTATGGTTTACAATATTAAACTTACATTGTTCCTTCGGAGTTACGTAAGAACAGTCGACTAAACTTAATTTGCCTTACATATAAATAGTATTATTTGTAATAATTGCTATAACAGCTATGAGCTGACCAGTCCCAACAGACGGCACCCGTTCACGGGTATGACGCATATATCAGCCATCGCCCTACTCAACCGTATTATAGGGAATAAGGCGACCCGATACATTCACCACCACTGCTAGGACACTTAGGCGAGCATGACATACTCAAACTGCACGGAAACCTTCATGAAAATTTCAAAAATTATAAAAAGCTATGGGGACGGTGCTTACACAATAACAAATTAGATATAATTATATTAGTTATTACCGGGACCAAACACGGCCATCCTTCATACCCTTAGTTGCCTGACGTTTCAGATTACTTATGTTGAACAAATTTATTATTATTATTTCTATTTGTATATTTATGTGTGTTGACTTAGAGCGACTTACTCCCATGCATTTTTATCATTTTCTGAAATTTTATAATATGCCTTGTTACACAATTTGGCCTTGAACAGTCAAGGCCAAATTGTGTATATTGTCAGTAAATATGTTTAAAACAACAGTGTTTTAAACATATTTATTGACAATATTCTAATTTCATCGGGAAGTTTGTTATAGAATCGTATACATTGCCCCATAAAAGAATTGCTGATTATTTCGAGACGAGTAGAATGTAATACAAGATTATCTTTATGTCTAGTGTTTATATTATGTATATCACTTTTTTTAAGAAATGTGTCTATGTTTTTGTGCACATAAAGTAAATTCTCATATATATATATTGTGATATAACGGTAAGAATATTAATTTCTTTGAATCTATCACTTAGAGATATCCTGGGACGAAGCTGGTATATTGCTCTCACAGCTCTCTTCTGTAAAATAAATATCGTATTAATGTCCGCCGAGTCTCCCCAGAGAAGAATTCCGTATGACATAACGCTATGGAAATAACTGAAATAAACTATTCTAGCCATTTCAACATCAGTGAGCCGTCTTATTGTTTTTACTGCACATGCAGCAGAGCCTAATTTGCCTGACAATTTTCCTATATATGGTCCCCACTGCAACTTTGAGTAAATAATAATACCCAAAAACACACAAGCCCCAACAGTATCTAACCCTGATCCATTAAGTTGCACTTTGGTCGCCAAGCTGGTTCTGGTGATGAACGGAAAGGGCTATGGTGTTGGTATCTTTAAAGAGGAGCTCAGAATGTAATTGGTTTGGCGACTACTTTGTCATTTATTCCTGAAATATGTCAGAATTCCACCGATGCAGGCGTTTGTTCTTCATGCTAACCCTACGGACTAGTTAGAAAGAACGGATCGCGATCCTTGCATACTTCTTTCTTCTTTACCTGCTGACTGCACTGTTTGTAGACGCTTATCAAAATCTAACAGACTTATTAGCTATAAACTCTAAACATTATACTATTTGTAGCATCACCTATCCATCAGACACCATCAATATACGAGTACCTACTTATATACTTAGTTCGTCATGGCACTACTATGTTCACACATCCGTATTTTATTTGAGACTGGACTCCAGTGACATTAAGTTTCTTTTGTCCAGGAAAAAAGCATCTTGGAATAGGACAGGAATATAGGAACGTAGAGGGGGGATGATTTGTCCCAAGAAGACAAAAATCGATTGATCCTAAATCGATCTTATGACTTGACCGAAAAATTCCACATTGCTGGGACAAGACCTGAAAAATTATTACGTAGGTGCCTTGAAATATAAAAATGACCTACCTTTTAAAAAAAGGTATTTGATTATTTTTTTTAAAATCAGAGATAGTTACACCGAACTCACTTCACCATTGTCCACCTTCACTGATTCTATCCTGAATGCCAGATTCTAAAACCATTTAACTACTTACTTCTCAGGACTATAAATACAGGATGTTTAAAAAAACATTCCAATAGATAAACATGGTGCGGTGGTTGTTCGGAGCACAGAAGCAAAAAATAAATTCAAAACAAATAGTTCTGAAATTAAATGAAAATCTTTATTCATGGGTGATAAGAATTAAAGTCAAGAATAATGCTTCTTCATTTACATTAACTGCCAGCTTCGCTAATTAATAGGTACTTTAATTTGAGCCTGAGGAAGTACCTGACAATAAAACTTATGGCCACTTTTTTCTAACCGCCAGTAATGTAAGTAAAAAGTGTATGTAATGTAAATAAAACTAACGTAAGTATTATTTACATGATTTTTAAACTGTTTCGGAGAGAGGCGTCCATAAGCTGCAGTCTTCATGTTGGTGAAATTGTGACCCAAACTGCTGAAGCCTGGTTTGTTGGTACTCTCTTCTCTTTATATCTATACTAATATATAAAGCTGAAGAGTTTGTTTGTTTGATTGAACGCGGTAATCTCAGAAACTACAGGTCGGATATAAAAAAATCTTTTTGTGTTGAATAGCCCATTTATCTATAGCTATAGGCTATATATCATGACGCTACTACGACTACGCGACTCTGAATATGAATGGAGCAGTAATGATAAATGTCGACAAATCGGGCAATTTTTTTTACATTTTAGTAGAATTTATAAACGACGGGATTAAATAGGTGCGACGGGAGTACGAATGTCTAGGGGTCAAGGGGAAAAGCCGTGGGGGTCACCTAGTCAGTGTATACCCAGTTGCTCCCAAACCTTACTGGGATTTTAACTCAAAGTCCTCTTTTATTTGACTACTAGTGGCCGCTTTCATTTGACGTTTGAATTTTAGCATTGTTCCAACCATTGTTCCAGCTCCCAACCCCAAAACCGTAAGGGCGCCAGTATCGTTTCCTAGTCCGTTACTTAGAAGGTGAATTACAAGTGGTACTTGGACCCCCGAAACTCGTAATGTAAGTGTAATTTTAATATTGTAAGCCATTCCTTCATTTTAAAAGAGCATCTTTGGACTTTCTTGCCAGATTCTTCTTCATAAAGGGTAGACTGCCCTTAGAACTGGTAACTTGAATCGAAAGAAAGAAAGAAATAAAGAAAAACATTTGAATCTGCGTGTAACCATGCATAATACATAAAATGGCATATTATGGGAACTCCATAAAAAAAAAAAAAAACTTAAATGCCTATTTACGCCTCATCCACGCAGAACAGGGGACACTTTTCAGTATTTGCTGACGCGCGGGAAGCATGCTACTGCTGACACATGACAGCGCTGATTTTTAAAAGTCTCTTTTAAATCGCTCTCAATTTGATTTGATTTTGAACACAACATTTATTTTGTTTCTTGTGTATAAACTCATTATATTTATATATTATATTATGTCAAATATCATGTAAATCAATCTATTTTAATAACTGGCGGTTAGTGAAGAGTGGGCATGAGTTTTATTGCCAGGTTCTTCCTCAGGCTCTACGGATTACTTTGCGAATCTGGCAGTAAATGTAGAAGCAATAATCTTGACGTTCCTAAGAGTTACTTTGGGACCTACATGAATAAAGATTTTTCATTTCCATTTTCACCTGGTGGGGTATATACATTACATAATTATTGGAACGGTAATAAAGGAGGGGAGGTGCATCCCACCACACACCCTCGATCCGTGAATCCTAACGCAACAGCGGTCAAGGATAACCTCTACTAATAGTAGCGGAGGCATGGCAAACCGACCTCCTCAAGGAAAGGGTCGTAGGACCAGGTAAGAGTTAACCCTACCCTCAGGTATTACAAAAACATTTTTTACAGTTATATTTTTGTCCCACGTCAGATCATAAGTCAGACTCAATAGTCTGACTTATGACAAGACCTGAAAAATTATTACGTAGGTGCCTTGAAATATAAAAATGACCTACCTTTTAAAAAACGCAATCCGTTTTTTTTTTTAAAGTCAGAGATAGTTACACCGAACTCACTTCACCATTGTCCACCTTCACTGATTCTATCCTGAATGCCGGATTCCAAAACCATTTAACTACTTACTTCGCAGGACTATAAATACAAGATGTTTAAAAAAACATTCCAATAGATAAACATGGTGCGGTGGTTGTTCGGAGCACAGAAGCAAAAAATAAATACAAAACAAATAGTTCTGAAATTAAATGAAAATCTTTATTCATAGGTGATAAGAATGAAAGTCAAGAATAATGCTTCTTCATTTACATTAACTGCCAGCTTGGCTAATCAATAGGTACTTAAATTTGAGCCTGAGGTAGTACCTGGCAATAAAACTCATGGCCACTTTTTTCTAACCGCCAGTAATGTAAGTAAAAAGTGTTTGTAATGTACTTAAAACTAATGTAAGTATTATTTACATGATTTTTAAACTGTTTCGGAGAGAGGCGTCCATAAGCTGCAGTCTTCATGTTGGTGAAATTGTGACCCAAACTGCTGAAGCCTGGTTTGTTGGTACTCTCTTCTCTTTATATCTATACTAATATTTAAAGCTGAAGAGTTTGTTTGTTTGGTTGAACGTGCTAATCTCAGAAACTACAGGTCGGATATAAAAAAATCTTCAATTATTTTTTTCAATTAAGATCTTTCTTCAAATCGACTAAGTGGCAGACGATTTGAAGAAAGTTCTTCACGGTATACTTAAATAAAAAATAACTCTGCATGTATATAAAATAGGATGCGCGTGGGCAATTATTTCATTCACCGTAGTCAGTCAATTCGATTAGGGGAATAATTGGAGCTAAGGACCGTTCCCTGCCTAGCCAAGGTCGGAGCTGATCGTTGTAAGTATGGTTTCTCTTGTTAGTGATCTACTGCTATATCGAGGCATATATTGTAATTTTAATAATATTATTGCAAATTACCATTATCATTTAGACTACCCGTCGGGGATACAGCGTGAAAGATAGTTAAATGACACTACACACAAACTAAGCTATAAAGCTTGTACTATGGGATCTAGACATACATGCATACATAATATTTCTCAATATACTTATTATATACTAGCTTTTGCCTGCGGCTACGAGCGTGGTGATTTATATGTAACCAAAGAGAGAACCCAGAAGGTCGGATTTCTCCTTGGCACTCTAAGCCAGACTACGTTGGGTTTAAGTAGGGGTGGTAAACCAGACCGACACGGCATACGGATACGGAGACGGACGGTTGTGTGAATGATCGCGCATTCCTAACCGATTTAAATTATTAGTTTTCCCCACAAAGGGTGTGTGTGTGTGTCTGTGGTGTGTGTGTGTGTGTGTGTGTGTGTGTGTGTGTGTGTGGGTGTGTGTGTGTGTGTGCGCGTGTTAAGGCATCGAACAGTAAGGGAATTGCTGACTAGAAGTTCACCTCGCTATTGCGTCAGACATCAGTCACGAGCTTGGACACGAGGTGCTGACGCAGCGACGCTCAAGTTCTCATGCAATCGCAGTTACTCAAATTGCACACTTCGTATCTAGCATCGAACGTAGTCGGTTCCTTTAGTTCGTAATTTATTATTAAGTGTAATTTCTGTTCAATTAATTAAATTAGTTTTAAAAGTATATCCACACGGTGAAAAGTGGGCATATAATATGCCTCTGCCACCCCTTCGGGGATAAGGCGTGATGGATATTTAATTTGGTTTTTTTTGGAACCATCGGCTGCAGGTTACTTAATTGGCGCAGTCGGTAGGATACTCGAAGCAGTGCGCGGCGCGTTCAAGGACTCTCGTATCGAATCCTGTCGGCTCCGCAAGGCCGCTGAGCGTGGTCCACGGCCCGAATCGAGTATCAAGAACCTCAGTAAGCAGTAGCCGGTGCATCCAGACATTGATGATCCAGATTACCAAATGATGAGACTGTAAGTACATTAGAATCATTTTTCTTGTTGCTTGCATTGCTTCCTTTTGTTCCACTCCAGTCTCACTAAACCTTCAAGATTTTTCACCCAAGGCAATCTACTTCTGATAGAGTTGCGAGGGAGGGTAGGCGTAATAAGTTAGACTTAAATAGGGACTTAGTTAGCTTAAGGGAAGAAGAGGAAATGAGTCTGTCAGGTCAGCCAGCAGATTTCCTTCCTCGTAGGGACCCCATAGACGCTATTTTTAAGGCTCTTAGGTTAGTCCCAGAATTCGATGGTAACCCCAACATACTCACTAGGTTCATTAGTCTATGTGATGAATTAGTCAAGAGATTTTTAAACCCTGCACAGGGACACGAGTTAGAAAATCAATCCTTACTCAACGGCATTCTTAATAAGGTTACGGGTAATGCCGCGAGGCTTATAAATACGAATGGTATACCGACGGACTGGAATGGAATTCGTACAGCCTTGATAAATAATTTCGCAGATCAACGTGACGAAACAGCGCTATATAATGATTTGTCTTTACTGACCCAAGGTCACAGTACTCCTCAAGAATTTTACGAACGTTGCCAGAATTTGTTCAGCATCATTATGACGTATGTTATGTTACACGATGATCTGTCCAGTACAGTAGAAGCTAAACGTCAACTCTATAAAAAACTAACTCTCCAATCTTACTTACGCGGTTTGAGAGATCCGCTGGGCGCACGTATTAGATGCATGCGTCCCGTATCTATAGAGCAGGCACTAGAGTACGTACAGGAGGAAACTAACACCCTATACTTACAGCAGCGTAACGATAACTTCTTAGATAAGAAACAGCCACATGCTAATTTTATGGGCATGCACCAAAAGCAGACTAATAATTCGCATCCCCCATTCCCTCTCGCTAAAACTATAAACTACGGCATGCCTAAGCCAGGACCTTCACAGCAACCACCTACACAGGGCCATTCAGCCGGCCCCTGGAGACCAATTAACCATGGGCCTCAACCGTTCCGAGGACCAACAAGAACCCAACAGATATTTAGGGCTGCTCCACCTAACTACAACGAACGTAGTAACGTATTTAGGTTACCTCCGCGAAATGCACCCATCGGGATGGGTCCGCAAACTACTCTACTACCATGAGTGGCGTCAGTCACTACGTTAGTAGGCCGATGCCAATTCGAGGTCATGATTGGAATAAGTCCGGCAACCCACCGCCGAGTAATTATTTTAAATCACGCGAATTCAATTTTAACGATTGTCCCGACTATGAATACGGCCCATGTTACGAACAGTACGCGGTGTACGATTACTTTGAGCCGGAATGCTACGAATACTATAATTGCGATAGTAATGAGTATTATCATCAATCTTCTTATGACGATATGTCACAGACAGTAGACGAAAATTTACCGGGCAGTTCAGCACCTGCAATCCAGGAGGATTTTTGCAAGGACACTCAGTCCGACAAACCAAAATAGAAATTAATACCCAAACTCAACGTCAACTTCCTTACATCCAAATACAGGACCCGCCTTTACAATTACTAATCGATACTGGGGCCAACCAGTCGTTCATTAGCCCAGAAGCCGCTCAGAGTTTCTACTCGCATTTACCTCTAGATTACGAGCCGTTTCAAGTTACAAATATCCACGGCACCACAAGTGCCGATCATACCATTACTATACCGTGTTTCTCAGAATTCAATGATAGAGATAGTATTAAGTTATTCGTTTATAAATTTCATAAGCACTTTGATGGGTTAATAGGTTCCGATTTACTAGGTGAATGGCAAGCAAACATAGATTTCAAAAATATGCGGCTTAATACTAAGTATGCTATGAACACAATTCGTGTTCATGACTCCCGTAATGTCAACCTCTACGAGGATATTATACCAGCAGGGTCGTCAAAATTAGTTAAATTGCCGATTAACATTCACGATGGTTCTGCATATATACCGGAGCAAGTAATTTCTAATTGTAGAATTAGCGAGTGTCTCACGTCAGTTATTAATAGCCGCGGAGTAATAGAGGTCGTAAATCCAAGCAAACACGATATCATTTTCTCTGTTGATCGTCAAGTCACAGCTGAACTTTTCAACGCCGAGTGCGTACGCGACCCCCTACTCTCTAGACGTGCCCAGGAAGTGATTTCTAATTTACGTACCGATCATTTGAACCCAGAGGAGCGTGCTAACCTCGAAAACCTCTATGGACAATACGCGGATGTGTTCTATGTGGAAGGCGAGCCTTTAACCTTTACCAACCAAATTAAACATAGGATACAAACTACCGATGAGACACCTGTTTACACAAAAAGCTATCGCTATCCTTTTATACACCGGGAAGAAATTAGGAACCAGATCCAAAAGATGTTAAATCAAGGGATAATCAGACCGTCACACTCGGCTTGGAGCTCACCTATCTGGGTGATACCCAAGAAATTAGACGCTTCAGGTAAAGCTAAGTGGCGTATCGTAGTAGACTTCAGAAAACTAAACGAAAAGACATTAGACGACAAGTATCCATTACCCAAAATCACCGACATTCTTGATAAGCTAGGTAACTGCCAATACTTCACAACCTTGGACCTAGCAAGTGGCTTTTATCAAGTCGAGATGGATCCAAGGGACATCCCCAAAACAGCCTTCAATGTAGAGCAAGGACACTTCGAGTTCTTAAGAATGCCACTAGGAGTCAAAAACTCACCGTCTACCTTCCAAAGGGTAATGGACAACGTTCTCAGAGGCCTTCAGAACGTCATATGTCTCGTGTACTTAGATGATATTATAATCTTCAGTACATCACTTCAAGAGCATATGAACAACCTGGAGAAGGTTTTCCAGCGACTGAGGGAGTCCAACTTTAAAATACAGCTTGATAAATCAGAGTTTCTTAAGCTGGAAACTGCTTTTCTTGGCCACATCATCAGCAACAAAGGCGTAAAGCCAAATCCTGACAAAATAGCCGCTATTCAAAATTATCCGTTGCCCAAGACACCCACGGAAATAAAACGATTCCTAGGCTTACTCGGCTACTATCGTAAGTTTATCCCTGACTTCGCTCGTTTGACGAAACCCCTCACTCAGTGTTTGAAAAAAGGCTCAAAAATTGCTTTCACTCCTGAATACACAAATTGTTTCGAGAAATGCAAAACCCTCCTTATAAACGACCCCATACTTCAATACCCTGACTTCTCAAAAGAATTCCTTCTCACTACGGACGCTTCCAATTTAGCCATTGGTGCTGTGCTGTCACAAGGGCCCATAGGGAGTGACAAACCGATAGCTTATACCTCACGAACCCTCAACTCCAGTGAAATCAACTACAGTACCATCGAGAAAGAGTTACTTGCGATAGTTTGGGCTACGAAGTACTTCCGCCCTTACTTGTACGGACGCAAATTTAAGATCATTACAGACCACAAGCCATTCCAGTGGGTTATGAATTTCAAAGAACCCAACTCTCGCTTAACTCGTTGGCGATTAAAGTTGAGTGAATATAACTTTACCGTTATCTATAAACAGGGCAAGTCAAACACCAACGCTGACGCCTTGTCAAGAATCGAAGTCTGTAACGAAGACACTAGCTCAGTGGCAGTTAATCCCTCCGTTAACCAGCCTATGTTGGACGAATCTAGGACCCTTACAGCTCACACAGACGCTGAAAATCCCATATTGGAAATACCCATCACAGATGAACCCTTAAATAAATTCAATAGGCAAATAGTTTTTACTGTTGTTGGTGCTTACAGGTCCAAAACCATTGTTACCAAACCTTTCGATACCCATACGCGAACAACAGTACCATACACAGCTGTACTAGGTGTAGACCTTTAGAAGTCATAAGTGGCCACTTTGACCCACGTGACCCTTTAAATCTAGACGTAACCGAACATTTAATGCAACAATATATGCAGGATCACCAGTCGAAAATGCGTAAAGTCTACGAGATAATTAATGAAAACTCTATTAGGGATAGGACAGACATAATAGATAATTTAAATAAAAATCGGGAACCAGAAGAAAGCTACATCCCCAATCAACAGATATTTATTAAAAAACCCCCTAGCTTCTCGTCAAAAGCTAGCCCAATTACGCAAACCAATACTCGAATTAGACCTTGTAGACGCAATCAAAGAATATGTTCACCCGAAGGTAAAGACAGGGATATTAATCAACCCACCTTTAGAGATGTACAACATCATTCCAATCGTCCAAAATCATTTTAAAAGTTCTTCCATGAACTTAGTCCTAACCAAAACGGTGGTTGAGAATATCAAAGAGTATTTACGTCAGCAGGAAAAAATTCAGAAGTACCACGACGGAAAAACCAATCATCGCGGTATTAACGAGTGCTATTCTGCATTGACGCGACGTTACTACTGGCCCAAGATGAAAGAACAGATTACGAAGTACATCAATGAATGTACGATCTGTGGGCAAAGCAAGTATGACCGTAATCCCATTAGACAACAGTTTCACTTAGTGCCACCACCGACAAAGCCTTTTGAAGTTATTCATATGGACCTATTTACTGTGGAAACAGAGAAATTCCTTACCATCATAGACTCTTTCTCAAAGTATGCTCAAGCGTACCATCTGAGGGATGGAACCGCCATGAGTGTAATTCAAGCTTTACTTATCTTCTGTACTCATCACGGTGTCCCAATAACGATAGTAACTGATCGTGGAACCGAGTTCACGAACCAGTTATTCCTCGAGTTTACACGATTACATCAGATACAGCACCACAAGATCTTAGCTCACGCGCCCAACGAAAATTGAATGGTAGAACGCCTACATTCCACCCTTCTAGAACACCTTAGAATACTTAAAATAAAGCATCGTACCGAGTCCGCTATTAACCTGATGCCCTATGCCATTTTAGCTTACAACAGTACCATACACAGCTTTACTAGGTGTAGACCTTTAGAAGTCATAAGTGGCCACTTTGACCCACGTGACCCTTTAAATCTAGACGTAACCGAACATTTAATGCAACAATATATGCAGGATCACCAGTCGAAAATGCGTAAAGTCTACGAGATAATTAATGAAAACTCTATTAGGGATAGGACAGACATAATAGATAATTTAATTAAAAATCGGGAACCAGAAGAAAGCTACATCCCCAATCAACAGATATTTATTAAAAAACCCCCTAGCTTCTCGTCAAAAGCTAGCCCCAAGATTCACACAAGATACAATACTCGCAGATCTACCCATACACATTTACACTAAAAAGAAACGTGGTCCCGTCGCCAAATCCCGTTTAAAAAGGGTACCTAAGGCAGCACGATTGTTACAGGACGATCCTGATGTTCCTTCTACCAGCGGTAGCCGCCCAAGAGATAACACTTGAAAGCATCGACGATGGCCCAGGACTCCTACCCTTCGACTTAGGTCCAACTAAGATAATTTCTCAATACCACTCCTTCCCACAATTCGTTGACATTGAAGAGTTAGCGTCTAAAGTCACAAGCGTCAAAGATCAACTAGACAGTATTGAACCCCAACTAAATAACAAGACTTTCTCACTGTATGAAGTCCATATCCAGTACCTTCGTACCAAGTTAGATAAAGTAACAGAACAAATAGAAACTTTCACTTCAAGTCGTGTTAAACGGGGATTGATAGATGGATTAGGCTCTGTAATCAAAAGTATCTCAGGTAATTTAGATTATAACGATGCCATACGCTACGATAATGCTGTAAAAGTACTAGAAGGGAACCAAAAAGAGTTAAGTTTGCAGTATAATCATCATATTAGCCTAAGTAAGGAATGGATGTCCCAACAGTCTAAAGTCATAGATAGCCTAACCAATAACCAGAATAAAATCATCGAGATGGCCAATACTCGGATAAACACCTCCAATATAGCCAATGTAGGTTTAACTACACTTGCTCATCTATCTCAACTATTAACTATCATGAGCGATAATATAGAAGAGCTCTCCGAGGAAATGCTAGGAATGGAAAATCTATTAGCTTTTATTAACTTAACCTAAAAGCATTAACGGCTATGATAAATAGGGTACGTAACCTTTACGATAAGGACGAAATACTAGATATAAGTATTAGGGATTATTTAGATATAATTAGTTTGGGCTCTTATTATAGTAACAGTAAGATAGTTATAGTATTTAAAATACCGATTGCCTTACCTAAAACCTATCATCTATACAAACTATCCGTCGTACCTAACAAAAGCCATGAAGTCCTTATTCCATCCTCACCTTTCATAGCAATACATGAGTCTGATTTTATGTACATGGAGGCAGAATGCCCGTAGGTAACCGACTGGTATATCTGTGAAAAGTTATCAAGCTTCAATCACCACGATCAAGAAGACTGCATCCAGCGGGTCATTACAAAACAGACGTTAGACTCCTCCTGCAACTTCACTCCAATCTCACTTACAAAGGCAGCCTTCGAGCGACTAGACGACAAGCACTATACAATCTCTTTCCCGAAACCTACCAAGGTGCAGACATCGTGTGAGAGAAACATCTTCAAAATGCTTCAAGGAAGTTATCTAGCCGTCTTGCCTCAAGACTGTTATCTAAAGACTTCTGAGTTCACTATAGCTAATACCAACAATCGTTTAAAGGGACAAGCTACGAAGATAATGGATCTACCATTAAACTACAACAGGAATTCATCTTTGCAACCCACTCTCACACTGAATTCAATAAACCTAGAAAATTTACACGCCAGCCATACCAAGATAATGATGCAGCCTCCGGTTGATCTACAAGCGGTGCAAGACACATCATTATACCATACCACATTACCCATGTATGTTATCCTGTGTGCTGCAGTCGTCGTTTTAACCTACGTCCTTATTAAGAGGCACCTTCGTCGAACTATCAAGATATCAGACCATGAATTAAGCCAACCTACAAGCCAAGATGGCAAGAAGACAGACTCTGAACCATCGCAACATCCAAGTCATACTCCGGATCATTATTCAGCACTATTCTCAACAAAGTTCTCAAATAGATGCTGAACTACGGCGGGAGGTGTTAAGGCATCGAACAGTAAGGGAATAGCTGACTAGAAGTTCACCTCGCTATTGCGTCAGACATCAGTCACGAGCTTGGACACGAGGTGCTGACGCAGCGACGCTCAAGTTCTCATGCAATCGCAGTTACTCAAGTTGCACACTTCGTATCTAGCATCGAACGTAGTCGGTTCCTTTAGTTCGTAATTTTGTATTAAGTGTAATTTCTGTTCAATTAATTAAATTAGTTTTAAAAGTAAATTTGGTTTTTTTTGGAATCATCGGCTGCAGGTTACTTAATTCGCGCGTGTTGTTGTTGATCAACATTTCTGACGCTTCGGCGGCCGCTGCCGCGGCACTTTCGTTACGCTCGTTCGCCTCGCGCGTTTGTGGTCACTACTGATTTCGATCTGGCTAAGTAAGTTACATCATGAGAACAATTATTATGTCCATGTGAGATTCAAAATTTTTAACAGGGTTGGTTGGCGGGGGTCGAAAAGGGGTTCATTTTTTATTTGTCATTTACTCATGAAGACACCCTCTTTACAACCCCGAAAACTAGTCTAAATCGGTTAGGAATGCGCGATCATGCACACCGAATGAAAAGAGGTTCTCCTCCGTTTTTCTTATTCAAAATGGCGTTTGCGCCAATTTTCGTTATGATATTAATAAATAATAATAGTAATTTCGGAAGTACACCCAGTTCTACTTATCTGGTACCCTCGTGTGAGAATTGACCAGTTGGGAGAACCCGTAGGTTAGGGCAAATTCGTGAGCAGCTCTCCCCGCAAAGTCAGTGCCCAGAAAACCCAACCAATCAACATGGTGACCGTTGAAGTCCCCCAGCATCACTATCTCTGCGGAGGGATACTGCTCAATGACTTTGTCAGTCGTTATTTGCAGGTGGTCAAAGAGGCGAACTGTGTCCGTGTCACAGCTGTGAGACCTGTAAATGCACGCGTAGATCCGGGTGTGGCCCCCGTGATCCACGCGTACCCATAGTGTAGTCAGGTCCCTGTCTTCAAGGCTCTCAAGACGGCTACAGCAGATATTATCCCGGACGTACATTCATACCCCGGCTTGTCGCCTGAAGTTGTACTCCAGTTTGTAGCCGGGGTACATCAAGTAAGATGTATCGGTCGGGCATGGTATCTTTGTCTCCGTCAAGAAAAATAAGGTCGGCTGCGCAGTCTCAAGGTGGTGGAGGACTGCGTTCATGTTTGTGTGTATTCCCCTGATGTTGCAAAAGTCCACATGCAACGTGGACGACGATGTCGCTGTGGAACCATTTTTCTTATTTTTTGGAGCCATGTTTTTTTTTAAAATGAGGGTATTTAGAAAGATGACGATGGAGGGGTGCCTGTGTAACGGTGACGCAGGAGACTAAGCGGGGCTCTAACTCTCCAACGGCAGGCAAAGGTAATGCGGCTGGCTGGCACGGCGGGCGGAAGGGCCCCCGATCCCCCCCTAATGCAGTGGCCGGGTCTCCTCCTCCGGCACGACCACAGCATCATGGACTTTTCACAGAAAACCGTTGTTAGCTATACCATAAATTTAACATAGCCAAGTAGTGTCTAGTAAATATTTAGTTAATAAAACACACGCGGATTTTATACATAATTAATTTTATTGTTTTATTTTATACAAGGTATAGGTATATTTCGAAAGAGAGGAACTCTTCGACACAGATACTGTACATTGTTCTTCTCGAAGCTCCCCCTTTTTTGTTATGTACTTTATTTGCAGAATTTTGTATTTGATTTTTAACTAACTTTCCGATGAGGTGAATGACAATGCATGAGAATATGATATAAATTTAATTTCAAATTTCATAATCCTCCAACGCCAAAAATACTTGCTTATAGTTTACGGAAGAACCCTTAAAATGTAATATTGTACCTAAATACGATATGTCTGCTGTGAGTTTTCGAAGATTCGGTTTCTCTGGAGACCACTTTAGTTATACTTTAGCATATGGTCGAAGTTATAAATTAATTGTTATTTACTGATAATACTGGTCTCACTACAGGGGATGCCGAGAGACCGTGCGAAGTGGAGGAGAAAAAGTAGGAAAGCGGACCCCGGGCGTTGAGAGACGCAACTGGAACAGACGCTCGGATGATGATGATGATACTATCAGTTAAGGGTGGAATTTTGTAATTGATAAAGTAACTTCCAAAATGAGCCATATACTGCAAATTTGAAGCATAGCTTAGCTCAGAAGTGGATGAGTATGCATGAAGATGTGAAAAAAGAAGTAATATTACGGTTTAAGTATTCTATATATCTTATATTATCTTATATATATCTATACTTAATATTATAAAGCTGAAGAGTTTGTTTGTTTTTTGGTTGAACGCGCTAATCTCAGGAACTACGGGTCGTATTTAAAAAATTATTTTTGTGTTACCACACATACATAGTCAAAGCTAGCGTCTGTGCCTTGTCACTCACTGCTGCAGCAAATGTTGCAACAATTTCACGCATTCCTTCAAAAAAAAAAAAATGGCAATATCTAAGAAAAAGAAAGAGGATCACAGTGGCCGCCCAAAACCCCGCAAAATTTGCTTTCGAGGTGGAGTTCACTAACATCCGTGGACTCCACTCAAACCTCGATGCCGTCCACCACCACCTTGAGACGGCACGGCCAGCTGTGATGTTCCTCACGGAGACGCAAATACGCCGCCCTGACGACTCGTCTTACCTATGTTACCCCGGCTATATCATCGAGGAGCAATTTCGAGATAAAGCAGGGGCGTGCGTGTTCGTTAGGGCGGATGTTTGCTGTCGCCGGTTGCGTTGCCTCGAGAACTCCTCCTACTCTGTCCTTTGGCTGTACGTGGATCATGGCCATGAGCCAGATCTACGTGTGCGTATACCGTTTCCACACAGGGAAAGCGGAGACGACTAGGCTGTTTTAATACCTCAGCGAGGGGGCCGATGATGCGCAGGTGCGGTTCCCGAACGCCGTGTTGCTGTTTCTGGGGGACTTCAACGGTCACCACACTGAGTGGCTGGGGTCCCTCAAGACCTGACGGACGGGACGTGCCGCCCATGCATTCGCTCTCTCCCATGGTCTGACCCAGATGGTACGCGGGATCACGCGGATACGAGACAGGTCAGACCACGCGCCCGCTTTGCTGGACCTACTGATGACGAGTCGCCCAGACCGGCACAGTGTGTCGGTGGGCGCTACATTGGGCACCTCCGACCACTGTGTTGTGCAGACTCGCATGCTGGCGTCATCTCCTGCACGTGCAGTAGAGGAAACGCGGCGATTATGGCATTACTCGTCGGCAGATTGGGATGGTCTTCGCGAGTACTTTGCGTCCATCCCATGGAGTCAGCGCTGCTTTGCAAGCAAAGCTGTGTCGGCAAGTGCCTCCGCGATTGCTGGTGAGATCAGTTTAGGGATGGAATATTACATCCCATATACTGATGTCGCCAGCATTCGCAAAACTCGGCCCTGGTTCGGGCGTGAGTGCGCCGAGGCTGTTCAACAAAAGCAGACGGCGTATCGCGCCTGGGTCAGGGCTCGGGCGGTGCGCGATCCGAAAGTAGGCCGCCTCAAGGCAGCGTACAACAGGTCCACTAGGGCCAGCAAGAGGGCGTTCAGGAGAGCGGATGCCCAGTGCGTCGCGCGGCTGGGCCGGTAGCTTACGTCACATCCAACGGGCAGCCGTGGATACTGGCAACTGGCCAAAGCCGTGCAGGCCAACTTCTGCCAAACCTCGTTGCCCCCGCTGCGTTACACTGGCTCACAAAGCTCAAGACAAAGCCAACTTGCTTGCAAATCTCTTTGCTGCTAATTCCCGGGTCGACGACTGTGGCCTGCAGCCACCCACCATTACTAATTGTGGCTACACAATGCCTGATATTGTGATCAGGCAATGTGACGTACGGGCAGTGCTACGGTCACTCGACACGCGGAAAGCGAGTGGTCCTGACGGTATTCCGGCGGTGGTACTTCAAAAATGTGCAGCCGAGTTGTCTCCAGCGCTAACGCGTCTGTACCGTCTTTCGTATTCTTCCGGGGACGTGCCGGGGGCTTGGAAGAAAGCGAACGTACAAACGATTCCCAAAAAAGGGGATCGTTCAGATCCAGCAGCCCCATAGCTATCACCTCAGTTATCTGTAAAGTGTTCGAGCTCATTGCAAACAAGCAGCTAATGCGATACCTAGAGGATCACTCGTTGATCAATGATCGGCAATATGGCTTTAGGCCCAAACGCTCAACGGGTGATCTTCTAGCGTACGTAACACATGTTTGGAGTGAGGCTATGGAAAGGCACGGTGAATCCTTGGCTATAAGTCTGGACATTGCCAAAGCCTTCGATAGAGTTTGGCATGCGTCGCTTCTTTCCAAGCTACCGTCATATGGTCTACCGCCTCAATTGTGCTGCTGGATGGCCAGCTTCTTACAAGGGCGTCGTATGCGGGTCCTCTGTGATGGCCAGGCTTCTTGCTTTTTGCGGGTTAATGCCGGGGTACCACAGGGGTCTGTATTGTCGCCAACTCTCTTTCTTCTGCATATCAATGACATGCTGTCCCTCGGGAACATTCATTGCTAAGCAGCTGATAGCACGTTGCACGGGAGTTATTCTGCCCGTCCAGCAGTGGGAAGGGCCGACATTGAGGAAAAAAGACGGCAACTTGTGGCTGATGTCGACCGGGTTCTGAATCGCATTTCCGGATGGGGTTCTGTAAAACCTGGTCGATTTCAATGCCCGAAAAACACAGGCGTGTGCGTTTACAGCAAATAAATCCCCTTTCCTACCTCTACCATCTCTTCAGAACACTACAATACCAATGAAGGACAATCTAGACATCCTCGGCATAGACGTTCGTCGTGAGCTCAGTAACAAATCTTATATAGAGAGCTGTATTGGGCTAGCCTCGCGGAAGTTAGGAGTCTTGAATAAGGTGAGACGTTTTTTCACGCCGCAGCAGAGATGTATGTTGTACAAAACACAGATTCGTCCCTGCGTCGAATACTGTTCTCACCTTTGGGATGATTCTGCGAGGTACTTGCTGGACGCGCTCGACGCTATGCAGAGACGTGCTATTCGCATTATAGATTGTCCTGAGGTAACAGTAAGCCTTGAGCCGCTGGCGCAGCGTAGAACCATAGCGTCCTTGGCTGCATTTTACCGCATTTACCAAGGCGAGTGTTCTGAAGAGCTCTTCAACCTAATCCCACCCTCTCCTTTTCATTCCCGAACAACGCGTGCTGGGCAGAAGTGCCACTCCCATTCAGTGGACAGAATTTTCGCCAGAACGGAACTATTTAAAAGATCGTTTCTCTGTCGAACTATAGTTACCTGGAACGCTCTACCAGCGCACGTGTTTCCTTCCTCTTACAATCCCGGGTTCTTCAAGCGGAGCGTGAAGAGGCACATCATTGGGCCGCCAACTTGAGGGACGCTGTCAGTAGTCATGTAGACTAAGAGAGTGCCCCTCAATTCGCTACATGTCGTCATGGCTTTCCATCAGGCGGACGGCGTCATTTTGGCGAGATAGATATAAAAAAAAAAAAAAAATAGATAGCCCATTTATCGAGGAAGGCTATAGGCTATATATCATTACGCTACTACACTGGGGAACAGAGCAGTAGTAATAAATGTCGACAAATCGGTATCCATCATTGTAGAATTTATAAGCCACGGGATTAAATAGGTGCGACGGGAGGTCGAAATATTTCACGGGCGAAGCTGTTTTGTCTGTCAATTCTAAAATAGTTAAGAATAAATTACAAGCTTGTGCTGTATAAATTTTGATTACTTATTTATACAATTTTAGGTCTTTTATTTGTTTGTGTTTTAGTTACCTTGAGTCTACAGTGAGAATAAAAGAAAGGTTTGAGTACTAAGATTTTATGTAGAGTACTTAAGAACCAGAATGAACCACTTTCCATTCGGGAACTAAATACATTGGCATTTAGTTCCCGGAGGGGGGAGTCGAACGTCAAGACAACAATAAAAAAAACGAGTATTTAAATCTTATGGCACATTTTGCGGTACCACTCAGGATCATTCTTGGCCACACTGTCCGGTCTGCCATCTTTATGCCGGTAGTGGAATTCGGAGACGCCTCGTCCTGGGACATTGTTGACTATGAACTTGCAGAATCGCTCGCACATTCGTGCGTCCCAATCTGAGGACACGTAGTGGACGGACTCGTACTCCACTATAACCTGGTAAAAAAAATAAAAAATATGTGTGTCACGTGTACCAGATAAGAAGATACACAAAGAAGAGTACACAGATAAGGAGAAACTTCTTTACGACATTTTTTTACAGCTATAAAATTTCTCTCAAACGATCACTGAGTTACGCAACTTTCACTATGGCTGGTCCTCGGATGGGTGACCACTTTGTGGCATTTACATTTGCGAGCGTTTCTGTGCTTCGGAAATCACGTTAAGCCGTTGGTCCCGGTTGCCAGTAAAATGGCAGTCGTTAAGCCTGGTTGAAGGCCTTATGGGCGGCTTGAAAATTTCAACAGCAGGTAGCCACAACCTGCGTCTGTCTATTTCAACACGGCAATGGGCTCACCACCTATTACGTGGGACAGGAATCCACACGGTGAAAAGTGGGCATATTATATGCCTCTGCCACCCCTTCGGGGATAAGGCGTGATGGATATTTATTTATTTATTTATTCAATTAACATTAGACAGGAACAGGTAGTAGTGTGTGGGTGCACTAACAAAGTCCTTTTCTGGACCTGGTGTTGCGTATGTCTATAGGTGATCACTTTCAATCGAATAAGACGGACGCTGGTTTTGCAAACTTAGCGGTTTACGAGGGTGGTTTGATAAGTCCGTGACTTTGGAAAGAAGAAGCGCACTTTGTTCCATTTTTTAAATTAGTTTTTACATAATCTCTTTTCAACTCTACACACTTAGTCCAGCGATGTTCCAACCTCTTCAATCCATCAAAAAATATTTTTGTCAAACCCTGAAAAATAGGCCTCAGTTTCAGCTACCACCTCTTTGTCTAATGAAAAACTTTGCCCGCCAAGCCATTTCTTCGTGTTAGGGAAGAGAAAGAAGTCACAGGGGGCTAAATCTGGCGAATACGGAGGGTGTGGCAATAATTGGTATCCTAATTCGATAAGTTTTGAAGTCGCAATTGCAGACGAGTGGGACGGAGCATTATCCTAATGAAACATAACTTTTTTCTTTGCAAGATGCGGTCGTTTCTTGACTAACTCTTCATTGCATCTAACAATGCTGCATAGTAAGCTCCAGTTATTTCTCCAAAAAATCGATATGAATGACCCCTTGGCTGTCCCAAAAGACTGTGGCCATCACTTTACCAGCCGAATTAACCGTTTTTACCTTCTTTGGGGCAAGTTACCCGGTAGAAGTCCACTGCTTATACTGTTCCTTAGTCTCTGGTGTGTAATGTCGCGTCATGTTTCGTCCACTGTTACGTACCGACGCATAAATTCACTCGGACTGCGGTTATAAACGGCCAGGCACTCCTCAGAAGCGGTTTCGTTATTGGACGACTGTCAGTAAACGCAGCAAAAAGCTTTCCCCAAAAAGGGTTTCTTGCGGAAAGCTTTTTCATGCCCAGAATATTATGCAAAATATAAAAAAACTCGTTCAGTCGAGATGTGCACAGCATCAGCTATTTCGCGTATCTCTACTCAACGGTCTGCCAAAACAATATCGTGGATTTTGTTAACCATACCCTCAACGCCTCAGTGGTGACTTCTATCGGCCTTTCTGGGCGCTCGGCGTCATTGGTGGTAGTACGTCCACAACGAAATTCAGTGCACCACTTATGTACCATCCCATGAGAAGGAGTAGAATCACAATATTATTTATTTCAATTTCGCTTCGGTCTGTTTAATAGTTTTACCACGTAAAAAATAGTGTTTATTAGTTTCACTCGAAACTCGCTTTTCTCCATTTTCAACCAATACTTAGCAGTCGTCTCACTTTTTTGTTTAAAAAAAGAACAGTGTTAGCTTCGTATTTAGTACCCAATTAAGATTAAAAAAAATAATTATTAAAAAGTTTTTATTCATCAAAGAGTCACTGAATTGCCAAACTGCCCTAGTATATATCCAAAAATTGCGGGAGCTCGCTCCTCCAATGATTATTAATCGTTTAATCGTTTTTGCGACTGCTCTCAAATGTTTTTTTCCACAGCTTCGCTCGAAGTCGGGCATACCATAGATTCACACACGAAAAAAAAGCTATAGGTATAGGGTATATAGCTTTTTTTATCATCCTTACCTGAACGTGGTACTCCTGGTCTCCAGCTAAGAAGGTGAAGGCGTAGTCCCGCGGTGCAGTTCCGTTCTCCCCGTGCTGGTACAGCTTCAAGTCTACCGCTTGGATGGGGTATACCTCGTCATTTGGCAGGTCTATCCAACCCGCTTCGAAGCTAAGGAATAAGTAAAAACAATTTGAACAACAGATTATACTAGTAAATGAAGCATTTTATTAGAAGAATCTGTTCTTTGTTGCAGGGATGCATTTGTATTCACAGATATTTGTGCTCAGGACATTGTAAAAACATTTAAATGTATCGAAATTAAGAAAACCGCGGACATTTGGGGATTATCGGTCAAAACTGCATCATGTATAATTGAGGTAATTGCGCCCCATCTAGCAACTGTGTTTAATGACTGTGTTTCTAGTGGTACATTTCCTGATTTAATGAAACACAGCAAAGTCGTTCCCTTGTTCAAGGCTGGCAGCGCTACAGAGCCGTCTAATTTCCGACCAGTGTCAGTGCTGCCAACTTTGAGCAAAGTATTTGAAAAAATAATCTTGAATCAAATGCTATCCCATTTTAATAGTCATAAAATACTCCATGCGAATCAATTTGGGTTTACGAAAGGGCGCTCAACTTCCGATGCTGGTGTTGAGTTATTAAAATGTATTCATGAAGCATGGGAAGACAAGCACGATGCATTAGGTATATTTTGCGATCTATCAAAGGCTTTTGATTGCGTTCAACATGAAACGCTGTGCAAAAAATTACACCACTATGGAATAAGAGGCAAAGCTCTCGACCTTCTGTCTTCATATTTGAACAATAGAATACAGAGGGTCGATATTAATGGTACACGTTCTGTAGGATCCATGGTTACAATGGGTGTGCCGCAAGGCTCGATACTTGGGCCATTCTTGTTCCTCATTTATATTAATGATTTACCATTTTATGTAGGGGACAGGAATAGGATTGTTTTGTTTGCAGATGACACCTCATTAATTTTTAAAATTAAAAGACAATTAGATAACTATGACGATGTAAACAATGCAGTTGCAAGAGTAGTTCATTGGTTCAGCTCAAATAATCTTTGCCTTAATGAAAATAAAACTAAATGTATAAAATTTACTCTACCAAATGTAAAACAAGTTGCGGCCAATGTTCAACTGAATGGACAAGTGTTAGAGTTTGTAGAATCAACTGTGTTCCTAGGTATAACTATTGATGCCAATTTGCAGTGGGGCCCACACATAGAAAAGACAGCCTCTAGATTAAGTTCGGCTGCATACGCTGTAAAAAAGATCAGGACTCTAACAGATGTGGATACGGCTAGAATGGTTTACTTCAGCTATTTTCATAGTATTATGTCTTACGGTATTCTCCTTTGGGGGAGTGCTGCAGATTTAAATATTATTTTTGTTCTACAAAAGCGGGCTGTACGCGCTATTTATAATTTGGGCCCCAGAGTTTCTCTCCGAGAAAAATTCAAAGAAGTGAATATTCTAACCGTACCATCACAATACATTTTTGCCAATCTTATGTATGTCCAGAAAAATCTATCACAGTTTTCTAAACTCTGTGATAAACATAATATAAACACTAGAAATAAAAATAATCTTTCAGTCCACCACAGTCGACTACATAAGATTGGCGATTCTTTCCAGGGTAACTGTATACGCTTTTACAACAAGCTTCCCTGTGACCTGAGAAATTTACCTTTAAATAAATTTAAAAAGTTTATTAAAAACAAGCTTTGTGAAAAAGGTTTTTACTCCGTTACAGACTATTTGCAGGACAGGGACGCCTGGAAATGATCTGCTGGCAAAATGAAATAATATTAAATTGTAAATAGGCCATCAAAAAAAAAGCCTTCCTAAGTTTCTTGCCGGTTCTTCTCAGGTGGGCCGCGTTCCGAACCGGTGGTCGCTTTAAATATTTTAAATAGTGTATGACATTTTGTAAGCGCCGTTAAAATGGTCTATGCAAAATAAAGATATTTTTATTTATTTATTTTATTTATTAAAAATGCTTTGGTATCTAGACAACTGATAAACAAACCGCGCGGGATCTTGGTAAATGGCGGACGCTTGCTGTATATTATTTTCTAAGAATAGAGCATTGATAGCAAAAATAGTAGTTTTTTTGGACAAATAAAATTTGTGCAAACGTGCTATAGTGAAAGACAGTGATATATTGCGGTGAAAAGCTATTATTTTACATCCTGCCGAGCAAATTCCACAAAGCCTCAATAACACTCTACCACGTTAATAGGGCAAGGACACAGGACTTAGAACAGGACTTGACATCGACAGGACTGGACAGGACTAAATTAAAATATAAGATTGCAGAAATATGATATAAATAAGATTTGGCTAAAAGGTCCTATTAACCAGGCCATACAAAAAAGAAATGTCTTATATTTAGAACAGCAAATAAGTGACCCACAAACAAAGTATAGTTGCAGTTGTAGTTAGTTATGTCGGTAAAACCTTACACAGAAGCCGTACAAGGCTGACAGATGACGCCAACGCTGATGCTGGTGCCGTCTTCCAGGAATATGTGGTGGAACGCGTATCTGTGCATCAGCGACCAGTCTCGTTTGTGACCTGAGGAAGAGGAATATAGTAGGTGCACAACATTTCAGCATATAGGTATAGGCTCAGTTGACAGATCACTTCGGAGTGCTCGATAACTGAGCGAGTAAAAAACATTCTCAAAATATCTAACTAATCTTCACACTGTATCCCTAACGGGGTAGTCAGAGAGAACAGATCACCACACTCCGCGATCCATGCATACTTCTTTTGCTTCCTGCAGATTCATTATTCTCTTTATACATGCACGTCTGCGTATTCGAGTACTTTTGACACTTCAGTTTTTGAGCAGTAAATATCGGTTTCGGAAACCATCTTAAAATGGTACCTAATGAAATAAACGGTCTCTGAGATAAGAAGATCGCATAGTAACATGCTTTAGGAGTAACGCACTGATAGTTTACAGAACATTGAGCAGGCTACGAGCGCTTCAAATTGGGCGAGTAGCCTGCTAAATAAAAGTAACTAACTATCTCCCCGCTGTATCCCTGACGGGATTTTGAGGACACATTTATTTATTTATTTGGGGGATGAAGAGTAGAAGCGTGCACGTCGCCATCCCTGCCAGCTACGGCTGCAATCCTACTCCAACACGAGTGCCACCAGGGCGAACAATGTTAGGGCGTGCCCCCGAGGCGACGCGCACCAGTTCGTCCCCGCTGGTGCGAAAAGTGTGAGCCAGAGCGGCGTAGGGGACCTCCATCCTACACGCGCGGCCCGACACGGCAGGAAGTGGAGGATGGAGTGCAGGGTAGCTGCGTGGAATGTTAGAGGAGGAATGGCAGATAAGATGAATGAGTTGATGGATGTTATGAATGAGAGAAAGTTAGATGTAGTGTGCTTCACAGAGACCAAGCGCAACGGCAGCGAAGTCTTGGAGCTCCCGGGTGGGGTGCTCGCGCTATGGTCTGGAGTGCCAGAGAGCGAGCATGGCAGTCGGGGGTTGGAATTTTGTTGTCCTCGTGATTGGCCTCCGGTATGTATGAGTACAAACAGGTAGGTCCTAGAATCCTCTGGATCCGTCTAAAACTTGGTTTGACGAAGATTTTCCTGGTAGCTGCCCACGCGCCAGTATTTTCATCGAACGCGAGTGAGCTAGAGGACTTCTGGGAGAGTATGAGAGAAGGTCTAAATGGAGACTTGAATGGATGGATGGGTACCGCTCGCGATGGTTTTGAGTCCGTACTCGGAAAGTATGGGGATAAAAGAATGAACGACGCTGGCAAGCTTATCCTGGCATTTTGTAAGGAAAAAAAGGATTTGTTTGTGGCGAACACAATGTTCAACCACAAACAAATTCATATGTATACGAGAAGATGTAAGTCAAAGAGAAGCATGATAGATCTATTCCTAATGGTTAGTCGGCTTCGTAAACAGGTGTTGGACACAAGGGTTTTTCGAGGCGCTGAGCTGGGATCCGACCACTACCTAGTCATAACTAGGATTAGGGGTCTGTTTGGCGGGTTAGCGTCATTGTACCGAGTGTCCTGAACCTGAGCCGACTTATAGCATCAAAAGTTGGAAGCTGCAGGATGCATCCATTAGGGATAAATATAAAGAAAGGGTAGCCGAAAAGCTTGGCGACGTCAATGTTAGTAGTGAGAATGTGGAAAGTGTATGGCAGAACCTTAGGGATAGTATGGTAAATGCCGCTGTGGAAGTGTGTGGAGAAACGAAAAGAGGCAGTAGTAATAAGCGTGATGTTCTTCGGCAATCTGCAGTATGAATAAAGTGCTTAGTGTTAACAATGACTTCCTAACAGGCCAAAGTGACGTCCTGCAGAGATGGAGTGAATATTATGGAAAGATGTATGCAAGAAAAGACAGAGATGCCACATCGGGAAGTAGAGATAACTTCGATGCTCCGGATACCGATGTCATTGAAGTCTTTAGTATGAAAGAAATTGAACAAGCGATAAGTAGTATGAAATGTGGTAAGGCTGCGGGAAAAGACAGAGTTACTGCTGAGATGATCAAGTACGGTGGGTCCCGCGTCTGGGACACACTATGTCTGTTATGCAACTTGTGCTGGCGGACGGGTGAGGTCCTAGATGACTGGCGAATAGCGGTTGTAGTACCTATTTACAAAGGCAAAGGCTCGCGCTTAAACTGCTCCAGCTACAGGGCGATCAGCTTGGTCAGCTTAGCTAGTAAAGTGTATGCAAAGGTTATAACGGCAAGAATGCAAGAAAAGTCTGAAAGGTATTCATGGGAGGCTCAATACGGATTCCGACGTCGAAGAGGTTGCATGGATCAAGTGTTTTCTCTCCGCAGGTCGCGGAGAAGTTTCTGGCTATTAGCCAGAAGGTTTTCTGCACTTTTATGGATCTGGCGAAAGCATTTGATAATGTTGTGAGAGAAACTCTGTGGGATTTGCTGCCCGGATATGGTGTAGACGGCTCGCTACTGCGGGCAATACAGTCGCTTTATAGGGACTGTTAGACTTTCGTGCGAGGAGGGGGGGATGGGTCACCTCTTTTTGATGTCTGTACAGGCGTCAAACAGGGTTGTGTCATGTCCGCCTGGCTGTTCATAGTGTATCTGGACAGTTGCCTGCAGAAGTTGAAAGATTGTGATTTAGGTGTTAATTTGGGTGACTTTAAAGTAAACTGTCTGCTGTACGCTGATGATGCAGTGCTCATGGCCTCTTCAGAAGCCGACCTTCAGGCATTAGTCACTAATATGAAAGAGGAGTGTGAAAGTAAGGATCTTCGCTTGAATGCAAGTAAAACTAAGATTCTAGTATTTGAAAGAGATGACGTAAGAACTAAATGCGAAATTAGGGTAAACCAGGAACGTCTAGAGCAAGTGAATGAAATTGTGTATTTAGGGAGTATGTTTAGCGCGGATGGATTTGATGGATGGATTGAAGATGTGATTCGGATGTAGAACGGCGAGTAGCTGCCGGAAACAGAGTTAACGGTGCTTTGTGCCAATTAGTAAAGCGACAAAGCATCGTAAAAGAAGCACGACTGGCGGTTCATAACGCAGTGCTAGTGCCAACTTTGCTTTACTGTAGCGAAACCTGGGTATGTCAGCAGATGCATGAGATTAAATTGAATGCTTTGGAGATGCGATCACTTCGAAAATTGTGCGGCGTTACTTTAGTCGACCGAATACGTAACGAAGTGATACGCAATATGGCAGGTTTGAATGAAAGTGTCAGCGTTAAGCTGGTAAAGGGCGTGCTCCGTCCGACTCGTCCAACGAATGAGTGAGGAACGATTGACGAAGAATATATATTGTGCGAAAGTAGAGGGTAGAAGAAGTCAGGGTAGGCCGAGACTTACATATGAAGACCACGTGAGCAGACTGCTCAAAAACGGAAAGGTCAAAAGAACTCGGATACCCAGATGTGCGTGTATGAAGCGATTCGATCGCGAAGCTTGGCGATCTGGAGATTAAAAAATTGCGTACCTCGCTAAAAGAAGCTTTCACTTCAAAAATTGACCGGAATCGACGATTATGATGATGATGAAAAAGAAATCTACTCTGAAAGAGTCCTAATTGATTACACAATATTATTGAATAAGACCTGTAGATGACCGGGATCAACATTAGATGATGATGGTTATAGTAGCGAGTCCAGAGATTTTATCTCATCCAAACATATGCGCACCGCGCTAAAACGCGATTTCACTTAAAAAAGAGGATACTTCATCTAGGGGTGATGGGTGTACTGTCTGTTTTATTCTGTAACATGATGTTTTTCTCGTGAGATTGACACGAGTCTGAACTGAAATCATACCTATCATTTAACTAAAACCTTACCAACATGCTATTGTAATTTTGGTTAGGAGAATACCGATTTTCACTTACATAATAATACAGCATAGATTCAATAACAGTTTATTCTGTGATGTTTATTAATTAGGAGAATTGGCCTTCTGACCTCTCTGACTACCCCGTCAGCGATACAGCGTGAAGATAGTTAGTTATTTATTTATTTAATGCATGGAAGACTTACAGCTACACATAACTAAATTGTTATTAGGTTTAGCTATCTAAAAGTCATTTACAAGTCCTCGCTTATAGTTGCAGAATAATTAGGTACAAAAGTGTTAAACCAACACTCTTCAGCATTATATTAGCACAGCCGAAAGATCATAGGTCATATCGTATCTTTTTATACTGTGATATTAGTGTATATATAGAGTAATTATTAAACTTATTCCCATGGTGATTTTGATAGTAGTGGAATATGTACCTACATAAGCTTTGCTTACCAAAACTGTGGTCCCGGAAAGAATCGAGTGTAAACTCGTACGCCTCATTGTCTATTTTGAAATTGCATTTTAGCGCCCCGAACTGTTCGTAATGTGACTGGTGAGCTCTGTAATCAATAACAAGGACTTAACTATGTAATTTATACTCTCATTTGTTAATACTTGGTGAAATTTGTTGTAATACATCCTGAAACCAAACTTACCTATTTTCATTTTACAATCACAACCTGACAGGTTTCGCCTTAAAAAATTATCAAAGATACAAAGCGCTAGATAATTCATATATTTCCTATAATATATTAGAAGTGATCTACTGGCAGCGTAAAATAATATTAACTTGCAAATAAGCCGTTAAAAAAAACCCCTCATGAGTTTCTTCTCTTCTCTTCTCACGTGAGGCACGATCCGAACTTTTACGGTTAGTAATAAGCTCAAAGCGCTTTTCTTGATGGCCTATATAAATAAAAATAAAATTATTTCATCTCATCACCTACGTTTTAAGTCCATCGAAATAGTTCCTGCTCCACTTCTCTTTAGCGATAGATCTGATGACAGTAGGCGGATGCAAATCGGTATCGAAGTCGAATGGTTTGCTAGTTGCGTTCCAGTCACCGAAGAACTCCACATCAACCAGCTTTTCAGGGTCATTCTGGTACCTGAAAGTTCATATACATTGGTGGTAAGATGCCAGGTGCCAAGATAATATGGGCTTTGCCTATATGTCCCATAAACCCTGAAATAGGGTTACATGTGGACAATACCTAAGTATACTAAGTAATAGAACCTAGCATTTTAGAGGGTGTTTGGACTAAGCTATAAGTACCGTTAAACATTTCTGCATTGCACAGCGTACTTTTAATTCCAACAATTACCGCAGGGTTGCGTGTCACCTTTTTCCTCTTTCATTAGGCATTTTACGGGTGATAGAAGTGTATCACATCGATACTTCGGTAGTGTAATGACCTGGGATCGAACGCTATTTAATAATAATAATATAAAAGCAAATAAGAATACTATAATTTTCTGTCAGCGAATATGGGTATGCATCGGTGTGTGGTTGCAGTAGATAATGGACTTACCCCGCTTAGTCTGGCTAAACAGAACTGGCGCAAACCTGTGATATTCACTACTTATGATCGCAAGGAGATAGGGTAGAGTAAGGAGCTGCATGGACGATTTTTCCAGGCCTATATATGGCCCCGATGTAGATTTAACAGCATCTGATTCCTGGCTACGGTTTGGGGACCTCTTTGGGGAAACTGAAGGTTTTGTCTTTGCAATTACAGACGAAGTAGTAATGACGAATAACTACCGAAAGTATATTCTGAAGGATGGTACGATTGACATTTGTCGGGCATGTCATCGTCCGGGTGAATCATTAAGACATATTATTTCTGGTTTTTCGCGTCTTGCTAACGGGGAGTATTTGCATAGACACAATCAAGTAGCCAGGATTATCCATCAGCAACTAGCTCTTAAGTATAAACTTGTGGATTTGGAGGTGCCCTATTACAGGTATGTACCCGACCCAGTTCTTGAAAATGGTCGTATCACACTGTACTGGGATCGATCCATCGTTACTGACAGGACTATTGTTGCCAATAAGCCTGATATAGTGGTGATGGATCGATTAGAGCGTCGCGCAATGATTATTGATATTACCATCCCACACGACGAAAATCTCGTGAAAGCAGAAAAAGAAAAACAATTGAAATATTTGGACTTGGCTCACGAGATTGTTGACATGTTGGATGTGGATTCGGCAATCATTGTCCCGATAGTCGTATCAGCACATGGGTTGTTTGCCAAGAGCCTCGACCAACATCTTATGAGGCTCGCGTTAGGCAGTTGGATCGGGAGTTTGATGCAGAAGGCAGTTCTCCTCGACACGGCACGCATTGTCAGGAGGTTCCTATCTCTGGAGCCCTAACCACCGGTAGCTTGGTCCCTGTACCCGATACCGGTGGGCTACTACTTTTTATATTTTTAAATGTGTTTTTTTTAGATATATTTAAAAATGTAATTTGTATGTCTGTATAGTTATTAAAGAGAATAATAATATTTATTGGAATCAGAAAAAACACGATACAAAAAATATTGTGCACGAAAATAACCGCATTAGTTAATAACTGTGTCGCAGTTATTGACGCCCACCAATATTATTTTATTACTAGCTTTTGCCCGCGGCTTTGCTCGCGTGGTGTACGTAACTGTACATAAATTTCAAAACTTGTCAGCATCGATTGTTACGGGCATACTAATAGATATCATGAGCATATTTATAGGTACGTATTATCCTGTAGTAGGTAATCTAGAAAGTGTTTAACGTTATTGCTCCACACCGAGCCAGCCAGATAAGTAGGTACCGGGTTTTGATTAAAGTTTTATTTTTTTCGGCCTTGACCTCGTCTGTTGGTCAGTAGTACACTACTTCGAGATAAAGCCGTTCTGAGCATTAAAGTTCTAGGTAGAGCCCCCCTAAGCAACCTAATATTAACCTTCTTGTTGCTCTTTAGTCCAAGTTATGCGTTCTCGATCACACTCATCTCTTTACATCACTCCGTCCGTCTCATACGATTTCTTTTAGAGTGGTATGTTGAATATTTTGAGAGTAGAATGTCGTTGTTCGTTGTCTCAGCTCCTCTCAAAATTAATTGATGGTCTTTTACAGATTTGAGATGCAAATCGGGTGACTTCACTTTATGTGTGAAGTTCTCATGGATGCTATACCGAAATAAAAAGCTAACTAACTATCTTCACGCTGTATCCCTGAAGGGGTAGTCAAAGAGGATAGATCGCCAGGCTTCGCGATCCATGCATACTTCTTTCGCTTCTTAAGATTATTTTCCTACCGACTAAAACCACACGGTGCCCTTCCATCTGCCCATGACCCGGAGTCTTGCATGAACCCTTGAAAGGATAGCCCCAGGGCACCTGACAGACCACTGCGGCCTCGTCTTCGGGGTGTTCGGTTGTTATCCCACATCTTTACAGGTGTAAAGGGTGTACGTATAGTTATCACGCCACGAAACCGTCAAGGGCCATCGGTAAGAACAGCGAGCAGCCCACCTACTGTCTTCACACCCCCGGTCTTGTAGGTCATGGGCGAAAAATGTCTGCGACACCTGAGGTGCGGAACTCGAGAGGAAAAATTTTCTTCCGCTCCGCCACCGCTGCCACTTTTGTAAGCATGATTTGCTCGCAAAAACATGCAGCGGCGTCCTACTTGCCGGTGTAAAGCTTAACGCTGCCCTTGTAAATCATCGTACAAATTCCTTGCAGCTAACCCCATTGCATGAGAGCATCATTGTATGGTGGGCCAATCAAGGCCTGCCGAAGTACTACGCTCCCGGCGTGTTTGCGAAATCGTTGCTTTGAATGTAAATTAGCCGGCAAGTTACCTACCGCCTTAAATCGCAGTGACTTAACTTGTCGCCTATCCTGCGTTTCGGAAGTGGCGATAGAAACAGCTAGGAATTCCCAACAAAGTCGCTCTGCTGCTCCCTGCAGCAAGTTAGTGAAGGGTCCTAATGCATTCCATCGTGTAGGAAAAATAATCTTCTAATATCTGAACCTCTACCTAAGCTAGGGTAAGGCTAATTCAATCGAAACAAAAAGCTTGAACTAGATTGAAATAAATAAGTATCAGAAAGCAAAGTAATGACAACGAAACGATATTTATACCCAGCTCGTGGCCCCACTAACTCGGTATTTTATAAACGATAATTGTAGTAATCAACTTTCGCAATAGCTGATCTTTGCATGGGTGCAATGACAACTTTGTTGCATTTACATTTGCGAGCGTTTCCGTGTTTCGAAAGGCACGTTAAACTGTTGGTCCCGGTTGCCAGTAAAATGGCAGTCGTTAAGCCCAGTTAAAGACCTTATCGGTGGCTTGAAATGGTTTAACAGCAGCTCTCCACAGCCTGAGCCTGTCCATTTATACACGGCAATGGCCCCACCACCTGTTACGTGGGACAAAACTGCATACGGTGAAATGTGGGCGTATAGTATGCCTCTGCCTACCCCTTATTAAATAAATATTGTTTGAAACTTTTATGAATTGGATATATTAGCGTTTGACTATAATCTATAGTTAGGCACACACAAAACATACAACCACTAAATTATTCAAGGGATAAACAGAGGTATAACGCATACTCATAGATAACTATAATTTTAGATCCCTACACAGTGGTCGGCAACGCGAGTTAACCTTTGGTTTTGCAAAACACAAATGTATGTAGGCTACGGTGAACATTTTTAGTCATGTAGCTTATATAAATTGGTTTCTTTAATTGAAAATAGTAATATCTGTTGATTATTATTTAAAAAAACTAAACTAACTCACGCTGTATCCCTGACGGGGTAGTCAGGGAGGACAGATTGCCAGACTTCGCGAATTATCATTCATTTGATATAAGCCGTTCCCAGTAAAATGGCAGTCGTTAAGCCCAGTTGAAGCCTTATGAGCGACTTAAAAAATTTCAACAGCAGATCGCCACAGCCTGCTCCTGTCCATTTTAACACAGCAATGGGCTCACCACCTCTTACGTGGGAAAAAAGGCATATATATAGTAGGTATAGTATGCCTCTGCCTACACTTTTGGAGATAAAGGCGTAACTATAATAAATATGTTTGTAAAACATTACACATTAGTAGCAACTGCCTTTGGCCCACCGACCTCCTGAGCTTTCCGAGGTACCTTCACCAGAACCTTTGCCATCATTTAGCAGGTGCTGGTTAAGCAGGATTGGGCCAAGTGTGTGTTCCTTTAGTGCAAAAATATCACTGAAGTTGTTCTTAGATCGTCACCCATCCAAAAGTTGACCATGCTTAGATTACTTATCGTCACTGATCTTTTACCCACTAATGACCGAAACTTGTGATATGCGTAACTGAAAGCAAAGTGTCTGCTGAAATGTGTTTCACATTCTTTCAAAGTGGTCACCCATCTAAAAGTAGTCGCGCATTTGGCGCTTAACTTCACTGATATTTTACCCATTAGAGACTGTAACTGAAAGAAACGTATCTGTTGTCGTGTGATGTACCTACTTTTGAAGTGAAGTGGTCACCCATCCAAAATTTGAACGCACCTAAACTTAGCTTAACTCATCGTTTAGTCATTAGTCAAGGCAACTCGATATGAGTATGTGCATTACTGAAAACCAGCAAAAATGTAAAAAAAAAAGTTTTATGGAAAGCCAAACGCGATATCCAAAATACTTTGACCTCTCCAATGTATAGCGCGTCTAGTTAAATATAGTTCAACCTGTATTATTACTTCCGCTAAACCGATTTTGATGAAATATAGCGCAGTATTTAAGCTGGAAAAGTACCCACAATATTCTAATAATACATTTGTGATCAACCGCCTGGATTTTGCTGCAACCCCGAACAAACAAACAAACAAACTGACACGAAGAAAAAAAATCCCTCAATTAATCAGAATCCCTTAATTAGTCGATTGCAATTATTATTTTTTATTTATCTTCAATGTACGTCACAGCTATTTTTACAATTTTATAATAGTATATAGATAGATTTATGTAGATAGATATAGATTATTATTTCATCTTACTAGCTGGGGCCACGGCTTCGCCTGCGACATATTTCGAATTCCGTAGCACTTTTAAATTAAAATGTGCCCGTATTTACTATAAAGTATAGAAATCCGATTAGTTGACATTAATTATTACTGCTTTGTTCCTTTAGGTAGAAACATAATGATACACATATTATTATTTACTTCTGATTAACTTGACTTTCAAACAGTAAAAATATTCAAAAAATCGTTTTAGTACCTTCAGAGTTTATCGACTAGAAACCAAAAAATATTTCCTCTTAAAATTATATCTAAACCATTAGGATTGCTGGTAGATTAGTTTAAGGTCCGTATTCCAGAACGTTTCTCAATACTCAATGAACGCTTGAGGCTAGTTTTTGCCTTATTTAATACTACTCTCAAGCGTTGATTGAGTATTGAGAAACGTTCTGAAATATGGCCCTTAGATTCGTATGATCTACCTACTCACCACATCTGTCCCTTGTATGATATAGTCCACTTGGCCATTGGTACGATGGGCATAATTTTCAGCCCCTCAGCCCCAAACTCTCCGATCAGCGATCCAAAGAGAACTGTGTCTGGAAGCTTCTTGCTGCATAAAAGTCCTTTGCCTGGAAGCTGGTAAAAGCAGAATTTTATATCTGAATTAATAAAATAAATATATATTTAAACGACATATACAACAATTAACATTTGATCAAGTATATCAGGCGAAGGAGGCAAACGAGGCATTCAATATCTTTTTTGAAATATTTAAACAGATGTATGACCTCTGTTTTCCACTTAAAAGAATTAAAATATCTTCTTAGGAAAAAGTAAAATAGTTATCAAAGGGAATAAAATGATGCTGCAATAAAAAACGTACTTTGTTGCGGAAATACCGAAAGAATCCGAGCTCCTCTAATAAATAGTTATATAACACATATGCTAGCAGACTGAAAAGAGTAATCTATTCTATTCTAATCTATTCTTATTATGGCTTTATGTGCTCTTTGCAGGAACTTGCAAGAGTAATCTACTTGACGAAAAAGCTCAAAATGACCACCATATTACAGTGTCAAAAAATAAGTCCAAAGCTATATGGGGTATCATAAACCGATCAAAAAATAGTAATTTAAAACTGGGTATTAATCAAATCAAATACAATGGTGAATTAATCAAATAACCCGTGATTATTTATAATAAATTCAACGATAATTATGTGGATATTGGTGATGACTACAGAAATGTGACATTAAATTATTCTCAAAATGACATTAATCGTAATAACTCTATATTCATTGACCCCGTGACACCGTTAGACATCTATGAAATAATAAAATCATTAAAAAATACTAATAGTGCAAGCATGGATGAAATAGTTACCAAAGTAATTAAACATGTTAATATTGATATTACACCTATTCTCTGTCACTTAATTAATATATGTAACGAACAAGGAGTATTTCCTCAAAGACTGAAACAAGTTATTGTTAAACCTATATACAAGAAAGGTGACACCTTAGCCATTGAGAATTATAGACCGACAGCATTGATACCAGTATTTGCTAAGGTATTTGAGAAAGTGATCTATAACGGCATGTATTATTTTTTTGAAAAATATTCCATATTGGTACCTCAGCAATATGGATTTCGTAAAAATAAAAACTTAAACATGGCCATTTATGATTTTCTGGGTCATATAATAAACAGCTTAGATAGGCGACGTCCAGTAACTGGCTTATTCCTGGATATGACCAAGGCCTTCGATCATGTTCGACATGATGTACTTTTAGAAAAGCTATATCGATATGGAATTAGGGGAAATGCACATAAACGAATAACGTCATATTTGACAGAAAGGGAACAACTGACACAAATAAAAAAAATATGTCCCATATCAAGAACAGAAAAATGTTATGAATCTGATATTAGAAAAGTTAAATATGGTATACCCCAAGGGAGTGTACTGGGTCCATTACTTTTTGTAGTATATATAAACAGTTTGCCATGTACCATTACAGATAGGATGACGCTCTTTGCTGATGACTGCTCGGTGCTTTACACCATTTCAAAATTGACATCTCAAGAATCCTATATAAATGCCTCATTGACATCTATTATCAATTGGTTGACTATGCATAATCTTAAAATAAACTTTGACAAAACTAAAATCGTTAACTTTAAGCTGAAACCATCTTTAAATAGTCACATGTCCATCAATATCAGCTATATGGGTTCAATAGCAAAAGAAGACACAAACATAAAATTTTTAGGGCTACACTTAGATCAACAAATCAACTGGAAAGTCCACGTTGATCATGTGCGCAAAACGGTTAGTCAACTGGCATATGGTTTATTCAAACTAAAATCCGTAACTAGCAGGAATGTGCTTATCACAGCTTATCATGGGCAGGTTTCCTCAACACTACGCTATGGAATAATCTTTTGGGGTAATTCAACTGATTGGCTGCGAGTGTTTAGGGCTCAGAAGCGTTGTATTAGAACCATATTTAACCTCAAACCCAAAGAATCATGCAAGTCTTACTTTAAGCAGCACGGTTTAATGACTTTTCCCTGTTTGTATATTTATGAAGTTCTTGCATTTGTGAAACAAAATATTTATTTGTTTGACGTAAAGGAGAGAATGCGTCAAACAGGTAAATTATGTGTGGTGCCCAGTAAAACAACTGCGATGCACAATAGTATTTTTTGTAAAGCCCCACTGATATACAATAAACTCCCTTTATCAATTAGAGATGTAACAGAATTATCTGAGTTTAAGAAGCTTGCGCGTGAACTGCTTGTAGAGAAATGTTTCTACTCAATACAGGAATATCTTGACGAGAAAGACATCTCCTAAAAGTGTTTCAGTATTTTAGCAAACAATAACATTTTAATATAAATTAAATATTTCGTTAACATGAGAAGGCATTTGGCCAGATTGTATTTGACATTTACTTATTCCCAAAAATTAACATTAATTGTACAAATTTATCATATTTACCCAATTTTAATCATTATGGTCAATGTATTAATAAACTAGCTTTAATGTAGCAATATTCTGAATGTATATGCATGAATTTTATGAAATAAGTTGGTTGTACACCATTAGTGGTAGGACATAGAGGACACATAGATTTTAAGAAAATTGTAAGACCTTCTGTAACCTATGCTCCACAAATAAATAAATGAAATAAATTATGGAAAATAATTTCTAATCAGCCGACTTTAGAAAAGAACGACAATTTTCAAGAAAGCTGTATGTTCTTTTTTGTATGTCAGTTATGAAATAATAAGAATTTTCTTTACTCCGTTTTATCTATTTTCCTATTATTTGTTCTATCGAGTGAGACTTTGCCTCCTTATGCGTGTTCTATAGCCTGTACTACAGTCTGTGCTCTCTTGTTTGATATGATGCTCACGGCTACTTGCTATCATCGCACCGCTCGCCATAGACAGGATGTTCACCCTCACACTTTGCATCCGGAGCGCACGCACACGGTAAGGTCCTATACGGTATTTCTTTCGAGTATTGTGGAATGAACTTCCTGCCTCGATTTTCTCAAACGTCTATAGCATGTGGTTGCAATAGTCTTTAAGCTTCGGTGACCATTTTTGATCAAGTAGGCCGTAGGCTTGTCTGCCAGTTCAGTGGTGTAAAAAAGCCTTTGTCGGCGTGACTAACATGTATCTCCATGAAAATCAGCTTCTAGTAATAAGGGTCATCTAGACTATAGACAGACAGAAAGCACGGAAAACGTGAAAACCATTTTTTTTTAATAATAACTTTCGTGAGCGCCGCGTCAGTACCAGCGCAGCTTCCGAGTTCAGATGTGCCTTGATGCTCCTCTTGATAAAGGATCTCCGTTATTTCGAAATCGTTATCTCCGAAACTAGTTGGGCTATCCCGAAATTACACGTGAGTAAAACTGTTTAATGAACTTACTCCGATGTAAAACACGCCATTGCACATTCCCAAAGGACGTCGCTCGCAGCCCGCGACCACGTACACTCCTTTTTCGTTCTCGCTCTTTGACGAAATGAAGAACACCGCGTCGAAGGCCTGGAAGGCACAACACAAAAAACAACTAAGGCTATGATGGTTACTGCCATTTCTATGAATTATTTTTTGTTGTATTTTGCAATTAAACATTTCAAATGAGGCAATTCTTCATGGAAATATATATATATATATATATATATATATACATAGGAATATATATACATAGGAATTAACCCAACCATGCTGTCCCATGAGGAATAGCCAATGGTTTAATTAAAAAATGCAACAAAAGAGGTTGACCATAAACTCTTATGGTCAACCTTTTTTATTGCATTTTGCAATTAAATTGTATGTATTCACATACAAATGGTAACACTGCATTATACCCGAGGGGGTAGACAGATATAAAAACAAATATTAAGCAGATTGGTGACATCTAGTTACCTTAGGATGTTCACTCAGAGGCTGTGCTCTCTCCATGAGGGAAGGGTCCGTCAATGCTTTCACGCCCTGTCCAGCATCACCTTCGGTGCCGGCCCCGGAGCTTTTATTTAAATACTGCAACAAGAGCAATGGGCTCTTAAAGATTTCAATATGGAGAAATTTACTCTATTAGGCTGTAGGTGAGACAAAATTTTAACTAAGCGTTCCGAGGTTTAATTTCGTCGAAGACAGTGACGACGCACACCAACTTTCTTGCGAACTTGCGAGCCATAGTTTCATAATTTTGAGTAGTTCTACTAAATACCTAGTTGTAGAATTAGTGAGACCTTTTTTCTCGCTAGTTCTACTTATAACATTAGACTTCTAAACCCTGAAGTTTTGAAAAGTCTTATAAAACGGCTCAGTCTGTCCGTCTAACTGTACGCATCAATTTCTCAGGAACCATAACACTTATTTATTTATAAATTTTATGGATTTTTTTTTGCGTAGGATTACCTAAATATGTAACAACCTGCACGGTACATATTTGTTCACCCGTGAGCGTAAATGAAACTAAATGGTCTAGCTAGTTGAAAATCAGCGCCAGGCTCTAGTGAACTAGACCTTTTGTCATAGACGTGTGGCATGCATGTCACAATTGTACCGCATTATTTTTCTCTGGTGATGCACTTCTGCCATAGTGGTGCAAACGTCCATAGACTACGGTGACCACTTTCCATCAGATAGGCCGTATGCATGTCTGCCGATGGAAGGAAGAATCATTTTATTTTATACTAGCTGACCACCGCGACTTCGCCCGTGACGTATTTAGGACCCTGTAGTACCTACTGATTTCATCCCGTCGTTTATAAATTTTACAATAATATAACTAAACTAAAACTAACTATCTTCTTCTTTGTCCCAATTAGTAAAGCGACAAAGCATCGTAAAAAAAAGCACGAATGGCGATTCATAACGCAGTGCTTTGCGTTACGGTAGTGAAACCTGGGTATGTCAGCAGATGCATGAAAGTAAATTAAATGCTGTGGAGATGCGATCACTTCGAAAATTGTGCGGCGTAAATTTGGCTGACCGAATACGTAACGAAGTGATACGCAATATGGCAGGTTTGAATGAAAGTGTCAGCGTTAAGCTGAAAAAGGGCGTGCTCCGTTGGTTTGGCACCTCCAACGAATGAGTGAGGAACGATTGACTAAGAATATATATTGTGCGAAAGTAGAGGGTAGAAGGAATCGGGGTAGGCCGAGACTTACATATGAAGACCACGTGAGCAGATAGCTCAAAAACGGAAAGGTCTAAAGTACTCGGATACCCAGACGTGCGTGTATGAAGCGATTGATGAATTTCGAAGAAGCGAAAGAAGTATGCATGGATCGCGAAGCCTGGCGATCTGTCCTCTCTGACTACCCCGTCAGGGATACAGCGTGAAGATAGTTACAATAAATTATGAATTCTTTTTCTGATTTGTTGACATTTATGACTACTGGGTCCACTCCTTTGGGTAGTAGCGTGATGGATAGCCTATCTAAAGCCTACTTTGATAAGCCTATTTCAATACGTTCACAAAAATTAATTTTCAAATTGAACCAGTAGTTACTAAGATTAGCGCGTTCAACCAAACAAACAAACTGTTCAGCTTTATATATTAGTATAGATTTGGCTCGTTAAAATGTCTCTGCTTGTTTGATGGGAAGTGGAGATGAGCCAGTTCGTCCCTAGGTTTCTTTCACCGTGTGTATTTTTGTACCACGTAATAGGTGGTGAAGCCCATCAACGTGTGAAATAGTCAGACGCAAGCTGTGGCGTGTAACAATTCAACAGCAGTCTGTTGAATTGTTACAAGCCACCCATACCTTCAACTTGCAACCGGGACCAACAGCTTATCGTGCCTTCCGAAACACGGAAACGCTCGCTAATTTAAATACCACAAAGTGGTCACCCTTCCGTGACCAGCCAAACTTGCTTAATGCAGTGATCGTTTGCGGAACACTGAGTCAGCGGGGCCACATCAATTTTTATTTAAGTGAAAAATGTCAACTTGGCTCAGGACGGGGATTGAACCCGTTTCTTGAAACTTAAAACCAAATTCAAAACAAGGGATTACTCGTTTCTACCTCGATACATATAACTATTATCACCTTTAGATAGTTATATCACATCGATATGATGCTGAAATCGTGTTATCACATCATTAACGCGCTGGATTAAAAAGATGTCTGTGATATCACGTAGTCATTATAATAAGTGTACATAGGTACCAAAACAAAATCTATACTAATATTATAAAGCTGAAAAGTATGTTTGAATGTTTTGAACGCAATAATCCAAGAAACTACTGGACGGATTTGAAGAAATCTTTTTGTGTTAGAAAGCCCATTTATCGAGGAAAGCTATAGGCTACATATCATCACGCTACTACCCTGAAGACCGCTCCGCAGCAGTAGCCATAATGTCGACAAATCGGGCAATGTTTTAGGCAATATTGCAGAATTTGTTGTGGAGTTCGAAGTATGTCACGGGCAAAGCCGGGAGGGGTCACCTAGTGATCATATAAAGTTTATATTATGTAAGTACTAGATGACCCCCCGGTTGGATTAGGATTACAAGCTGACCCGTCAAACGTTGTTTTGCCGAAAGTATAAATTATTGAAGTGGGTGGAAAAGGTTGGAGAGCCTCTAATAATAACAATAATAATCACTGTCAGCCAACATTTTGATATTCAGATATTAAAATGGCAGACGCCGCCTTCATCCATAGTTATCGTATATAGTTATCATATATAGTTATCATATATAGTTATCACCCAGTTCATCTAACCCCCAACCCAATAGTCCATTTCATAGTTAGCATATTGTACAATAGTTTTACTTTCATTGGAGGTGGTCTATTATCGTTCTTCTACATAAGGCGGGCGTGGACTGTCTGCAGTGGGGGTCCCATTTCCTATTAGATAAAAATTCTTAAAGGGCCTCTGCGTGTTGGACCAATCTGTCCCCATGTAAGCCTACCAAAAGACCGGGTATCTTCGTAGGAAAAAAAGCAGATGCCCGTGAAGACGCCCGCGGCTTCCCCCACGAAGAGAAGTTTTCCCGTTCCCGTTTCCCACAGGAACTTGGTCCCGGGATTAAAAGTAGCCTATGTGTTATTCTGATGTATAAGCTATATTATTGTAAAGTTTCACTTAAATATATTCAGTAGTTTTTACGTGAAAGAGTAACAAATATTATACCATACATACCCATACAAACTTTCGCATTTATAATATAATTAAGATGTGTAGGAAGTTCCACCAAGTAACTTCAATCAACAGTAGGTATACACAGTACGATGAAGGTAGTTTAAGTATTATTACCTAATTTAGTAAAAAGTCGCATAAACTGTACCTTCATCCAAGTGACATTAAGGTATACTGTGATTTTAGTAATTTAACGATTTTGGTAAATGTAACATAAGTATAATGCAAGAACTAGGTATGTACATATTTGATGTTCTGGCAACCTTGAACTATCGCAGGTAATAAAATGTAGTTACCTACATACCTATAACCATCTATCTATCTATACTAATATATAAAGCTGAAGTTTGTTTGTTTGGTTGAACGCGCTTTTTTTTATTTATTTATTGGGACTAATCCCACCCGCATTCCCATTACTGTGACTCCTGTAAACCAGGATCTACAGCAATGACCAAAACACCAGAAAAGTTACACCGAGCTCGATCTCGGTGATGTCCCAGGAGAAGTTAGCATGTCTTGGAACCCGCAACGAAATTAATCAGAAGATACTGTGAGGAAGTAAGAAAAAACCGTAATGCCTCTTCCCTCCTTTGCAAAGCGGGAGACCTGGAAAGCAAATAGGTGTAAATCCTATAGAAATAGGGAAGCACCACGGTAATAGTATATTACGGGTCCTATGTGAGCTATGTTTGGTTCCAGTAATATGTATGGCAGAAACGTTTAAAAGCACGAAAATTTACCCTCGATGCCACGAGATCCGCATAGTAAACTACTCCCGACGTTACTTGTAAACAATTAAGCATATTATATCGCTCATTTTGCCAAATGCTACACTCCCAAAGTATATGATGGGCGGTCTGATCAAATTTGGCGTCAGCAGTTGAACACTGACAGAACGGTGACTCAACCAGCTTAAACGCATGTAATTTGCTCCTAAAGTTACCATGTCCCGTAAGAAATTGAGCAACACAGTGATCAACCTCCAGCCAGGACATTCCCAGGCGTTCACGAACGTCTGGGAAAAACTGGTAGCGGTGGCGCCCTTTGATGGAAGTGTTCCAACGCAGCTGCCATTCGTCTAAAAGTTCTTCACGTACATTATCACGATACATTCTGGCAATTCTATGGCGATCTCTTTCTAACAAAAACCTATCATCCATGCCATCCTTAGCCGAATAGTATAAAGCCGCGCGTCTCTGAATTTCGAGATCAACCGGGAGGACCCCTGCCATCACCGGCAGAGCCTCCGTGCTAACCGTCCTGTAGGCCTTGCATAAAAATATCAATGCAAGGCGTTGACTTTGCAGTAACTTTAAACGTGCAGCACCAATAGTAGCCTTATCTGCCTATACCGGCGCCCCGTAACACATACAGCCTAGATAAGGGGCCCCGTAAACGACCTTCAGTGTTTTGAACGAAAGTCCCCATGTAGCAGTAGATTTCGTACGCCCCACTCCGCAACGACGCGCAAACGTGGTTGGACGCGCTTATCAGAAACCACGGCGTCGAATTGAAAAATATTTTTGTGTTAGATAGCCCATTCATCGAGTACGGTTATTGGCGATATATCATCACGCTACTACCCAGGAGAGCGGAACAGTAATCATAAATGTCAACAAATCGGACAAATCTTCATACATTTTTGTTAAATTTATAAACAACGGGATTAAATATGTGCAACGGGAGTTCGAAGTATGCTACGGGCGAAGCTTTGCGGGTCAGCTTACGATAATTACGGTTTCTATGATGTTCACTAAAAATGGAATTTTTAAAAATTCATCCCCTAGGGCTGCATAGTTTGTATAAAATAACGTGATTTTTTCTGCAAAAATAATATTTTTTTTGTGGAGGTAGCAGAGGTAGCGGGTATATCTACAGGAAAACTTAACTGCGCGGGCGGAGCCACAAACGTACCCTAGTTTAAGTATACATGTAACTGTTTATTTCTATTAAACATTTGTTATTATAGTGTGATCTAAGCTATGCATACAATATTTATATGTGTCGTTGTACTGAATACTAATGTAGGTAAATATATCATCTACCTACTCATAATTTAAGGGGTAACTACATGATCTGATCTTTTGTCGCATTTACATACATGACTACTATGCTTGCAATACAACTAACTGCGCTTACCAATATAATAATAATAATTATTATTCTTTATTGTGCACCACAAAAGAACACATTTTAAGTAGAACTTAATTAAGCTATGTATGTACAATAGGCGGCCTTATCGCTAAAAGCAATCTCTTCCAGGCAACTTTTGAATGGAGAGAAATAGGTACATGGAGATGGTTGAGGCAGTGTACAAACTTTTAAAATACCTATTAACGTTACAATAAACATAAATAATATAACAGTACAAATACACAGCAACAAAAATACAGAAGTAGATACGTCATACCAGTACATACTCAGAATACATAACCACACAATTTACTTAAATCGTTAAGGAGAAGTTAATGATAATTGTATGATAATTATGTGGTTTTCAACTCACTCACTAGGGGCCGTATTCCAGAACGTTTCTCAATACTCAATCAACGCTTGAGGCTAGTTTTTGCCTTATAAATACTACTCTCAAGTGTTTCTTGAGTATTGATAAACGCTCTGGAATACGGCCCATGGTCTCCCTTGGTCTCTATTAACAAACCTATCTTAAACTTTGTATAGTAACATTTGGTAATGTCGTTGGTAGCACAATTACTTATATAGACTTCGAAATTGTAATTTTGTTTATAAATACACATTGTGTCATTGTTCTTTACCTAAATAAATAAAAAAAACACTATTTTGCACGCCTCATAAGCGAAGCGTTGAGGTGGGTTCTACTGTCAAAACATCCAATTTTTCAAACTTAAAATGTCTCTATTTATCACATATTGCACTTGTAAAATAATATATACACACACATATCAAGAAAAAACACAATTTTTTAACACTCATGATATTTTTGATGCCATTTTTGTTATTTAAACTAGTTAAAAAACTGTTTAAAAAAGTTTTGTCTTGGACGCCCGCTGAGGAGTATGCGGTTAAAAAGGTTTACTAAGATGCCCCACACCGCGAGGACCCATCACCTTCCAGGCTACGATGGGGACTCCATCGGGTCCGACAGCTTTCCGATTCTTCATGCGGCGAAGTGCAGTCAGGATTTCTCCAGGCGTTACCAGTGGCACTAGTCCCTGATTCGGAGGGAGGTCCGGAGGCTGCACCTCTTTGTGCTGTTTATTAAGCAGATCGTGAAAATACAAGCGCCATCTCTCCTTTACCGCGAGGTCTTCGCTTAACAGGATGCCCTCAGGGTCTTTTACACAGCGACACTTGGATATATCCTGTGCCACTTTGACCCTGGAGCGCGCCAGCTTATAGATGAGCTTCTGCCCCTCAGACGACTCCAGCTTATCATACAGAGGTTGTAAGTGGTCTCGTCTGGCTCTGGCTACAGCTCTCTTTGTGGCGCGCTTGGCAGCCCTGTACGCGTCGCGGTCTTCGGGAGATCCGGTCGCTTGCCACTTTTCAAAGAGGGCTTTCTTCTCCCTAGTCTCCCTCTGGACTTCGTCGTTCCACCACCAAGTTTCTTTGTCACATTTGCGTCCACCCTTAGACTCACCGAGCACCACCTTCGCCGCTCCAAGGATGGCCGCCTGAACTTTGTCCCAGTAATCTTGAACTGGTTCGCCTTCAGTGTTGGTGCACTTGTCACCGACAGCTGAGACGAACTCCTGGGACCTAGTTTCATCAAGCAACCACCATCTGATGCTACGCTGGCACCGCTCGATGCGTTTGCCTTTGGGCTTCACGCAGAGGTCCATGACAAGGAGACGGTGTTGTGCAGTAAGACTCTCTCCGGGTATGACCTTACAGTTGGTCACCTTGCCGATGCTGTCCAACTGTAAGGTATACACATACCCTTTGCCCAGTAACGTGCCTAAAAGCATTCCACCACGTCATTTCAGTGCGATTGGGTTGGACCGTCACATGAGATGGAAATTTGGTAAGTGCATGCAAATTCTATAATAGACTAGCGGACATGGATAAAATGTAGCTCCTTATAAAAACAGCTATCAGCCAATTAAAGTCCCGTTAAAAGTGAGAGAGATTTGATTTCAGAGATTCAGAGCTGGAACAAACAGATAGACAGACAAACAAAAAAAAGATATTTTAATTAAGGAACGCACGTTAATATGCATTTTGTTTATTTGGAATTACAAATGTTAAATTTTATTTGTCTAAATAGATAGTTAGCTAATATTATACTTGTAATATGTGTACAGGAATCCCACTTACCTTTCTAAAATAGTACAGACACGCAAATGAAACATATTTCACATAATACCACTTGCCTGGCACAGCGTAAATACCATAAATAGGTTTTTTATCCTTACATTTAATGCCATAAATACACAATATCACAATGAAACCAAATATTGCCAATACAAGCGACATTTTGAAACGCTAACTGTGAATGCGGTGATAAAGCTGTAATTACGATGGACAGCGTACGATAAGATAGATTTTAGAAGTGCTACTACTTTGTTTTAAGTAAATCATGGAACAAACTCGTATTTAGGTAAGTCGATTATCTGCTTAAATAAAGGTTGTCATACACTGTAGTAGAACGAAGCTAGTTTTTGAAAATAGCGCTATATATTTCTTGAGTTTTGAGAAACGTTCTGTAATACGGACCTCAGGGGTCTACTATTGACAAGCCGTAGAATAGAACCAGAATCGCAGTTTTTAGCTGTTAAATTTTTTAGACAAAATTAGTAGACTGTACGGAATAGTAGAATTCTATCGGTCGGCCGATAGAATTCTACTATCACGTATCGCGCCCGTGGCCGCTAGTCAGTTGCATTTTTGATAGTTTTCTAACATTTTGACAGCTAATAACAGCGATTCTGGTTCTATTGGAGCCTATTGGAGTATGATTGTAATAGTTGAATACGAAAAACTATAAAATTGTTCCGGTAGCTTTCTATTAAGCGACGAATTCGATTTTATTTCGACACGATTGAAATAGCAGACTCATTTAATGTCTCTCTGATGGTAGACACCGACTTCGACTGCACATTTACCACCTGACAGCCTGTCATTTGCAGGTCATGGAATTTATTTTGAAGATTGCTGATAATGAGAACATGCCCGCTTTACCATTAGTCTACACTCCTACTCCATAGTGGGGGTATCTTAGGACCTATCTTTACAAGGTTAAGACGTACGAGAAATAGTTGTCAAACTAAAACATTTTACATTTTAGGCGTAGGTATCTGCAAATAAACTGCGATTCCGAATCTAAATACATCTTTATGTAACCTAAACCATCTAGGATTTTTTTGCTCTTAGTTGTAAATATTAACGTTGATGGCTTAGTTCGAGCTTCAGTTTGATAATAGAGCTCATGGTGGGTTCTAACCCTAACAACGATAATTGAATTAGTTTCGCCGACATTGGCCATTGGGCTTGGGTTGCTTCGTTTTGGCATATAAGTGACCACACCACTCCAACATCTCCAAAACCCATTCAATAATTTTTGCATTAAAGAGTAACAAGCCTCCACCCATACTACAGACTTCACGTTTATAATATTAGTAGGATCTTCACGCTGTATCCCTGATGACGGAGCAGCCAAAGAAGATAGATCGCAGGGCTTCGTAATCCATACATACTTCTTTCGCTTCCTGCAGATTCATTAATAATTAGGTATAGATGTTTCGAATCAGGAAGACACTGATCGGCCTACTTACCGTTGCTTGGTTTTATAGGTATCTTTAAACATCATTATCATCATCCAAGCGTTATTTCAGTATATACAGGTGCGTCCATGGCTCTTTCCTACTTTCCCTCCACTTCGCATGGTTTTCAGTATACCTTATAATGAAATTAACAGCGCACATGTCGTCCTCATACATATAAAGTCACGATTTTTAAGGGTCTACATTTTCTGCTAACCGGCTTGTCAGACACTTATTCCCTACATAAATAGGTAGTCTAGGAAAGGCTTCTCTCTTGTAGGTAATCTATACTAAGTAATGAAATAGGCTACCCCGGATGCAACTTACGCCCTCCGCGTGATTTCACACCTCCACTGCACACACTACAATACATTTTTTTTTTTCTAACATCAAACACAATGTAACAATTGTTAATGATAAATAAATAATAAATAAATAAATATTCATTTTTACAAAATGCAGCTCCTGCCTGTGATCCTTTAAACTAATGGGAATAACGCAGGAATGTGGTAGTCTAAAGAATATAGAGTAATCAAAGTATGTCCTATGTTCTTCTTTTAAATGAACGGAGCGTGGGAATGAGGTAGTTAGTTATAGAATAATTATCAAAGTATGTCGTGTGTTCTTCTTTTAACCGAACGGGAATAGAGCAGGAGTGTGGTAGATACGTCTTATATTCTTCCTTTAACGGAACGGGAATAGCGCAGGAGTGTGTAGTTAATTACATCTTATACAATAGATTCATCAAAGTATGATTTATGTACTTGCTAGAGCCTGAAGCAGTAGCCAGTTAGTGATTTAGAATTTCTTATCGTTCCGGTGGTGGCCTTGACAGATAATTCCATACATTATCTCTCAAGTTGTCGATCGACTTAATTGCGAAAAACTGTGAATAGCGGCGATCGACCAACATGAGCGTCTCTTAAGTGTCTTATTGAGTCTTAAGTTTGTCTCTTGTGCGTCTTTATGAATAGATGGTTATTTCAAATTCAGTATACTGGTTACATAAATTGTTTTCGACTGTTGGGTCCATTATTATGTGGGGGATTTTGTATTTCCTTCACATAAATAAATAATAGCCAATTGCTACTTAAAACTGATATAATTGCTATAAATTCTGGTTCACATACGCCGTAAATAGTATGCCACGGAACACGTATGGTAAGCCCTAATCCGGGAAAGGCTAAACTCGGACTACTTTCACGGCTCGCTAAGCGACCGTGCTTCGTATGATAATTGCTTATTCGTAATATTGAACGGGTGAACCGTACATGCTCCCGGGCCAGAAAAAGATACAAATAATAATAATAATAATAAACCCCTCGAGGACAGTCGTTATCTTTTATAGGATTAACGCAACCCTATGAGGGCATAGTACATTCGCTTTTTGAGTCATCCATTTTCTGATATCAACAAAAAATGTATCAGAAAGTTATTGAAAAGCTCACATCCGCAGGGCAGCTTATGGCGAGCTGAATGTGCGTGGCTACACATCGGTCCCGATTCCTCAGAGTTTTGTTGCCCTTCTGCACCGATTAGGATTTAATGGCCTAACGGGAGAGCAGTGAGAGTGGTACTACCGGGAGTGCAGCAAATCTCAACTCTGGCTTGCCTTAATTGGCCGGTCTGAGGGAGGGAGCCAGAGCTATATGCTCGGGGGTGGAAGTGTCATTTTCAAGGGCATAACTACGGGGAAGCCCGCTCCGGGCCTGTCCCGCGAAGGTGAAACCGGCGCCACACTGCTCGACACCCCAAGCCGCTCACACCGGTGTTGCCCTCTGTCGCCTTACAGGCTTATCATGCCTATGGCGATTGTATAGGGGGCCCATCTAGTGAGTTGACAAGTCACCGTCTGCCAGTATTTTGATAATAATATATTAAAATGGCAGACGCCGTCTTCAACCATAGTTTTAGTCACATACTCCATTTAACCTTCAACTCAATAGCCCATTTAGTAGTTAGCATATTGTACAATAGTTTAACTCCCATTGGAGGTGGTCCATTACCGTTCTTCTACATAAGGCGGGCGTGGACTATCTGCAGTGGGGGTCCCATTCCCTATTAGATTAAAATTCTCAAAGGGCCTCTGCGTGTTGGACCTATGTCCCCATGTAAGCCTACCAAATGTCCGGGTATCTTCATGAGAAAAAAAAGAAGATACCCGTGTATAAAGAAGAGACATAATAATAATAATATACTTGTTTGCATTATACAGGTTAAAAGTAGGATCTTACAATTAAATTTGGATCACTGTATACTACCTTTTCAGGTGTGCAAATTATTTTTTAAACATGTCTAATTATATAATTCAAACTAATATTCAATATGTTATAAAAATCAAAGTCAATTAAAATTATCTTAGCAATCAAAATATAACTAGGCACATAAAACACGTCATTATTGGTATTTATACACTATCTAATAAAAATTCATTTACACTATAATATATTTTATCAGTCAGGAAAGCTTTTAATTCGCGTTTAAAAACATGGATATCACTTAATTTCCGAATGTGTTTTGGAAGTTTATTAAATATTCTGGGAGCCATGCCGTTGATGTTTTTATCAAACAAAGCACTTGTGTGTGGGGTGGCATGGATTCTATCCTGATGCCGTTTGCTGTTAAGGGAGTGAAAATGCTCTGGATGCCGTTTTACAAATACAGCCACCTCAAAAATGTACAACGACGGGAAAGTTAAAATTTGCAAGTATTTAAAATGAGGTCTACAGCTGTCGGGTAATCGTAGCTTGCAGACGGCTCTAACACACTGTTTTTGGGCACGAAATGCATCATCGCTGTGTACAGAGTTCCCCCAAAAGATTACTCCATATCTCAATGTAGCCGCAACATAAGCAATGTACCACTCTTTGACTTGCTACTTTAGAGAGCGAATACAATGCATATGCGAATATGTTGAGCTTTTTACAAATTTCTTTTACTTGAGTCTTCCATGATATATCCTCATCAATCCAAAGACCGAGAAACTTCTGAGAAGTGGTTTCCGTAATGTTCAGACCATTATAAATAACATTCACGTCATAAATCATTGTCCCATGTCTATAATGCATAATTTAAGTTTTGTCCAAATTTATCTTCACATTGTTCAAATCAAGCCATTCTATTACTCTTCTAACTGAATTATTTATGTCATCCTTATATGTATCCATGTCAAGTTTTTCTAACCTAGAGAAAGTCATAGTACAGTCATCCGCAAATAAAACCATAGGAGTGTCAACAATTTTTGGTAAGTCATTAATATATATGAGAAAAAGCAGTGGGTCCAATACACTACCCTGCGGTACACCATACCTGACTAATCTGGAATCCGAATAGTATTTGACCTCCGTTTTAGTGTTAGGACATATTTTATCTATCTGAACAATTTGTTGTCTATCTTCTAGATAAGAGCGAATTAGACTAAGGGCATTACCTCTTACGCCATATGCATAAAGCTTCTGTAGCAGAATTTTATGATCTACATGGTCAAATGCTCTACTGATGTCCATATATACCGCTGAAACATGCATTTTCTTATCGAAGAGTGGCAGTACATTGACAATCTGGTCATAAATAGCAATGTCTATCCCTTTATCTTTTCTAAAACCTTTATGTTCAGTAGCAAATAAATTCTTCTTTTCAAAGTAGTGATGAGGCATCTATGTATATATTTTTCGACTATTTTCGAGAAAACTGAAAGAAGTGCTATAGGTCTATAGCAACTTACATCATCTTTTTTCCCTCTCTTAAAAAGTGGTTTTATTACTGACATTTTTAAAATGTTAGGATAACATCCGTGTTCAATTTATAAATTTATAACATGGCTAAGTATTGACGAAATAATGTACGAGACCTCTTTTATAACCATAGTACTTAATTCATCGTGACCAGTGCTTTTTGTGTTCTTTAAAGAGCCTATGATTCCTTGTACATAATAGGGAGTGCACGGCGCCATGAATATAGAATGGAGACTATTAGATATTACTGTACTTTCTCTACCACTACGTGTACTTGGTGGAACTAGATCGGCATAAAAATTATTAAAAGCTTGAGCTATTTGTCGAGGATCAGTGACACTCTTACTATTAATTTTTATTTTTTACAATACTTTCCTTGGGTTTATTAATTTTATTTCTGTTTATGATCTGCCACGTTGCCTTAGACTTGTTTGTAGATGAGTTTATTTTGCAATCAATTTGAGACCTCTGTGTTAATTTTAAAATACGTTTTAAGCGTAATGAATGATTTTTGAATTGGGTCATATTCGAAATACTCGGATTAAGTCGATATTGCCATAGCAATTGTCGTCTACGATTGCAGCATTCCCTAATGCCTTTAGTTAGCCACGTAGGTCGCCTATTAGTTGACATCTTAAGTTTCACAAGTGGAAAACACAGTTTGTAGAGTGAAATAAATGTTTTGTAACAAATGTTAAACGCATTTATAGGGCAATTGGATAGCATTGTCTCGCCAAATTTAAGACTGTTTAGACATTCCTTAAATTTACTCATATTTGTTGGGCCATAGTCGCGCCTGATTATGGACCAATGTGTCATAAATGCCTTTTCTTTAATTGGACACTTCAGCATCTGAGCGGTATGGTCTGAGAGTGCCAGATCTAAAACCTCAGATTTAGCATTTTGTATATTGTGGAAAAGTTGTCTATGCAAGTGCCAGTACTCAACCGCGTTACCTGGCGTATTGCAACTTTCAGATTATAGTTTAAAAGTAAATTTTCTAACTGCGCAAATCTTTGACCTTTCTTTAGTACATCAATGTTGAAATCACCTGTTATTATTATTTTATTATTTAAATTATTTTTGAAGCTCATGCGTTAAATTGAATTCAGTTGTTTAAAAAATATGTCCATTTCTTTGTTCCTAATATTTGGGATTCTGTATATGCAGATAATAATTGTTTTAGAATCCAGAAGCTTAACACCAGAGCACTTCACCACATTGGAGATACTTAAATTTACAATTTCATCAAGAACTCCAAATGAAATACTATTATATAAATACAAAAGATACAAATTAAATTAAAAAGAAATAAATCAGTCTGATGTATAGAACACTCTCCGGGGAATAGATGTACACGCGGCGTCTGTTTTATTAATACTAACACTTGGCACATTTGGCGTTTGTTCAGTGGTTGCTAACTGTCGCACACTCACTACACTGATACTTCTAGGGGGTGAGGGTGGCGCAGCAGGTCTCCACAAGAACACTGCTACTGCTATCGCTGCTGCTAACACCAACGCATAACTAATAGCATAGTGATGCACGTGGTGATAAAATCCAGAGTCATTTTCTGTGAGGTCCACTGCTCTTAGGTTCTTGATTTTCTCTCCAAGCTTTAGTAACTTGGAATTTATGTCCAAGCCGGCGGTTTCATTAGAAGAAAAACTTGTATGTAAAGATATGTTGATCACATTATTAATCGGTGCTATTTGTGGGCTATATATATCGACTTCTATATTTAAAATACTCGATAGTTTATTGCTTTGACCGTGAAATGTTTTTATTTGACGATACAGTTTGGCGCTAAACTCATAATGCTGGCTCCCCGAATTTGTTCCACTGTAAGTTGTACTCCACACATAAAGCGCAGAGCAAATTGTTTACAACAGAAAAATAAATAGGTATTAATGCTGCACAACTGAATCCATTTATTTCGGGACATAGTAGTAACAGTTTGGCATTTCTGTGACTGTGGGTTTTCAAGTTATAAATAGGAGTATGTAAGTTACACACATCACATTCTGCTGTTTACTAATAGTTTCTTAGATTCTTCTTAAAATGTTATACTCTCCCTCCACACTGATGTTAGATTTTTCCACAAAGTGGCCAAATATATTTGGTTTTGTCTTAACTTACTTATATCCTTCTGATACTGTTCTGCCAAATGGTCGTCCAATACTCCTAATAACGTATTCGCTAGGTATCCGACACCATTGATAAGACCACGTCTCGTGCGCGGTCGCGTGCCGTTTTACTGACTGACTGAGTAACTGTGACGTAGTTGCAGTAGAATTATGTCACAGTGAGAGAGGTTGGCAAACGTGTCACATCTTTTTTCTAGATATTTCTGATATTTATCTAATGCTGCTATTCCTTCCCAATATGGGTTCATGTTATAGTAAACCACAAGCTTCCATTGATCTCTAGCCAGTCTCATATTGCTGATTTTATCAAAAAATAGTCCTTGATGTTTGTTTAATTGTGTAATACTCGTATTATATGACGCATGTGAACTACTTGCTAACGACGTTATAAACAAAAGCAATGATAAACACAATGCAAGAAAGCTTCGTCTTGTTTTGCGTCTTACTTTACTAACTGCTATGTTTGAGACTTCGTCTTCATTCCTTTTGGCTGAGTTAAGTTCTGCTGACGATGGGATGGGCAAAAGGGATAATTTTACAATTGGTCTTTTTAAGAGGCCTGATTTGGTCATTACAGAAACGACCCTAACCAATCCATCGGATCCCGGGTGTAGCTCCTTTACTCGATCCAACATCCATTTAACAGGTGGTAAATTATCGTCATGTATTGTTACCATATCTCCTATTTTTATGTTCTCCTGCTGTTGAAGCCATTTGCTCCTAACTGATAACTGCGTAAGGTATTCCACCTTGAAACGTTTCTATATATCTTGTGCTAGTTTGCTTGCCAAGCACCACCTGGTTCTTGCATCCTCCGAGGTTTCTATAATAGTACTTTCTGCTCTCCCAACCAGAAAATGTGAAGGTGTTAAAACATCTAAATCTTCAACGTCCTCAGATAATGCGCACAGTGGACGCGAATTTAAACAAGCTTCTAATTGTGCTAGCAGGGTGCTGTACTCTTCATAGGTTAACCTTTGCTCACCTATAACTCGTCGTAAATGCCGTTTTAAAATGGCTATGGTTCGTTCCCAAAGGCCACCAGCACTGGCCCATCTTGGTGCAATAAAATGCCACTCAATCTCTAGCTCCGCGATTTCTTTGAAAAACGTGTCATCTAAACTTGCCTTTAGATCGTAAAACTCTTGCTGCAGAATACGATTAGCACCCACAAAGTTGGTGCCGTTATCGCTATATAAGTGGCGAGGTGATCCCCACCTGGCAGCCATTCGCCGAAGAGCTGCCAAAAATGCTGTGCTGCTGAGGTCAGAAACTAGCTCTAGATGTTCGGCCTTCGTCACCATACAGATAAACAGAGCCACGTATCCTTTACAGGTTTTAACTCCCCGCCCCTTCTGGGCCTTAATTTCTACAAGTCCTGTTAGGTTAGTTAGTAAACCGCTGTGAGGAATTATGATGAATTTCTGCGTTTCTCAATCTCCCTCCTAAAAGTAAAATTCGGTCTATGTCCAAAAAGGGTTTTAAATTTAAGAGTTTACTTTTACTGTTTACCCTTTTGTACTTTCTGTAATACTCAATGTCAACGAAGTATTCGCAATGCTGCACATATTTTATGATAAGTTGCTTGGCTCGCTTTAACTCTTGCAACGTGAGATACGCAGGCCTTTGTTTACGTTTGCTAGTAGTTTTATTTATTGTTTCAAATGCTCGTAGTATCCACGCTACAATTCTAGTTATTTTGACTATAGAACTAAATCTCAGTAATAGATCTAAAATAATACTCTCCTGCCCTTTCTGCTTAACGCAGCTGATATGCTTCTTGGTTTTAATCTCCTCTTCTGTAGTATATGTTATAATTTTACATTCTTCTTCTTCTTTAAATGATTTTAACCACTGAGGCCATTGCCACCAAAGTGATGAACTTGCTAACTGCGACGCTAAGAGCCCTCGGCTCGCAGCGACAGCGGGATTTTCATTCGATTTCACATAACGCCAGCGGCGTGGCGGTATAATGGGAATAATGCTTTTCACACGGTTGGAAACAAAAGTTTTCCACCGATTTGGATCACTTTGTAACCATCCTAGGACGACCATAGAGTCGGTCCAACCGTAGGGCTCTATGACTTGCTGGTGTAGACATTGCATGACTTTATGCATTAATTTTGCTTATAGTTGAGCTCCACATGCTTCTAATCTTGGTAACGATATAGTTCTGTTACATGGAGCTAAGCGAGATTTAGAAGTAATCAAGATTACCTTTACTTCATTCTGTGTTACTATCCGGGCGTAAATAACGCCTGCATATGCTTTCAGGGACGCATCGCAAAATCCGTGTAGCTGTATGACGTCACCTGGTTGATATCCTATCCACCTCGGTATTTCACACTGGTTTAAATGGCACATATCCGATCTTATTTTTAACCATTCGAGACTTTTAATAAATACCACTCTCAATTTCGTTGTGGATGACTCCGGGCGATAGACTGCGTGGTGTGATAAATAACATGGTAATGATGTTTCTCTGTTACCATAATTACAGCTGGATGGTATCATATGCTGTAGGGAAATATATTCATTAATAAATGACTTGTATTGAAATGCTAAATTAGTTTGTTTCTCGAACTTACGTTCTAAGTTACGTAATTGGGCTAATGCTTTTCCTTTCGAGTGACCTATTTTTTCGTTGACATCTTGTTTCATAGGTATCTTTACCACATACCGTCCGTCCGGACGACGTGTTGTAGTTGACGTATATAGTTCGATGCATGCTTGCTCTTCGGAGGATATACTGGAGTCCTCCCCAATATCTTCCACTTCCCAAAAACGCTGAATATCGTCGATACTGTTTAATATTACGTTACAATGCAATGACTGTATCTTCCCAAATAATTTCCATCCTAATTGGGTTTGCTCTGCTAACGGTAACGAAGGCTCCTCTCCTCTACTGATACCTCCCATTTTTATCATGGCATAAATGTCTGATCCTAAAAGTAGATCGATAGGCCTGCTAAAATAAAACTCCGGGTCTGCTAAATCTATGTTTTGAATAAACTCCCACGAGGGCCTTTTAAAACTTGTTTGAGGCAAATTTTTTGTAATGCTGTTCATAATGAGGACATCTGTGTTAAATTGAAAATCGCTCTATATTGACATACACCCGATATTAATCATGCCTTTACAGTTATTTGCTGTTTCCCCTATACCATAAATTACACCTCGGCAGAAATTTCTCTTCACACCTAGCTGCTGGGCGGCGCTTTCAGAGATTAAAGATATTTGTGATCCTTGATCTATAAGTGCTCTCATAATAAGATATGCCCCATCTTTTGACATAACATTAGCTAACGCTGTGGCGAGTAATATTTTCCCAGGGTTTGGTTGCGACACGTGTAAATTCTTTCCCACCGATTCCGCCGACGTCGAAGTCGGAAAGTTTCTGTTAGGTGTCGCCTTAGCTTTGACGCAAGCGTCATGTATCAAGGTGTTATGTTTATCGTTGCAGGTACGACACCGTTTCTTTGAAGTGCATTGTTTTCCGTTGTGATCGAAAAAGCAATTCATGCAAATTTTTAGTTCCTTCACTTTCTTCAACTTATTGTCACTAGACAGAGAGTTGAAATTTGCGCAATGGAAAAGGCTATGATCTTCACTGAAAAGTGGACACTTGACTGCAGTTACGTTGAATGACTTATTAGCGCTATTTTGATAATTATAAGAATTATTATTATATGACTTTTTTGCTGAATAACACTGAGATTTGTTTTGATTTGGCGTAGGAGTCCTGGTGGTAACTTGATCTTGTTTTCTGCGTGCTGACTCGAGGCTTGTAAACTTATTCTCTAAATATGATAGAAAATCCTTTAAAATTGGTAATTCTCGTGGATTTTTAAGGACTCCAAATAGTCACTGTATGACTCGCTATCCAGCTTTTGGGCCAAAACGTGACCTAAAAAAGGATCCCACGATGTTACCTCGACTCCTAAATTTTCAATGGCATGCAGTGTCTCAAGAGTGACATCATGCATTCTTTTGATTTGTACTAAAGATTCCTGGTTTAAATTGGGTAACCCTAGTAAAGTATTTAGATGTGCTGTAAATATGAGTTCTTTTTGTTATTATACCTATTGTTGAGAATTTCCCAACATGCCGCATAATTGTCAGTGCTTATATGCAAATGCTGAATCAACCTTTATGCTTCTCCACGTAATCGTCCTTTCCAAAATTGCATCTTTTGAGCTAAGGACAGTGATAGGTTATTATGGACAGTCTCGTTAAAGAGATCCTTAAACTATGTCCATTGCTGGTAGTTCCCAGAGAATGGGTAGGTATCTCTATTTTGGGAACTGTTTTATCTCGGTAAGAAACCGATCAAAGTTTTTTTTAATGGATTTTTTCAGAGCTACGAATTTTGTCTCATGTTTAGTAAACAAATCCGGCTCGAAGGACCAAATTATGTGGGGGATTTTGTATTTCCTTCACATAAATAAATAATAGCCAATTGATACTTAAAACTGATATAATTGCTATAAATGCTGGTTCACATACTCAGTAAATAGTATGCTACGGAACACGTATGGTAAGCCCTAATCCGGGAAAGGCTAAACGCGGACTGCTTTCACGGCTCGCTAAGCGACCGTGCTTCGTATGATAATTGCTTATTCGTAATATTGAACGGGTGAACCGTACAGGTAAGTTCCATTAATGACTCCAACAGGATTTTGACAGTACTCAGGGTCATAGTACTGTATAGTCTGTTTTTGTCCAAGGGACTGTGCAGTGGGGTATGACAAAGGAAATATTAAGGTAGAGGGAGTGGGCAGGTAATAAAATTATAAACATTTTATTATAATACATATAATTGAAGATAATCTCCCATTAACGTGCGCATGCAACGAAACTAGAAATGTCATGCAGGCCCATTTGAGTACACTTAGGTAATAACGGTTATCATATTATGATATCTTTGGTTATATTATGTAATTATTTTTATCATCAGTAATTCACAAAAAGTGTATTAAGATAGTCTTATTTTGTAATTAGGTATCTTTAGGAATATAAAGAAAAAAGGACGCACCTAACTATTATATTTCATTTTTATCAACCAGGTGCCAGCATTATTTACGTACTGTATAATACACGTTATATAAATTACAATACAGTGCCTACAGAATAAAAGTAACAAGATGCAAAATGAAACTTGATTCAACACACTTTCTTTCACTAACATTAGGTCTTATAATCCGACACAAGCCTGAGCGGCCATTTTACTTAAAATATTATTTTTCTCCAATCTTCTTTAACTTCTAGCAGCACTGATAATCATTAGAACGTAGAGCAAGAGATTGATAATGTCCAGATACAGGTTCAATGCAGCAAAGATGTACTCCTCGGGAGATAAGGCATATTTGTGCTTGCCGCCCATCATGAGCTGGGTGTCGTACACAATGTACATACAAAATATTAGGGCTCCTACAGACCCGTAGATTAGGTTGAAGATTCTGTTATCGCGGATGAAGATTGCGCAGATACCTAGAAAGAAAAGGATAGACACATTTTAGTGTTTAAACTGTCTCGGTGGGAGTGTATCCGACTGCTACGCAAGAAGTCGTGAGTTCGATTTCCACCACCATACATTGTAGACACAATCGTACCCAGAAACGAAAGATTTCGTAGGTCTTTCTTATGCCGCACCATAAAAGCATGGAACTCTCTGCCAGCGCACGTGTTTCACAATCCTGGGTCCTTTAAGAGAAGCGTGAAAAGGAATATTCTGAGCCGTCAAAATGAGGGTCGATTTCGCAGCCCTGCAGATTGAGATAGCGGCCCTCAATCACAGGTCTTTGTTCTTTGTCTTTGCTTACTATCAGGCGGGCGACGATATTTTGACGTGCCAAGTAATAAAAAAACAGAAGATACCCTAAAGTTCGTAAGGATATCTTAGACGTACCTAATATAATCAATACCACTAGCGCAGCCATCAGCCCTCCGCCAAGTACGGTGAAATCCCACTTCGTCTGGAAGGCGAACAGTGTCAGAGCCAGACTCACTGCTGCTGTGATTCCAACAGCCATCATCACCTGCAACAAATAAATTAGTCAGCGTAACTTGGAATTTTTAAGGTTCATAATTTAACATACATGCATATTGTCACGCTTTTGTCTCCGAAGGGGTAGGCAGACTGTACGCCCAAATTTCACCGTATGCATTTTTGTCCCACATAACAGGTGGTGAGCCCATTGCCGTGTTGAAATACAGGCTGTGACGACCTGCTGTTGAAAATTTTTCAAGTATACTCTGATTTTTTCCTTTATATACTAGAATGACATTTGGAATGTTGCCGCTTTATCGCAATAAAAAGATAGTGACGTGACCAAAAATAATAGGTGGTTAGTTGATTAGTTTGAAATTGTGTCTATGGAAATTTAAGGAGTATTGAATGAGAAGTTTTAGAATTAATTAATTTAAGTCATGTAGTTCTATTCATAAGTTTTTTGAGCACTCTGAAACATGTTTCCTTTGTCACCTTATAACATATCGAATTAGCTTTCCTCCTCATTGGAAACGTATTTAAACAAGTTTCGTCACTGTCTTCTCTGACGCTCAAAGTAACCCGGCGTTTTTTTTTCTTGAAGACAAAACTGCAGTACTCGATTCAATGTTTTGCATGATGTTTTACATAATACAACAAACATAAAACCAAACAGTGACATTCAAACAACAACGTAGCAAAGCTTGTGGAATAGGTGGATATACGTTAAACTGATCGGGAGTGAAGAACGTTCGGCGGTATGGTATTTTCTGGCAGATATTATTGTGTTAATATTCATTATTTATATTTTTTTGTTGTTGAAATGAAGATTTCATACATGAAAAATAAATATTTACAGGAGCACCCTCACGACAGACTGCGGATCGGGTTCCTACACGCGCCCTCTACACTGCCTCTTTTGCATGACGTGCTCTGTGCTCGCAGAATGACGTGGCGGAGTCCTTATGCTCCCGCATGAGACCATGACTCGCACCATGGTCTCCTGCGGGACAAAAGAATATCCTTGTCTAAGAGAAAAAAAAACATTATCCGAGCGTCTGTAACAGTTGCGTCTCGCGACGCCCGGGGTCCGCTTTCCTACATTTTCTCCTCCACTTCGCACGGTCGTCGTCAGCATCCCGTGAAGACAGACCATTGGCACGCATGTCATCGCTTTACGACGTCAAGCCAGCACTTACCGGGACCCGGCGGGGCTGACATGGCCAGACATTTATTTCCCACGTAGCCCTGCGGTTGCCGCAAGACGTGGCCCTACACCAGCGAAGGCGACACACTTGCAGCTTATCTGCAATGTAACGGACGTGAAGGCTGCTGCGGATGCGATAGTTCCTCATTTATGTGACACGCAGCTCCTGCTTGTGTCGCTCCAGTAGTGGCCACGCCTCACTGCCATGTGAAAGGACAGGTCTATTGAGGGTTTTATAGACCTGACCCTTCAACCTGACCGGCATTTTTGGGTCACAAATGTCACCAGTCATCTCCCGCCGCTTGGACCACGCAAGAGCAATGCGTGTCTTAACGTCGCAATCGTTGTCACTCGACGCGTGAAATACAGATCCCAGGTATTTAACCTGATCCGTGCGCTCGACCAAATCATCGCCTATGCGGACGGATGTGGGATCTGTAGAGTTAATTGCCAAGTACTCGGTCTTCGCCACATTAAGTTTCAGATCGTCGTTCTTAAACGTCTCCTTTCACGCCTTCACACGTCGTACCAATCTGCCCCTGTCCGCGTCTGCCAGCGCGAATTTATCAGCATACATGAACAACCACGGAGGCTGCTCAAGTGAGTCCCTGATTCTGTCTGACATCGCTTCTAATATCACGCTAAACAAGAACGGACTAAGGACAGAACCTTGATGTACCCCGACGGTAATGGGGAAGGGTTTCGTGTCGCCAAGTCGCCGTCGTGTGTTCAAGAGCAAAAATAATAGTTAAGAAATATTTCTAACATTATTTTTATTATCAGTATGCATTTTGATAGTTATTTTAAAAACCTTTCCTCATAGTCGAGTGATTCGATTCATAAACAAAATCGACATTTTTAATGTTGCAAGATTGCAAGCATAGTGCCTACTATGCTTGCAATCTTGCAACATTAAAAATGTTAATGACAAACTGAGTTTTGGCGGGAGAGTGACAATAGCGGACGCTTGCTGTATATTATTTTCTAAAACTAGTGCATTTATCTTGTTTTATGTGTGGGAGTGGTGGTTTCTTGTACATAAAAGTTGTGTTAACGTGATATAGTGATAGACAATGATATATATGCAGTGAAATGCTATTTTCTCTCTTGACGCGAAAAGTCCACTGAAAACCTCAGTATAAGAATCACAAATTATACTGAGGGCAAGGACAAGGACCTAGGACTGAGGACTCGACATCGACAAAGACTGGACAGGACTGTATACTAAGAAAATATAAATACCGAAGACTAGGCTGTATGGACAAAGTTTCCTTTGCCTGCCCAATATGGGCGAAGACTACAAAAAAAAAATAATGACATATAGAAATGTCATTCTAGTCTATAAAGAAAAAAATCAGAGTATAGACCATAAGGCCGTCAACCAGGACGACTGTTATTTAACTGGCAACCGGGACCAACGGCTTAACGTGCCTTCCGAAGCACGGAAACGCTCGCAAATGTAAATTCCTCAAAGTGGTCACCCATCTAAGGACCACCTATAGTGAATGTTGCTTAACGCAGTGATCTTTTACAGAACACTGAGTAAGCGGGGCCACGAGCGCTTTTTAAATAATTTATACTTGAGGGCATTCCTTTCACCTGGCTCAAACTAACTAAATGTAAGCTTGTAACTAAATGTAAGTACTATGAGAAGAAAAATAAAAAGATGCTATAAGAGAGAAGAACAAGTGATAAACGGTCGAAGCCTCGGGATGAACTAGTAGTACATATAAAAAGGACCTAAAAATAGATTATCTATGCCTAGCAGACATCCATCGGTCAAGATGATGATGATGATGCCAATACGTGAAAATTCTTTTATAGTTCTCGTTGACGGAACATGTATTATAGAGTTTAGAGAGATATACAGAATTCGATTAAAAATACTCACGGCATCGCTTGAGTAAACGCTTGAGGTGACGCCTAACGTGAAGCTCATGGTGACGGTGAAGATAGCCAGGCATATGAAGTTTATCGGCGTCTTTCGCCTTATATCTCCGCAGCAGACCAGCACAAACATTAGCACAAGCATTACTCCAAAAGCCAGAAACCTAGAAAAGAGAAATTATGTAAAGTCTCGCGAACAGTTTTCAATCCAATTACGATATCACAACAATATATATAAAAATCAATGCCACTTTTCGTTGTAATTTTATAACTCAAGAAAGGGCAGGGCTTACCTATCCAAACCAAATGTTTAGGCTTTGTTCGAACTATTTAGTAGATGGTTTATGTGAAGTTTGCACAGAATCGGTCGAGCGGTTCTTCATTTATCACATTTTTGCTGGCGCTAACGAAGTTGCGCGGGTCAACTAGTCTACCATAAAAATCGTATAAACAGGAGAAACGCCATGCGGGAACATTTGTGTCGCCGCTACATGCATATCATTCAAGTACGATTAAAAATCTTCATAGTCCTGGGTTCGCGTACCATTGATAGCATTGGTATTATGCGTGGCTTATAGAAAGGTTTTAAAATTCAGTTTTTACATGAAAACGCCGTATTTTAAGCAAATTTCGCGACACGTACATAAATACATATCGTCACGCCTGTCTCCCATCGGGGTAGGCAGAGACTATGGCTTTCTACTTGCTACGATCTTGGCATACGACTTTCGCTTCTTCCACTTTCGATGATATGATATGATACATGATACTCACACAACCCAGGGTGTTCTCTGAGCCCACAGACCGATCGGTTTATAATACACAAACAGAGTTATGAAGCCAAACGTTACAAGTAGCTGGCACAGCAAGATGGCGTACACCTGTAATGAAAGGTAATGAAAACTTTAGACTCACAGATTGGTATTGTTGCAAAACAATAAAATATTTTTTGATGAATGAATATGTATCCTTTCTTAAATATTACGCATCAGATCAATTCCGCTAAAAGGAGATTTCACCAACTTCCATAAAAGTCAGTACTTTCGGAATGACATATTAGATAAGATAAGATAAGATAAGATAAGATAATTATTTATTTGCGTGAAATATGGTTATACATTGATCTTATATAGGTACATATTTATCCACAGCACATTTCGTCTAATTTAGACATGCAAATGCCAATTTTCCATTTATAATTTGATAGAAAATCAATCTCAATTATTATAAATTCGATCTCAATTTTACAATTCAATAAAATTAAATTAATTATATGTATTCCAACAAAAATTAAATCAAAATAACAAATATCATCTAAAACATTGCCCACTTGCAGTTAAGAACTCCTCTATCGTATAAAAACATTTGTCCACTAACCACTGATAAAATTGTTTTTTAAATCTTTCCAATGTCAAATCTTTAAAATTATTAGGTATCTTATTATATATATTAATTGTCATAGGGTAACAATTTTCCCTGTAGTATGTGGTTTTTATTTTTTAGTCTGTCTGGATATCTAGTATTGAAATTATAATGTTCTTTAAAAGTTTTATATAAACAATGATTCTTCTTTACAAATATGGCACATTCAAATATGTACATTGAAGGTACAGTTAATATATTCAAATTTCGAAATAAAGGTCTACATGAAGTTAAAGGCTTTGCATTGCATATCGCACGTATACATTGCTTTTGGGCTACAAATACTCTGTTTATATCGATGGAGTTCCCCCAAAGAGGCAAACAATACCTTATGTTGGAAGCGACATATCCATGGTACGCCTGTAAGGCAGCGCTTACGTTACATACTTTTGTAAGTCTCCAGAGTGCATATGCAAATCTATCAATCTTTGTACAAATTTTTTGAATATGCAGATTCCATTTGCATTGATTATCAACGTGAATTCCAAGAAAAACAATATTATCTGCTTCGCACAAAGCGTGACTATTATATGTTATATCCAAATCATTAGTTAATTTATAACGATTATAAAATTGTACATATTTTGTTTTTTGAATATTTACTTTTAATCCATTACTATGCATCCAATCAATCACTTTCGCTACGGTAAGGTTTATTTCCATATTGAAATTTAACACATCATCTTTGGATACAAATACAGTAATATCTTCAGCAAACAAGCTACAAGGATACTTTATATGTTCTGGAAGATCATTTACATAAATTATAAAAAGTAGAGGTCCCAAAATACTGCCCTGCGGAACACCTACTCTATTATATGTTTTAGTGGATTTAAAAGCTTTATCCTCATTGTTGTCATCAACACCTCTTATTTCCGCATATTGCTGCCTGTTGCTTAAGTAAGTATACAACCATTTTTCAGCTATACCTCTAATCCCATACCCGTTGCATTTTGTAATTAATAAATTATGGTTTACAAAATCAAATGCCCGGGACATATCGAAGAAAGTACCTATAGTTGGGACGTTTTTATCAATATTTTCAGTTATTTTACTTATGACTTTAAAAGCAGCTAATGTGGTAGACTTAACCTTTTGAAACCCATGCTGTTCTGATCTTATTACATTGTGTTTATTTAAAAAACTCGTGATTCTAGAATGCATAATCTTCTCGAATACTTTAGCAAGCACTGGTATTAATGTTACAGGTCTATAATTTTCAATACATTCCCTATTTTCTTTTTTAAATATTGGTTTAACGACTGATATTTTTAGTTTTTCTGGAAAGGTGCCTTCACTCAAGGATAGGTTTACTAAATGACATAGAACAGGTGTAATGGCGCTGGCACTGCGTTTTAGTATTGATGTAGGAAACTCGTCATACCCCACTGCTGTAGTATTTTTAATAGACATAATTGTTTTGTATATTTCATGGCAGTTTGTAGGCACTAAGAATATACTAGAATTTAGACTATTTCTTTCATTTACCTTGCAAGATAAATTATTTACAACGGAATTATTTGTAATTTCGACAAAATAATTATTTAAAACGTTAGCCATCACCATGCTATCAGTACTTGCTTTGTTATTGTGAATAATTTTTAGTATCCGGTTACTTTTGTCCTGGTGGTTTTTTTCACTTTGTTTTATGATATCCCAAGTAGCCTTACATACATTATTCGATACTTTAATTAACTTTTCATTTCTAATTTGTTGAGCTGTTGTAATACATTTTTTTAAAATTTTTGTGTATTGTCTATATTTAATCTTAATGCAACTATTTTTTTCTTTTAAGTATACGTTTCTAATTTTTCTTTTACCTACGCAAGATTTTTTAATTCCCTTGGTTATCCACGGCACTTTCCCCTTTCTGGTGCTAATAAGTTTTAATCTTCGTATCGGGAAGCATAAGTTATAGAAAAGAATAATATAATCGTGAAATATGTTAAATGCGGAATTAACGTAACTTTGTTCATATACTTCAGACCATGTCAATGTTGATAAGCACTCAATATATCTATTTACATTATACTCATCAAAATTGCGCCTTCGAATAAAGTAAGCTTTTTTTGGGATTTCTACCTTTTCAATGGGAATGCTAATTGTTTGTCCAGTGTTATGGTCTGATAACCCCAGGTTGTGTACTTTACTTTCTGCTGTAGGAATTGTACTTATTATATGGTCCAAGCATGAATTTTCCCGCGTAGGTTGATTTATATGTAAGTGAAATCTATAGTTCTGTATTATTCTTAAGTATTCATTTAATTTTTTAGATGGTTTTAAAGAGTTAATATTAAAATCACCACAAATTATAATATTCTTATTTTTACGCTTACGAATTTTATTTATTAATATTTCTATATTTTCTAGAAAAATATTATCATTTGAATTAGGAGTTCTATATATACATATAATAATACATTTATACATCGGAATTTCTATTCCACAGCACTCAAATGTGAACTCACTTGCTAAATCCTTCATCCATGTTATTGGTTTAGTAAATATATTTTCTTTACATAGTATTGCAACACCACCCCGTTTCTTTTTTTCCCTTGAAAAGTAGCTTGCTAAATTAAAACCTTTTATATTCAAATTTGGTTCCCCCCCTGATTTAATGAATGTCTCACTAAAGCATAGTATGTCTATTTCTGTGTTGTTAGTTATAAATTCAATCAATGTTATTTCAAGTAAATCTATTTTTTTTTAATACTCCAGCAATGTTTTGATGGAACAAAGTTAAGATGGAGTTCCTCTTTACTTTATTACTTACGAAAAAACTTATCACTGATAATTTGTAGTGGAGTTGCTAATCAGGAGTGACATGGTTGGTGTTTTTTTATAAAAATAATGTAATATAGTTTTCTGGGAGCATTTTACAACAGGTTTTTGTATGAACTCTTTATGTTGAGTATTTATGGTGTTACTGGGTATGGTACACTTATTAAGCGTATCCTTCCGGTTATAGTTATATTTATTTTTCAATGATAAGAATTGAGCAGCATAATCCAAACCATCTATAAGGTAGCTTATTTTTTCAGATAAAATATATATACTTTTTTTACTGATATTTCTTGTATAATTAAGAAAATGACAGTTTGGAAAGTTATTACATACTAGCTTTAAATGACTATTCAGCAGATTCACGTTTAATGTTTTGTTATACTTAACTCGCAAAACTATCACCACTATGTTATATAAACGCTTTAAGATAGAAGACAATTCAATCATTAATTTTAATGGATTTTTGTCATTCTCCCCAATACCAATTACAATTTTGTCGTTAACATTTAAATTTAGGTTTTCACAACAATTTAAAACTTCTTCAGTTGAGGCAAATGGTTTTACGTGGCCCATAATGCGATATTTTTCATACTTCGTATTCATCCTAGTTTTTAATAAGGTCGTTGCCAGACCTACACATTGTTGACTCCCAAAGATAAATATCCTTTTTTCGCCTTGATACAGAGGTGAACATCGTTCTGATGGGCTGCAGAAAGACTCATTTATCCCTCTATTTGTCGCATAACTTTTTCTACATTGTTGAATATCTGATGTAGATTTTGGCGTCTGAAAATCTATATCTAAATTCAATTTTCTCCCGGAAATATTCGGGTTTGGTATAATACTCCTTTTCTTATCTTTTTTTGTTTTAATCGAAGATACGTGACTTTTGCTAATGTTTAGGGTGCTCCCGCACATAGTTTTAAGTTGTTCATTTCTATATGTTTGTTTCTCCAATTCTCGTTTTAAGTCTGTATTTTCAATATTTAGGTTTTCTATTTCTTTATTTGCACTCATTAACTGTTGGTTTAAATCTCTTATTGTTTGTTTCAAGGAAATTATTAAAAAAAAAAAAAAAACAACATAAAAAACATGTTCTACGAAATTTATTTATATTATGAAATGTTTTTTGACGTGACAACGTCTTATAATTCGATAGAGCCGGCTGCACGCACGAAAAAACATGACTCATGCGGCGTTACCTCGCTCTGAGGCGTTCCATGTAAGGCTTGAAGTGCAAGCGAGAGCGCGGAACGAGCGACAAAGAAGCACAATCGGCCTTTGCGTTCGGCAGCGTTCGACATCCGTCTCTCTCCTACTTGAGTGAATTATCATTTAATAAAATTGTAATAATAAGTAAATGCAATTGAAAATTAATTGGTTAAATTTCATTTTCTATATAATAAGTCATAATGCTATATCAATTATAAGTATATATCATAAATATTATTTTATATATAAATAAGTTTTCAATCAAATCGTTAAAATACGTTGTCACGTTCAACTATCGTCAGTAAACCAACTTTACAGACAACCAATTTTTTTTTTTAAATATTGGCATTTTTTTTTTTATTTTTATCTTTACTTTAATGTACTGATTGAATTACATTAATAAGCAACTAGTGAAAATCACAGGGAATGGGGGTGGACCGGTCATAACTCTTTGACCTTGACCTTTTTAAACCGCATGGATGCGCGCACGTCCATCGTTCATCGAGGCAGTACGTGAAGAAAAAGCGACCCAGGAGTTTTTTTTAATCGAACCCAAGACCGAAAACCTAGGACGAAGCTCGAAGCTTCAATGTACGATAGTAATAGCTGTGTAACGAATTGCCAAAAGTTGTAGACCAAACGTTGTTGGTTATGACGTTGGCTATCCACTCCTAGCAGATTGCTGGTGTTTTACAAATGACCCTTTATATTAATATTCAAACATAACATTACCTTACGGATGAAGCCCCTCCGTATGGATTTTTCGGAGAAGTCGAACCCACTGATGTCTCCATCCTCGCCCACTCCGACACCCATCTGTGACGGATGCGTGTAAGTTGTAGACTGGAAATTACCACATCAATCATAAACATCTAAGTAACTATAGTTTGACCACGACCGCTGTACCGCTCACTGCATACAAAATTGTACGCAGTGAGCGTACAGCGGTCATGGTCAAACTATAACCTATCCTGGCCTCTTTTGCTCACAAGGCAGTAAGTAGTGAATTTGATCACTTTTTTCAACTAACTTTGTATCTATCTTCACGTTTTATCCCTGACGTGGTAATGGGGTAATCAGAGAGGACCAAGAAAGGACAGTGCGCCAGGCTCTGCCAAACATGCACGTCTGGGACATTTTATACACAACGCCATCTAGCCCAGTGTAAGCTATAATAAGCTTGTGGTGTGGGTTCCAGACAACTGATAAACATACTTATATATTTCTACAATTTATTTTTATATTTCTGAATTAATACATATTATACATAGCAAACACTCAAACTCCTAAACAAACAGTTACGGATCACACAAATATTTCTGCCGCCTGGGGAATCGAACCCGAGACTTCAGCGTAGCATACACTATCGCGCATACACTATCACTTTAGATACGCCAACGTCGCCAACGAGGCAGTCAACTATTCTTGTGCGGTCTGTAAGCCTGCATGAAAGTAAATTGAATGCTGTGGAGATGCGATTACTTCGAAAATTGTGCGGCGGAACTGTGGCCTACCGAATACGAAACGACGTGATACGCAATATGGCAGGTTTGAATGAAAGTGTCAGCGTTATGCTGGAGAAGGGCGTGCTCTGTTGGTTTGGACACGTCCAACGAATGAGTGAGGAACGATTGACGAAGAACATTATTATATTGTGCAAAAGCAGAGGGTAAAAGGAGATAGGGTAGGCCGAGACTTACATATGAAGACCACGTGAGAGTTTCGGTAACCGATATTTACTGCTTAAAAACGGAAGGGTCATAAGTACTCGGATATCCAGACGTGCATGTATGTATGAAGCAATAGATGAATCTGAAGAAAAACGAAAGAAGTATACATGGATCGTGAAGCCTGGCGATCTGTTCTCTCTGACTACACCGTCAGGGATACAGCGTGAAGATAGTTAGTTAGCCTGTAAGCCGATTTATTTTGCTGTGTACATGCCTTAACTGTAACTGCATGGGAAACCGCTGTAATGACTTTATGTTATTCTACAAACTGAGAGCACTTGAAAGCGGAAACACACGTAGGTAGAGAGTAAGTACCTACCTACCGAAAAAGCCGACAAGTCTTTAAATACATCACAGCAGTAATCAAAGTCGTAATAAGCTAACCATGATAATAGGTAAATTATGATTCTATCACCGGTCGATTTAGGTAGAGAATTTGATAACATGTGTTTTATTTTTATTACAAAAATATCATTGCACTATGTATTTTCAGGTTGCTTAATTGATACCCAACTTAATTGTAGATAAAACGATAGTTACAGCTTCTGGCCCATCAAACTTCATAGGGCCGAATCTACTATTTTTCAATAGAAATCCGTTCTAGTTCTATTCTATTGCGGTTCTATTGCGATTAGTCTAAAACTAGATAGTCTGCCTGCAGAAATTGAAAGATTGTTATATGGGTGTGAATTTGGGTGACTTTAAAGTAAACTGTCTGCTGTACGCTGATGATGCAGAGCTCATGGCCTCATCAGAAGCCGACCTTCAGGCATTAGTCACTAATATGAAAGAGAAGTATGAAAGTAAGGGTCTCCGCTTGAATGCAAGTAAAACTAAGGTTCTAGTAAATACTAGAACCTTAGTTTTACTTGCATTCAATAAAAATCGGGGAAACATTCATACATTTATGGAAAGTTAAAGGCGACGGGATTTAATGGGTGCCACGGGTTTGGAAGTATGTCACGGACGAAGTCGGGCAGGTCAGCTAGTTATAGATAAATAACACCCAGACACAGAATAAACCGTCGTGCTCATCACACAAAGTTTTAGCCTGTTTGGGAATCGAACCCACGACCTCTTGCGTAGCAGTCGTCGGATACACTCCCACCGCGCCACAGAGGTAGTCATTAAAAGACGTGACTAAATCTATGACTCTTTCAAATGAAAGAGATGACGTAAGAACCAAATGCGAGATTAGAGTAAACCAGGAACGACTAGAGCAAGTGAATGAAATAGTGTATTTAGGGAGTATGTTTAGCGCGAATGGAAGATGTGATTCGGATGTAGAACGGCGAGTAGCTGCCGGAAACAGAGTTAACGGTGCTTTGTCCCAATTAGTAAAGCGACAAAGCATCGTAAAAAAAGCACGACTGGCGATTCATAGCGCAGTGCTAGTGCCAACTTTGCTTTACGGTAGCGAAACCTGGGTATGCCAGCAGATGCATGAAAGTAAATTGAATGCTGTAGAGATGCGATCACTTCGAAAATTGTGCGGCGCTACTTTGGCCGACCGAATACATAACGAAGTGGTACGCAATATGGCAGGTTTGAATGAAAGTGTCAGCGTTAAGCTGGAAAAAGGCGTGCTCCGTTGGTTTGGAAACGTCCAACGAATGAGTGAGGAACGATTGACGAAGAATATATATTGTGCGAAAGTAGAGGGTAGAAGAAGTCAGGGTAGGCCGAGACTTACACATGAAGACCACGTGAGCAGATTGCTCAAAAACGAAAAAGTCAAAAGTACTCGGATACCCAGATGTGCGTGTATGAAGCGATTGATGAATCTTGAAGAAGTGAAAGAAGTATGCATGGATCGCGAAGCCTGGCGATCTGTTCTGTCTGACTACTCCGTCAGGGATACAGCGTGAAGATAGTTAGTTAGCTAGATAGTCTACTAAAACTATTATATATTTCTCAATCACACTTCTTAAACTGCAGAATAGGGACAAAATATCTGTTTTTATAACTTTGTGCATTTTTGAATATTTTGGAATGTTTATAGGGAATTCATTCGCACGAATTGCTTTATTTATCAGTGTTAAAATTCCATATTTTAAACACTTATTATAAACGAATTTTACAAGTACAATACTGTCGGTCGAGCCATCAGCAGCCACCATCCGTGGATGCGCGTAGCAGGCTGTATAGTTTGACCACGACCGCTGTAGCTGTACCGCTCACTGCGTACAACTTATTACGCAGCGAGCGGTACAGCAGTCAAACTATAATACAAACACACACGCACACTCGCACAAGCACCCTGCGCCGCTTAAACGAAACAGCAGGAGCAAGCATAGGTACATTTTCGCCGCGTGGTATAAAAAAAAAGGGGAGACTACTTCCTCTCCTTAGCCGCACCGGCGGTCTACTCTACCTCTATGTCTTACGAAATTTCGATCAATTCACGTGTCCTGACGCGAATTTAACATTTTTTACCCATCCCAATGCAATGAAGCGCTCGTGGCCCGGCTGACTCAGGGTTCTGTAAACGATTACTACGTTAAGCAACATTCACTATAGGTGGTCCTTGGATGGGTGACCACTTTGTGGAATTTACATTTGCGAGCGTTTCCGTGCTTCGGAAGGCACGTTAAGCCGTTGGTCCCAGTTGCCAGTAAAATGGCAGTCGTTAAACGTGGTTAAAGGCCTTATGGGGCTTGAAAATTTTCAACAGCAGGTCGTCACAGCCTGCACCTGTCCATTTCAACACAGCAATGGGATCACCACCTGTTTCGTGGGACAAAAATGGATACGGAGAAATGTGGGCATATAGTATGTATCTGCCTACCCCTTCTGGGATAAAGGAGTGACAATGTGTGTGTGTGTTTTGGTAAGCTTTAAGTAGCTTAGTGTTTTGTAAACAATCACTGCGTTAAGCAATTTATGCTGCAATCAGTCCTAACATCGGTGTCAACCATGTGGATTTCAACCATAGGTCGCGGGTGCCAGTAACTAAACTAGTCAAGTTTAAGGCCTTATAGACAGATTTAAAAATTTCAACAGCTGGTAGCCACAGTTTACCTCTGTCCGTTTCACCATTCCTTTGGTGTTGTAGACGTCCAAGTTTTTTAACAGATAGAAATCCCCACAAATGTACCGGACTCGAACGGACTAAAACAACACCTCAACACGATCCCTACCTATTTGTCTAGAACCGGGCGCCCCGGGTAACTCCTCGGAAGGATGTCCCAGGCTCAGAACAAATTACTTTTTTATTTATATGGGTAAATGGTGGAAAGGATGGGTGAAAATAGACTGAATATGAAATGAGTGAATGGGCAAACTGGTAGGAGTTGACCTCGGCGTACGGTTGTCAATCAAATTGAAGAGCTTTTGACAAAAGGCCAGGTCAAGAGTACCCTTAACCGGCGAGCTTGTATGAAAACACTTATGAAAGTAGAAGAAGCGAAAGTTGTATGCCACAATCGTAGCAAGTGGAAAGTCATAGTCTCTGCCTACCCCGATGGGAGACAAGCGTGATGACATGTATGTATGTAATTTGAGCACATATTACTTTTCACTATCCCTTCAGGAAATCCCAGTATAATATACACATTCACTAAAATAATCTTCATTAAAACGATTGTTTAAACACAATTCAAATTTTCATCCGGTCCTTAATTAATTTGTTCTCCATGCAGTTAGGTTAAGTTAAATCGATAACACAAAAATGTGGCATTTTCAACCGAATCATAAATACTTTTCACATAAGTACTTACTTTAGTTTAGTGGATTTACTTAGTTTTATATGCACTTCGTACTAATGAACTTATTCTGTTCCACGTTTGAGAACCTTAATACTGCCAGATTGTAGGGATAGTAAAACTGAATTGGCAATCACTGATATATATAGGCTTGTATGAAAATATCAAACATTACCTGTGCCATAATGTATTTAGGTTGTATCAGCAATGACTATACAGTTGTTACTAAATTTCTGTGATGGTATCTACAGTTATCAGTTCACACTGATAAGCTATCCTTCGAAACCGGTAACGTATTCATATTTACCAGATAAGAGATAGTGAATCATTAGTCCCTAAGTAATCCGGTTTGCAGGGCCGAGATTTTAAAAAGAAAAGACAGAATTGAGAGAATGCCCCTATCTGTAGAAGTATCGACGGCAGCAGCTGATGTAGTAGAGATATAGATTTATGAAGTGCAGACCGTGACCCGGCGACCTCACCAGGGGGCCGAGTCTATTATTTTACCATAAAAAACCGTTCTATTTCTATTCTATTTCGATTTCATTGCAATTGGTCAAAAACTTAGTAGTCTACAAAATCAATTATATATTTCACAATTGCACTTCCCAAAACGCAGAATAGACCAGTATAGCAATTTTTAACTTTCAAAATTTTAATAGACTATCAAATATGCAATTTATGGGCCACTAGCGGGACACGTGTTAGTAGAATTCTATCGACCGTCCGATATAATATATATATAGGAGCGGGATTATAACAATATTACGAAAACGCCAAAATGGTACCATCGGCTCTCTATTGAGTGACGATTTCGATTCTATTTTGACACGATTGAAATAGTAGAGTTGGTCCCCAGGTGGACCGACGACCTGCAAAGTTAGAAGGGAGGGACTGAATGCGGAAGGCGCAGCACCTTGTGTTATGCCGTTAACTGGAAGTCTTGCAGCAGTGAATTGCTATAGGCTGAATTGATAATATGTTCCTGAAAGTCTTCTCCTTCTTCATCTTAGGTTCCCAGTTGCTTCCATACCCTACCTCGATATGGAGCCTGGGGTTTACTTTTTTGGTGGAGCGACTGCCATCTGATCTCCCAGTTCCGCGCCTGTGCCGTTCGTTAATCAGCAGGTGCCCAGGTAAAAGGTGAGGTCGGTTCATATTGTTCATACTGCCTCGGTGGCGTACAGGTAGTGTATGCGATTACCGCGACTAAGGTAACGGGTTCGATTCCCGGGTCGGAAAATATATTTAAGTGATCCACAAATGTTTGTTTCGGAGTTTGGGTGTTTCCTATGTACCCATAATATGTATGTGTTCAGAAATACATAAGTATGTTTATCAGTTGTCTAGATTTCATAACACAAGCTTATACCTATTAGCTTACTTGGATTAGATGGTGGAGTGTAAAAAATGTCCCACAATATTTATTTTTATTTATTTATTTCCGTATTAATTTCTTAATTTACTTTAGTTGTATTTTTATCTCGTGAGCACTCGTGGCCCGGCTAACTCAGTGTTCTGTAAACGTAAACGATCACTGCGTTAGGCAACTTTCGCTATAGCTAGTCCTTGGATGGTTAACCGCTTTGTGGCATTTACATTTGCTAGCGTTTCCGTGCTTCGGAAGGCACGTTAAGCCGATGGTTCCGGTTGCCAGTAAAATGGCAGTCGTTAAGCCTAGTTGAAGGCCTTATGGGCGGCTTGAAAAATTTAAACAGCAAGTCCCCACATCCTGCGCATGTCCTTTTCAACACGGCAATGGGATTGTATAATAATGACAAAATCTTCAAACTCTTCCCGTTAAAAGTCACTGAAATTTAAATATCGTGAACAGGTCGGTTGGTCATTTATTGGGATAAGTGTTGGTGAATGTGGTGCATGTAGGCTTTCTTCTTGAAGTACGCACATATTTTCGTCTTCTGGTTTTTGTAAGTTATGCACCTTTTTCCGGTCTTCCTTGTTCTTTATTGCCTGTAAAATATATGGCGGATTTCTAATTGCCATATTTCGACTGTGCCGCGAATCTAAAAATTCCGGCAAAATACAATTTAAATAAAATGTACATAATTTTATTTTCATTTTATTTTCAAAAAAATCATCGTCTAATTATTGTTTCAGTTTTCAGAGGCTTTGACTCATTAAACCATACTCCAAATAAACATTTTTCTTTCCGAGTCACATGCAATTGCCCTTGAACTTGGTAATACCAATTGTGGGTTTTATTAACCTGCAAAATGCCCGAGTTATCTTTAATCCCAAAAATTTACTTTTTTTTGAGCTATGGCTTCGTCTAGTCCTATCTTGTGTGCTGAGATGGGACATTTCGCCTATACTATCGCGTCTTCTCCAATACGCCCATCTGGAGTAGCTCCTAAATATGGAATCTCGGGATCTATAAAAAGTCCGCATGGTCTAATTTCAACATCGTTTTGTCCACCTTGCCTTACAGCACTGCTATGAGCCACAAGGAAAAACAACTTAAGATACAAATTAAATATGAAACTACATACCATGGTATCATATTCCAAAAAAATTGAATTGTTCGATTGGAACATAATTTTCAATAATAATAGTTTGTTGACATTAGATAGATATTTTCTATCAAAATTTTTACAACGAAAGGTAGCTCTGTTGCTATCTAATTTTTTAATTTTTCAAGCCAAATTATTGGCTAGTACAACTGCTTTTATTGAGCAGGATAGTTTTGATACTTCACATTTGGAAAATGAAATTCCAAAAAACTAGTTTATAGGACAACAGATAATAAATCTGGCCAGTTGACTTTGGCCCCTGAGAATAATCTTAGTAAAAATATTGTTTTTATAAACCTGGTGCACCATAATGTTAGAGGTTTAATAAATGGTAAAGATTTAGAGTTAGAGCTATACATTAATGCAAATTCTATTAATATTTTTTGTGCTACAGAGCACTGGTTAAAAGATCATCAAATCACATTGTTGAACTTCGTAAATCACCAGGTTGCTAGCTCGTTCAATAGAAAACATTCTAAACGTGGAGGCTCTTTAATATTAATTAATAAAAACTTAAAATTTAAAGAACGTAAGGATTTAGTAGCCCTCTCCATTGAGCGAGTTATTGAGATTGCCAGTATTGAGTTTGAGCATTTCATCTTGTTAAGCGTATACAGTCCCCCTGATGCTTCTTACATTAAATTTGAAGAAAAGCTTGAAGAAGCACTGTTCAAATGCCAATGTTCTAAGAAATCTATAATAGTTTGTGGAGATTTTAATGTTGATATATTAGATACATCATTAACTCCATCAGAGAGAAATAAAATGAAAAATTTATTTAAATCCTTTAATCTGCATAGTAGATTCTTAGAACCCACTCGTATTACAGCCACCAGTGCAAAATGTATTGATAATATCTTTACTGATATTAAACCTATAGATAAAGGTATTGTGGATCCTGTGGAGTCAGATCATCGTGGCCAATGGATAAAATTTCCTAAAAGTAGTAACAAAGTCAGCAAAAAACAAATTAAATATGTACCAATTAACCAAAGTCGTTTGAATAATTTTAAAGAAAATGTATTAAAGAGATTACCATATCTACCTAACTTCACTTGTGTAGACCAGTCATATAAACACTTATTTAATTTGATTAATGATGAGTTTGGCAAAGTTTTTACCTCAAAAACTCTACAGATTGGTTGTCATCCTGTTTTCAGTGACTGGGCAACACCAGGTATCTTTAAAAGTAGAAATAAATTATTTGAATTATATTCAGAAAAATCATTTAATTTTAGGCAAACCTTTCAGGAATATGTTAAAAATTATTCAAAGATATTTAAACAAACGTGTCATCTTGCTAAGTCAAACTTCATTAAAAATAAAATTTCTAATTCTGTAAATAAAATAAAAATGACTTGGAACATCATTAACTCTGAATGCGGTAGATCTTTAGTGACTGAAAGGGATTTCCACTTAAAAGTAAATGGTTGCCATGTTACAGGGGACCTGGAAGTGGCTACGGAGTTTGAACACTTATTCAAAAATGTACCTATATTGACAACAAAATCTCTCCAAGCATCTTCCAGTTCCGCTGAACTTTTATTAGAAGAATCTGTTCTTTGTTGCAGGGATGCATTTGTATTCACAGATATTTGTGCTCAGGACATTGTAAAAACATTTAAATGTATCGAAATTAAGAAAACCGCGGACATATGGGGATTATCGGTCAAAACTGCATCATGTATAATTGAGGTAATTGCGCCCCATCTAGCAACTGTGTTTAATGACTGTGTTTCTAGTGGTACATTTCCTGATTTAATGAAACACAGCAAAGTCATTCCCTTGTTCAAGGCTGGCAGCGCTACAGAGCCGTCTAATTTCCGACCAGTGTCAGTGCTGCCAACTTTGAGCAAAGTATTTAAAAAAATAATCTTGAATCAAATGCTATCCCATTTTAATAGTCATAAAATACTCAATGCGAATCAATTTGGGTTTACGAAAGGGCGCTCAACTTCCGATGCTGGTGTTGAGTTATTAAAATGTATTCATGAAGCATGGGAAGACAAGCACGATGCATTAGGTATATTTTGCGATCTATCAAAGGCTTTTGATTGCGTTCAACATGAAACGTTGTGCAGGAAACTACACCACTATGGAATAAGAGGCAAAGCTCTCGACCTTCTGTCTTCATATTTGAACAATAGAATACAGAGGGTCGATATTAATGGTACACGTTCTGTAGGATCCATGGTTACAATGGGTGTGCCGCAAGGCTCGATACATGGGCCATTCTTGTTCCTCATTTATATTAATGATTTACCATTTTATGTAGGGGACAGGAATAGGATTGTTTTGTTTGCAGATGACACCTCATTAATTTTTAAAATTAAAAGACAATTAGATAACTATGACGATGTAAACAATGCAATTGCAAGAGTAGTTCATTGGTTCAGCTCAAATAATCTTTGCCTTAATGAAAATAAAACTAAATGTATAAAATTTACTCTACCAAATGTAAAACAAGTTGCGGCCAATGTTCAACTGAATGGACAAGTGTTAGAGTTTGTAGAATCAACTGTGTTCCTAGGTATAACTATTGATGCCAATTTGCAGTGGGGCCCACACATAGAAAAGACAGCCTCTAGATTAAGTTCGGCTGCATACGCTGTAAAAAAATCAGGACTCTAACAGATGTGGATACGGCTAGAATGGTTTACTTCAGCTATTTTCATAGTATTATGTCTTACGGTATTCTCCTTTGGGGGAGTGCTGCAGATTTAAATATTATTTTTGTTCTACAAAAGTGGGCTGTACGCGCTATTTATAATTTGGGCCCCAGAGTTTCTCTCCGAGAAAAATTCAAAGAAGTAAATATTCTAACCGTACCATCACAATACATTTTTGCCAATCTTATGTATGTCCAGAAAAATCTATCACAGTTTTCTAAACTCTGTGATAAACATAATATAAACACTAGAAATAAAAATAATCTTTCAGTCCACCACAGTCGACTACATAAGATTGGCGATTCTTTCCAGGGTAACTGTATACGCTTTTACAACAAGCTTCCCTGTGACCTGAGAAATTTACCTTTAAATAAATTTAAAAAGTTTATTAAAAGCAAGCTTTGTGAAAAAGGTTTTTACTCCGTTACAGACTATTTGCAGGACAGGGACGCCTGGAAATGATCTGCGGGCAAAGTGAAATAATATTAAATTGTAAATAGGCCATCAAAAAAAAAAGCCTTCCTAAGTTTCTTGCCGGTTCTTCTCAGGTGGGCCGCGTTCCGAACCGGTGGTCGCTTTAAATATTTTAAATAGGGTATGACATTTTGTAAGCGCCGTTAAAATGGTCTATGCAAAATAAAGATATTTTTATTTATTATTTATTATAGATAGCTGATCTAGCGCTTTTTTTTCGTGTTGTCTACCATGCTGTATAGGCGCAGCATCTATATTTATTTTGTAGAGCAGTTGTTTGACTACGCTGGTGCAACTAGTATCGGGCCTCATTTTAATAACTCTTCCAAAGTTTGAAGCCGTCAACAAGGAGCGCCGGAGTTCGAGCCATTCGCTTGACTCGCTCTGCAAAATTGTTTGTCTTTCAATTTGTCTTCTTTCTACCTCACTTTTATCTAAGTTGGATAGAAATATCTCCTTCATTTGTTCTAGCATCGCATCACTCACATCGGGCCTTATGGTTTGTTCTCCATAATCTTTATTTACGGCACCATGTGTCTGTCGTTTTTTGTAATAAATATGTTTTAACAAATTTCGTTTTCTGCGATACTTGTTATCTAAGGTGCTCATTTTGCCCTTAGGACTTTGCCCGACAATTGTTTTATACAATATGGAAACAGGTTTTCTTTTAGTATTAAAATTAAGAAGCGCTCGTGGCCCCGCGGTCTCAGTGTTCGGTAAACGATCACAGAGGTACGCATCTTCCACTATGGCTGGTCGTCGGATGGGTGACCACTTTGTGGCATTTACATTTGCGAGAGTTTCCGTGCTTCGGAAGGCACGTTAAGCCGTTGGTCCCGGTTGCCAGTAAAATGGCAGTCGTTAAGCCTGGTTGAAGGCCTTATAGGCGGCTTAAAAATTTCAACAGCAGGTAGCCACAGCCTGCGTCTGTCTATTTCAACACGGCAATGGGCTCACCACCTATTACGTGGGACAGGAATCCACACGGTGAAAAATGGGCATATAATATGCCTCTGCCACCCCTTCGGGGATAAGGCGTGATGGATATTTATTTATTTTATTTTATTTATTTTTAAAATTAATTGCAGACGCTGAACATCAAGTTTGGTATCCACGCCTGCACGAATAATTCACTCTTTTACCACCCACAAATGTGGCTACCACGCTATGAAAACTTTCCACGATGTTACTGTCAACATCATGAACAAGACTTCTGGAATGCCCCGCAATTGTATTAATAAAAAAACATATTTTCTGCCATAAGGAACTTGTAAAAAATGCTTGCGGTAAGATTTCAACATTTTGTGGTCTGTTACAGAAATGGCTTTTACATTTGGTATGGTTACCAAAGGCATGTAAATGTACAGTCTGGATGTCTTCAAAAAGTTTTTGAGTGCTAAAATCTAAATTTTCTAACGAGTCGTGATATTTTTTGCTGCATTTTCGTATTGCTGACCCTGCTGAATGCTCATGATGCGTTTTTTTGTGATTAGTTTTCTGAAACTGATATTTCGTAGTAGTGGTTAGGTTGTCTAATTTGTTGCACAAGTTTCTTAAAAGGTGGTTCCTACATTCTAACTTTTCAACTGTAAATTGAGGATAAGGTCTTGCTTCCAAAAGTTTCGCATACGTGCTAGAGTCTCCGTCAGAAATGAGGCGACCATAAATCAGACCATACATTTCCATAGATGCATTAAACCCTTCCACAATTATTGTTGACTCCATGGCAGTCGATGATCCCGTAAAATTTTTAAAGCACTGGTGAGTTCTTGGGTTTTGATATTTATTAAGGTCTTGCGTATATATGCTACAGTATTTATTTTTAATGCTAAGAAACAATATCTTTTTTGTGTGTCTTCCAATTATGGCAGCAGCTCCTGACATTGCTGAGTAGTTCTTTTTGTAAGACCTCTTACTCCAGCATCCGTCTACAACCACATCTATAATAGGTATCCCATCTTTGCTGACGTTACATTTTTCTAAAGCAATTCTTTTTTCTTCTTCAGCAGCATCATTCATGGATTTGCGAAGTGCTTTGTCCCAGGCATTGTAAGCAATGTCGTGGCGTTTTTTGTATACAGGTTCAGACATCACGGGCAAGTCAAATGCTGATAACAGTTCCTCTAATTGCGAATACCCTATACCAACTGAAACGGCGCCCGCGACCGCTGTTGTATTAATATCTAAGTCGCCAGTGACATTACAAAGAGAAAACTTCTCTTTACACATCAAACATTCTACTGTAAACTTAGAAGCAAGTCCAACACGTTTCTCTCCTATAAGTTTCAAACTTTGTATACCACAGTTAAAAGCACCATGGCCGCCTATTTCTTGGATTTTGGAAAAGAAGTAAGCTATATTATAATGAATGAAATTGTGTATTTAGGAAGTATGTTTAGCGCGGATGGAAGATGTGATTCGGATGTAGAACGGCGAGTAGCTGCCGGAAACAAAGTTAACGGTGCTTTGTCCCAGTTAGTAAAGCGACAAAGCATCGTAAAAGAAGCACGAATGGCGATTCATAACGCATTGCTAGTGCCAACTTTGCTTTACGGTAGTGAAACCTGGGTATGTCAGCAGATGCATGAAAGTAAATTGAATGCTGTGGAGATGCGATCACTTCGAAAATTGTGCGGCGTTACCTTGGCCGACCGAATACGTAACGAAGTGATACGCAATATGGCAGGTTTGAATGAAAGTGTCAGCGTTAAGCTGGAAAAGGGCGTGCTCCGTTGGTTTGGACACGTCCAACGAATGAGTGAGGAACGATTGACGAAGAATATATATTGTTCAAAAGTAGAGGGTAGAAGGAGTCAGGGAAGGCCGAGACTTTCATATGAAGACCACGTGAGCAGATTGCTCAAAAACGGAAAGGTCAAAAGTACTCGGATACCCAGACGTGCGTGTATGAAACGATTGATGAATCTCGAAGAAGCGAAAGAAGTATGCATGGATCGCGAAGCCTGGCGATCTGTCCTCTCTGACTACCCCGTCAGGGATACAGCGTGAAGATAGTTAGTTAGTTTTTTTTAGTTATATTATAATTCGTCTTCCAGATATATTTTTTGTTTCTGCTTGTGATTCTTGTTCTTCAATAATCAAATCTGGTAAATCTTCTTCATCTTCTTCAACCTAAAACAAACATTTTAACAATACAGTGTCAATTTAAATTAGCTAGGGAAACTATCGAACATATACCGCAGTGTAAGCAAACACAATAAGTTACCGGCATAATTTGCTCTGCCCCCTCATCAACTGCCATACTAGACAGATCGTGTGTATCTGTTAATGGCTGAAGTTCCTGATTTTGTGATTCGGAGTTTTGCTGGTTTCTTAATTGCCTGAAAAATAATAACTTAAATGAGCTAAAGTAATATTTTTTGATATTACAGTTTGGTGATAATAGCCATATTTACATCGCAAAAAACTAAAAGGTATTTTAACTAGGTTTTTTTTAAACAAGATTATTTTTCCGGTGATCTTAGTTTCCATGACCTCTTTCAAATGGATCGAAACACGCTGGTACTACGTAGCGCCGTCACTGAGATCCTATACCCACCTTCGTAGTCCACCATCAGGTAGGTGACATCATCAGTCACCAAGGTCTCCATGAGACCTTTCAAATGAGTCCTATCACGATGGTTCTACATAGTGCCGTCACTGAGATCGTATACCCACCTTTGTAGTCCACCATCAGGTAGGTGACGTCATTAGTCACCAAGGTATCGATGAGACCTTTCGAATGAGTCCAAAGACGCTGGTTCTACGTAGCGCCGTTACTGGGTTCATATACCCACCTTTGTAGTCCACCATCAGGTAGGTGACATTATTAGTCACCAAGGTCTCCATGAGACCTTTCGAATGAGGTTAAACACGCTGGTTCTACGTAGCGCCGTCACTGAGATCCTTTACCCACTTTCGTAGTCCACCATCAGGTAGGTGACAACAACAGTCACCAAGGTCTCCATGAGACCTTTCAAATGAGTACAATCACGATGGTTCTACGTAGTGCCGTCACTGAGATCCTATACCCACCTTCGAAATCCACCATCAGGTAGGTGACATCATTAGTCACCAAGGTTGAAAAAACAAAACGAAATTACAAACTACTTTAAATATATTTACAAACTTAATTACTAATGTTGTTTTACGAAATTATTATATTTGTACTATTTACAACAAGATTTCATTCATAAAACATTCAAAACGTGGACTTTTAGATTTTATTTGGAAAAAATAACGCGCGTATAGTCCACCCGTCACATGAGTCATCGAGACACTAAAGTAACGCGTCCCGAGTACGCGTCACAGGCCTTAGCGGGGGTGCTTCAAGCGGGGTGCTGGTGAGGTTTCGGGTTTTATATCATAATTTAAAAATATTAAAAGAAATAAGAAAAAAAAACAATACAAATTGTGAAATACGTCAGTACATATTTTTTGATACAAAATTCATGCCTAACTAATTCACAATGAACAGTAGTAATATAATCTCTTAATAACACATACCAAGTTAAATAAAACCCATACCAACATAAATAAATATAAATATTGTGTCTAAGTATAATCAAATATAAAGCAGTTATAAACAATGTATTATGGTCATAACGAATATACTCACCCAATACAAAATATTATATTCTTTAAAGCGTGACATTTAAATAGGATTTGCCATCTCTTTCTTCTATATTCATAACGTAAAGGATGGCACGATCTGCTTACATTCTTATTTTGAAATTGTATTTACTTTTTTTAATGCGTCATTTTTAGAGCTTTGCAAACGTTCACTATCCGTTCGCGCTGCCAGAGCAGCGCATTTTTTGTAATTACCCTATGAACTAATTAACTAAAATCGTGATATCTTGGAAACTATAATATCTAGACAAAAAATTTTAATTACTGAAAAATCGTAAAATATATAAAGATAAAACTTATAGCTATAATAATTTGGAATTTTAATCATAATTAACTGATATATTGGTATAAACACGAAAAAGTCGGTAAAAAAATAAATAAACGTTATTTTTCAAAAATTTGCCACTCACACGAAAAACTAATATAAAACACTATTATTTTTTTTACATAATTAAATTCTTGGAATTATAACGATTAAAACGATATATGACACTAATAACTTATAATTATTCTAAAAAAAACTAAAAATTTGTTAACCCATTAAATATTAACGCAAAACTAAAAAAATGGCGGGAAAATGGCCAACGGCAATGTTTATACCGCATTTACTTTGAATTTTGATATTGTGACTATAGATATTAAACCTCTAATACACAGGCTTTTTATCCACGATTCTAATGGTATAAAATTCATTCATTAAAACCACAGACAACATTGTTTAAAAAGGTTTTGAAATGAGGTCAGTTCTAAAAAAGAAAAGGCAAAAAAAGTCAGCTGCTTTAGCAGCTTGAACGTTTGAGTAGCGTTAGATGAACCAATAAACTTTTTTTTTTAAAGTATGGACTAACGGTCTTTTTGCCTTCCGTACTAAATGCAATTTTTATCACAAATTGAAAAAAATTAACAATAGGATCACCAAAATATTATTGTGGTCTCAGTATTTGAAATCAGTTTAAGTAGTTTTACATTTTTAATATCAAGTAGGTAACATAGACTGCAATATTTAGACATTTTTAAAATACTTTTAAGTGTTTAATCAAGTTATTATTCATAGCAAGCTGACATATATTTCGTTATAAAAATAAAAGTACCTGTCCTTGCAAATATTGACTTAATTGTATAAAGAGGTCTTTTTATATATAGTTTTGAGAAAAGAACGAACCGAACCAATAAAATTTTTTTTCAGACTACCCATTAAAATTTCTCAATAGTCTTAGAATATATAGGAATATATTAATTATGTCTAGATAAAGATTCAACGCAGCAAAGATATATTCTTCAGGTGAAATGGAGTAGTTGTGCTTGCCTTCCATCATGCGTTGGGTATCGTAAACGAGGTAGACAGAGAAGATCAGAGCTCCTAGTGAAGGGTACACAAGGGCTACAATTCTGTTGCCGGGTATGAATATTGCGGCGATACCTGTAATAAAAGTGAAAAAATAAATTAATAGGGAAAAAAAATTACGGGTTGCACTCCGGGAGTGCAGACAGAAGTGAAAACAAAATTTATTAGTCCAGAGTGAGTCCAGAGATTTTATCTCAAAAATATGTGTATCGCACTAAAAGAAGTTTTCACTTCAAATATTGACCGGGATCGACGTTAATGACGATGATGATGATGAAAAATTTCTACACCGAAAGAGTCTTAAATGATTACACAACAAATAAATATCGTAATGAGACATGTTTATGACCGGGGTCAACGTTAGATGCGGATGATGATAATTATATTATTTCGTAGCAAGGTATTGAATTTACCAATTAACTATCAAAAAAAATATATCTAGACGCGTTCGCGGACACCGTTACGAGACGCAGCAGAGTACATATAGCAGACTATATGTACTCTGCTGCGTCTCGTAATGGTGTCCCGAGTTTAGAGATTTTATCTAATATAAAACAGTTTTGACTTAAAAAAGAATATTACGAGGTCAACCTGGATTGGATGAAATTTTGTCCTTGACAAATCAACAGAAACCATTTTGTCCTCTAAGCTCCAGATCGACGCTCAATATGAATAAATTTTCCACCTTATACGTCTTAGGGAGAGCTTAGATTTTAAAAAATATTTCATAATTTATGTTTAAAATTTTTCAATATATTTTATGTTTAAGGCTTGGTACTCCTGCCGAGGCCACGCTTTTGAGTTTTTTAAAACAATGCGAATCGTAGAAGAAAGGCTTTTTGATTCTGAAAAAGAGATATATGTTAGTTAAGGATTTAAGCTAGTCAAAATGGCTTTCTGTTACAAAATCTAATAAACTTCACTTGATAGAAAAACATCTCAAAGTTGCCCCCTTCTTAAAATGTTTTTTCAATGCCAAATCTAAACTACAGATAATTTTAATGAAATTTTTATACACAACTATAGCTACTAAATATTTATAGACATAATGGCTTACTTTGACTATATACAGTGATTTTTATAGAAAAAATGTTTAAATAATATCAGATTCGCGACGCTAAGGCCTGATCAGTCGCGCGCTGGCGCTTACTGAGGTAGGACCTGTGTTAGGTTTTTTCGTTGCGCTCGCATTGCTATTTATTCGCAATGGCACAGTATATTTATGAGAGCAGTAAGCATTCCATCATCATCCGAGCGTCTGTCCCAGTTGCAACTCGCGACGCCCGGAGTTAGCTTTATATAGTGTTTATATAGGTATATGAGAGTTCTATACGGCAATGGACTCACCACCCATTACGTGGGACAGGAATATACATGGTGAAAAGTGGGCAAATACTAATATGCCTCTGCCACCCTTTCGGGGATAAGGTGTGATAGATAAATAAAATATATGAGAGCACCTACACTAAATAAAGCACCTACACTTCACAGAAGCGTTAGAATTATCCCTGTAAGTAGTATAAAATCGAACCCGGTACCCACAGGTTAGAAGGCAGTTGTATAACCAACTGAGCCAGTGGGCCGGTCAATGTATGTTTACGTATAAACAAATTTGATCAATAGATTTTGAAGCTTAAACATACCGACTGCCACTGGCTGAAGTAATCAGTGCTGTTGTTATATTAATAATGTTTATTTATTTTTCTTTCAAAAAGGTTAAACTTAAGACTACCAACAGTACACACAATTTATTCTATTTTATTTCTAAACAATACACTTCTTTTTTTATCATCGATAAACACCTCTGTGAGAGACTGGTATCTGCACTAGGAAGATCCTGTCAGACAGATTACCAGGCTTCCACTTACTAAATTAACGGTGCTGTGTGCTAGAAGTACCTACTTGAAACGTTATTGCACTGGTTATTTGATTATTTTTACAAATCAAAGTCCTTGCTTAAATAGAGATTAAACAAAATAAAGGTGGTTTGTAACAGGTTCTTAGTTTCCAAATCTCCAAATCGTCACTAACCACATCAAGGATTTTAACATATTGAAAACGCTCGGTGAGGTAACTTTCAAAAAGTTTATGCTGAGTGCCTCTTATACTCATGTTACACAATTTTTCCAGAAGCAGTGGTGCAGAGACCGTGTCAAAAGCCTTAGCCAGATCCAAGAATATAGCTAATACCTTATCCTTATTCTCCGATTTACGTACAATATGACTCGTTACTGCATGAACGGCGTCATTGGTACATTTGTTTCTACGAAATCCATACTAAGCATTTGATAAAAATCTTCGCCTTCTAAATAATTCACCAAACCATTATTAATGACTCTCTCTAGGATTTTAGAAAAGGCTGGGAGAATAGAAATTGGCCTGTAGTTATTGACACAATCCCTTGCACCACTTTTATGTATGGGATAAATCATAGAGCGCTTGAACGCTGACGGAAAAACACCAGTACTAATTGATAAGTTGCAGACATAGGTAAGTGGTGCTACAATAAAAAAAAAAAATATAAAAAAAAAACGCGGGTAGTTCTGGCGTAAACAACAAAAAATTTTAACTCCGTATTTTTTATTAATATAAAATAGTAAATAACTAGTTTGTACCACATAAATGTGTAGAAGTTATTAATTATAGCCAATACCTGCCAGTGTTGTGCAATTCCAACATTCCATTATCTGTAATAAGTGTCAGTTTCAACAAACTGGAAATGGCTAAGTCACTTCAACATACGGTGATCTCTTTGAAGGATATGTTCTTGAAGCGTATGGCGGATTTTGAAGCTGAGCTCCCCCGAACACAAGGCACGCCTTCTGTGGTGTCTCTTGCATCGGAATTTGCCTCATTCAAGGCATTCATAATTGAGGTTATTAGTAGTGTTGAACAACAACTCAACGTATTAACAAAAACAGTGGATGCTATGGAAATGCGTACTCGCCGTAAAATGCTGCTGCTGCATGGTGTGCCTGAGGAGTCACAGGAACGGACATCAGAGGTGATTGAAAAGGTCATACAAAAACATTTAAAAATATCATTGACTACAAGCGATATCCAACGAAGTCATAGGATGGGACGTCCATCCGGTGAGCTCAAGCCTAGGCCCATTGTGGTGAAGTCTCAGAATGTTGTGGTGCGGGACAAGTTGTGGTATGCGAAAACCAAATTCAAGGATTCTGGTGTGACGTTGACAGAATTCTTGACCAGGGAGCGTCACCAAACCTTTATGTCTGCACGCCAACGGTTCGGGATTGCTCAGTGTTGGACTAGGGAGGGCCTTATCCATATTGTAACACCTGATAGCCGAAGGCACCGAATAACATGTCTTAGTGAGTTGCATAAGATTGAAACACTGAATTCAGGAGCTTCGCTGTCCCCTGCAATGGCAAAGCCACCAGCGAAAATAAAAAGAGCTGCCGGCCCAAAGAAAATGAAGCAGATTATGGAGTGGGGTACAAGTACATAATGATAATCACATTTATATTTTTAATGCCATACAGATTCTTTTCACTTAAATTTACCAGTCTCTTCTGCAACTATCCGTATCACTTAGGTAATACCTCTTTAGTTCTGTGATTAACAACAATTTGATATTGCAATTTCTTCAAACAATAGTTTACATCAGAACTTTGAATTCTAACCTTTTACAAATTGTGTTTGTTTGTTTGTTTTCTTTCTCTTTTGCAAATTCACATGTATTCTTTGATTGATTAGTGTATTATTTCGTCAATGCTTCGTCTTCGTCAATGTAATTTACTATTACAGAAAAACTCAAAATAGGAATAAGCAAGCTTTGCCATCAGTCATCAATACCTGTTTTCTACCCTTTTCTACCAAACAAAACAAACAATTGTTTGGTAGATACAATTACAGATTATAAATGAAATGTTATGTTGTGATGATTTATGGTGTTACTGCTGTTGTTATTTATTATATGTGTTGGAGAGGCAGGTGAGGGTGTTCAAACTATACTACTCGTACTAAGTCATGTTTCTATATTCTGTTACTTCAACAACGTGCGGTAACTTTATTTTTTGTGCTTGGCTGTTATAGGAGCATGCAAAGGATTTAGTCTCATCCCTCCTACCTATAACGTTCAATCTTATTTGTAATGAAATGTTTGCAAATTTTGTTTTCACAGTGTTGTACTTAAACAGATAATTTTTACCTTGTACCTTGTTAATGATAAGCTATTTTCGTTTTTATACTTTCATATATATAGCACAGCTGGCAGGTGGTGGAAATATTGGTACGAACCTAGTAGGTCTCGAGTGTTTTCATATTGTATATTTTTAACTATATTTATTTTATTACTATTTGTAAGTATTTAAAGTATTGGTTAAAGTATTTATATATTTATTTACGAAACTAGGGTCTATCTAGTACCTAATAGTAAATAAAAGTATCTATTTAATAAAAGTATCTATATAATAAGATTAAATATTTTATTATACTTATTAATATAATTATATACTAATTCGCATCTTAATAATAAAAATTGCACCTATGAATGATGATGAAAGTGGTACCGATTCGGAAAGCTTTCACACGGTACCTAGCTATGATTTCGCGAATGACAGTTTTAATAGTGTTCCGTCTCTAGCTGATTATCTTGAATTTCAGTTCTCTGATGTACCTGGGAATTTTAATGCGGTTCATATCAATGCAAATGTTCATATCAGTTCAAAGCATCCCGGCACACTTCCCTGATATGCTGGCAACTTTTGACTGCAAGAATATTCATGCTATCCTAGTTTCTGAGTCGTGGCTTAAGCCCAAGCACTCCATTACTTCATTCTCCCTTCCTGGGTTTCAGCTTATCAGAAACGATCGCGACGAAGGTCGTCGTGGCGGTGGTGTAGCTATATATCTACGATCATATATTCCTTTTAAAATTAGTATATCAGCGCAACCGCCACCACCTAATTCTGGCGAGCATCTGTTTCTTGAGGTTGAGCTCAACCACTCCAAAGTCCTGCTCGGCGTTTACTATTGTCCTTCGTCTAGTATTCACTTTTTCCCTACTCTTGAAACCATACTGGTTAATTTAATTCCCACTTGCAGTCATACAATAATCTTGGGTGACTTTAACGCATGCTTAGTTAAAAACGATTCCCGCACCTCATCCTTTAACGCACTCATCAATTCCTGTAACCTGTTCATTCCTCCTTTAAATACAACTCACTACGTCCCTGGCTGTGAGCCTACCCTGATCGACCTCATATTGGTGTCCTCTGGAGAGCACGTCGTAGAGCATGGACAACATCCAGCCGATGGATTCTCCTTTCACGACTTACTCTTCCTATCCTACAAAATCCGTATCCCGAAAGCTAAGCGAAAAATAGTCATGCAGCGCAATTTTGATGGCATGAATTTAGAAAATCTTTGTCAGGATGCAAGCAACATTGACTGGAGTCCCCTTATGACCAGTGGGTCAGTGGATGACCAAATTGAAATTTTCACTTATTATATTACCGCACTTTATGATAAACATGCACCTATCCGTGCAGTCAAAATTAAACATCCGCCTGCCCCGTGGCTTACAGCGGATATTGAAAACCTTATTCATAAAAAAGCTGCAGCAAAATTTAAGTATAAAATAAATCCCAGTGACATCAACTTTAAAAAACATTGGGGTTGGGAGGTCTGAGGGCGTCGCTCCCATAAAAGCCACCCGCCGAAACAGAAATGGACAGACACAAAAGGATTGCAGCTAGGGATAGGGCGCCGCTGCAAAACGCGCGCAGGAGCCCCGCCCGACTCCTGTGGCAAGTGGGCTAGGGCTGCCGTGTGTCGGGCCAGCACGGCTAAAGAAGTTAACCCCAACCCAAATCCGCTTCGCATCTTGGAACATTGGCACGCTGACTGGGCGTGCGGTAGAGTTGGCCGAAGTACTCTCCAGGCGGAGGGTGGACGTGGCGTTCCTGCAGGAGACTCGGTGGAAGGGCAACAGAGCCCGGCCTTTGCAGAAAGGCTACAAGCTGTACTACACGGGTGCGCCTGGTGGGAGGAAGGGGTGGCCGTGGTGCTCTCCGAAGGGCTGCAGAGCGGCATCTTGGAGGTGAAACGCTGTAGCGACCGGCTTATGATCGTGAGGGTGCTTATCGATGGGATTATTACCCACCTGATAAGTGCCTACGCGCCACAGGCCGGTTGTAGCGACGCCGATAAGATGTCGTTTTGGGGCCAACTCGAGGGAGTGCTTCGGAGCATTCCGTTGTCACAGGGAATCGTTTTGGGCGGCGACCTAAACGGTCATGTGGGTGAGAGGTGTGAGGAGTTTGAGCGTGTTCATGGTAGTTTTGGATACGGCACCCGCAACGCTGAAGGAGAAACTATCCTCAGAACGTGTGCAGCTGCCGATCTGGCCATTGTGAACACGTATTTCAAAAATAAATCCGAACATCTCATCACCTACAAGAGCGGGAGGCGTACAACTCAGATCGATTTCCTACTTAGTGAGTAGGAAATCGATCAGGCGACACAGCATCGGCAAGGCGGCCAACTGCAAGGTCATACCCGGAGAGAGTCTTACTGCACAACACCGTCTCCTTGTCATGGACCTCTGCGTGAAGCCTAAAGGCAAACGCATCGAGCGGTGCCAGCACCGCATCAGATGGTGGCTGCTTGATGAAACTAGGTCCCAGGAGTTCGTCTCAGCTGTCGGTGACAAGTGCACCGACACTGAAGGCGAACCAGTTCAAGATTACTGGGACAAAGTTCAGGCGGCCATCCTTGTAGCGGCGAAGGTGGTGCTCGGTGAGTCTAAGGGTGGACGCAAATGTGACAAGGAAACTTGGTGGTGGAACGACGCAGTTCTGAGGGAGACCAGGGAGAAGAAAGCCCTCTTTAAAAAGTGGCAAGCGACCGGATCTCCCGAAGACCACGACGCGTACAGGTCTGCCAAGCGCGCCACAAAGAGAGCTGTAGCCAGAGCCAGACGAGACCACTTACAACCTTTGTATGATACGCTGGAGTCGTCTGAGGGGCAGAAGCTCATCTATAAGCTGGTGCGCTCCAGGGTCAAATCGGCACAGGATATATCCAAGTGTCGCTGTGTAAAAGACCCTGAGGGCAACCTGTTAAGCGAAGACCTAGCGGTTAAGGAGAGATGGCGCTCATACTTCCACGAGCTGTTTAATAAACAGCATAAAGAGGTGCAGCCTCCGGACCTCCCTCCGAATCAGGGACTAGTGCCACCGGTAACGCCTGGAGAAGTCCTGACTGCGCTTCGCCGCATGAAGAATCGGAAAGCTGTCGGACCCGATGGAGTCCCCATCGAAGCCTGGAAGGCGATGGGTCCTCGCGGTGTGGGCATCTCAGTAAACCTTTTTAACCGCATACTCCTCAGCGGGCAGATCCCAAACCAATGGAGACTCAGTATTATTACTCCAGTCTTCAAAGGTAAGGGGTCAGTGCAGGAGTGCGGGTGCTACCGCGGTATAAAATACATAAAACTCAATAAATTTATTTCCAAATCACAGAAACACATTAAAAAGCTTAGATTAGGAATGAACAATTATCTTAGGACTTGTAAATCAAATGTACAGTTAAAACAACTAATAGAAACAAGTAAAAAACATATATACACCCAAACAGAGCAATATGAGATGGATATACATCAATTACAGACTGAAATTATGTGTTTAAATGATTCCTTGGAGTCAATAACTTTAAAATACAAAACATCACAGAAAGAAATTGGGGAGTACATTAAGGCATTGAATAGCTTGGTGGAGTCTTGTTACAGCAACGAACAAAGTTTCTTATCACTTGAAAAATTATATAATCAAACACCTGACTGTGATAAATCCCTTCCATGTTCTTCATTATCAATAACATCGCAGTCGGAGTCAACTTCTCCAATGGTTGACTCTGTAGGCAGTATATGTGACAATATTGTAAGCACAAATAACATTTACTGTGATAGCCCTGTAACAAAAATTACGCAACCATTAAATGTTGGAAAGACTGTAGTTTATTGTGATGAAATTGGCAAGAGTTTAGGTTATCACTTAATTCAACATCTGGGTAACTCGGTTATAACACTTTCATTTCCTGGGGCATCCTACTCTCAAATAATTAATAAGGTATTAACCAGTACACATTGCCCACAAACAACAATAGTGATACTTATTGGCAGAAGAGATAATGTGAAAATTAAAACTATCATAAATTTTTATGAACAGTTGTCAAACATGCAAGTTAAACAGGTTATACTGTCTACACTGCCATATAGCAAATCTTTTACACAAATTGAAAATAATATTAGATACAATGTAAATAGAAAGTTACATACCTTGACCACATATAGTAGGAATATAGAATTATTTGACTGTAATCCTTTATTACAGAATTATTATTTTTTGACATTAGATAGTTGTTTACTATCAAATTTTTTACGACGACAGATAGCTGTATTGTTATCCAATTTTTTATTGAATCAAGCCAAATTATTGGCTTATGAACCAGCTCCTTTTGAGCGTATTAGGAATGACTTACTAACTTGGGAAATTATCTCAAAAAACTAGTTTGTAAGACAACAGGTAAAAAATCTGGCCATGGTTATAGGTCTTTTGAGCCCATTGAGTCAATTTTTTTTAAAGACACTGTAAATAATATTTGTTGTAATAATTCTGAGTATATCAACAATACTTCTAGTAGTCTAAACTTAGTTCACCAAAATATTGAAGGCATATCTGAAAAACTACTACAAATAGAACTTTATATAAAGGAACACAATGTTTACATTTTTTGTATTACTGAACATTGGTTAAAAAGTCATGAACTATTGTTCAACAATGAATTCTATTCACTTAGCAGAGCGTTCTCTAGAAAGAAAGCTATTCGTGGTGGCTCTCTTATATTTGTATCTAATAATTTAAAATGTAAAGAACGTAAAGATATTGTGGCCCTTTCTATTGAGCGTACTGCAGAATTGTCCTGTGTTGAGCTTGAGCAACTCATTGTCCTGTGTGTCTACAGTCCTCCAGATAGGGATTATAATTTATTAGAAACTGTAATGGAAAATGTATTGAAGCGTTTGTTCACTAGTAGAAAACATGTTGTGGTGTGTGGGGATTTTAATGTTGATTTACTTGTGCAGTCTTCGAAATGTATTAGATTTAAAAATTTGTTTAAGTCTTTTGGCTTACAAAATTTATTTTGTGAGCCAACTAGAATCACCTCACATTCTAGAAAATGTATAGATAATATATTCTGCAACTGTGTATCAACAACAAGGGAGATACTAAGTAACTTTCCATCAGATCATCTTGGTCAGAAAGCAGCATTTCCTATTGATGTCACTTCTAAAAAGAATAAAATTGTATGTATACCAATGAGTGCACATCGACTTAAACAATTTAATGTAAATATTTCAGCAAAAGTCACTCATATTGACTTTAATCAGGAAGATCCAAACAGCTTATATGACTCCTTATTTAATACAATTAAAGCTGAGTACAACAACATATTTAAACCAAAAACATTTTATAAAAACAAAAACTTGCAATTTTGTGAGTGGGCAACTGCAGGAATTTACAAAAGTAGGGCTAAGTTGTACGAACTATATGGTATGAAGCAATTTAATTTTGATCCTGCCTTTATTCAATATGTTAAAATTTATTCTAAGACCTTTAAAAAGGCCTGTGCTGCTGCCAAGTCGTTACATATAAGTAATAAAATTAAAGAGTCAAAAAACAAGGCAAAAATGACTTGGAATGTAATCAATACTGAAACCGGTCGATTACTACCCCGTGATAATAACATTGAGTTAATTATAAATAACGAAGTGTGTAATAATAAATTAGATATAGCACAAACTTTTAACAACTATTTTATAGACATACCCGCGAAAACAACTAGCTCCTTAAATTCTTGTCCAATAAAAGCTCAACGCATGCTTGGGGGCAGCGTGGATCAGTGTAGTGTCTTATTTGGCTTCAAATATGTAAACCCAAATGATATCATTAAAGTATTTAAGTCACTTAACTCAAAAAAGACAGCTGACTTGTGGGGTATTTCTGTAAAATTGATTGAGTCTATCATTGTTAATATATCACCACATCTAGCTGAAATATTTAATAAATGTGTTGATAAAGGAGTGTTTCCAGATTTAATGAAACACAGTAAAGTAATACCTCTATTTAAATCTGGATCCAAAACCGACCCTGGTAATTTCAGACCAATTTCAATATTACCAGCCATTAGCAAAATATTTGAAAAAATTATATTGCAACAATTACAAGCTCATTTTAATTTAAATATGCTATTACATAAGGAGCAGTATGGGTTCACAAGGGGTCGTTCTACCATTAATGCAGGTGTGACACTTCTGAATCATATATATGACGCCTGGGAGAATAGACAAGATGCTATTGGTGTATTCTGCGATCTCTCCAAAGCATTTGATTGCGTTGACCATAAAACACTATTGGGAAAACTCTTTTATTATGGTATCAAAGACTCTGCACTGAACCTTGTTGCCTCCTACCTAAATGATCGAATACAACATGTTGATGTCAATGGAATTCGCTCCCCTGGAGCATCTGTTGCTATGGGCGTACCGCAGGGATCAATTCTGGGTCCGTTTCTATTTTTAATTTATATTAACGATCTGCCATTCTATATACAGAACTTGTGCGACATTGTTCTATTTGCTGATGATACGTCACTTATTTTTAAAGTTGATCGCACGCTTAGTAATTTTAACGGCGTAAATAGTTCACTTGCCCAAGTTGTAGATTGGTTTACGACCAATAATTTGCTACTAAACGCTAAGAAGACAAAATGTATCAGATTCAGCATGCCTAATGTCAGGAATTGCGGTACAAATATAACATTGAACAGTGATACCCTTAATCTTGTAGAATCAACTGTATTTTTGGGGATCACTTTAGATAGCAAACTGCAGTGGAATGCCCAAATAACGTGTCTTGCAGGTAAACTCAGCTCGGCAGCCTTTGCCGTTAGTAAAGTCAGGCAGCTTACTGATGTGGCAACTGCCAGGCTGGTATACTTTAGTTATTTTCATAGTGTCATGTCTTACGGCATTTTGCTGTAGGGCAAAGCAGCTGATCTACAAGTAATTTTTGTACTCCAGAAGAGAGCTATACGTGCAATATATAAATTGAGTGCTAGAGTGTCTCTTAGAGAAAAATTTAAAGAAATTGGCATTTTAACGGTTGCATCACAGTATATATTTGCAAATATTATGTTAGTTAAACAGAACATACATTTATACAATAGACACAGTGACATACATTCGATAAATACTAGAAATAAGCATAAATTAATTGGAACGCATCATCGTTTACAAAAGGTTCACGACTCTTTTGCAGGAATTGGCGTACGACTATAAAATAAAATTCCTTTAAACATTATGAACCTGCCGTTACATAAATTTAAGGCGGAAATTAAGAGGCACCTCTTGAAAAGGGCCTATTACACAACTAATGATTATTTGAACGATAAAAATAAATGGAAATGAGTTGCTTGCTCTTCGCTTGAGCTATTTAGGATTCGAATGAATCTTGTGATATGCCTTGAATCTGCATATATATGTTGTATTTTTACATCTCTACATTATTAATAATTTGAAACATCTGACAACTAAAGGTTTCTAAATTGGCTGCGTTTAGTCCCGGTATACAATGTAGTTTGAGTTTGTTATTGTGTGAGCACCATGTAGACTTATTTATTTCTTTGAAATTGACATGATAGTGGCTGTGCAGTTTTTGAGTATGTCATGCTCGCCTAAGTGTCCTGGCAGTGGTGGCGTATGTATCGGGTCGCCTTATTCCCTATAATACGGTTGAGTAGGGCGATGGCTGATATAATGCGTCATACCCGTGAACGGGTGCCGTCTGTTGGGACTGGTCAGCTCATAGCTGTTATAGCAATTATTAAAAATAATCTTATTTATATTTAAGGTAAACTTAAGTTTAGTCGACTGTTCTCACATAAATCCAAAGGAACAATGTAAGTGTAATTTTAATGTTGTAAGCCATTCCTACATTTTAAAATGGCATCCATTGACTTTCTTGCCAGATTCTTCTTCTTCAAGGGTAGGCTGCCCTTAGAACCGGCAACTATAATCGCTCTAATTTTGATATGATTTAAACACAACATTGATTTTGTTTTTTTTTTGTTTGTATAAATTCATTACTATATAATTGGTCATATATCATGTTAATCAAACTAATGTAATTACTGGCGTTTAGAAAAGAGTGGCCATGAGTTTTATTGCCAGGTTCTTCCTCAGGCTCTACCTATTGCTTTGCGAATCTGGCAGTAAATGTAAATGTAGAAGCAATATTCTTGACGTTCATAAGTGTTACTTTGTGACCTAAATGAATAAAGATTTATTATTATGTCTCTTCTTTTTACACGGGTATCTTCTTTTTTTTCTCATGAAGATACCCGGACTTTTGGTAGGCTTACATGGGGACATAGGTCCAACACGCAGAGGCCCTTTGAGAATTTTAATCTAATAGGGAATGGGACCCCCACTGCAGATAGTCCACGCTCGCCTTATGTAGAAGAACAGTAATGGACCACCTCCAATGGGAGTTAAACTATTGTACAATATGCTAACTACTAAATGGGCTATTGAGTTGAAGGTTAAATGGAGTATGTAACTAAAACTATGGTTAAAGACGGCGTCTGCCATTTTAATATATTATTATCAAAATACTGGCAGACGGTGACTTGCCAACTCACTAGATGGGCCCCCTATACAATCGCCATAGGCATGATAAGCCTGTAAGGCGACAGAGGGCATCACCGGTGTGAGCGGCTTGGGGTGTCGAGCGGTGCGGCGCCGGTTTCACCTTCGCGGGACAGGCCCGGAGCGGGCTTCCCCGTAGCTATGCCCTTGAAAATGACACTTCCACCCCCGAGCATATAGCTCTGGCTCCCTCCCTCTGACCGGCCAATTAAGGCAAGCCAGAGTTGAGATTTGCTGCACTCCCGGGAGTAGCACTCTCACTGCTCTCCCGTTAGGCCATTAAATCCTAACCGGTGCAGAAGGGCAACAAAACTCTGAGGAATTGGGACCGATGTGTAGCCACGCACATTCAACTCGCCACAAGCTGCCCTGCGGATGTGAGCTTTTCAATAACTTACTGATACATTTTTTGTTGGTATTTTATTATTATTATTATTATTATAAAGGTGATGTCCCACACCATGGTGATGATGGGTTTCGCCCTGGTCATGGGACCACGGACCCTGTTTTTGCCCTGAGGGTTGTCGCAGAGAAATACAGGTCGAAGAACACGCCTCTGCACTGTTTGTTTCTAGACATGCAGAAGGCCTTCGACTGTGTTCCTCGTGCGATGATCTGGTGGGCACTGCGGTCCAAAGGGGTTCCAGAGGTCTATATTGACACTATCCGGGACATGTACTGTGACTCCGATTCAATGGTTCGGACTGCTGTTGGCGACACGAATCCCTTCCCCATCACCGTCGGGGTACACCAGAGTTCTGTCCTTAGTCCGCTTCTGTTCAGTGTAATATTAGACGAATTGTCGGACAGCATCAGAAACCCGCATGAGCAGCCTCCCCCCAAAAACAACGGTTGCTCATGTATGCTGACGATATTGCGCTGGCAGACGCGGACAGGGGCAGATTGGTGCGACGTGTAAAGGCGTGGAAGGAGACGCTTGAGAACGGCGGTCTGAAACTAAATGTGGCGAAGACCGAGTACTTGGCACTAAACTCGACAGATCCCACATCCGTCCGCATAGGCGGTGATTTGGTCGAGCGCACGGACCAGGTTAAATACCTGGGATCTGTTTTTCACACGTCCAGTGACATCGATTGCGATGTCAAGTCACGCATTGCTGCCGCGTGGGCCAAATGGCGGGAGATGACCGGTGTCATTTGTGATCCTAAAATGCCGATCCGGTTGAAGGGAAAGAAAACCATTATTAGACCTGTCCTTTTACATGGCAGTGAGACGTGGCCGATATTGGAGCGACACAAGCAGGAGCTGTGTGTCACGGAAATGAAGATGCTGCGGTGGATGTGTGGAGTCACGCGGATGGACCGCGTGAGGAACTCTCGCATCCGCGGCAGCCTTCACGTCCGTGACATTGCAGACAAGTTGCAAGAGTGTCGCCTTCGTTGGTATGGTCACGTCTTGCGGCAACCGCCGGGCTACGTAGGTAACAAATGTCTGGCCATGTAAGCCCCGCCGGGTCCCGGTAAGAGGGGAAGACCCAAGAAGTGCTGGCTTGACGTCGTAAGGGATGACATGCGTGCCAATGGTCTCACTACAGGGGATGCCGACGACCGTGCGAAGTGGAGGAGAAAATGTAGGAAATCGGACCCCGGGCGTCGCGAGACGCAACTGGGACAGACGATCGGATGATGATGATCAACTTTAAAAAACATGTTACAATACGTAATCACTGTAACAAGGTGTGTAGGAATGCACAACGCCAGCACATTCACAGTAATATTCAAAATGGGGATCCAGGTAAAGTCTGAAAATTTCTTAAAACTATGGGGGTTGGAAGACAACGTCAGGATACTGTTCCAAATGATTTAAATATTGATTTACTGAATCAACACTTCGCTGCCACGTCCAACCTTGATAGTACTACCAAGGTACAAACAATAAAATATCTTTCATCTCTTCCGAAACCCAGCTATTCTCCCTTTGTCTTTGATCTTTTCACTTCTTGTGATGTTAAGAAGAGCATTCATCGATTACATCGAATGCAACAGGCGATGACCGTATCAGCCGGCATATGATCCTTCCCATCCTCAATGAAATCCTTCCGATTATATGTTTTATTCTCAATTCCTCTATAACCAGTGGAATTTTCCCAACCTCTTGGAAAAACAGTCAAATAATTCCTTTGCCAAAAATACCCAAACCACTGCCTTTCACTGACTATCGTCCCATATCTATTTTATCGTTACTTTCGAAGGTCCTTGAAAAACTTGTACATACCCAATTCACTTCGTTTTTACGCAAAAACAATATCCTCAATCCATTTCAACCCGGTTTTCGTCCTGGACATATTACGGTTACGGCCTTAGTCAATATTACGGATGATATTAGGTCTGGTATGGAACGCGGAAATCTGACAGTGCTCGCATTGTTAGACTTCAGCAATGCTTTCAACACTGTTGATTCTGATGTATTACTTAGTGCTTTCCGCTCTCTTAACATATCTCCAAAAGTCATTGAATGGCTTCAAAGTTACCTGTGTGGTCGCCGGCAACGAATAAGTATTGAAAACACATTGTCTACTTGGTGCAATACTACCGTTGGGGTGCCCCAGGGCGGCGTTTTATCTCCTCATTTTTTCTCAATTTTTATAAATTCTATTTCCAGTCATATTGTCTCTTCCTACCACCTATATGCAGATGACTTACAAATTTACAGTCAAGCACCGCTCGAACATCTAAACGACGCTATTGAGGTTATTAATAGAGATCTCATATAAATCAGCAAATGTAGTAGCAACCATGGCCTCAAAGTGAATCCATTAAAAACGCAAGTGACCGTAATGGGCAGTTCCAGAATCTTATCAAATATTGTTTGGACAGATACTACTCCTATTATATTTGATGGTGTGGTTGTTCCTATTAGTAATAAGGTTAAAAATTTAGGAATATTTCTCGATTCTAGACTGTCTTGGGATCCGCAGGTGCAAGAAGTGAGCCGTAGGGTGTTTGCTTCTGTGGGATCATTGAGGAGACTGCAAAATCTCTTGCCGATTGCTGCTAAAATTGCGCTTGCAAATTCATTGCTATTACCCATCCTTGATTATGCCGATGTCAGCTATCTAGACATTACCGAGGATCAGTTAGATAAACTTGAGCGTCTTCAAAATGTCTGTATAAGGTTCATTTTTGGCTTGCGCAAATATGATCATGTTTCACAATTCAGAACGCAACTCAAGTGGTTACCGATTAGACTTCGCCGGGAAGCTCACATACTTTCCTTACGGTATAATATATTATTTAACCCTTCAAGTCCTTCCTATCTTAAGAAACGTTTTGATTTCCTACATGAAACGAATACTAGATGTCTTAGATCATCGGAGAGCTTAAGCCTAAGGATGCCATCACACTCAACGGCATTCTACGACAAATCGTTCACTATTACAGCAATACGTCTGTGGAATAAACTTCCAATTGAGGTGAGACGAGCTCAAACCCTATTAAAATTTAAGGCAATGTTAAAGGAGCACTACTTATCGTGATAGTTTCTGTAGTCGGTACTTACACACATTTTTCTTTATCATGCATAAATGAATAAAATTTCAAGTTATCTTTGAAATTGTCAGGATTACTATGCCATATTTGTTTTATATTATTTAAATATGTATTGTTTTTAGTATTTTTCAGTTAAAATATATTATCTTCTTGTAGTTATATTATGTAATATATAATGTATATACTTATATTTAGTGCGCCATGATGCTACCACTCATTACCTGCTACCAAATTTCTCCATCCAAAGGTTGCCTGGTAGAAATCGCTTTATGCGATAAGGCCGCCCATTGTACTATTCCCCTAACTTACAATCTCAATGTACAATTGTATTTTCCGGCGTACAATAAAGTGTAAATAAATAAATAAAATAAATAATAACGTCAACAAAATAACGTCAACAATATATTCAAGCTTCGCTTCGCATAAATTATTAAAATTGTATACAAGACCTTTGTTTTATGCTTTCAGTATTAATTATTTAAGTATATTTATAAATTTATTAGCCACTACTTTATCCCCGAAGGTGTGGCAGAGGCATATTGTGATGAGCCCAGTGCCTGTGTTCAAATGGACAGATTGTAGCGACTCGCTGTTCTAATTTTTAAGTCGCTCAAAAGGTATTTACTTGACTTAACGAGTGTCGATTGGAACGTTACTATCAACCGGGACAAACAGCTTAATGTGTCCTTCGAAGCACGAAACCGCTGGTAAATAAAAATGCTACAAAGCGGTCATCCATTCAAAATCCGAGAGAGTTTCTTAAATCTGTGATCTTTGACAGAAACCGAGTTAGTAGGGCTACGAGCGCTTTTTATTTATGTTTTCACTTTATGTTACTAGCCTTAAACAATGTATGACATTTCATGTAACTAATAATTAATTAATGAATAATAATATAGCAATTATTACAAATAATATAATTTAAATTTAAGGCAAACTAAGTTTAGTCGCCTGTTCTCACATAAATCCAAAGAAACTATGTAAGTGTATATTTAATGTTGTAAGTCATACCTACATTTTAAAAGAGCATCCATTAACTTTCTTACTAGATTCTTCTTCTTAAAGTGTAGGCTGCCCTTAGAACTGGCAACTAGAATAGCTCTAATTTTGATGTGATTTTATACACAACATTGATTTTGTTTTTTTGTTTTGTATAAATCCATTACTATATAATTGGTCAAATATCATGTAACTCAAACTAATGTAGTTACAGGCGGTTACAATAGAGTGGAAAGAGTGGTTAGGAAATTTTACAGTACATTGTCTGTTGTACGCTGATGATGCGGTAGTGATGGTCTCATCAGAAGCCGACCTTCAGACATTAGTTATATAAAAGTAAAGATCTTCGCTGCATGTTAAACTAAGAATCGGGTATTTAAAAAAGAAAAAGTAAGAACTTAAAGCAAGATTTGGGTAAACCGGCAACGTTTAGAGCAATTGAATGAAATTGTGTACTTAGGGAGAATGTTTAGCGTGGAGGGAAGATATGTTCTGAAGTACAACGGTGACTAGCTGCCGAAGACAGGAACATAACATTATGATTTTTTGATTTTAATATTATTAAAAAAAAAGTATTATGAGTACGGGACATTTCATTTGGTACCTGTACATAAAGCCTAAATTTGTTATTAAATATATCATCATAAACTCCTACTAATATTATAAGAGCGAAAGTTTGTAAGTATGGATGTTTGTTACTTGCACGTAAAACTACTGAATGGAATGTAAAGAAACTTTACCATAACTATATATTATATATATAATAGCTTATCTATCAGAATAACATATAGGCTACTTTTTATCCCGGGAACAAGTTCCTTTAGAAAACGGGAACGGAAAAACTTCATCACTTGGGCGGAGCCGCGGCCGTCAACAAATCCAACACAATAACAGAGATGTTCCATTCCGATTGTTACTGAATCGAGGGACTGAGGGTTCCGTAAAAATACGCATACGTAAATATTGCATCATAATTTGACTGTCTCGGTTGCGCAGTGGTAGTGTATGCGACTGCCGCGTCTGAGGTCCCGGGTTTGATTCCCGGGTCGGAAAAAATATTTGTGTGATCCACAAATGTTTGTTCCGTAGTTTGGGTGTTTCCTATGTATGTATTTAGAAATATATAAGTATGGTTTATCAGTCATCTAGATCCCATAACACAAGCTTATATTAGCTAACTTTGGGCTAGATGGCAGGGACCGTAGACCTGAATATATAGTATAAATTCAACTCGATATCTTCATGGGTTCAAGTTCGAGATAAAGTGTCATAAAAGACGGACGGACGGACAGACGCATAATAAAGTAATCCTACACGGGTTCGTCTTTTGCTTTTGAGGTACTCCAAAAATAATATAATATAACAAAACCAAGCCAACGACCGCTATGTTGTTCTGAAGAAAAGTATATTTCGGACAAGCCAGGCCGTATGAAATGTAAGGTAACCCGTTACTTTTTATATCCCCTGCCAAGAGAAAACATTTGTAAGTTTGTGTGTAATGAATAGGCTCAGAAACTACTGGGCCGATTTTAAAAATTCGTTCACCATTAGAAAGCTACATTCTTCGTGAGTAACATAGGCTGTATTGGATTTTTAAAAAGTTTAGAGTTCCATACGACATTCGAATATGAAAACTTTACCACGCGGGCGGAGCTGCGGACATCAGCTAGTCGAAGATAAAGACGTGACTATATGTAGGTATGTACAGAAGGTAGTTCTAAGGTGCTGAATAAGTTCAAAACGTCGATGTATGTAAGTAAATACTATTTCGCGTGATGTCCCAAATAGTTTATAAAGTATGAAAAGGTCGGTGTGATTTGTATGTAATCCAGATTTATTCACAAGCTTCATACGATAGTTTGACTGAAGCTATTAGTAACGTTAATGCTGACTTGAGCACCATATGTAGCTGGAGTAAATCGTTTGGCCTGGCGGTGAATCCAAGTAAGACACAGGTCATCATTGTTGGCAGTACTAGGATGATTGCAAAAATCGATTTACTACTCCTTCCAAAGTAACATTCAATGGAACCGATATATGTTACAGTACTAAAGTGAGAAACCTTGAATTTATTTAGACTCGTGCCTATCATGGGGTCCCCAATTGCAGGACTTGAGCCGCAAAATGTTTGCTGCTGGGAGCTCCTTGCGTAGATTGAGAAATTTTCTCCCTGTAGCGACAAAGATTGCGCTTGTACAAACGTTACTGTTTCCCATCCTCGATTACGCAGACGTCAGCTATCTTGATCTCACTGAAGACCAACTAAATAAGCTTGAGAGGCTACAGAATTTTTGTATAAGACTCATATTTGGATTACGCACATTACTCATTTCGGATTACTCATATTATTAAATATGATCACGTTTCTGAAGTTCGAAAACGACTCAAGTGGTTACCTATACGCTTTCGCCGGCATGCCCATATCCTCTCTTTATTATACAGGGTACTCTTTAACCCCTTTTCTCCTTCCTATTTGAAAGACAGTTTTGTTTTTCTGAATAAATGTAATACTAAATTTTTAGGATCGTCACTTAATCTACAGCTGAAAATGCCACTGCATTCCACACATTTTATGGACAAATCTTTTTTTGTCCAAGCGGTCAGGTTATGGAATGCACTACCGGTCTCAATTCGACGCGCGCAAAGTTTGGCTTCTTTTAAAAAGCAAGTCAATGACTATTATTTGTTAGGGATTGGATATGCTTAGTGTTTTCTTACCTAATCAGTATTCTGTATATATAAATATATATGTTATCTATGTATATGTACATATGTGTATGTAGTATTTTGAAATATGTATTGGTATATATTTGCTATATATGATTGTATAAATGTAATGTAATGCACTTATGTAATATAGTTTTTTTTTATTCTTATTTATATAAAAATGCACCATACTGCCCCATGTCACAATCCTTTTGCCGTAATGTTCATCCCATGGTTGCCTGTAAGAAATTGCCATTGTGCGATAAGGCCGTCAATTGTATCACATTTAATTGTATCTATTTCTCTCTAATTGTATTCTTGGTGTACAATAAAGTATTACTTACTTACTTACAGTCAAAGACAAGGAGATTGAGAAAGTAGTGGGACTAGAGAGAAACAAAGAGGGTGCGTGGTGCGACACAAGTGGGTCGAGTGAAAACAAGTGAGGCGAGAGAGACAAGTGAGGCGAGTGAGATACAAGTGAGACGAGTGCGACATAAGTGAGTAGAGTGTTTATGTGAGATGTGGGTCGAGTGTGACAAATGGGGCGAGAGTGGCGTATGTGTCACGTACCAAAGATAAGTAGTATAACGACCGCACAGAGCAACACGCCGCCCATCATGGTGAAATCCCACTTGGTCTGGAACGCGAACAAGGTCAAAGCAAGGCAAACAGCTGCCGTTATACCCACCGCTATCATCACCTGCAACATAAAGTGTTTTGTTACATTATATACTATACTAGCGGCACGCTATGATGGCCGTTTTGACATATAACAATACTGATGATCTTTTACTTGATTCCAGTACTCTTGTTTTCTACAGTAGTATAAATACCCTCTGATGTGGTCGACTATTCACATATTTCTACAAATTAAATGTAATTAAAATTAATACGAAACTTCATGAAAGGACAAACGTCAAAACGTGATTTTTCCAGATCTATACTCTATGATCATATGTAGTGTATGCGACTGCCGTTTCGGGTTCGTTAGCCACAGTCCGGGCTATCAGTCACGCCTTAATCCCCGAAGGGGTGGCAGTGGCATATTATACGCCCACATTTCATTGTGCGCATTTTTGTCCCACGTAACAGGTGTTGAGCTCATTGCCATGTTGAAATAGACGGACGCAGGTTGTGGCTACCGGCTGTTGAAATTTTTCATGTCGCATATAAGATCTTCAACTTGGCTTAACGACTGCCATGTTACTGGCAACCGGGACCAACGGCTTAGCGTGCCTTCAAAGCACGGAAACGCTCGTAAATGGAAATACCACAGAGCCGTCACCCATTCGTAACCAGACATAGCGAAAGTTACTTAACGCAGTGATCGTTTACAGAACACTTAGTTGGCGGGGCCACGAGCGCTTCGTACTTTTAACCTGACCTTTTCTAAAGAGGTCTTCGATTTGATCGACATGAGTACGACGAGGTCGACCCCTACCAGTTTGCTCATTCACTCTCATCTCTTGATCTGTTTCGTCATTCAATTATCATTCATCCGTTCACATACATTCCATCCATTTCAACATACATTCCATCCATTTCACGTAAAGCCTTTCACATGCATTTATTAAAAGAAAAAAAATATGGCATTACAAACAGACATTTCAATTTTATTAATCTCTGTAAATTATGATCGGTTGTTAAATGAAGGTCACGCCGCCGTCGCGTTTTGAACATCGGTGCTCATATCTGGTAAGGTTCCTAAAGCATGTTTTCGTGAATTTCACAGGTTCCAAAACATCTTTATCAGGGCAGAAAAGTTTCCGAAGAGTTTTAGTGGGTATTCCCAGTGCCATCACGATCAGGTGCTGGGCGACCCTCACACAAGCTAATTGCCTAGTCAGCAGTGGGCAGACTAAAACAAAACGAAGGCTTACTGTAAAAAGAAAATGTGTGTGTACCAGAGTAAACGACATTTTTTTTACAGCTATAAAATTTATCTCATACATCGATAAAGAAGTTTCCCTTCCAAACAACATGGCGTGTAATCGAAAAATGTGACGAATTTTTTTACAGCTATAGAATTTCGCCTAACGTCGATAAAGAAGTTTCACTTCAAAAAGTAATAATAATATAATAATATCGTTGAGACAACTCACACAACGCCATCTGAATCCAAGCTAAGCAGAGCCTGTACTATGGTAACCAGATAACTGATAAACATACTTATACCTACCTATATTTCTGAATACATATATATTATAGATAAAATAACACCCAGACACAGAATATACTATCGTGCTCATCACACAAAGTTTTATCCTGGGTGGGAATCGAACCCACGACATCTTGCGTAGCAGTCGGATGCACTCTCACCGCGCCACCAGAGGCCGTCAAAGTGTGTGAAGTGTACTTACAGCGTCGACCTTGAAGAAGCTGGAGGCTAGTCCCAGCAGGAAGCTCTCAGCGACGGTGAAGATGCTGAGGAACACGAAGTTCATGGGCGCTTGACGCCGCACGCCCTCGCAGCACGCCATCGTCAGAACGCACACGATCACCACCGCGATCGCTACCCAGCTACACTGACAAACATACATGACTAACTACTTGTATAAAAGTAGCGGCACGTAAGTCTAGCGCTGACCGATAATGCGCAGAAGTCGAAAATAAGGTAATGGGTGTTTCATATGGTCTTGAACATATAAATGAAAGACGTCTTGATATAAACTTGATTTTAATTATTATATAACGAAGTGATATGCAATATGGCTGGTTTGAATGAAAGTGTCAGCATTAAGCTGGAAAAGGGCGTGCTCCGTTGGTTTGGACACGTCCAACGAATGAGTAAGGAACGATTGACGAAGAATATACAATGTGTTAAGAAAACCCTGTCCGACCCGAAAGGGGCACATAGGCACTTCAATAACATAACAAAAAAAAAATCATTATATTTATAAGTATGAAATAGTTATCATTTTTTTTAATGCGTGTTTTTAGTATCAGAATTAGTCCAATTTCCTTAAAATATAGCAAATTTTTAAAAACTGACAACACCTTTGTAGGCATGTGGCCTCAAGTGTATGTGATATCAAAATAAACCGCCGGCTGGTGTAAGCTGGCCTATTGACCTTGCATTTCCGAATAGCCCTTTCCCTGTTGCCATGTAAACTACCACATTTAAAAAAAAAAAATATTTTATTCGGGGAAAATTTTTGGGGAAAATTTTTTGAAGAAGTGAAAGACGTATGCATGGAACGCGAAGCCTGGCGATCTGTCCTCTCTGACTACCCCGTCAGGGATACAGCGTGAAGATAATTTAGTTTAGGTTAGTTATTTAGTGGAAGAACGTACAAAGTGTTCTACGTAGACCGACATCGGATGTGAAGAGAGTGTTGCCATAGACAAATGACAATCACACATTATTTGCATAGGCTCTTTGGCCTGGATAAAGGGCTGTATCTATACAATATGTTAAGAAAACACTGTCTGATCCATGAATGTATTGGTAGGTATCGAGATGTGATTTTATTCGTGTAATCCATTTTAGAAATTACCCCAAATAAAATTATTAAAAAAATAATATAATGTGGTAGCTTACATGGCAACACAGGGAAAGGGCTATTCGAAAATGCAAGGTCAAAAGGTCAGCTTACACCTGCCGGCGGCTTCTTTTTATCACATACACTCGTCGGCGGATGCCAACAAAAGTGTTGTAAGTTTTTGAAAATTTGCTATGTTTTAAGGAAATTGGACTAATTATAATATTAAAAACACGCATTTAAAAAATGATAACTATTTTATACATATAAATAGTGTTTTTTTTTGGTTATGTTATTGAAGTGTCTATGTGCCCTTTTCGGGTCGGACAGGGTTTTCTTAACACATTGTATACGTAACAATGGGTACGGGAAAACTTCACCACGCGTGCGGAGCCCCGGGCGTCAACTGATATAAACTAAAATTAAATACCAAGAATAAAAATGTCCGGAGGAACTGTTAAAAGTTAATGTTTTCGACCTCTCGTAACTCCTCATTAAGATTGTAAGGCATGTGGTTTTGTGCAGACACCCATAAAAGGAAGGTCCATCGACAGTCGCTTCCGCTAATACAGAAACAGGACTATCGTGACAATTTTGAATGACGACAAATTTACTGTGTACATAAAAATTGCCTATCCATGTTATTATGTTAATCTATCGTTATATATATAAGTTGTATGTAAATGCGCCTTCAACTACAATTTTCTTTCCTGTTCTTCTCTTTTCCATACTGAGGTTGTCTGGAAGTCTCATCCATAGTTAATAAGTCTTAACAATACTGTATGTTATGGTGTTCAATAAAAAGTTATCTACAGTATCAAGTTGGACATTTTTTTTATACAGCGCCGTCTAGCCCAAACTAAGCTAATATAAGCTTGTGTTATGGTATCTAGACGACTGATAAACATATTTATACATTTTATAAATACATAAATACACATATTTTAAACATACATAGAAAACACCCAAACGCCGAAACAAACATTTGTGGATCACACAAACAATTTTTCCGACCCGGGAAACGAACCCGGGACCTCAGTCGCGGCAGTCGCTAACCGAGGCAGTCAATCTATCAATCTATAAAGAGGCAGTCAATCTATAAATAGGTATCACGTGGGTTCGCAGTATACTCACAGAAGCCATATATTGCTTTGGACCCACATCTTGGTTGGTTCGTGGAACAGAAAGAGCGCGATGGAACTCAATGTTACGAGAAGCTGGCACATCAAGATGGAGTACACCTGCAACGACACAAATATCACACAAATTAGACTTATTTATCGACTCGGCTGCCTCTCCTCTGCCTCCGCAAAAATCTTATTATAAGACAAGGTTTTTAAATGAGCCAAAAAGATTAGTTCTTTCATTTGATAGTCAAAATATAACAAGCACATAAAAAACTTAAACCTTAAGAAAACTTTCGTTGTTCCTCTATAGCATCTCTAATAGTCTTTACATTCCTGTAACTATATTTATCAAATTGTTTTCAGCACGCTCTTTCATCTAATACCCATTGTGGAGGTTCCACAAAGTTGAATTTGGAAGAAAATACATTTCAATCGGATAGATAAGATATCCGCTAAAAATAGAGTTGCAAGAATCCATTCGAACATACATACATTGCTAGTAATTAAAAATAAATGAATATAAAACACAAGTAAAATACACTAACTTATAACGCGTCTATTACGTCCTTTCAACTTCTAAATATTGGAATGCTATTCAAAATGTTATTTACCTTTCGAATGAATCCTTTTCGAATAGATTGCTCGGTGAAGTCAAAACCTTTGACCTCACCATCTTCCCCCACACTACCGCCATATCCTGCGGGCTGAAATAGAGAATAATAACAATTAGTTTATTTATTTTCTCTCACATAAAATTAATACAGGGGTAATACTTAAGGTACATTTTCAAAAATAGTATTTATGTGAGAGACTGGTATATATACTAGGACACCTGTGTGACAGATTACCAGCCTCACCAGACTCGGCACAAGTGACACACGGTAAGTACCTTTCAGGTAATGCAAAAAGCTATTTATATGATGTATGAGAATCTACAAGCGTGCGTTTGTGTGTGTGAGTGCGTGTGTGTGTGTGAAAGTTTATTCTTTTTAACCAATCTGAAAGAATAAATAAAATTGAAAGAATAAATAACATTAATAACACAATAACAGCTTATATATCATTAAATTACATAAAACACACACACACACAAACAACACAAACATGGAGTTGTATTAAAATAATAAAATTAACATTACAGTGTTAAATTTTGTACTTGTAGTCCTATATATGGGCATAACTCTGTGAAGAACTACCGTTCCCGCAGCAACCATGTAACTATACCGGAGGGAGGGAACTGTTCATCCTTATTACAGGTTAATAATTGACCTATCAAGGGTAACAGAACTACACCCACTGGATTGTATCCTAGAAATAGATGTAACTATTAGTTGGTAACAGCCTATTGTAAACTACAATCACTGCCATTACCAAAATTTTTGAAAAAAATATATTGCAACAATTACAAGCTCATTTTAATTCAAATATGTATATACATGACTAGCAGTATGGGATCACAAGGGGTCGTTCTACCATTTATACAGGTGTGACACTTCTAAATCATATATATAACGCCTGGGAGAATAGACAAGATGCTATTGGTGTATTCTGCGATCTCTCCAAAGCATTTGATTGCGTTGACCATAAAACACTATTGCGAAAACTATTTTATTATGGTGTCAAAGACTCTGCACTGGACCTTGTTGCCTCCTACCTAAATGATCGATTACAACATGTTTTTTTTTGTTTTCGCGGGTAATGCATTTACGCACCGTCATCCCTGCTGCGGGGGCAGCAGGGACGGTGTGTGGGGCTCCCGGACCGTGAGAGAGGGCCGTCCTACCCACTAAACCCCGCGGTGTTCCACCTCACCTTAAAACCGACTCGCAGGGTAGGCCTGAGGTTAAATCACTGCGAGCCGGCAAGGGTCACCCCAGAACGGAGGGGTCCGTCTCGGGGCGGTCGATAAGCGACCACCCCGGAGCTCCCTAAGGAGCTGAAGAACTAGCCCGCAGCTCCACCGCTCTCGAGCACCCCTCTGTAAGCAGAGGAGGTGAGAGCGGCCGGTACGGGCGTGCGCAAAAAGAGGGCACCCCCTGGAACTCAGAAAGGGTGCCCGTCGCCAAGTGGCCAGTTGGGCGGGGTCACCCACGGCCAGACACTATTCGGGGGCGCGCATGTATTGAGCACGTCGACGCCCCCGAACAGGACGGCGGGGCGGGAGCGTCTGTCCCGTACGCTCTCGCACCCGCAACTCCTCACGTTTCGCCGCCAACACCTCGCTAGCAAACGAGGCGACGGCGGCCCAACACTGTTGGCTGCCGACCATGGCTTGCACCACAGCCGGCAGCGACAAATCCAAACCGACAAGGCCCGTAAGGGCGATACGCGGCCCGTCCCACGCCGTGCACACGGCGAATACAACATGTTGATGTCAATGGAAATAGCTCCTCTGGAGCATCTGTAGCTATGGGCGTACCGCAGGGCTCAATTCTAGGTCCGTTTCTATTTTTAATTTATATTAACGATCTGCCATTCTATATTCAGAACTTGTGCGACATTGTTCTATTTGCTGATGATACGTCACTTATTTTTAAAGTTGATCGCACGCTTACTGATTTTAACGTCGTAAATAGTTCACTTGCCCAAGTTGTAGATTGGTTTACGACCAATAATTTGCTACTAAACGCTCAGAAGACAAAGTGTATCAGATTTGAGACGCCAGGCAACTAAAGGTATGGCTGCGTTTAGTCCCGGTAATAACTACATAAATATATGTAATTTGACTTTGTTGTTGTGTGAGCACCATGTAGACTTATTTATTATTTTGAAATTGTAATTGACATGATAGTTGCTGTGCAGTTTTCGAGTATGTCATGCTCGCCTAAGTGTCCTGGCAGTGGTGGCGTATGTATCTGGTCGCCTTATTCCCTATAATACGGTTGAGTAGGGCGATGGCTGATATAATGCAACATACCCGTGAACGGGTGCCGTCTGTTGGGACTGGTCAGCTCATAGCTGTTATAGCAATTATTACAAATAATCTTATTTATATTTAAGGTAAACTTAAGTTTGGTCGACTGTTCTCACATAAATCCAAAGGAACAATGTACGTGTAATTTTAATGTTGTAAGCCATTCCTACATTTTAAAATGGCATCCATTGACTTTCTTGCCAGATTCTTCTTCTTCAATGGTAGGCTGCCCTTAGAACCGGCAACTAAAATCGCTCTAATTTTGATATGACTTTAAACACAACATTGAATTTTTTTTGTTTGTATAAATTCATGACTATATAATGGCTCAAATATCATGTTAATCAAACTAATGTAATTACTGGCGTTTAGAAAAGAGTGGCCATGAGTTTTATTGCCAGGTTCTTCCTTAGGCTCTACCTATTGCTTTGCGAATCTGGCAGTAAATGTAAATGTAGAAGCAATATTATTGACGTTCATAAGTGTTACTTTGTGACCTAAATGAATAAAGATTTATTATTATTATTCAGCATGCCTAATGTCAGGAAATGCGGTACAAATATAACATTGAACGGTGATACCCTAAATCTTGTAGAATCAACTGTATTTTTGGGGATCACTTTAGATAGCAAACTGCAGTGAAACGCCCAAATAACGTGTCTTGCAGGTAAACTCAGCTCGGCAGCCTTTGCCGTTAGTAAAGTCAGGCAGCTCACTAATGTGGAAACTGCTAGGCTGGTATACTCCAGTTATTTTCATAGTGTCATGTCTTACGGCATTTTGCTGTGGGGCAAAGCAGCTGATATACAAGTAATTTTTGTACTCCAGAAGAGAGCTATACGTGCAATATATAAATTAAGTGCTAGAGTGTCTCTTAATGAGAAATTTAAAGAAATTGGCATTTTAACGGTTGCATCACAGTATATATTTGCAAATATCATGTTAGTTAAACAGAACATCTCGAGTCTCGGGGTCTCAGTGTTCTGTAAACGATCACTGAGTTACGCAACTTTCACTATGGCTGGTCCTCGGATGGGTGACCACTTTGTGGCATTTACATTTGCGAGCGTTTCCGTGCTTCGGAAGGCACGTTAAGCCGTTGGTCCTGGTTGCCAGTAAAATGGCAGTCGTTAAGCCTGGTTGAATGCCTTGGCGGCTTGAAAAATTTTAACAGCGGGTAGCCACAACCTGCGTCTGTCTATTTCAACACGGCAATGGGCTCATCACCTATTACGTGGGACAGGAATCCACACGGCTCTGCCACCCCTTCGGGGATAAGGCGTGATAGATATTTATATTATCATTGTAGAATTTATAAGCGACGGGACTAAATAGGTGCGACGGGAGGTCAAAATATTCCACGGGCGAAGCTGTGGGGTCATCTAGTATTATAAACGCGAAAGTTTGTAAATATATGTATGAACGTAGGTTTGTTACTCTTTCACGCAAAAACTACTGGATAGGTTTTATGAAACTACAATAATATAGCTTACACATCAGAATAACACATAGGCTAAAATTTTATCCCGGGCGGGTACAAGTTCCTGTGGGAAATGCAAATGGGAAATCTTCTCGTAAGAGATAACTGAAAGTAAATTTTTTTAGAGAAATTTCATACGTACTATATATTGTCACGCCTTTATCCTCTAAGGGGTAGGCCGAGGCATACTATACGCCGACAGTTCTCTCAGTATGCATTTTTGTCTCACGTAACAGGTGGTGAGCCCATTGCCGAGTGAAAGGTCATATTTTATTAGTGAAATTTTATAAAACTAACTAACAAACTTGTAAACCTTTAGGTTCTACAGGACCCTACGGGAGACAAATAAAAGTAGTAGTTAGAATTTGGTTGCGCCGGTATATGATAAAAGAATAGCCGCATTATTTTTTCTATGTTTCATCGCTGATCTGCATTTGTTTTTAATTAATTAGTTGTCGACACTCCCCCGCTCCCCTTTATTCCATTTCTCTTTCGCACCTACCTTGTCTCGCATAAAGGAGGAGCGAGACAGCTGTTTTACAAGCGCGCAAGTACCTACGCGCGCGCCGCTATCCTCACGTCGGCGGCCACGTTTGAGGGCTGGCAGTCTGTCCTACACCACGCGCGCGCGCGCCCGCATCAACCCTTTCGCAATAACCCCGCACCAACTATCGCAATAATCGTATTTTCCATGGATAAATAGTGTTTTCGTGCAAGGAAACCAGAAATTCAAGTCCAGCGACGCCCTCGGCAGCTTCCACCTCAGCATCTCGCAGCAAGCAGCAAGGGAGTGTGCATATTCCTGTTTTTCCATTACTTTTTCCGTCGACAATCGCGTGTAAATTTCATTTTAGTCTTTCCCCGCAAGTACAGTCCACTTTGAATTTATTTATCTCGCCCGCTCAACCATTTTTTGGTCCTAACGATCCGGATTTTGATCCATTCGCTTTAGCAGTTTGCTAATGGAAACGCAATAGTTTTTATCCCATAGGGGGTAAACACATAGGTATAGGTTATAGTTTTTATTCCACTACGGAATAAACGCATAGGTATAGGTTATAGTTTTTTACTCCATTCGGAGTAAACGCATAGGTATAGGTTATAGTTTTTTATTCTACCACGGAATAAACGCATAGATTAGGTAATAGTTTTATTCTATAGGGAATAAACGCTTAGATAATAGTTTTTATTCCATTAGGGAATAAACGCATACTTACCTACTATTTATCGCATAGGTAGGTACTAAATAGTTGGTAATTTCGACTGCACCGTATAGTAACAGGTAGACCACGCGAGCAGGTACCTGGGCCCGCGCGCGTTAGTAGGTGCCTACGCACGTTCTCGTCGCGTCTCGCTGCTTACCGCTGCCATTTTGATCGTTCGTTAGTTTTGCACTGTAGGTAGCTAGATAGTTGTTTTGTTTTAACAATGCCTCCGAAAGAGATTTCGGATCTACAGTTAAAACTATTACACGCTAAGAAGGATAGCCTTTTTAAGCGTATGCAATCAATTTGTGATTATTCATCGAGGATCGCAGATGAATCAATAAAAGAATTGTTTTTATCCTCGATCGAAACCGTAGATACTTTGCGCTTAGATTTCGAAAATGTTCTCGATAAAATTAACTTGCTTGAATTAAAATTAAATCCCGATTTCTTATTAAGTTATGACGCCATGTCATCTTTCGAAGATTTAATTTGTCGCATAAAACGTGTCGCTAAGTCATTGCAAGCGCCCGTGCCCGTAGTAGTCACCGATTCGAAACCCGGGCCAGCCGGTTTTGATTTACTAAAACGGGACCGACCTAAATTACCGCCCATACAAATACCCGAATTTGATGGCGATATTAAAAATTGGCCTTTGTTTTTCGCTAGTTTCGAAAATACAATCCATAATAATAATTCGTTATCGGATTACGAAAAATTACATTACTTAGTTAGTAAACTAACCGGGAAAGCAAAAACCGTTTACGCCGGTATAACGCTTTGCGCCGAAAATTATAGTTTGATTTTGAATACTTTGAAGGTCAAATACGAAGACAAACGCTTAGTAACAACCGCTTATTTGGATCAAATATTTAATTTGAAAAAAAGCTCATCGTGTAATGAACACGACTTAGAAAAGTTCTTAGATATTTTTGCATCAGCTATTCGCGCCCTAAAGAATGTCAAGGTCAATGACCTCTGTGACCTTTTGTTTTTGTATATCGGTTTAAAGAAATTAGATTCCGTAACCGTTCGTTTATTTGAAATGGATAGACGTGGCCATCAAATACCTAAGTTCGACGATTTAGAAACTTTCGTTCGTCAACATATTCGAATTTTGCAACGAACTTCGTTAAACCACGGAGTAGCGAAAAATAGTCCGACTAATCGTAGTAAGCCCACGAAGTCCACGCAGTCTTTGGTTAATTTTGAACCTACAACTTCGCAGTCGCAAGTGTTGCATTCGAAAAATTTTTCTTTGTGTCAAGGTCACCATGTACAACTTTATAAGTGTTCGGGGTTCAATAAGCTCACTCCGGGCGATCGCTATAAATTTGTTCGTTCTAGTAATTTATGTATCAATTGTCTCAGTAAGAAACATCGTGTTTCATCCTGTAATTCGAATCATTTTTGTCGCAAGTGTAATGGTAGACACCATTCATTATTACACTTCGAAAACAATAAAGCCATGTCCGGTAGTTCGCCCGTCGATTCCAGCTGCGCGAACTCAGTGCCTAACCGTCCGTCCGCTGTGACGTCACGGCCGCCCGCGCCGTTGAATAGCGACGGGGAGCGCTCTCGCGTGTTTTCGTCGCCGTCCGCGCCTAGCGGCAGCGGCGCCACTGCCACGAACGATGTCGCTTTGTGCTCGCTATCAAGTTTGCGCACAAGCCCTACTACGGTACTTCTGGCAACCGCTCGAGTTGTTGTTTACGATTCGCATGGTAGGGGACATAGTGTTCGCGCACTTTTAGATAGTGCTTCTCAAAGTAATTTTATTAGTAAAAATTGTTGTAGTCGTCTTGGTTTGCATATAAATAACCGCCCCGCCTGTAATGTTGTGAAAGGTATTGGGGGTTCCACTGAAGCCGTTCAGGGTTCTGTAGGGATTAAATTCCACTCGCGTTTTGATTTTAATGTTAGTTTTTCGATGGATTCGCTAGTCGTCGATAAGGTTACCGAACTTTTACCGACTGTCGCAGTCAATACATCATTATTGACTAATTTTAGAGATTTGCCTTTGGCCGATGATACTTACGCCGTTTCAGGAGATATTGATTTGTTAGTTGGCGCTTCGATTTTCCCGCACCTCCTGTTGCAGCGTAAGGTTCAAGGTCAGGCATCGCACCCCGCGCCGCTCGCCTTAGAGACGGTTCTTGGGTTTGTTATTGTTGGTTCCGCACCCGCTTGTTTTGATTGTAACTCGACAGTGTCATATTGTTGCGCTGTCGAGCCGCTGGACTCCGCTGTCCGTAAATTCTGGGAGATAGAAGAGGTGAACGTACCTCCTATTGTCAGCCCGGATGATAAACTTTGTGAAGAGTTTTATAGTCGCACCACTACTCGCGATAATGATGGTCGTTATGTTGTCGCACTCCCCTTTAAGGGTGATGTTAATTCGCTTGGAGATTCGTTTCAGTCAGCCGAAAAACGCTTCTTTTGTTTAGAACGGAAAGTGCAGACATCTCCAAGGTTGAAGGAGGCTTACGATAGCGTAATAGTAGAATATTTGGATAAAGGTTTCATTTCACCCGCGCCTCCTGAAACCGAAGAGACGAAGCACGCTCCTTCGTAAGCCATACCGCGCCATGGAGTTGTCCGCGAGGATAAACTAACCGCCGGGTTGCGCGTTGTTTTAGATGGCAGCGCCAAAACTAGTTCGAATGTTTCGGTAAACGGTATTATATACAAAATCTCCAAGATAATTTGTTCGAAATTATAGTTAACTTTCGCTTATTCGCTGTCGCGCTTTCAGCCGACATTAGACAAATGTTTCTTTTTATTGGTGTTCGCGAATCAGATCGCCGATTTCAACGCATCAATATAGATAGAATTTTCGCATTCTTGGACTCGACCGTCGCTTTGTGTTAGACACATTCTTCACCCCATCGTTGGGATACATTTGTCTCAAATAGGGTGGCCAAAATTCAGTCGGAATTGGCGCCGCAGAACTTTTATCACGTCTCAGGTACGGACAACCCTGCCGATTGTTTGTCTCGTGGGTTAACACCTGCACAGATTTTGGATCATCCGTTGTGGTTCCATGGCTCTTCCTGTTGCCAAGCCCCACTTGATAAATGGCCTGTTAGTCCTTTCAACCCCGCTACTGTGTCCACGCCGCCAGAGGAAAGGAGAACCTCTTTAGTTGCTACCGCACCGCTCGAAAAGTCGCCTATCTTAGAGTTGGCTAGCCGTGTTTCGTCGTGGTCGATTCTTTTACGTAGTGTTGTTTTTATTTGTCGATTTTGGAAAATCCTTCCTCGTCGCGAGCATGTTACCGCCTTTGACTTAAACAAGGCTGAGTTAATCGTGCTTCGTGAACTTCAGAGATTTTATTTTTCGTCTGAAATTAGAAATTTGGAATTGAATAAGCCTTGTAGTCGCGCTTTTCAGCATTTGAAACATTTTTTGAAGGATGGCTCATTCGAGTTGGTGGTCGTTTGAGCCAGTCCGCATTAGAGTACGATCAAATGCATCCTATAGTTCTCCCGCGCAAGGATCATATCGTTGATCTTTTAGTTGAAATCACCATAGGGTGAAATGTCACTCTGGTCCAGATTTACTAATGTCAATTCTGCGCCAGAAATACTGGATTCTCTCCGCACGCAATTTGATTCGTTCGATAGTTCATAGATGTGTTCCGTGTTTCAAACTTCGCTCGAAGTCAATCGCGCCCGAAATGGCCGATCATCTTTCTTGTCGTGTTGTTCGGGCTGCTAAACCGTTCGTACACACGGGTACAGATTACGCTGGCCCCTTCAGGGTAACAGTTTCTCGTGGTCGTGGTATACTCTCCACGAAAGCTTATGTTTGTCTTTTTGTTTGTATGACGACTCGCGCCGTTCATATAGAATTAGCTGGTGATTTGAGCACGCTATGCTTCATGGCTGCATTTAAAAGATTTTTGTCGCGTCGGGGTTCCGTATCTCGAATGTATTCGGACAACGGTACGAATTACGTCGGAGCTCGTCGTAACCTTTCTGAACTACATAATTTTTTGCGTTCCAAACACTTTACGTTTGAAGAGCTGAGCACCGTGCTCACTCAAGTCGAGGCCGTAATGAATACGCGTCCTCTTTGTAGAACCTTGTCTAGTGATCCCTCGGAGCCGCTTGCACTGACTCCAGCGCACTTTTTAAATGTTGCACCGTTAAAATACTTACCCGCTTTTGAAATAGAGGAAAATCGACTTCATCTCCTCTCGCGTAATTCAATATTGGATAAACTCGTTCAATCGTTTTGGAAGCGTTGGAGGACAGACTATTTGCATACGTATATGTCACGTCAGAAATGGAATACTCCATCGAACCCTATTACTGTCGGTACTGTCGTAGTTATTTTAACTAAAAATATGCCTCCATTACATTGGCCAATTTTGGGGTAGTAAAAGAAGTTTTCCCTGGGTCAAATGGGATCACCCGTATAGTTCGCGTTAAAACCGCAACTGGTTCGTACTTGCGACCAGTTATTCGTCTTTTTCCTTTGCCTATTACTAATCAACAGTAACCTCAATAACAAATTTAGCTTGTTCGATTAGGTTTAGTTTAGTTTAGTTTAGTTCGATAGCATTTGTTTATTTAGCAGCTAAAACTTAGTGGCAACTGTATAGTCAGTTGTTCCTTTTTCGAAGGTAACCCTTCAAGCCGGGGGGAAATGGTTGCGCCGGTAAAAGTAAGTAAAAAGTAAAAGTAAAAGAATAGTCGCGTTATTTTTTCTATGTTTCATCGCTGATCTGCATTTGTTTTTAATTAATTAGTTGTCGACACTCCCCCCGCTCCCCTTTATTCCATTTCTCTTTCGCACCTACCTTGTCTCGCATAAAGGAGGAGCGAGACAGCTGTTTTACAAGCGCGCAAGTACCTACGCGCGCGCCGCTATCCTCACGTCGGCGGCCACGTTTGAGGGCTGGCAGTTTGTCCTACCCAACGCGCGCGCGCGCCCGCATCAACCCTTTCGCAATAACCCCGCACCAACTATCGCAATAATCGTATTTTCCATGGATAAATAGTGTTTTCGTGCAAGGAAACCAGGAATTCATTCCAGGGACGCCCCCGGCAGCCTCCACCTCAGCATCTCGCAGCAAGCATCAAGGTAGTGTGCATATTCCTGTTTTTCCATTACTTTTTCCGTCGACAATCGCGTGTAAATTTCATTTTAGTCTTTCCCCGTAAGTACAGTCCACTTTGAATTTATTTATCTCGCCCGCTCAACCAGTATTAATACAGTATATTTCCCGATAGGGACAAAAGTAGTTTAGTCAGGGTCGCGGGTGTCGAATATCGATAGGCAACCATTAGGGGGAGAACTGCCGCGAGAGGCCGCGGAATCTGGACTTATCTGAGGGAGGGCCAGGTGATCTTCCTCGGGTCGGATGTTGTTCCTCTCGCAGTCGTGATTTTTAATTTTTGATTTTGGTCCAGGCGCAACCAGGAGGAGCCTCGGAGCAGCTCTCAATCAAGAGGTAGTAGGTATAGTAGTGGTAGAACCGTAAAGGTTCAACCGTAACAAAGGACCCTGGAAGACAGAAGCCTGGGGTAAGAACCTCAGCCGGAAACCTAAAAGGCTTCCAGCCTCTCCTCAGGCCCAGGTTGGCTGGAGAGGCGGGAAGTCTTACATATGGGTTGTAGGTGGTAGGTACATAGAATTCAATTTAATAAGATATAGGGCCCAGGGGTGGGTCAATGTGCGGGGGACGGGACATCGAACTCCCACTCCACGCTTATACGGAGTAACTTTAATGCCGCATCCGTCCGATAGATGGCGTTAGTCGTATGATGGCGCGGCTCGACCACGCATCATTACAAACTATCTTCACGCTGTATCCCTGACGGGGTAGTCAGAGAGGACAGATGGCCAGGCTTCGCGATCCATGCATACTTCTTTCGCTTCTTCGAGATTTATCAATCGCTTCATACACGCACGTCTGGGTATTCGAGTACTTTTGACCTTTCCGTTTTTGAGCAATCTGCTCCCGTGGTCTTCATATGTAAGTCTCGGCCTACCCTGACTCCTTCTACCTTCTACTTTTGAACAATATATATTCTTCGTCAATCTTTCCTCACTCATTCGTTGGACGTGTCCAAACCAACAGAGCACGCCCTTTTCCAGCTTAACGCTGACACTTTCATTCAAACCTGCCATACTTCGTTACGTATTCGGTCGGCCAAAGTTACGCCGCACAATTTTCGAAGTGATCGCATCTCCACAGCATTCAATTTACTTTCATGCATCTGCTGACATACCCAGGTTTCACTACCGTAAAGCAAAGTTGTAAAGCAAAGTAAAAAAAATTATAAAATAAATAAATAAATATCCATCACGCCTTATCCCCGAAGGGGTGGCAGAGGCATATTATATGCCCACTTTTCACCGTGTGGATTCCTGTCCCACGTAATAGGTGGTGAGCCCATTGCCGTGTTGAAATAGACAGACGCAGGTTGTGGCTACCTCCTGTTGAAATTTTAAGCCGCCCATAAGGCTTTCAACCAGGCTTAACGACTGCCATTTTCTGGCAACCGGGACCAACGGCTTAACGTGCCTTCCGAAGCACGGAAACTAACTTTTTGCTAACTCGGCACTTCATCGGAAGTGACGCATGACCTAGAAAAACTGCTGATGTGCATCGAACGTTCTAGAACGATATTAGCTGGTGAAGCAAATGTTGGGGGATTGGGGTTCCTTAACTCCTCCCTCCTTAAGAGTGAAATTATCCGAAGGCATCGTAGATGATTTCGGGGAATTTCGACTAAAAATGTAGAAAAACTTTAATCTCCAGAATATTATAAAAGCTATCACTATTACAACCATATATAAAAGTATAGTCCAGACACTTATTCCTATTGTCACAATTTGGGTTGTACTTGTGTCACTATTGTCACTATATTTCACATTTTTCAGGATTTCTTTAACATCACTAAAGTCGACGTCCCTGAGGTCCACCTCTTGAGTTCTCGTGTGAATTTCGTGTTGAAGTTCTGGCATCTGGATCAATGGAAGCTGAGGAATGGAAACTGCTTGATTCGTAGTAGGAGCAACGAATACTTTTCCAATTTGGGTTTCGCAATGTTGATTTGGCGTCACCATATAGGTTCCAAGGATGTTGTATTTTCTGATTTCAGTGTTGCAGTTTTCGGTGATTACTAAATTATCTTCAGAATATACCAACCACTGGTTATCGGTTATCTTCTGCACCTTGGTATTCTCGATCCTGATATGATTCTGTAAGCATCTGCTGTAATTGTTCTTCATCAACATGATTTGTTCGATACATGTCTCTGTTGGATCCTGGGTCAGGTTATCTTCGGCGCAAAGGAAGTTGTTATTTTCAATTTCTGCACACGGGTTTGCTACGGGCATGTATTTCAATCTATTCACCATTAGGTAGGGATATTTTGGAATAATTGTAAAGGTGTTGGGAGACTGGAAAATAGGGATAGGTATAACCTTGTAATAATTATATGTTTCGTCTTCTATCAAGGGGATTTCTAAAATAAAAACTAACCTATCGTTATTAATATATGATTTTATTACAATATTACGCTCTAGTTTAAGTAGATTATGTTTACTAACGGGATAAATAGTTTTAGAATGTTTGTTAATAATTATTAGTGTATTATAGAATTCTGTATTATTTATGATAGACTGATGTAGTATATTTAATTTGCTAAAGGCGATTGCTGTTTCTATTTCCTGTATATCTTCGTAGCAAGAACGAAAGTTACTTAAAACTTGGTACATAGCATTGAGCATGTGTAGTAAGTTATTAAACCTATTTTCATTTTGGGCAAGTTTCTCTATTTCACTTGTCTGTAACCCCAAGTTTTTAATATTAGAATTAATTATTTCCGAGTCGTTTACCAATTTATCGAAAGCTTTTCGCATTGATGAAACTTTAAGTTCAACGTCATGTTCTTTGTTTTCTAAGGAGTGTATTTCCCTATCATATTTAATCGCGTCATTCTCGTCTAGGTTACCTGAAATAGCTTTGATTAATATACCTAACGGACTGAACACTGCTCTTTTAGTTCTAAAGTTAAATGGGTAAATTTGAGATAATCTATCTTCAGTTACGGTAATTAAATACTCTATTTGGTTTTCGATTCCTACTGTTTCATTCGCTAAACTAATTTCCCTTATTCTAATTTTAAGATATTCAAAGTCCCGAATATTATTATCTACCTGTAATCCTATGGATTCTAAGTCTAAGGTTTTAAATATAGTCCAATAGTTAACCTTCTTCACTGCCACTCCCATCTTCAATGACGCTATCCCCGGGTTCAGACCGAGGTTTTGAAGGTCCAGCGCGAACGCTGTCATCGCTAGAAGTACTAGGCACGATCTGTGGAGGACGTTTTACATTTTTTATTGCCACTTTTGTAGCACGTTTATTTAGCTCTACCGGTACGATATTACGTCGGACTTCTCCCGTTACGATTGCCTTTTCGTACCGTGGTTTTTCCTTAGCTTTCCTAGTTCTAGTTGTTTTCATAAAAATTTTATCGCCTGTTTTAAGTGTCGGGATTTTCTCGCCACTTTTCTTGTCTCTAACTTTAATTTTGTCTGGTCCTAATTTTTCGGTAACAATTTCATAAAGCACCTTTAGGCGTTTCCTATGGTCTAACAATAACTTTTGAGTTAACTGTTTTTCCCTATCGATGTCAAACACGTTTCCAATATCGGTGTGCCCGAATACTAATTCGAAGGGCGTAAAACTTGTTGCTGAATGTATACTGTTATTGTATCCCATAACGGCGTACGTCATTACTGATGCTGCATCTAAATCAGTTTTGTCATACTTGGCTAATCGGTACATCTCGATAATTGTAGAGTGGAATCTCTCTACTATTGCCATCGAGTTTGGATTGTTTGGGGTCCCTATGTGAAGTTCTATCTTATACATCCCTAACATTTCCTTAATTAACGTATTATTAAACTCTGTGCCTGAGTCGCAACTAATTTTTCTAGGTAACCCGTACATACTAAAATATTTAATAAGAGCCTTAACTATCGTTGGAGTACTCCTATTGGATACCTCAATTGCCTGTGCTAATTTGCTAAAAGCATCTACTATTGTTAAATAATGTTTTCCTTCAATATATAACAAATCCATAAAAACTTTCTGAAAAGGGCTATCCTGAGTCTGAGTTAATTGTAAATGAGGTTTGATAGGTTTCCTATCATACTTCATCTTTCTACATGCTTCACAACTATTAATGATGGCTGTAACAGTTTCATTCATATTTACCCACCAATAATGTCGTTTAAGCTTAGCTATAGTTTCATTAATACCCCTATGACAAGTCTTTCCTTCGTGGTATTTAATGACGATATCCTTTTGATCTGTTTCCGAATCTGTTAGGTTTATTACTCTTTCTGTACATTCTGTTAACCTTACAGAGTCCTTTTTAAATAGTTTAATAACCATATTTGAGAAGGATTGTCTAAAAGATGGATGTTCAAAATAAATGAAATATTTTTGATTAGGGTCTATATATTCCTTTAAAAAGTCTTTTACAAAATTATCTTTATTTGCTGGTAAATGAACTTCAAGGATTTTTTGTTTATTATTAGAAATATCCTTGACAATTAATTTGTCCTTAAACCAAGAGTGAACTAAGATCTGTCTAGCTTTAGTGTCTATAGCCTCATTTAGAATTGGAATCCCTACGTGTTCCCTATTTGAAACTGAGTTAGCTGTGACCTCGTCATCAGAATCTGAAAGTTCTATCGTTTCTATAGGGGGTTCACTAGTCGAAAGATCATTTTCTAGTTCCTCAACAATTTTTTGTACTCGATCTCGTCTATTTCCTACATTTACAAATATAGAATCTAAATCGTCATCGATTGCGTTAATTTTAATTCTAGAGAGGGCGTCTGCGTTTGTATTTTGTGGCCCTTTCTTATATTTTACCTCATAATTGTATTCTTCTAATCTTAAGCGCCAACGAGTGAGCTTACTGTTAGGTTCTTTTAGAGAATACAACCATGCAAGTGGCCTATGATCTGTAAAGATAGTAAATTTATTACCGTACAGATATGGCCTAAAGTGTTTAACTGCCCAAATAATAGCTAAAAGTTCTTTCTCTATTGTGCTATATTTGGACTCAGTATCACTTAACGTCCTACTTGCGTATGCTACTGGCTTATCAGCTCCAATAGGCCCTTGTGACAATACAGCTCCGATCGTATAATTGGATGCATCAGTAGTCAGTATGAAACTTTTACTGAAATCGGGAAACTGTAGTAATGGTGCATTAGTAAGTAGCTGTTTGCACGTTTCAAAACATTCTTTATATTCGTCGTTAATAATTATCTTACGACCTTTCTTTAAACATGCTGTTAGAGGTCTAGTTATTTTCGCGAAGTCCTTAATGAACTTCCTATAATAACCAATAAGTCCCAAAAAGCTTTTGATCTGTGTAACTGTTTCTGGAATGGGATAACGTAACACAGCGTCGATTTTGTCGCTATTTGGTTTTAAACCCTCATTCGTAATGGTATGTCCAAGATAGAGGACTTCCTTTCGGAGAAAATGGGATTTATCTAATTGAACTTTTAAGTTGGTTTTACGAAACCTATCAAAGACTGCTCTTAGTTTCTCTACGTGTTCTGGTAAACTTTTGGAGAAGATTATAACATCATCTAGGTATACCAAGCAATGTATACCTTGAAGACCTCTCAAAACATTATCCATAGCCCTTTGAAAGGTGGCTGGAGCCGTCTTTAATCCAAATGGCATACGATTAAAGGAATAGTGTCCTAAAGGAGTACTAAATGCGGTTTTATCTCTATCTTCCTCCTCAACCTCTATTTGATGATATCCACTAGCTAGATCTAAAGTTGTAAAATACGTACTTTTTCCTAGCATATCAAACAAATCATTGATATTGGGCAATGGGTATTTGTCGTCGATAGTGATTTCATTAAGACGTCTATAATCAACTACCATTCTCCACTTTTGCTGACCCGAAGAATCTATCTTTTTTGGTACTAAGTGTACGGGAGCACTCCAGGGAGAGTGTGATTCCTGGATAATGTTATCCCTTAACATCTTATCTACCTGCTTCCTAATCTCCATAGACTGAACAGGAGGTAGCCTATACGCTTTAATGTTTATAGGGTCCTCGTTTTTCGTCCTAATTCTGTGCTTAACCTGGTTTGTGAAGGTTAGTGGAATATTTTCACAATAGAACACATCTTTATACTCCCTACAGATGCCTTCAATAACTCTACGTTCCTCCGTGTTCATGTGGTCTAGTTGTAATTTTTTTAAATTTTCATTAAGCAACATATCAATTTGTACATTATTTTCAGTAAAATTTACGCTAACAGACGGGTTCTGTAAAAAAGGTTCCACTTTGAAAGGTCCTGTAACTACTAAACTTCTAGTTTCGTTGCTATAATTCTGAATAACCGTCGTCGCGTAACCCTTAACACAACTAACCAGCGCGGTGGGCATTCTAATCCCTTCCGTAAACTGTTTAAAATCTAGAATAGCCTCTCCATCTAATAAATTGACTGGTAATCTTACCCTAAGTTCACTACGAGAGGGTAAATGGTATACCTCTCTCATGGGTGGTGTATAGATAATAGGAATGTCAGTATTTCTTAAGTGTAAGACCTGACTTTCCATATTAATTTTAGCATGTAATTGCTTTAACAAATTACTGCCTATTAATCCGTCATACCTATCGTCTACACTATAAACGTAGAATTTATGGAATTCGTTACTTCTGAAAGTAATCGGTAACGGTATGGAAGCCGTTTGACTATGAGTGCTCGAAGCGTGAGTACTAACAACTTCGAACGGTTCATGTATCAAATAATTTTTAAAATATTTATTTGCTAAATACGGGCTAATAAATGACCTAACACTACCGGTATCTATCATAAATACCGCCTTTAATTCGGGTAACACTATATGGGGTAAATTTAATCTTTTGTTAAAATTTAATTTTATTTGCTCCCTATTGAGGAGGCCGTTATACAAAAATTTTCCGCCCTATGTTCGTTAGTTTCCGCCCTATGCTCGTTAGTTTCCGCCCTAGAATCGTCGAGTGTAAATTGCTGGAAATCGTTATTTAAACTACTCGTATTAGGCTCATTATTGTTTATATAATTAACACGTCGCGAACTTGCAGTACGCATGGTGACATCGGTGTTTGAACCCGGCGTTTGTGCTTGCGTTGCAAAAGGTGACGAACGTGTCGTATGGTTCTGTTGAGCAATCGGATACGATGACCTACTAAATTGTTGTGGCGCATTATTGTTATAAGAATTAAAATTATTTTGATAATTATTAATGTGCCTAAAATTTCTCCATTGGTTAGAAGAATTCGGTATAAATGAGCTATTCCTACTATTATTCGGGGGTGGATTGGTTCTAGGTGTGTTATGCGAACCATTCCTTTGATTTTCCGAAGTAGGAAAACCTGGTTTATTCTGTTTATTGAAACCACGGCGGTCGTTTGACTTGGAGTCATAAACAGTTTGAAAATTTTGTTCTTCCAAAACTATTTTTAACTCGTCTTCTAAAGTAGAGACGTCGCGCAAACGAACTAGCCTTACTAAATATTGTGGTAAACTGTATAAAAAGATATGCATTGACCTATTATTGTAAATGGTTTGTTTTGCTCTACGTAAATTTTCATCGTGAATCGTTTCCGTTAATTTGGCAAACAAAACGCTTCTCATGTGCTGAATCCTATGACAAAAATCTAAATAACTTTCGCCTTTATTTAATTTGCAGGACTCTAGTTCTAATGCTAAGCAATCCTCGGTGCGTGGATCACCGAAGTGCTGACTTAAAAGTTCTTTTAAGTCATGCCATGTGTCTATGGAGTCTCTTTCTCCTATTAGACTGGCTGCATCACCTGATAGCCTACTAGTAATAACATGAAATAGATACATATTTTGCTCTACGCCACCTGAACCGAACGTATTCAATATGTATTCGCATTTTTTAATAAACAATGGCAACGTTCTCGCGTCGCCACTAAATACAGGTATGATTTTGACCATTTCCTGTGGGACACGGGTTATTCCTTCCATTTTAAATTAAAAATATTAACAAAACGAATATCACAAAAATAATATGAATATTTGAACACAAAATCTATGAAAGTATCACAAGGCGTTGTCCAATCCCTAATAATACACACAAAACATAGATTTAAAACAAGGTTAGGGTACAAAAGGAAGAGCTGAAAGGAAGGTGAAAAGATTTACTCACAATTCCGCAGCTATCTCCATAACCCTTGAATTGCTGTTCTGCCGTCTGCAACTCTGCTTGTCCGGAGGGTGAGGTTCTCAAAGAATTTGTTTGTTCGAGTTTCTCTGTCTAACCGTAGATACGGACGTCGGCTGTTTTCGTAGATTGGTATACGCGACAACTGACTACAGAGATCCTACCACGGCTGCGCCATTTAAGATCTCAAACCCGGATTTTAAATAAAAAAAATATTTATTTAACTGACAGAGTTACAACGTAGTAATACAAAACAGTAATTCATTAATTTTGACAAATTATTGATCTTATATACTAACTTATTGCTAACTCGGCACTTCATCGGAAGTGACGCATGACCTAGAAAAACTGCTGATGTGCATCGAACGTTCTAGAACGATATTAGCTGGTGAAGCAAATGGTGGGGGAATTGGGGTTCCTTAACTAGCGCTTCAAAAAAAAATTATATTACAACAAATCCCTTAAAGCGGATTTGACGCGTCTCTAATCCAGTTCTGATACGCAATTATTGTTGAATAATTATTGGCTTGATCTTGACTACCGTTACGTAAAGATATAGGCGCCCGGAAGTCTGTGTGAAACTTGAGACATATTGGCGCCGCTGTAGTGATGTCACTGTTTATATTTAGAAAAGTATATTTAGAAAACGTAAGGCCTCCTATTTGTTTTTATTTTCCCCAAGCCGCAATTCACCCGCCAAGTTCCCATTCCCGTATATGGCCCACCTAATAGAAAGTGGTCACCGTAGCCTGCATGGACGTTTGCAACACCAGAGGTGCAGCACTCGAGCTGCGGACCCTTTATAAACCTTCTAAGACCCCTTTTGAAGAACCCCATACTGTAGACGTTCGGGAAAACTCAGGCAGGGAGTTCATTCCACAATCTAAGCTTGCGCGGAATAAAGATATCTGTATAGATTTGCAATTCTTGGTAAATACCAATGTCTACACAATCGTGGTATTTTAGACACTATTTACGCATGCTTAATCACACACTAAAGGGTAGCCAGAGATACCTCTGAAATTATTAAACGTTCTGAAACTGTTGCAATTTTGGTTTCAGATTAGAAAATAGTTTCATTTTGTGCGCATTTCACCTCTGCCGACCCCCGCGGGTATTTAGGCGTGATTGTATATTATGTTAATTTCTCGATCTATCTAGAAGTGGATATGCGAGACTAACGCGTCTACGTCATTCAATCGATTTACAGTGGCCTCAGAAGCAATTAATTACTGCGGTTGCCTCTGTGCCTACAATGTGTACTCTTTGAAAAAACCTTACAGGTCGTGAGTAGGGTAGGCTTTATTTTATAACTTGCGGATGCCCGCAGCTTCACTCGCGTGAATTTTGGTTATTGCACAAAAGTGTTACCCTTGGGAATAAGATGTTGTTTAAAAGTCATGGACCACATCTATATTAATTTCTAACCGGAAGCCCTAATACGATTTTGTTTATTTATGGGTTTTCATACAAACTTTCAGCCCCTTTTCTACACTGTTAGAGGTTGAATTTCAGAGTGTCCTGAAACATGTCTATCTTAATTTATAACTGAAAATAAGCCTACATACATTTTTTTATGAATATTTATTAAAGAATCCACAATCAATTAAAATACGCCCACATTAACCGTGTGCATCTGCATTCCTGTGCCACGTGGAATGCCTGCGTGGCGCGGTGGGAGTGTATCCGACTGCTACGCAAAAGGGTTCGATTCCCACCCAGGATAAAGCTTTGTGTGATAAGCACGATGGTTTATTCTGCTGTGCAATTCACAAATCTCGGATTCAAATCCGCTATGGCGCAAATGTCATCGATATTCATAGAACTCGAATATCCGAGATTTGTGAATTGCATAGCTGGACTGGGTGATTTTTTTATCTATATTATTTAAGTATTTAGAAATATATAAGTATGTTTAAAAGTTATCTGGTTACCATAGTATAAGCTCTGCTTAGTTTGGAATCAGATGGCGTAATGCGAGTTATCCCAACTATATTTATTTTATTTATTTATTTTATTGGTGGTGAGCCTATTGCCGTGTTGAAAGAGACAAACTCAGATTGTGATACTGAGTCAGTGCGGCCACGAGCACTTCATATCAAGGAAATGCGTCCCAAATTAAAGGTCGTGACCGATGTTGGCTGGTAGGATGCAGAGACATACTAATATGTTACTATATCTCTTGTGTTGCCCCGCTAACACAGTATTCTGTAAGCGATCACTGTGGTAAGTCACTTTCGCTATGACTGGTCCTCGGATGGGTGACCACTTTGTGGCATTTCTATTTACGAGCGTTGTCGTGCTTCGGAAAGCACGTTAAGCCATTGGTCCCGATTGCCAGTAACATGACAGTCAATAAGCCAAGTTAAAAGGCTTCAGTTTGAATCCTTTTTACAGCAGATCGCCACCATCCATTTAAAACAGGACAACACACCTCAAGTGGGACAAAACGACTTATGGTGAAAAGTGAGCGTACAGCATACCTCTGCTACCCCTTCGAGGATAAAGGCGTGAATAATGAGTAAGTATATAAAACCGGTACCAGACAAATTTGACGATGTCGAAAGTGATGGCTAAAGTAATTAAGGTAATGAAATGAAAACCATTAATAGAGTTTGTGTAGGTAGATACTTAAAAATCTAAAACCTTGCATAGCATTTCATAATATTCGATTCAACGTATTGACCCTGAGACGTCATTTTGTTAGTAGTGACGAGGCCTACCAGATCGTCGTCGTTGTCGTTGTTGGGACCACTCACACAACGCCATGTGATTCCAAACTAAGCAGAGCTTGTACTATGGTAACCAGATAACTGATAAACTTACTTATATATTTCTAAATATATACATATTATAGATAAATAACACCCAGACACAGAATAAACCATATCGTGCTCATCACACAAAGTTTTAACCTGGGTGGGAATCGAACCCACGACCTCTTGCGTAGCAGTCGGATACACTCCCACCGCGCCACAGAGGCAGTCAAATCCCTCGTGTATTTGGGAGAAGCATTATTTTTACATTTGAGTGATACTATGTAAGGTCCGTATTCCAGAACGTTTATCAACACTCAAGAAACACTTGAGAGTAGATTTTATAAGGCAAAATCTAGTGTCAAGCGTTGATCGAGTATTGAGTAACGTTCTGGAATACGACCTAAGAGTCAGTAAGAGCCCACCAAGGCTTCCTCCAGTGTTCAAGCGATCTGCTGACTAACCAGACGAGGCAACTACGCAGGCACCCTTACAGGATTGGAAGGCCAGACGGGAGTCGATCACAATAATGCGCCAAATAAAAATGGAACCAAGACTCGTTTACATTTTAACTTTTTTTGTAGACATCTTCATGGATGCTATGCCGGACTCCTACCGACCAAAACCACACGTCTGTCTATGGCCGGAAGTCCCGGGTGTGCCCTCAGCAGGGTTGCCAGGTGTTCTGTTTTTTACCGAACTGTGCGGTATTTCAACCCCGTGTTCGGTGTTCGGTATGACAAAAATACCGAAGTATAAGTGGTTCGGTATTTTTACTAAAGTCAGACCAATCATCAAAAATTTTATTTACTGTTTCGCAATTTCTAATCTTTTAAAACATTTACACCGCGTTGTTGCCAGAAGGATGCTCTTATATCTTACCAAAGAACCGAAGACTACCTTAAAAAGTGGTTTGTCTACGAAAACTCTCCGTTTAAGGTTTTTAGCTACGTAGATGTAGAATAGGACATATTTTTTACACAGCGCCGTCTAGCCCAAAGTAAGCTAATATAAGCTTGTGTTATGGGATCTAGACGACTGATACACATACTTATATATTTCTAAAAACATACATATTATACATAGGAAACACCCATCCAAAAATATCTGCCAGCGTCAAAGGTGATGGGATGGGTATTGAAGAATTTGTTGTAAATAAATATTCATACGAAGAGATCCGTATTCTAAAAAAACCTTTGAACAATTAAAAGATCAAGCTTCTTCGTCTTCGTACAAATGTTCGTTTTCGTGGAAAACGTTTTTAACAGGAGAAGAAACGCCTAACATTAAAAAAATATCAAAAGGATAATGGCGATTCCATGCAGCAATGCCTATGTTTAACGCGTTTTCAGCCATATGAATAATTTATCGTCTGACCCTCGAAACAAACTGAGTGTCGAAGTAGTGAAAGCAGAACTATGTATTCGCTGTAATTTGAAGTTTGAAACATGCACTGACTTTTAGTATGAAATTACGAGTAGAAACAACAAAAAAGTTGCTTCAAAGTTGTACTACGAGAAAAATAAAGTATTAATAGTAGTAAAAAAAAAATTGTAATAAAAATATAATTTTAAAAGTTTACGTTGTGTTTTATTATGTTCACCCTCAGAAAATCTCAGATAGGTAATTTTCTGCACTTGTCAACAACTTCGACAAATTAACATAAAAAATGTGAAATGAATTTTAATTTCTGAGATTTTACCTTAAAAAAATCAAAGGGAAATGTTCGGTTTTTTTATCTGGACCATCTGGCAACCCTGGCCCTCAGAAGGATAGCCCCAGGGCTCCCGATTGTATATAACCAATACTAATAAATAAAGCTGAAGAGTTTGTTTGGTTAAACTCGCTAATGTCAAGAACTACTAATCGAATTTAAAAAATATTTTTGTGTTGGATAACTCGTTTATTGAGGAAGGCTATAGGCTATGTATCATCACGCTAATACTCTGGAGAGTGGAACAGTAATCATAAATGTCGACAAAACGGGCAAATTTTAAACATTATTGAAGAATTTATAAACGACTGGATCAAATATAAGTGGCAGAAGTTTAAAGTATATCTCGGGTAAAGCCGTGGGGGTCACCTAGTACTCTCATATAGCTGCAATGTTTTCCCTTGTTATGTAGACTGCTAGGCTGAGGCCCGATCAGGTAGGTGGTTATAACGCTCGATCGTCATTTCCTCGTCGTTTATCTTGGACTTCTAGCTAAGATGACTGAATAATTACGTAACAACGCTGTGTGGATTCCCGAATCCACCCAGCTGTGGAGGAACGGGTGGAGATGTTCCTGCGACACAAAGGGAGGATCCTCCAACCAGGCAAGGTGATCACGCCTGGCGGGCCGCGGCCCAACGGTTGATGTTGGGCTGTTGTATATATCATTCTTCAGCGTGAGAACTCTCATAGCGCGATGTAGGATTCTTAGTATCGATGTAGTTCGATAGCTTTTCGCTAGGTGGCGCTGGTCGCCACATCACTCCCCTGCGAGACCGGAGGTCGATTGTGAGTATGAGTCTGGTGTCTTCGTCTGTTGTGATTTGCGCCAGTGCCAGATCGTGTAGTCCCAGTGAGTCGGAACTGTATGCCGCTGATCCCAGTGAGTCGGAATCGTATGCCGCTGAATCCAGTGAGTCGGAATCGAATGCTGCTAGTCCCAGAGAAGTGGGACTGAGTGCAGTGCTGCGGTGCCCGGTGAGGTAACCCCTGTGAGTCGGGGTGGTTGCTGCGTAGTGGCTGGCTGCTGCGTAGACGGGAGAGGTGTGCTCTTCTTACATTAACCGTAGTGCAGTGTGCTGTGCCTAGACGCTGGTGTGGCCGAGGAGGTAACCAGGCTGGAGCGGTCGCTTCTAGCTAGTGGTATCCCTGATGAGGCCGGAGATGCTGGCTGGCTGAGACTAATTACCGTCATACTGGAGTGATATGATGGTGGCGATAATGCTGCTGATCTGCTCCGTGAAGGCTGCTTCCAATCACGTCGGGGTCACCACTGTGGAGAAACGGGTGGAGATGTTCTTCCGACACAAAGGGAGGATCCTCCAACCAGGCAAGGTGATCACGCCTGGCGGGCCGCGGCCCAACGGTTGATGTTGGGCTGTTGTATATATCATTCTTCAGCGTGAGAACTCTCATAGCGCGATGTAGGATTCTTAGTATCGATGTAGTTCGGTAGCTTTACGCTAGGTGGCGCTGGTCGCCACACAGCCTTTGGACAATTTTGCACAACAATTACGTCACAACGCTGTGTGGATTCCGGAATCCAACCAGCCTTTGGTTATTTTGCACACAGGTGACGTATGACGACCTTGATAACGAAAGGCTTTATGTAAAGTATCGAAAATCACACGACTGATTATCACAAAAACATATGAAGACATTATTAAAATTATGATCTAGATAATTTTGTACAATTTTTGGTGGTACGAAATGTACCAAATCAATAGCTCTATCCCTACTACCCCCGATGACCATTTTAAGCATTCGTTACACCGCGACGATGATGAACGAGAAACGAGTAGACAAGAGTTAGCGAGTGTGTAGTTCCTATATCATAGTTTCGATGGGCTAATAACGTTTGTGATAACGAAGAGCGATTACTCACGCGCCAGTGGCACCATTCACTTGTGGCTGTTTTGCTTTGTTTGTTAGACGTTTAACTATGTGAAAGTTTCGTTCAACTGCAACTTCAAATGCATAAAGTATTTGTTTGACTATGAATTTAGAACTGCTGCATGGTCTGAACTCGAGTGGTCTGATCGCACACAACGGTTATTATGCTTAATACTTTTGTTGTTGCGAGAAATTAAAACAGAGCGAGACAGAGAAGAGTTTCCGCCCGTAGTATCATATAGTCAGCACACTATTAATAATATGCACCTATATTTTCTTTTAATGTGCTCTCTACACGTAATGTACATTTCTTGTGTTGATAGTCAGCCATTTCTCGCCAATGCAACAGTATAAATTCCACCTCTACGGTACTTACCCTAGGCTGCGGTGGGTATGTTATATTTCGTGTGGAAATCCCCACAGATGTCATGCAAGGTTCGAACCGACTAATACAACAGGGTCTCTACCTATCCGTCTAGCGCCAGACGACCCGTGTAAAACCTTGAAAGGACTTAGGTTATTTAAACAACTAACGCGCCCTTCACTATCCTTGCGGAAAAAACTACTATTAAACCGAAACTAGTTTCAAAATAGGAAGTGTTAGACACGTCAAAATCACCTTTGCACGTATTCATGGTGTCCTGAATCGAATGCCGCCAATCGTTTGTCTCTGTCTCTTATGGTTCCAGAGAAAAAGATGCGTAGGACAGACTGAGCCGTTTTATAAGACTTTTCTAAACTTTAGGGTATTGAGATTTAAAATAACTTCTTAGAAAGCCTCTGCATAGTGCTCATCCGAGCCCACTAACCAACGCAGGCGCCCTTGCGAGGTTGAAAGGTAAGACAGAAGTCGCTACCAACAATGTCTGAAATCAAAAGCAATAGCTGCTCACAGTAACCATATAACCCCCGGTTCCAAATGCAGGTAGCTTTTGGAAGCAACTAGGAATAAATTAACATGAAGTTTTACTCAAATGCGGTCAAAACTATTCGGATACCCAGTCGTGCATTTATGTTACGATTAATGAATCAGTAGTAAGTGAAAGGAGTATGCATCGATCGCGAAATGAACTCCCTGCCTGGGTTTTCCCGAACGTCTACAGTATAGGATCTTTCAAAAGGGGTCATAGCAGGTTTTTACAGGGTCGGCAGCGCGAGTGCTGCATATCTGCAACGCAATTCACAAATCTCGGATCCAAATCCTCTACTGCGCAAATGTCATCGATATTCGAGTTCTATGAATATCAATGACATTTGCGCCGTAGAGGATTTGGATCCGAGATTTGTGAATTACAGCGCTGGTGTTGCAATTCTCCATGGGCTACAGTGATCACTTTCCATCAGGTGGGTCGTATGCTTGTCAGCCATCACAGTGGTAGAAAAGAACAAAGATAAATAGGACTGGTTTTACTGTATTTTTATCTGAAACGGTTCTAAATTTTTACTACATACAAAAATTATTACTACATACGTGAAAACTTATAAAAGTCATAAAGTAATGGAAATCGAAGTCACCTTGAACAGAGTCATACCGACGGAATAAACATGGTCTGTGGATATCGATTATGTCACACGCATTTTATTATGAATACTTGAAAAGTTCTACGTGTGAGATGTTTCTTGACTTTTGCTTTCATCATATTTTTCAGAAATAATATAATTTTGAAAACTAGTATGCTGACTATATCAACTAGGTGACCCCTGGGCTTCGCCCGTGACATACTTTGAACTCCCATCGCATCTATTTAATCCTGTCGCTTATAAATTCTACAATAATGCATAAAAAGTTGCCTGATTTGCCGACATTTATGACTACTGTTCCGCTCTGCAGGCTAGTAGCGTAATGATATTATAGCCTATAGCCTTCCTCAATAAATCTAAACTAACTCAATAAGAATTTTTCAAATCGGACCACTACTTCCTGATGTTGGCGCGTTCTACCAAACAAACAAACAAACTCTTCAGCTTTATAATATTAGTATAGATGTGAAATTTTTTTCAAACTCGATCTGTGACTTCGCCCTTGCCAGGGGAGCTGCTTAACAAACTAAGCTACCGAGGACTCAAGAGAACTGACGAAATTTTCCACCTCACCGACCAACATGATACTGTTTTATGTATATAGAATTATAAACATTAATTCTTGACGTAACACACTATGCTTGTATGGAGTAAGAATTATAATATTTGAAAAATTAGGAGCCCTGAAACATGCGTATTTTACAACGGACCTTCCCAGCAAGCGATGCACGTGCTAAATGACGGAATTAACGGGCAAGGATAAAGCGTAGGTACTTTAAAGGGGTCGACTGCAGTCGCCTTCAAAAATGCCGAAAGAAAAGTCGCAGTCACCCTGTCAGGCTGCAAGTTAGGGATGTATGGATGCCACTGGGACTTAACCCTTAAATGAAAAAAGGTTAAGAAGACATTCCCAGTTGCACTTTTACTTGACTGCTAGGAGCAGCTATCTTTGGATTTTGTTTTTCGGCATATTGTTGGGAGAGCGACTACAGTATGACCTCTTACAACCCCGTAAGGACGCCTCCATCGTTATCTTGTCCAGTAGTCAGCCGGTGAGGTTACCTGGGGGCCGAGTCTACTATTGACAAGCCGTAGAATAGAACCAGATTCACTGTTTTTAGCTGTCAAAATGTTAGTAGAATATCAAAAATGCAACTGACTAGGGACCACTGGCGCGGTACGTGTTAGTAGAATTCTATGTATAGGCCGACCGATAGAAGTCTAATGTAGTACAATTATTATAGTAGACTACAAAAAACTGTCGAAATTGTACCGGTGGCTTTCTATTTGGACATGATTGAAATAGCAGACCCGCCCGTCTGAACTTCGGAGATCTTGGTAAATACACTTATAACATAATTAAAAAAAAATCATGTAAAAAGTCTTAAACTACTTACTTCTCCGTATCCCGCACCGTAAGGTGCTTGGAAGCCGAACGGTGGCGGCGGCTGAGCTGGATACCCTTGAGTTGGTGGGGGATAACCGCCAGGGGGGAAGTATTCAACTTGTGGATAACTGTCTAGAGGGTATGGCGCTGGCGGCGGATAACCACCACCTTGCGGATAACCACCTTGATTCTGATCTGTGGATTAAGAATAAATGGAAATTAAATAAATTGTTGTACAAAATTCATTCATTGAAATGCATAATCTTCTTAGGAATGACTGTTTGTCATGCCCAAGAAGATTATGCATATCAATGAATGAATTTTGTAAGTTTTTAATAAATAGTGAATTTTGTAAGATTCGATACATTTTAAACTACACATAGGAGCTACTTGTTGTTGTGTTGACCTAAACGTATCGCGCGGTGGTGAAATAGGTACTCAGAAAGAGAATAATGTATTCACCACAGAGGTGAAAGTACTTGAAATTTAGCCATCGCAATGGAAAAAGTATTCAGAGAAATGGTAATAAAAAAAAACGTGTGCTGTCGCACAAACCACAATAAAATAGGCCATAAAGACAAGATTTTAGGGTAGGGTAGTTCATTCTATTACTTCTGGTGAAAAAGGGGAAATTTTATCAGTAATAGCGTGCTGTAATGCTATAGGAAACTTTCTCCCTCCAGTGGTCATCATTAAAGGAGTAAACAAGAAACCAGAATTTCAGGATGCGCTCCCACCCGGTGCAGAAGTATACATGAACAGGAAATCCGCATACGTGAATTCCGAGTTATTTCACAAATGGCTGAAAGAACAACTTGTGCCCAAAAAACCAAATGGAAAGGTTATTTTACTTCTGGATGGTCACTCTTCTCACACTAATGCAATAGATATGCTTCAAACTGCCGAAGAAAATGATATAATTTTATTTTGTCTACCTAGCCACACCACTCAAGCCCTGCAACCATTGGATCGCAGTTTTTTTAAGCCGTTTAAAACATTTTTTACAGCAGAAACAAAGGAATTGGGTAGTGTCACACAAAGAACGAAAGATCAATCGATTAATCGCAGGAAAACTCATTGATAATGCATGGAGCCGAGCGGCTACGAGTTCAAATGCAATATCAGGGTTTAAGGCTTGTGGTATTTACCCCTTCAATCCTTCTGCAATCCCAGATAGCTTTTATGCAATATCTGATATTTCTTTAAATAATCAAAGCCCTGCTGCAGATACAGTTCAAAATGATAGCCCAGAAATGAATCAATTTCCATCAAATAGCTCAACTTTGGTAGTTTAGAATCATTTATTTGCTAGAAACATGGTAAATAAGATGGTAAATTACAATATGGTAGGTCAAACATGTTTCACCGTACATGGACGGTGTGCAAAATTTAAAAATAATAAAATTTTCATGCGTCTGTTAATCACATAAATTTCGTCATGGTCTAACGTCTAAACAATTATAATAAATTAAGAATCAAATAATCAGATACAAATAATAAAATAATCAGATTAATTAAATAATAATAATAATTTTAAATGTCAAGGAAATATAAATCATGAGGCAATGTCAATTATACATAATAATAATAAGATGTCATAGGCACAGGATATAACATACTCGTATGGTTGTTGTGCATTTGTTAACTATTAAAGATTGTCATCAAGAAAATCAGAGATTGAGTAATAACACCTAGCAATTAATAAATCCTTGATCCGTTTTTTAAATAGGTGTAGGCTTAACATTTTATATTGATCAGGAAATTTGTTACATATCTTTGGTGCAAGGCAGAATTCACTTTTCCACATAAGTGTTGTGCTAGACTTTAGATTGCATAATTTATCTCTACGTCTACTACGAGTCGAGATGTCTGACAATTTAGGAAATAAGTGAAGGTTAGTTTTCACAAATAAAGCCACTTCAAAAATATATATAGAGGGAAGCGTAAGTATCTTATGTCTAATAAAGTGTGGCTTGCAGCTGTCTATTAGATTAAGTTTGAACATGGCTCTTATGCATCTCTTCTGGGACTTAAACACAATATCTTTATTCGTAGAATTTACCCAAAAAATAATGCCATATCTTAGTACAGACGCAACTATACCATGATAGGCAGTCAGTAGTGTTTCAGTGCTAACTACTGGAGCAAGCTTGTAAAGGGCATAGGAAGAGCTATTAATTCTTTTAGCTAGGACTTCTATATGAGCCTTCCAATTTAGTTGCCTATCAATGGTCAAACCAAGAAACTTCGATATTTCTGTTTCTAAAAGTTCCTTATAGTGATATTTTACGTGTATTTCAGTATGTGCAGTCTTTCGTTGTCTAAAGTGCATAATTTGAGTTTTGTTTAGATTTATTTTTAAATTATTATTATTTAGCCATGTTATAATTGTCGATAGTGTTTCATTAATGTCAGTTTCATATGCATCTGATTCAACACAGGATATAGTTACTGTGCTATCGTCAGCAAATAACACCATTGGGTGTTTCACTGCTTGAGGCAAATCTTTAATGTAAACGATGAACAGTAAAGGGCCCAGCACGCTCCCTTGTGGTACCCCAAACTATATTTTCCTTACTTGAGATACATAAGTCTTTACCATTTTAGAGCCTATATCGAGTTTTTTTAAGCAAGTAAATTGTAGTCTATCCTGTAGATATGTTTTTATCAAATCAAGTATGTTGCCCCTGATACCATAACACTCAAATTTATTTAAGAGAATATTATGATCTACGTAGTCAAAAGCTTGTGTCATATCACAATATATAGCACATATCGGTCGTCTCTTATCCATATTTATCATAATTCTACTCAGAAAGTCAAATATTGCTGAATTTATTGTCATTTTCTTCCGGAAGTCCTTTTGTTCCTTACACAAAATATTATTATTTTTAAATACATGTAAATATTATTATACATAAATTAATCAAATATTTTTGAAAATATTGATATGAGTGCAATAGGTCGATAGTTATTAATATACTCTTTATTGTTTTTTTTGTTCAAAGGTTTTACAACCGATATCTTCAGTGCTTCAGGGAAAACACCATTTTATATACACAGGTTTAGGATGAAGCTTAAGTGTTCAGCTATTAAATCTCCAACGAACTTAAGAATTTTTGTAGACACTTCATCATATCCCACACTGTTGGTATTTTTTAATCCCGTGATTATATTCCAAATATCAATTGATGTGGGAGAAGTCATAAACATTGAATTTACTTCTTTTGGTATATCTTTAGTTACGTTTTTACCAGAATTTTGTAAAGGTACAATTTTATCTATAAAGTAGTTATTAAATATGTTTGCTATTTTAGTTGGGTCTCCAATAACTGTATTATCTAATTGAATTGTATTGACAGATTCATTCGGTAAATAGAAATTATCATTATTATTAATTATCTGCCATGTCGTTCTATTTTTATTGTACGAATTCTTTAAATTATAATTATTTTGAGATTTCTTAGCCAAAGTTATTATTTTATTATATAGTTTGTTGTAATTTTTACATATTTTAATACCGCGCGATATCCAAGAATTTTTTTTAGTTACACTAATTGTCTTGTATACAGTCGGAAAGCATAGATCATAAAATAATCTAAACAGTTCTATGAATTCATTAAATGCTATATTCGGATTGTCCGTCTGATAAATTTCGGAAAACGTTAAACTCCCCAGACATGATCAAAATTTTTGCATATTTTCAATAGAGTAGTCTCTCTGTGGTCTACGCCAATATTCAATAAGGCATTTTTTCTTTACTGGGCAATGCAGTATTTGTGCAGTATGGTCAGAAATAGCTAGCTCTATAACATCAGCTGTACATGCTCTGTGGAAATTATGGGCAAAATTATCTAAGCAGGTTTTTTTCTGCATGCTAGTCGGTTGTTCTATAGCTAAGGATAAGTTAAAACTTCGTAGTAGATGTTTAAGTTCTCGCGTTTCATTACTATTTTTTAAAACATTTATATTAAGATCACCAGTTTTAAAGTTCTTTTTTTTTTAAATATTTTAATAAATTTTCAAGTTTACTGAAAAATGTCAATAGGTATTTTCTTAGGGGGATTCTGTATAAACAAATTACTATTATTTTATATTCTATTAATTCTATTGCACAACATTCAAATGCGTTAACAACTGCCTTAATTTAATTTCAAGGTAAGTCTTTCCAAGAATGTCCATTCCTAACCAAAATGCAAGAACCTCCTCTCTGTTTAGCGTACCTATTGTAAAATGTAGCTAAACTATATTTAGGTATAATTGGGTTTCGTAGCCGGAACGTATAAAATGTTCCGTGATACACATTACATCAACCTCTTGATTTTTTTGTACCAGCTCACTTAAGCAAACAGATAGCATATCTGACTTACTTATCAGTCCTGCTATGTTCTGATAAAGTGTATGTAAATAATTATTAACGAAATAACTTTGAGTACCAGTATTATAATCCGAATTTGTAGGCTCAGATATACTCAAATTGCAATTTTCAATGTGCTTGCGCTTTACACAACCCTTAAGATTTTTAAAATAGTAAGGGATAGTACCCGGTTTACTCTGGCTGATTGTACCATGATCACTACTTTTCATGCACAATACATTTGTAATAGAATAGTCATAACAATGTGTGTCAATATAGTATATGTATTCCCTTATTTGCCGAAAAATAATCTTCATAGCACGATTATTTATTTTGCCAGTGTACCTAGAAAACATAGTGTAGCTGTAAACAAGTAGTTGATTTGTGTCAAACAAGTAAGCATACTGGTACACCTGATTACTTAGGCATAATAGTCGATTGAAAGCCTCAATTCTCCTATTATATAAATTAACATTGCTATTTAACTTAAAACTAGGGCAACATAGTAAAATGTTTGTGTGGGTAATTTGTTCAAGTTTACACCAAATATGGCCAACTAGTGTCTCATAGTTCTTTGAGTTTATAAAGTCGCTTTCGCCCAAAAATATTAAACAATAATCTTTCAAAGTATAATTTACAAGTTTTTTATCTAAAGTGGAAAGGAATTCCATAGTGTCTGCATAAGGCAAGCAGTAGTGACATATTTGAGATTCGGGAAATGTGTTCTCAGCATTTTCTAAAATCTTGTTAACCTTTTTGTCACTCAATATACATATTTTATTAAAACATTTCATGTTGTCCGTAGCGGTAGAAAATGTATACGGAGTTTTTTTATAATTGATTGTTCGTGGGTAGTCAGTAGTGTAATCTACCTCCACAACACATTTCCTATCTGCACAATAAAAACAATTCGTATTTACGTTTATGTCGTTATTTGAAACGATGTGGAGTTGGTTGTCTGGAATGTTGCTCATAAATCGCCCGCTAGTTGATGTGTTTGGTGTGTGTATTGTGTCAGTTTGTATCTCCTTATCATGTGTTGTGATTTGTTTTTCCACTTGCAACTTAAACTGGGCATCGCACATAGCATTCACGCATTCAGGTAAGTTAGTCTTTGTAAATAATTGTTTTTTACGCCCAGACAGTGGTGTCGATGATTTTCTGATCGGTGTTGAGCATATTTATTTGTATGTTTCTATTTTTTTATAAGAATCCTGTAATTTATTTTGTAGACGTGAATTTTCTGTGTTTAAGTTGTCTATTTCCTGATGCGCGCTAATAATTGCATATTTAATGTATTAATCTGTTCTGCAAAACTTCTGATCTTTTCGCTACTGTCATTTAGATCATCAGGTATGCTCATCACTGTGTTGTCAAATAAAGAGTTACTTATATTTCCGCTTAGATTACTCAGTGACATTGTTCTATGACGTTTCCGGTAAGTTATGTTATCCAAAACTGTTGCCATTTCCCTTTAATGTATGTACAACAACTGTTTACTGCTAGTAGATAATATTCAAAAAGAATCAGTGGTAACTGAGATTTGAAACCAGTGTCGTTAAGTAGGAAACAAAACCTCGAGACCAACTTTACAACAGCAGTGTTTAGCGAGTTATACATCTAATATACGGTGGATGTCGCTGTTAGGGTCACATCTATTTTTAAATAAAAAACGAAATTTGTTTTGCAAAAGATAAGACAATCTCGTATTATATACACAGTTTTATAATTTCACGTTTGTTGATATATTGCACATCACTTATTATTTTGAGAGATCCGATATTTGCACAAAAATATTGTTTAATCCAGGTTTTTACTTAATATCAATGGTCAATGATTGTATAATTTAATTTCTCCGTATTTTCAAAAATAGTGAGTGTGTTCTAACACAAACGTTGTCACAGTACATTTATCAACATATTAACACTTTCATTTACTCACACATTCTAATAATCAATATAACTATTTTTAAAACTTATTATTATAGGAGTAATATACGAAGCTGTGTTTACTAGCCAGCGCCACCTGGCGAATCGGAGTAGTTGATCGAGTCCTTTCCATTGAACCTATTATTATGTATGCAAGTAAAGAAGCTCTTGAGCAGGAAACAGGCCCATCGAATGTAGAAACACTGAGAATGGACCTAAATCTATCCAACTTTTCTCATTGTGATACGGTTCATCTTATATGGAGAGGAGACTTTCTAATTCTAGTCCATCAATTCTTTCACAGAATAGCAATATTATTAATATAGAAAAACCAGAAAAAAAACTCCAAGCAAATTTTTGCAAGAATGTTGGCTGGTGCCAATTATTCCGATTCCTATTCATAAGAGAGGAAAACAATTAGTCGCAATTTTAAATTCTAAAGAAAATATCGAAGCAAAAAAAAGAAAAAAATAAAGGCAAAGCTACTTCAGGAATACGTAGTAAACGAAGCAAAACTGATGTGCAGAAAAAAGTGATAAGACGTGTAGTTCAGTTTCGAAATAAAATGACAGCCAAAAGTATAAAGAGAACAAAAGAAATCTGTAAAACTAGTGACGAAATGACAACCACAGATCTCTCTGATGACACTGATTCAGATGTGGACCAGACACGACCAGGTAATTTACATAAAAGAAAGCAAAGACTTGAAAGTAAGATCCAGAAGAAATATGCGATAAAAGCTATAAACAAAAGACGAATAGAATTGAACAAGGAATCCAGTGATGAAATGTCAATCTCAAATGATTCGAATGAAGCTACGTCACGCAAAGATTCGGAATGCAAAGAATGCTTTGAAGAATATAAAAAGACCAAATCCAGTGCAGATTGGATACAATGCATAATGTGTAAAAAATGGCTGCATGAGGATAGTACCATGTATGGCGACTATTGCAATGAGTGTGGCCGGATTAAACGAATGAGTACCTGTAGAAAAAACAAAATGGATTGAATTGAAGAAACAGTATAAATTTCTGAAGTTGATTAATGTAAGATTAATAAAATTAAAACAGAAGAAAAGTATTTTTTTTTAGGTTGATTAAACGTGTAAAAGTGACATTTTAGTGAAGCTGATTTGAATTGAATGGTAATTCAAAAACTAGGAATATGTAAATTGAAACCAAAGAGAAGTATTTTTTACGAGGCTGATTAATGTTAAAATAAGAATATTTAATCCAAATATATGTGCCATTGCTAAATATTAATAAATAACTTGTTAACTTCCTATCTGCAAATAGACACAAAAACAGTATTACTCATACCTCTGTCAACTTGTTAACTATTAAATATTATTTAATTTTTCTCTATTGCACAAAACCTCAAAGCCATAACAGCAACAGGGCATCTAACCCATACATGGGGCATTTATCCTCAGAATTAGTACTGTAATATTTCTAATTTATTTAAATTTATGTAATAGCTGCATTCAATTTCTTTTTACAATATAATAAGTAATGGACCACTGTACCATTAAATTAAAAAATCTGTTAAAATATCGTTAATTTTCTAGAAAAAAATGACAATTGTGAAATATGGGGCAACTATCCCACTTTTACCCTATATCTCGGGTGAAGTCCAGTTAGTCGTAATATATAATCGCATGTGTATTACATTCTATTGCATATGTCAAATAACTAAATAAGAAAGAAAGAAAGAAAAAAAGAATGTATATTTTTCATGCCCATACATAAAAAAAACGTAATTAATTAAAAACCCATTTTCACATCATGGGCCTGAAAAGGTCACCATCTCAGCATAATGCGTCACTTAACAACGTAATAATCAACTGGTTGAACATTAGCAGTCTTGAAAGTGCTAGTTGTTTTAGATTCAGTCACATTGATGAATCATTGTAGTTCAACGTTTCCCACAGTGGGCGATAACGCCCCCTTGTGGGCGCTGCAGGCATAAAGGGGAGCGGTAAGAGACCCAGAAAAAAATGGGGGCGTTGTGTAGGCTTCGGGGGGCGATTTGTAATTTCATCTAGCTAGGAGGACTCTTAGACACCGACAGAGCTCTCGACTCTCGGCTACAACTTGTGAACATCAACTAATATTAATTAAGAGATTGCTCAAACTCGGTTCGATATTTCTCTCCGCGTAGTTGATGTATCTGTCCTGTTTTATTCAATAAATAGAAGAAAAATCATGTCAATCGGTCGCTCCGTTTCGAAATGAAAGTAGACACAAACAAACAAATAAAAAGGCAATAGACACACTTTCGCATTTTAATAGTTATTAGTATTCCTAGATAGGTAATTTTCGTAGATAATACACCGCGGGCAATCATGTTTTAACAAGTTTTTGTTAAATAACCCGATTTGTGCATTCCTGTATCAATCGGCTGATTCATAGAATACTTGTTCTTACTTGTTGAGTACAATTGAGCGTCGAATGAGATAAACGAGTTAATGCATGTTTGTCTTATTCCTGTCGGTGCGTGCTGCTTATGCAATCCTATATAAACAACGGAATATTTATTTTATTTTCATTTGCGGTTTCGCGCGTAATAGTTCAACACTTACTAACGTATTTCTTAACACAAAACAAAGAAGAGACGGCAATACTCTGTGGAATATATTAAATTCGGATTCATTGAAAATCCCACAAACCCATCGTCGCCTCAGTGCCTTCTATGTCTAAAAATATTTTAGAATGAAGCAATGAAGCCTTCAAGACTGCAAGATCATTTGAATTATATGCATCCAGATAAGAAAGACAAGAATGTAGCAAATTTTCAAGACCTAAAGATGAAGCATAATACTCAGCCAAATGTAGCAAAACTATTTTCGGCAGCTGCTAAACAAGATGACGACGGACTTCGAGCTTCGTACAATATCTCTTTGTTAATGGCTCAAAAAGGCAAACCACACAACATCGGAGAAGAGTTAATTTTGCCAGCAATAAAGGAAGTAATAACTACTGTGCTTCATAAACCGGCCGCAGATATTATCCGAAAAAATCCTTTGAGTAATAATTCTGTGCAAAGACGAATTGATGAAATGACTGAAAACATTAAAGGATTATTGTGCAATCATCTGAATACTAGTCAATTCTCAATTCAGCTCGATGAGTCCACTTTACCTACTAATGAAGCATTGTTGCTGTCTTACGTGAGGTTTATTAAACATGAGAAAATATGTGAAGAACTATTGTTTTCTAGAAATTTAGAGACCGATACAAATGGCGAAACCATATTCAATTCATTGGAATTCATTGGAAAAGTTTTGTGATGAGAAAGAGATTCCCTTGAAAAATATTATTTCAGTTGCTACGGATGGCACTCCGGCTATGACAGGGTGCCATAAAGACTTCATAGCGTACTTAAAAAATTAAATTCCAGATGTACTTGCTGTACATTGCGTTATTCATAGACAACATATGGTTGCTAGAAAATTAAGTGAACGACTATTTCAATCACTGCAATATGTCATCAAAGCAGTCAATAAAATCCGTACCAGCTCTTTAAGGTCCGTATTCCAGAACGTTTCTCAATACTCAATCAACGCTTGAGTGTAGTATTTATAAGGTAAAATCTAACCTCAAGCGTTGATTGAGTATTGAGAAACGTTCTGGAATACGGACATTAAAGAGCTGGTACGGATTTTATTGACTGCTTTGATGACATATTGCAGTGATTGAAATAGTCGTTCACTTAATTTTCTAGCAACCATATGTTGTCTATGAATAACGCAATGTACAGCAAGTACATCTGGAATTTAATTTTTTAAGTACGCTATGAAGCCTTTATGGCACCCTGTCATAGCCGGAGTGCCATCCGTAGCAACTGAAATAATATTTTTTTTTAATTTTATTTTTTTAGATTATTTCATCAGCTTTGTGTTACTAATGACGAAGATTCCGTTTGTTGCTTCATACTGAGGTTTCGTTGGCTATCAAGAGGCAATTGTCTGACTCGATTTTACAACCTGTTTGACTCTGTGATAGAGTTCTTGGAAACTAAAGATACAGAATTGCGCAACAAGCTCATTACATCAAAAAATGATAAAGCTTACATGACAAACCTGTATAAATTGTTCAACGACATGAATCTCCAACTGCAAGGCGATGAACTAAATTTAATTAAAACAAAAAATGTCGTTGCTGCTTTCGAAGCCAAACTGCTTCTACACAAAAAAAATATGGGCAGACGTGAGTTTCACAATTTTTCGAATTTATCAGTATCCTGCAGTAACGACGACTTGTTTGCCGACTGCCAACATTGGAAAACCTCCACATTGACTTCACCGAACGATACCAGGACATTTTGAACTTGGAAATACCAGGCTGGGTGTTAGATCCGTTTTGAAATGTCAACACAGCAATCTCACCTCATCTGAAAGAAGAACTTATAGAATTGACAACAAACGAGGAAATAAAAATCAAGTTCAAAAATGGCTATCAAGAATTTTGACTACAAAAACCGATCCCGCAATTGTGGTCAATCGTTCAACGATTCTTGATAGCATCGTCATTTTTGTGTGAACGTGGATTTAGTGCTGTGGCAACGCTGTTTACTAAAAAGTTTGCATGTTACCGAACGTGGCGACTTGCGGCTGTTCTTGAGTAAATTGGAACCTGATATCAACAAACTTATTAAACAGCATCAGATTCATCCTTCACATTCGTTTTTATATAAGAATCGATTATGTTTGTTTTATTTTGAAAAAAAGATACTCTGTCTGAATACTATAAAGTTGCGTTTCGATAATCATTCTCATTGGCGGGTGTAGCCCGTAAGAGTTAACTTGAGACCTGGGCCCAAAGTCGACTATTTCAATAGTGTATCAATGGAGTGTCGATGACAATGGCACAGTTTTGCACTTTTCGTAGTCCGCTAACTTTAAAACACCAATGGCTTCTCACTGACTTGTCATTAGCCTGCCATTCATAGAAATCTGTATTCTACTAACCAATGACGTCTCGGTGTATTTCCAATGGTTTGGCAAACGGTAGTCTACTATTTATTTGAGATTAGTTTCAATGACTTCACGATGGCTTTAGTATGACTATTTGTCATTATGCCACCATTGAACCACCATCGAGCAGACACTGCTTTGTTACGAGTGGTTGATACTATTCATATCCCATATTTAGTTAATAATTAGGAAAAAACGAAAAATATTACACTCGCTAATGCTAGACGAGGATCGTCGACGAAAAAGTGTCAAATATAGCCGGCGAGAAAATAATGTTTGAGTACCTAATTCCCGAAGAGGGATAGGTATAAGTAAATAGTAAGACGTTCGACACAATAGGTATATACAATAAAAACTAAGTGAAGAAGATTAAATATTCCATGATTACAATATAATTGATGGAATTTTAAGTGTTTTTTTTTTGTGTTAGAAACAACTTCTCTTTGTATTTCAGCTTCTGTCTAATTATATTCCAGTCATTCTTCACTTCGAAAATTGTGCGCACTAACTTTGGCGAACCGAATACGTAACAAAGTGATACGCAATATGGCAGGTTTGAGTGAAAGTGTCAACGTTAAGCTGGAAAAGGTCGTGCTCCGTTGGTTTGGACACGTCCAACGAATGAGTGAGGAACGATTGACAAAGAATATAATATTGTGCGAAAGTAGAGGGTAGAAGGAGTCAGGGATGGCCCAAACTTACATATGAAGACCACGTGAGCAGATTGCTCAAAAACGGAAAGTTATAAGTACTCGGATACCCAGACGTGCATGTATGAAGCAATTGATGAATCTTGAAGAAGCGAAAGAAGTATGGAAGGATCGCGAAGTCTGGCGATCCGTCCTCTCTGACTACCCCGTCAGGGATACAGCGTGAAGATAGTTTAGTAGTTTTTAATTGTATGCAGCAGGATCTTCAAACTTTAATGAGTCAAAATCCATTTTACAATGCCACACAAACCACAGTGCAAGGACCATGTTGTGAGACAAGTGAACAATACATTCTTGTAACTTGTGAAAGCAGCATTCATGAAGTTTATAAATGCTAGGTCCAGATGGGCATAATATACCTCGTCATATACTCCTATTGACTAAAACTCTCTACCTATGGCCTAGGGTAGGTTAGGCTGTCTTTTACAAATATTTAACTCATGCATCAGGATCAGCTTATAGCCCACTACAGCAGTTTTATTTGTGACATATCTTCTTCATCTTAACATATTTCCAGTGACTTGCAAATATTGTGCTACTTTTTGTAACTGCAGGAGCAGCTTTAGTTTAGCTAGTTTTTAGCATAATTGGATGTGACCACTGTCTGACCCCATAACCTTGTAGCGGCACTAGCATCTTCTCATGCGTTGATCAGCTGGTGCACCGCTAGCAGCTGTCACTTAGGCCCCTGTAAACTTTTCAATCTTCATATTGATATTTGTGTTCAGGTTAAGTTTTATCAACATTTTCAGGGCCCAAACTAGCTGCAAGTCCTGTACCTACTGACTAATGTATGAGGTCATGGCAAAGAAAAGGCAAACTAAATAAAACCTTTAACCAATTAGTCTTGCCAGCATGGTACAGTAAGATTAAATACCTCCTAAATTATACAGTAGAACACCTAGCGATGGTGAAGATTGGGAGACGCCTACATCCAGCAGTGAACTGTGCGACTACTGTTTTAAGTCAGCCAATTTAAGTGTGCACTATAACTTCTCCACTGTTACGGGAGGGTTATATATTTAGTATTATTACATAAAATACTAAGGTATATATTAAAATAGATATTTTTTTAAAATTATTGTATTTTACTTTCAGAGACAAAGAGCCAGGATAGTATTGCTTTCAGATTTACACCCAAACTAATAAGAAAAAAGGCAAATTAACAGTAGAAGCTATAGTAAATTTTTAAGACATTTCTCTCTGCCCATAATTTGTTCTCCAGCGCATGCTGCATGCCATGTCCTTCCATGAGGAAAACAAAACATTTTTCACATATTCATCATTGCTCCACTGATTTTTAGCTTTAAGAAAAAATTCAAATATATTTGTGTAACGTTGTAAAACGTCACATTGGAATGGGACCCACATTCCCATTACTGTGACTCCTGTAAACCAGGATCTACAGCAATGACCAAAACACCAGAAAAGTTACACCGAGCTCGATCTCGGTGATGTCCCAGGAGAAGTTAGCATGTCTTGGAACCCGCAACGAAATTAATCAGAATATAATGTGAGGAAGTAAGAAAAGAACGTAATGCCTCTTCCCTTCTTTGCAAAACGGGAGACCTGGAAAGCAACTAGGTGTAAATCCTATAGAAATAGGGAAGCACCACGGTAATAGTATATTACGGGTCCTATGTGAGCTATGTTTGATTCCAGTAAAAGGTATGGCAGAAACGTTTAAAAGCACGAAAATTTACCCTCCATGCCACGAGATCCGCATAGTAAACTACTCCCGACGTTACATGTAAACAATTAAGCATATTATATCGCTCATTTTGCCAAATGCTACACTCCCAAAGTATATGATGGGCGGTCTGATCATATTTGGCGTCAGCAGTTGAACACTGACAGAACGGTGACTCAACCAGCTTAAACGAATGTAATTTGCTCCTAAAGTTACCATGTCCCGTAAGAAATTGAGCAACACAGTGATCAACCTCCAGCCAGGACATTCACATTGGAACACGATCATACATAGTGATGATTCGATACAAGTAAATACAAGTAAGTATTCGATACTTTTGTTTCGATACCGAGTACTTTTGGTATCGAATCATTTTTTTCGATACCTACTCAGTATCGAAAGAAAAGTACTCGTATCGAATCGAATCGTCGCATATTATCTAAAACGAGTTTAGTCTTCTAAATATTTACAACAATTGCTCTCTTTGGGAAACTTACGTAACGAGGACTTTTTTGTTCAATAAATTATTAATTATATACAACATAAAAGAATGTGATGTATAAACCAGTTTGATTAAACTAACAGAATTAAATAATCTATTTTTATAAAAGCAGAAACTGACGTACTGATCGATCAATGCTGAAACCACTGGGTCTAGAACCATGAAATTGTGCAGAAATATTTCATAAGTGACGTAGGTGAGCACTAAGAAAGGATTTTAGCAAATTCATCCCCTAAGAGGCAAAAGTAGTTGCGAAGTTGTAGAGGCTGTTGACACACTTGATTAACACAATGTGGTAATCTTGATCCCATAATAAAAATAAGCTATGACTGGATGAACACATTGTGTTCATCAAGTTATTATGGGAAAACGGTTTTTTACCTGCGCGGTAAAAACTTAACCACGCAGGCGAAGCCGCGGGCGTCCTCTATTCAAGTATAAAATAGTACACTTAAAATATCTTATAATAATACAATACAATAGCATGCTTCATAGTTTGCATAATAAAAAAAACAAAAAAGTATCGATATGAGTAGGTATCGATACTTTTAAGTTCTCGTTATGAGTAGTATCGCAAGATGATTTGAGTACTACTCATTTGAGTAGGTATAGATACTTTCATGGTATCGAATCATGACTAATCACACGTCACATTAGAATGTCATTGTTAGTCTTGGGATTTAGAGAGAGAGAGAGAAGAGTAGATTGTTGACTCTTTCTCACTACTTGTCATCGAATTTATATAATTTACGTTTTGAGTACGCAGAATGTTTTGAATGTCTAAACCTGTTCTTAGAACGAATGAAATAAAATAGTTTTGTCAATTAGTCAATGTCTTGGCAGCCATGCCAACGAAAAAAGTATTTAAAAATTGGATTCATTCGTCTTTCTGGATTAGAACACGAAGTTCGCCTTGTAAATATATTTTTTTGAAACTTCTTTATTTAGAAGAAATCTTGTACAATAATGTTTTAAAGGAACGTGCATGAAGATCCCTATAAAGGGAACATGCTTAATTAACCTGTATTTCGGTAAGAACTTTGGATTTTTGAAACCACGTTTCTAACCTCGATGACATGGTGTGTTAACGAAAGATTATTCGCTTGTTTACAGCTTATTACGATGTTTAGAGCGGCGTTAATGTAATATTTGCCTGCTCTTAAAGATTTATTGGTTTTTCTTTAAAAAAAGTGGTAAGTTCTCTTTATGTTTTCGAACGAACAAATCTCCAATTGTTTTTCCAAATCTAATGGAACTAATTCTTTTCTTTGCAGCTGAAAAAGCACTTTTTTTTATTTAATTTTATTGTTGGTTAAAATTTGCCATAAATGCTGACCAACTGGTGAATCCTTTGAGACATGTGGTTACGGGCTCGTCATTCTCGTGGAGACGGCACCTGTCGCGGTCGGCAGTTGTGATTTCGAATCCCGTGGTAAAGTAACCACGCCTCAGGTACCTAACTCAAATTGTTTTTGTGTAGATTAATCTAGTAATGATGCACGACTCCATGATACGACTCCATGATTAGACTCAACGACTGGCTCATGTTTTGAATCATGTTACGATATATTTTGACTCATAATCTGGCATTAGGCTGGATCTCACGATTCTAAATTTCACGCCTCAACCCTGTGAATAGTTAATCTTTAGCTTACTAAATCACTTGAATAGGTTATACCAATAGTAATAACGTGTATAATGTATATTCAATCAATTCGCCTATAAAAATATAGAAACTTTCTTCTAGAGATGTATTCTATTATTTTTGGTTCCTGCTCTTATGATTAAAAGCTCAATCTCTATCGCCGATATCCGTGTGCATAAAGTTGGTAGGACTTATCCTCCTGGCGCCTGAACCGAATTATAACTTTTGTTTGTTTGTTAGTTCAAGTAACCATAATGAGACAACGTAACTTTTCCTTCCATGATTAGATGTACTGTTATGGTAATTTAAACTACATTTACTGCATATCAATTCATTTATTTTATAAACAGGGACCTAGTAGTCATCATCCCCATTATTAACTATTAATAATATTACAATTGGCGCGTGTGAACAGAGACTTGAGGGATTGGTTTGAATATGCATTTGCTTTTAGTTAGTGGACGTGGGTCCGTGCATCTTATTGTGGTATTGTTATTGTTACATTGTTTTGCTCTGAAATATATATTTTTGTATATTTTGCTTATAAATAAATAAATAAATTGCCTTTTATTCAGATCATCTTATTATCTAAATTTTGTACAAGTTGATCAGTAACTATAAGAATTTTTAACCTTATCTTAATCTACTCAAGTATTTGTAATTTGTTTACTTTCTGGAGATCTGTTTGCCAATCGGCAAAGGCCTCCTCCAACCTCTTCCACTCTTTTGCTGCTCCTGGGCCACTCTGTTCCAAGTCACTCCCGCTACTTTTCTGATATCGTCCTCCCATATTTTCCGCTGACCACCTCTTTTTCTTTTTCTTTCTCTTGGGTACCATTGTGTTACAATATTGCTCCACTTTTCCTGTCCTCTCATCATATGTCCTGCCCATCACCATTAGAGTCTTTTGATTTCGTATGTTATGTCTATGACTTTGGTCTTGTTTCTTATGAGAAATTTTTTAAGTTTATCTGACTTCTTTACGCCTAGCATACTCCTTTCCATTGCGCGTTGACAGATTGCCAATTTGCTAGTGGCGTTTTGCGTTAAAGCCCATGTTTGGCTGCCATACATAAGGACTGTCAGTATACAGGTATTAAATAATTTACTTTTTACAGCTATATGCAGGTTTTTGTCTTTCATGACTTCTTTCAGACTCCAGTACCTTTTCCAACTATTGGTTATTCTTCTCTCTACTTCTCTTGTTCTATGGGGTAATTTTGGGACATAAATTGTCCGAGGTAAATGTATTCGTCTGTGTAATCAATTTGGCTGTCTCCTATGTTTATGATGGTTTTCTCCCCATTTGTCATTACTCGTGTTTTCTCTGGATTTATTTTTAATCCCACTTTCGCACTTTGTTCTGCAAGCTCTTTTAACATTAAAGTAATGTCCTTGGGTGTTTCAGCAAATAGGACTATGTCATCTGCGAACCTTAGATGCGATAAAGAGACACCATCAATATTAATTCCGAAGTTTTCCAAACTGAGAGAAGTTTCGGAGAGAGAGGGTCTCCTTGTTGGACTCCTTTGCCTACACTGAACGGCTTACCTCTCTTTTCCAGCTGAATCCTTGCTGTGCTATGGCGGTATAAATTTTTAATTAAGCGAATATATGTATGATCTATTCCTTGTTCTTTTAGAGTCTCCCATATCTTTTCATGCAGTAAAGAGTCAAAGGCTTTGCTGTAATCAACAAATGCTATATAGTATGTACGTTGGTATTCTCTGAACTTATCTAGAATTTGGCGTACCACATGTATATGGTCGATTACAGAGTAGTTTTTACGGAAACCTGCCTGCTCAATAGGTTGCTGTTCGTCAAGTATTCTTTCCAGCCGGTTTAATAGGATCTTGGCTAATATTTTATATATGTTGGACATAAGGCTGATAGTAGTAGTTTAGATTAGGTAGTTTCCGATTTCATGCTTGTCGCCCTTCTTGTAAAGCAGGATGATGTTGGACTCTGTCCATTGCTTTGGGATAATTTCCGTCTTTATAATCTCGTTGAATATTGCAGTTAGGACAGGAGTCAAGACGCTTTTACCTTCCTTGAGAATTTCATTATTTATGCCATCGGGTCCTGGTACGTTTTCTCTGCTTTGGCTATCAATAGCTTTTTTTACTTCGGCTTGGAGGATGCTGGCAATGTCCGAAATTTCTTCTAAGGTGTCGCTCTGTGGAGAATTGTATTCGTACAGGTTTTTGTAGTAGGATGTGGCGATTTCTAATATATCCTTTCTATGATGTTTCCATTCGTCTACATGGTTTTTCATTTTTACGATCCAGTCCTTTGAGCTCTTCAACTCCTTGTAGGCTTTTTTGACGCCTCCCGTTTTAGCAAAGTACTTCTCGATGGTTTCCATTCGATTTTTTCTCCTGTCTTATCTTGTACTTTATTAGATTTTTTTGCCAATTTCCGCTAAAAGTCTTCTTCTGTCTTTGGAATCTCTCTCATCTATGAGGTGGTTTCTTTGTTCAAGCAACTTTAAGGTGTTAGTTGATAGCCATTTTTTTGTATCGATTATAGTATTTGCAGTGACTTGTAACTCGGTTTTGAGGACATTCTCTATCCAGTTATATTTTTCTTGTGTACCTAGATCTTTCGTTTTGTCTTTAAAGTCTTTAAATTTATCTCTCAGGTTACTTGTTAACTGTTCTATTTGATGTTTGCTCATTATAGTATTTCGTAACTGTTGCCTTGGTCTTGGTTTTCGTGGTTCTGATACTTTCAGTTCAGCTCTGGTTAATCTGTGGTTAGTATTGAAATTGAATTTATTAATAACGCTAAAATTGGTGAAGAAATTGCTCCTATTTGTCATTATGAAGTCAATTTGGTTTTTTGTTTTTCCGTCCGGAGAAAGCCAAGTCCACATATTTTTCTTCTTTTTCTTATAGGTAGTGTTCAGAATGTTAAGGTTGTTTTCGAATGCGAAGTTCCTAAGTTTTTCTCCATTTCTACTTCTGGGTTTCTGACTATATGTGAATGGTCCAAGTATTGGTTCTTCTCCTGGGCGTCTTTGTCCAATCTGGGCATTGCAATCCCCCATGACTATTAAATTTTTGTAAGCGTGCTCTTGAATCGTTTTATTTAAATCAAAGTATAATTTGTCAATTTTTTCTAGGTCAGACTGTTCTGTGGGTGAGTATATCTGTATTATGGACCATGGATCTTTATAGCCTGGTAGTTTAATGTTCATCACTGCTATGCGTTCCGAGATACCAAGAAATCCTTCTATATAATCTACAAGGTACTTTTTTATGATAAAACCAACTCCATATTGACCTGGGGTTGATCCTATATGGTATAACAGGTAGTCTGGGTAGGAAACTATTCTTTCTCCTATTCGCCTTACTTCGCTTAATCCTGTGATGTCCCATTTTATTTTTTCTAAGGCATATGTTAATTCTGTAAGATTTTCTTTTTCTTTTAGTGTTTGTATATTGAGGGATGCGACATAGATTTTTGTTTCTCTTTGTTTGTTTTCTTTCATTGTTGGAGGGTTTTGGTCTAGTGCTCCCGCAGGGACCAGCTGTCTTGGGAGACATTTATTTTTTTGTGGTAAATGTTGTTTTCTTATCATCTTTCCGATTCCTGTTTGCGTTTGAATGTTTTGTAGAGTGTTTGTATATTTATCTTGTTGGTAGGGGTAGTTATTGTTAGTGGCGTTTTTAGTTTTTTGAGAAGCCGGTTCATGTAGTATTTTGCTTAGAGTATAATAAACTATTTTGATATTGAAACATTCTCAACAAATGAAAATATACTGTTCTACTGGTATATATATATATATATATATCTAAAACTGGAGTAATCTTAAACTAAAGTAATTATGATTTCTTGAAAACAACCTATAATATACTAATAATACAAAGTAATTAGTTTGTGTACTAATTGTATCTACAAATTGATGTGACTTTCATAACTTGCCTTTTGTGATATAAAAATATGAGTGAATTGTTATAAATAACATAACAATGTTTTGAGTGATAATTTGTGTTTACATAATAATGCGTTTTGTGACAAGCTTAATTATAGCCTTACTATTTGTACGAACCATGTATCATGAATGGTTTAACATTTTTACAGCATATTGCTTTACAGCCTATTAATAGGTTATATTAATATAAATATAACATAACCATTTAAATTAAAATTATTCATCTGAGATCTTTCCAATCACACTTGTGTAACTTTACAGCGGAGTGTTCGAAGCTTTTGAAACTTTATTTGAATGATAATATTTAGCTTTTTGACAATCATCATCTGAGCGTCAAGGCCTGGTTGTGCTTAACTATAGCAGTGATTGATTTAATTGAGTTTTCAATGCTTTCTTTGAATTTGTTTTGGCTTTTGAATGTTAATAGCTGACTGCTGACTATTACTATCATCTTACCATTCGGTCTCGGTTGCCTTTGGATATTTTAACAATTAATTGTTTTAGCTTTTGAATTCCTTTAATCTTTTACTTGTCAACTATGGACAAGAGCGTGCAGTTTCCAACCTTGCTTGATGATAAGGAGGAGCGGTTCCCTAACGATACCATGTGTACTGTCAGTGAGACAGTCCACCTTGCTGATGTTTCGGAACATTTGCTAGTAGGTTCATTTACTGATCTTTTGTCGGGTATTGCAATCAAATGGTTTCGTAGTGTTCGCATTCAGATATCTTCTTGGCAGGATCTGAAGGTTGCTTTGTTAGGGCGTTTTGATAAAGATGAATATGATCATCTTTTAGAAAATGAACTTCGTACTAAAAAACAAAAATATTCTGAATCCCTTTCAGATTTTATTACTGATATTATGGACATGGCTAGTAAGTTGTCGGTTCCTATTCCAGATCACACTTTGATAAAAATTGTTAAACTTAACATTTTAAACATTTACAAACCTTTTCTTTTTGGTAAACAGATCTCTTCTGTTAACAATTTTCTTAATCTTAGCCGAGAACTTGAAGACTGTGTTGAACGTAAAGTCCCCACATCCCCTAAGGTTAATAAACACTTACATAAATTTGCTGCGGTTAATGCTGTCCGTAATGACAACAATATTAAAAACTTAGTTTGTTTAAAATGTAAGACATATACATTTAATTTTTTTTAAAAAATCCCTGGAATTATTTGTTTTAAATGTCACAAATTAGGTGTTACTTCCAAGACTTGCGAGCGACGTTTGCAATTTAGTGAGGAGTAATAATGAGAACAGTTCAAAAAACTGATTAGGTCCCATCGAGCACAGGTTTGTGTAAGAACTGATAGTGACTCGATGTTAAAGAAATTTAGTTATGCTCCTGATGCTGCAACTAATGAAAGAGAACGCAGTCATTGGATAAATTATTTAAAAGTATATTATAGAAACATAAATTCAGCTCCTATTTTGTTTGTTAAAAGTAAAGATACTAGACCTTACTTAGAATTGCTTATAAATAATAAAACATTTTCTGGATTATTGGACAGTGGTTCTACTGTTAGTGTCTTAGGTTCTAATAGCCACTTAATATTTTTGCAATTGGGTTTTCAAATGAAACCAATCGTTAGTTTTGCTAATACAGCCGATGGTACACCGCATGAGGTTATTGGATCTATGCTGTTACCTGTTACTTGTGATAATGTTACTAAATATTTTGAGTTTTTAATAATACCTTTATTTTCTTAGAAGTTCTCATTTTAGATCTTCAATTATTTTGGGATTTTTACTTTTGGTTAACTTTTGATCTTGCTGGTGACTTATGGAAGAATATAACTTATAGATGTCAGGAGGAGCCACAGGTTGCTGCTGTCATTTCTGTTTCTGAACTTTCTCCTTCTGAGAAATCGGAACTTAATAAAATTATCACTCTTTTTGAAAATATTTCTTATGAAAAGAAAGGCTTAGGTCTAACTAATTTAGTTCAACATAAAATTAATGTTACTGGTGAACCTTTTAAACAACGATATTGGCCTCTTAGTCCTGCCAAACAGAAGGAACTTTATGATGAAGTAGATGTTTTATTAAAGAAAATATTATAGAACCTTCTAAATCTCCTTGGTGCTCTCCAGTTTTGACCGTTGATAAAAAAGATGGTGGTACTAGATTGTGTTTGGATTCTAGACGATGGAATTTAATTACTGTTAAGGACTCTTATCCTTTCCCTTCTAGAATTTTGGATAACCTTCAAGATGCTAAATATATTACAACTATAGATCTCTCTAAAGCATTTTTACAGATACCCTTGGAAGAAACTTCTAAAGAGACAGCTTTCGTAGTTCCTGGTAGGGGATTATTTCACTTTATTCGAATGCCATATGGTTTAACTAACGCTCCGGCCGAGCTGCAACGTTTAGTAGACAAATTATTTGGTCCTGAGTTTGATAATGTTGCGTTTTATTACTTAGATGACCTAATTTTAGTTAATTCTGACTTTAGAAATACTTTATATGACTGTCAATCATATAAAGTATTTGCATAAGATTTATAAGATTCTTAAAGACGTCTAACGGTAAATTTAAAGAAGTGTAAGTGCTGTAACGATAGATTACGCTATCTTGGTTATATAGTGGATAGAGATGGTCTCCATACAGATCCAGTTAAATTAGAGTCTATAAAGAATTTCCCCCGTCCTGAATCAGTGAAACAGCTAAGAAGTTTCCTTGGATTGTGTTCATATTACCGTAGATGTATTAATAATTTTGCTGATATTGCTTCACCTTTAACTAAATTGACAGGTGGAAGTAAAAATTCTAAGAAACCTCTTGTTTGGAATGATGAGGCAGAAAAGCTTTTGAGAAATTAAAACTAGTATTAGTCTCTGCTCCTGTTTTGCATTGTCCTAATTTTGAGAAACCATTTTTTCTTCATTGTGATGCTAGTTCTGTTGGAATTGGTAGTGTGTTGAGTCAGGAAGATGAAAATTCTGATTAACATACTGTAGCTTATTATTCTAGATCTCTTAATAAATGTGAAAGAAATTATAGTACTACTGAAAGAGAGTTGTTATCTATTTTAGATTCAATTGAACATTTTAGACCTTATATTGAGGGTATTAAATTTACTGTTATTACCGATCACGCCAGCTTGACGTAGCTACTTAAACTTAATAATCCTACTGGTCGATTAGCACGATGGGCTGCTAGAATTTCTTAATTTACTTTTGATGTGAAATATAAAAAAGGCGCCTTGCACTTAGTTCCAGATTGCTTATCTCGAATTGAAATAAACGCTATTAGTTCTGTCTCTAATAGGGATATCGTATCTCCAGACGAAGATATTGATGATCTATGGTATAAAACAATATTTATAAATTGTCAGATGTTTCCTACCAAATATAAAAATTACAAAGTAGAGAATCTTACCTTGTAAGGATAAATTTGATATCTTTAATCGTCTTTGGAAAATAGTTATTCCAAAAGAACATATTATAAATAGAATTAAGTCAAATCATGATGATCTTAATTCTGCACATTTGGGTATTCATAAAACAATTAAAAAATTAAAACAACGTTGTTTTTGGATAGGAATGTTTAATGATGTAGTTAAATATATCAATTCTTGTGATGTATGTAAAGCATACAAAATCACATAAATATTCTACAAACCCACCCCATGGAATTATGGTTAATCCTAAAAAGTTGATAAGCCTATGCTTATGCTTTCTATTGATATTGTCGGACCTCTTCCTAAAACTTATTCTGGTCATCGATATATACTTTCTGTTGTAGATGTTTTTACTAAATACTGTTGGTTATTCCCAATGAAAAATGCTACTACTAATGTAATTTGTAAACTTCTTGAGAAGGAGATTTTCCTTAAGTATGGAACTCCAAAAATATTTGTTTGTGACAATGGAACTCAATTTACTGCTAGACAGTTTGTTACATTTCCTAATGGTTATAATAAAAATAAAATATTTTATAATTCCTTGTATACTCCTCAAAATAATCCAGTTGAAAGATATTATAAAACCGTTGAGACATGTATAGCATGTTTTGTTAAAGATGATCATAGAACGTGGTCAAAGTTTTTACTTCATGTTCAACTAGCTTTGAATAATAGTGTGAATCTTGCGACAGATTTTACGCCTAACTTTTTAATGTTCGGTAGAGAACTTATTTTTGATGCATCTTTGCACCGTGTTAGTCCCTCTATTGATAATTTAGATCAACTAGAGATAGGAGTTCTTTTGCAACTTCACTCAATTCACTTAGTGAAGTCTTTGTTAAAGTACAATCTTGTTTGTTGAAAGCGTATAAGCGAAATGCTAGTTATTATAATGTAGGGAGGCGAATCATTTCTTTTGGTGTTGATGATATTGTGTGGAGGAGCCTCCAGCATATTTTTCTGCTAAACTTGCACCTAAGTTTGTTAAATGTAAAGTAGTTTCTAAAGTTTCACCTAATGTTTACCTACTGGAGGACCTGAATAAAGGTACCACAGGTCGCTACCATGTTAAAGAAATAATTAAATATAAAATTATCTTGTTTTGAATATTACAGACCTCGGTCTTGGTTTTGGTATTGGTGTGGAAGGAATTCGACCTTTGTTAGTATGAAGTATGAGAGAGATTGGTCGTTTGAAAGAGATGTATGTTAGGTAACTTCACAACTTTTATTTGAATCAAGTTCTGAATCTTTAAAAATAGAACTTAGGATATTACAAATTGATTAAAAATTTATCAATTTACCTTTTGGAATTATCAAAGTTTGCCTTTTTGAAATAACATTAACTTTTTACACAAATAACTGTCATACACATCAAAAGATCTTATCTTTTTGTTTGTTTGTTGGAACCTTAATTGGTTGTTAAAACATTATTATTCCACTTATATTATGAAATGATATTGTTCTGCTTGTGGGAAATTTTCCTAGTTTTGTTTGTATGTTTAGGTTATTACTCCTAAATTTTATTTTGTATACCTATATTGTATTCTTATATTGGGATGATGAATCCTTAAGAATAGTTTTGATGTTGCGTTTCTCGGTTAGTGGAAAGTAGCTGTATCTCAGTTCTTCTGATCCCGCGGCCATCCGTAGGGCTGACCCACGCATATTGTATATAATTTGTTTGTTTGTTAAGTAATTCAAAGTTACCCGGATATGACTTTTGAAATACCTCACATCTTTATATATGCATTTGTGTTCGGAAAGTCGGTAGGGTTGTGCCGGTCACATTTGTCATATTGGTTTTGTTACAACATTTGTGTTCGGAAGTTCGGTGGTGTTGAGCCGATCACATCTGCTTGGCGTATTTTTCCACAATAAATTTTTGTTGGAATAATTTGTTCTTCACGGTACTAACTAGTTACTGTTTGACTTTGTGTCCTTGATTGTCACAGCCGCGTTGGTGATGCTATTTGATATTGAAGTTGTTCGTTTGTCACGACACTTTGTACAGTTGCTGTTTGACTTTGTAATGATTACAGGTTACAGCGCTGATTTTGTTTGCTGATATTTTGATTTTTATATGGGATTGTAAGTAAAAGAAGTCGGTGGCGATAGAGCTCAACCGTATCTTCAGTACATATAAGGATAAGATTGGATGAAAGAATCCGTGGCTAGATAGCTTAACTGAACTCCTGGTTTGAGAACTTGGTTGGATTTGTTATTGTTAATCTTTAGTACTTAGGTTAAGTCAATGTTGTATCAATTTTGATATTCTTATTTGTAAAGAGTTGGATAATAGAGTCGGTGGCTATGGTGCTTAACCGTACTTTCGTATTTAGTTTAGTGTTGGTAGAGTCGGATGTTTTTCTGAACTCGTGGAATGTGAATGTTCTGGTTTGTGTAATAGATTTTTATTGAAACTATGCTTATGGTTAGTTGATTATTTATTCTTGTTATACAATTTTGTTTTTGGGATTTTGGATTTCCTTTATTGGAATTATATCCATTTCTTTCTTAGAGCTTTATTGTTTGAAAAAGAAAGTTCCTTTCTTATAATTCTGGTTGGGGTGTGATGTAATGTTGTAAAACGTCACATGGGAATGTCATTTTTAGTCTTGGGATTTAGAGAGAGAGAGAAGAGTAGATTGTGGACACTTTCTCACTACTTGTCATCGAATTTATATAATTTACGTAATGAGTAGGCAGAATGTTTTAAATGTCTAAACCTGTTCTTAGAACGAATGAAATAAAATAGTTTTGTCAATTGGTCAATGTCTTGGCAGCCATGCCAACGAAAAAAGTATTTAAAAATTGGATTCATTCGTCTTTCTGGATTAGAACATGAAGTTCGCCTTGTAAATATATTTTTTTAAACTTCTTTATTTAGAAGAAATCTTGTACAATAACGTTATAAAGGAACGTGCATGAAGATCCCTGTAAAGGGAACATGCTTAATATACCTGTATTTCGGTAAGAACTTTGGATTTTTGAAACCACATTTCTAACTTCGATGACATGGTGTGTTAACGAAAGATTATTCGCTTGTTTACAGCTTATTACGATGCTTAGAGCGGCTTAATGTAATATTTGCCTGCCCTTCAAGATTTATTGGTTTTTCTTTAAAAATGTGGTAAGTTCTCTTTATGTTTTCGAATCACGAACAAATCTCCAATTGTTTTTCCAAATCTAATGGAACTAATTCTTTTCTTTGCAGCTGAAAAAGCACTTTTTTTTATTTAATTTTATAGTTGGATAAAATTTGCCATAAATGCTGACCATCTGGTGAATCCTTTGAGACATATGGTTACGGGCTCGTCATTCTCGTGGAGACGGCACCTGTCGCGGTCTGCAGTTGTGATTTCGAAGCCCGTGGTAAAGTAACCACGCCTCAGGTACCTAACTCAAATTGTTTTTGTGTAGATTAATCTAGTAATGTTGCACGACTCCATGATACGATTTCATGATTAGACTCAACGATTTTCGACTCCATGATAAGACTCCATGTTTGGCTCATGTTTTGAATCATGTTACGATATATTTTGACTCATAATCTGGCATTATGCTGGATCTCACGATTCTAAATTTCACGCCTCAAACCTGTGAATAGTTAATCTTTAGCTTACTAAATCACTTGAATAGGTTATACCAATAGTGATAACGTATATAATGTATATTCAATCAATTCGCCTATAAAATATATAAACTTTCTTCTAGAGATGTATTCTATTATTTTTGGTTCCTGCTCTTATGATTAAAAGCTCAATCTCTATCGCCGATATCCGTGTGCATAAAGTTGGTAGGACTTATCCTCCTGGCGCCTGAACCGTATTATAACTTTTATTTGTTTTTTAGTTCAAGTCTCCATAATGAGACAACGTAACTTTTCGTTTCATGATTAGATGTACTATTGTATATCAATTCATTTATTTTTTAAACAGGGACCTAGTGGTCATCATCCCCATTATTAACTATTAATAATATTACATTTGTTATAAATTCTATTAAATTTTGTATTAATAAACATTTATTTCTAATAGACAGTTTTTTTATAGTTACTATTCCAACTTAGATGGCATGCGAAACATGTGTATGTGTGTAGGGTGTAAAGGGCCCAACCAATATTACTGGGGTCTAAGTGACAGCTGCTTGCGGTGCACCAGCTGACTAACGCATGAGAAGATGCTAGTGCCGCTACAAGGTTAGGGCGTCAGACAGTGGTCACTTCCAATTATGCTAAAAACTAGCTAAACAAAAGCTGCTCCTGCAGTTACAAAAAGTAGCATAATGTTTGCAAGTCACTGGAAATATATTAAGATGAAAAAGACATGTCACAAATATAACTGTGCTGTAGTGGGCTATAAGCTGATTCTGATGCCAGAGGTAAATATTTGTAAAAGACAGCCTAACCTACCCTAGGCCATAGGTAGAGAGTTTCAGTCAATAGGAGTATATGACGAGGTATATTATGCCCAACTGGGCATAGCATTTATAAACTTCATGAATGCTGCTTTCACAAGTTACAAGAATGCTTTGTTCACTTGTCTCACAACATAGTCCTTGCACAGTGGTTAGTGTGGCATTGTGAAATGGATTTTGACTCATTAAAGTTTGAAGATCCTGCTGCATATAATTAAAAACTACTAAACTATATTCACGCTGTATCCCTGACGGGGTAGTTAGAGAGGACGGATCGCCAGACTTCGCGATCCATGCATACTTCTTTCGCTTCTTCAAGATTCATCAATCGCTTCATACATGCACGTCTGGGTATCCGAGTACTTATGGCTTTTCCGTTTTTGAGCAATCTGCTCACGCGGTCTTCATATGTAAGTCTCGGCCATCCCTGACTCCTTCTTTCCTCTACTTTCGCACAATATTATATTCTTCGTCAATCGTTCCTCACTCATTCGTTGGACGTGTCCAAACCAACGGAGCACGCCCTTTTCCAGCTTAACGCTGACACTTTCACTCAAACCTGCCATATTGCGTATCACTTCGTTACGTATTCGGTCCGCCAAAGTTACTCAGCACAATTGACGAAGTGAAAAATGACTGGAATATATTAAACATAAGCTGAAATACAAAAAGAAGTTGTATCTAACACAAAAAAAAACACTTAAAATTCCAACACTTATATTGTAATCATGAATATTTAATCTGCGATTTTCTTCACTCAGTTTTTATTGTATATACCTATTGTGACGAACGTCCTACTATTTACTTATACCTATCCCTCTTCGGGAATTAGGTACTCAAACATTATTTTCTCGCCGGCTATATTTGACGCTTATTCGTCGACGATCCTCGTCTAGCATTAGCGAGTGTAATATTTTTCGTTTTTTCCTAATTATTAACAAAATATGGGATATGAATAGTATCAACCACTCGTAACAAAGCAGTGTCTGCTCGATGGTTGTTCAATGGTGGCATAATGACAAATAGTCATACTGAAGCCATCGTGAAGTCATTGAAACTAATGTCAAATAATTAGTAGACTACCGTTTGCCAAACCATTGGAAATACACCGAGACGTCATTGGTTAGTAGAATACAGATTTGTATGAGTGGCAGGCTAATGACAAGTCAGTTAGAAGCCATTGGTCTTTTAAAGTTAGCGGACTACGAAAAGTGCAAAACTGTGCTATTGTCAGGCTATCGACACTCCATTGATACACTATTGAAATAGTAGACTTCGGGCCCTGCTAGTCTGACACTTATTGATAAAATTTAATTTATTAAAATTTTAGGTAATTTTGGTCAGCAAAGAAGGAAATAGGTAATAAGTATTGAAACATAAATAATATTAATAACAAGTGCTTGTGCTGTAGTTTACAACAATCATAATTGGATGGTGTTATGGAAGAAGACATAATAAGTGACACTTTTAACAAATTAATAATAGCATAATGGCAAATAGGATGATGTATTGCAGAGCTCCCATGGATCAGCTTCAATGACGAAATGAATATTATATAATAATGAGTTTTTAATCGATTTTCATAATTTTTGGGTATCGAATTAATAATTCAAGAACTAGACAGAATGACGGAGACGGAAGTTTTACAAAATTAAAAAGTTATTACCAAAATACATTGTCTATAAGATTTATCTATAATGAGAAAACCCATAGACATGATGTTTTTTAGTAATCTCTTATTATATAGAAATCAAATAGACATAATGACTCCAATATATGATGCCGCCGAAGCTTTATGCATTGCGACTGCATCAACCTAGTTATGTTTATAGTATCTTATCTTCTTATCTTATAATACTGAATTTTGTAAAAATTAATGTAAATTTTCAGCTTTACTTATAGACTCTTTGGGCTATGAAACAAATCTATTATCTACAAGGTAATATACAACATTTGTGTCATTTAATACATGTGTTGGATATGGTAATACAATCTTATCTGCAAGAAACGAAGTTCAGTATGAAATTAACAAAAGCCAATCATCAAAATCCAATCACACTTCAATTTTCATTTGTGTTAATGTGTGTGTATGTTTTGAAACATTTTTTGGCTAACATAGTAGAAATTAACTTTGAGGTAGAAAAAACGCTAATATACTGTTGAATGCATAGAATGGCTTAATTGATTCTTTCATAACACCATCCAATTAAATGGTACCATGACCTTTCCGGTTGATCAGGAAAAACCAACATTGTAATATGATAAGATAAATATAATGATCATTGGATTTACAATAATATTTTAATTTGGACAAAAATATTGGTTGATCAGGAAAAACCAACATTGTAACCAACATAATAAGATGAATTTAATGATCATTGGATTTACAATAATATTTTAATTTAGACAAAAATATTTAAGATTTAATTTAAACTATTTTTCAAATGGTTTTATATAACTCCTTTAGAGTTTGACTAAAAAGCCTTGTTCCATTACACATAATTCATAATAAACAAATATTGACCTCCCGGATAAACTCCTGGATTCTGCCAATTGTTGCAAACCGTAGAAAGAGAATAATGATGTAGTACAAAAAAAAAATACATACCCATAGTGTTGTAATTCGGCTGGTTTTTGGATGTAAGATTTACGGAAGCCCTTTTGCGAGTTTAGCACTTACAGGTCACTATAGCTGAAAAGAAGATAGGTAAATTGTGAGTAAAGAATTGAGGATCCAATTAGTTATTGGCAGATCAGCATCTCCGTGGGTACATGATAGATAAAGAACATTTATCACACATTATCACACAATTAATTTTGAATGCCTTATGGGCCTAATATATATAGGCCATAATACCTTGAAAAATTTCAACTGCAGGTCACCACAACCTGCGCATGTCCATTTCAATATGGCAATAGGCTCACCAGCAGTTACTTGAGATAAAAAAAACTCTTTGTATTGAGATACAAAAAATGTATACTGTGTATGTGGCCCTATAGCAAGCCTCTGCCCTCAGCGTAAGGCTGTGTGTGTAAATTACTTTTCTTTCATCAGTAATCCAATAAAAATTTAATGTCATTATAAAGTGACAGTGGCTGGCGCTAACAAAACAAGCTCTACTATTTTCCATGCTCACATAATTTTACTAATATAATTTTCCAAACATTATGCATTAGATTCTTATTGTAGATTCAGTCAAAAAGTATTATGTTTTCTTAGAGAATCGTACAAACTAGGCGAGATGCATAAGTCAATCAAACAAACAAGATAGGATGGCCTATAATAAGGGAAGTATGATCACATCTGTCTGACCAGAAGGCCAATTCTCGTAATAAAAGCACGGTTAAAGTTAAGTTCCGATCTAAGCTCAGACTCCTAAATTCTAAAAAAGGTATTCTCGTAACAAAGTTTTATGCATCTAACATTAACTGTAAGTTGATTAAATCGAATTGAGACTGAAAGTTGAAAATGACAAAATCAGTATTCTGCTAGCCTTATTCTTTGAGACTCAATTTTGAATGAAATGTATTTGGTATTCTCGTCATAATTTATGTGTCAAATTTGACATTTATATGAGTTTGAATGTATATCAACACTAGATCGACGGAATACTGCTGAGAACCTGTTTTTGTTCGATTAAAACGCGATTCGTGTTAAATTTGAGCGGATATTTTCGACGGTGGTAAAGAAATTCTATATTAATTGTCTCTGGGTGATACTTAGCTGATACTTCAGTATACAGGGGATTTGTGCGGGATGTTCTCGGATAGCAGCCGCTTGCTGTATATTATTTTCAGAAATTTTCAGATTATTTTCAGAACAATTACATTAACCTTGTTTTATGTTTAAAAAAGGGAGTTTCTTAGACATAAAAGTTGTGTAAATGTGCTATAATGAAAGACAGTGATTTGCAGTGAAATGATATTTTGTACATGCATATATGCACATACTGTAGCTTCGTATCGTAAAGGTGTAGAGTCTAGAGATTTATCTCATCTAAAAAATTGCGTACCGCTCTAAAATAAGTTTTCACTTCAAAAATTAACCGGGGCCGACGTTAATGTTGATTATGATGAAAAAAAAACTACACTGAAAGAGTCATAATTGATTACACAATATAATTTAATAAGACCTGTAGATGACCGGGATCAACATTAGATGATGATGATGATTATAGTCGCGAGTCCAGAGATTTTATCTCATCTAAAAGTATGCGTACCGCGCTAAACAAATTTTCACTTGAAAAATTAACCGGGACCGACGTTAAAGATGATGATGATGAAAAAAAACTACACTGAAAGAGTCATAATTGATTACACAGTAAAATTTAATAAGACCTGTAGATGACCGGGATCAACATTAGATGATGATGATGATTATAGTCGCGAGTCCAGAGATTTTATCTCATCTAAAAATATCCGTACCGCGCCAAAAGGCGTTTTCACTTTTACTTTTAAAAAAAAAGTATACTTCATCTAGGGGTTATGGGTGCACTGTCTGTTTTATTCTGTAACATGATGTTTTTCTCGTGAGTTTGACACGAGTCTGAACTGAAATCATACCTATCATTTAACTTAAACCTTACCAACATGCTATTGTAATTTTGGTTAGGAGAATACCGATTTTCACTCACATAATAATTCAGTATAGATTCAATAACAGTTTATTCTGTGATGTTTATTAATTAGGAGAATTGGCCTTCAGATCAAACACAAAGTTGATTCTGTAACTACACTTCACGACAGTTCGCACTTGTACAAATCTACCCTACAATAAAAAATTGATATCAATTAAAAACACTTCTATAAATAACTAATTTCATCGGTAAAAAATCTTAATATTATAAATTCGAATATTTGTATGGATGTTTGTTACTCTTTCACGTAAAAACTACTAAATAGATTTTAATGAAACTTTACCATGATATAGCTTATACATCAGAAAAACACATAGGCTACTTTTTATCCCTGGAACAAGTTCCTGTGGGAAACGGGAACGGGAAAACTTCTCTACGCGGGCTAAGCCGCGGGCGTCAACTAGTAATCAATAATTTCAATATTGTTAGTTAAAAGTGGTGTATTATATTTATTTAAGACTATTTTAATTAGTCATACCTTCCAGATGCCTTACGTACAAGCAAACAACATAATACGCTTAGTAGTTATACTATTGTAGTCTTTGATTACACTGCTTTACCTTTATACAATAAATCGAAATAGAAATTTGGACAGCCTGGAAAGTACCAGACGAATGGCGCAACAAATGATCGATCTGGGCCCGAAGTCTACTATTTCAATAGTGCATCAATAGAGTGTCGGTGGCCTGACATTGGCACAGTTTTGCACTTTTCGTAGTCCGCTAACTATTTAAGACCAATGGCTTCTCGCTGACTTGTCATTAACCTGCCACTCATGCAAATCTGTATTCTACTAATCAATGACGTCTCGGTGTCTTTCCAATAGTTTGGCAAACGGTAGTCTACTAATTATTTGACATTAGTTTTAATGACTTCACGATGGCTTCAGTATGACTATTTGTCATTATGCCACCATTGAACCACCATCGAGCAGACACTGCTTTGTTACGAGTGGTTGATACTATTCATATCTCATACTTAGTTAATAATTAGGAAAAAACGAAAAATATTACACTCGCTAATGCTAGACGAGGATCGTCGACGAAAAAGCGTCAAATATAGCCGGCGAGAAAATAATGTATAATTCCCGAAGAGGAATAAGACGTTCGTCACATTAGGTAGATACAATGAAAACTGAGTGAAGAAAATCGCAGATTAAATATTCCATGATTACAATATAAGTGATGGAATTTTAAGTTTTTTTTTTGGTGTTTGATACAACTTCTCTTTGTAGTTCAGCTTCTGTCTTATATATTCCAGTCATTTTTCACTTCGAAAATTGTGCGGAGTAACTTTGGCTGACCGAATACGTAACGAAGTTATACGCAATATGGCAGGTTTGAGTGAAACTGTCAGCGTTAAGCTGGAAAAGGGCGTGGTTTGGACACGTCCAACGAAAGAGTGAGGAACGATGGACGAAGAATGAAATATTGTGCGAAAGTAGAGGGCAGAAGGAGTCAGGGATGTCAAAAACGGAAAAGCCATACCTAAGTACTCGGATACACAGACGTGCATGTATGAAGCGATTGATGAATCTTGAAGAAGCGAAAGAAGTGTGCATGGATCGCGAAGTCTGGCGATCGGTTCTCTCTGACTACTCCATTAGGGATACAGCGTGAAGATAGTTTAGTAGTTTTTATTTGTATGCAGCAGGATCTTCAAACTTTAATGAGTCAAAATCCATTACACAATGCCACACTAACCACAGTGCAAGGACTATGTTGTGAGACAAGTGAACAAACCATTTTTGTAACTTGTGAAAGCATTCATGAAGTTTATAAATGCTATGCCCGGTTGGGCATAATATACCTCGTCATATACTCCTATTGACTTAAACTCTCTACCTATGGCCTAGGGTAGGTTAGGCTGTCTTTTACAAATATTTACCTCATGCATCAGGATTAGCTTATAGCCTACTACAGCACAGTTATATTTGTGACATATCTTCTTCATCTTAACATATTTCCAGTGACTTGCAAACATTGTGCTACTTTTTGTAACTACAGGAGCAGCTTTACTTTAGCTAGTTTTAGCATAATTGGAAGTGACCACTGTCTGACCCCCTAACCTTGTAGCGGCACTAGCATCTTCTCATGCGTTGGTCAGCTGGTGCACCGCTAGCAGCTGTCACTTAGGCCCCAGCAATATTGGTTGGGCCCTTTACACCCTACACACATACACATGTTTCGCATGCCATATAAGTTGGAATAGTAACAATAAAAAAACAGTCTATTAGAAATAAATGTTTATTAATACATAATTTAATAGAATTTGTAACAAATATATTTGAATGTTTTCTTAAAGCGATCAGTCGAGCAATGATGAATATGTGAAAAATGTTTTGTTTTCCTCATGGAAGGACATGCCATGCAGCATGTGCTGGAGAATAAGTTATGGTCAGAGAGAAATGTCTTAAAAATATACTATTGCTTCTAGTGTAAATCTGAAAGCAATACTATCCTGGCTCATTGTCTCTGAAAGTAAAAATACAATAATTTATTAAAAAATATCAATTATAATATTATATGCCTTAGTATTTTATGTAATAATACTAAATCGAAGCGCTCTTGGCTCCGCGGTCTCAGAGTTCTGTAAACGATCACCGAGTTACGCAACTTACACTATGGCTGGTCCTCGGATGGGTGACCACTTTGTGGCATTTATATTTGTGAGCGTTTCCGTGCTTCGGAAGGCACGTTAAGCCGTTGGTCCCGGTTGCCAGTAAAATGGAAGTCGTTAAGCCTGGTTGAAAGCCTTATGGGCGGCTTGAAAATTTCAACAGCAGGTAGCCACAACCTGCGTCTGTCTATTTCAACATGGCAATGGGCTCACCACCTATTACGTGGGATAGGAATCCACACGGTGAAAAGTGGGCATATAATATGCCTCTGCCACCCCTTCGGGGATAAGGCGTGATGGATATTTATTTCTTTATAATACTAAATATACAACCCTCCCGTTACAGTGGAGAAGTTATAGTTCAAATACACTTATATTGGCTGACTTAAAACAGTAGTCGCACAGTTCACTGCTGGATGTAGGCCTCTCCCAATCTCCACCATTGCTAGGTGTTCTACTGTATAATTTAGGAGGTATTTAATCTTACTGTACCATGCTGGCAAGAATAATTGGTTAAAGGTTTTATTTAGTTTGCCTTTTCTTTGCCATGGCCTCATCCATTGGTCAGTAGGTACAGGACTTGCAGGTAGTTTGGGCTCTGAAAATGTTGATAAAACTTCACCTCAACACAGATATCAATATGAAGATAGAAATACCTAATACCTAATCTGGATTTGTTTAGTTGTAAAACTGACAATAAAAGACAAATAAATAATTAGTCCCCAGTAAAATTGTAAGGTAAGTCTCTAATTAAACTTTTCTCTTCATAGCTATTGCTAGCCTTTTAGTAAGGACAAATAAAAAAAAATCTGCTTAATTGAGTTCTCAGTTTCAACTTGTGTGAAGTCTTTCTACTACTAGTTCTACTAGAGATCTATGGACAGGAGAATCTTTTAAATATACACTCACTTTTAGTCGAAATGTACTCAATATGTTCTTTGAACAAGTTTGCTACAATGAATAGCTACTACTTTCAGACAAAACTCTTCCTTGGACAGAGAACATCTCATCGCCAGGTCCATAGGGTTCCTAATAAACGATATTAAAACCTCTGGGTGCTCCCACACTTGTCATTTTTCTACAAGTAAGTGAATCTTTGTATTTTCAAGATTCAAAGTAAACGATAAAGTGTGCACAAAAGTTTTCTTCATACTGTGTTATGTACTAACTATTTCTTATAAAGTTACAAATTTATTCAAACTTTTATACGAACTGGCTGCTGCCGAACATTTTTGCGAATCAATAGCTATGCTAACATCGGCACACCAGGGCCCCAATTCTCGACCATACGACTTGAAAGCGTAGACGGAAATTTGCGGATGAAATGTCATTTGTTTCATATCTATAAACGGTGTAATAAGAGACAAAAGACGTTTCACCAGTAAATTTACGTCTACGCTTTCGAGTCGTATGACCGAGAATTGGGGCCCAGGAGTGACTTCAGTCCCTACGGGTATTAACTAATACAGTAGATTGTGAGTGGGTATTAGTAGTCATTGTAGGGTGTCTCTACTATTTGCACTTCAAAAACCTCGACCCATTTTTACTATTTAGTCATTTTAGTCCAAAAGTATTTACTTTTTTACTTTATTACATGAGTCGTAGTTTACCGATATACCTACATAAATATTTACTAATTGACGCCCGCGGGGAGAAGCTTTCCCATTTTCCACAGAAACTTGTTCCCAAGATAAAATCATGCGTTATCCTGATGCATAAGCTATATTATTCCGGGTCGGAGCAAATATTTGTGTGATTCACAAATGTGTTTCGGAGTTTGGGTGTTTCCTATGTATAATATGTATGTATTTAGAAATATATAAGTATGTTTATCAGTTATCTAGATCCCATAACACAAGCTAATATTAGCTTACTTTGGGCTAGATGGCGCTGTGTGAAAAGTGTCCCACAATATTTATAATTATTTTTATTTATTCTAAATGAGAAAGAGTAACAAACCTAAATCTAATACATTCTTTCAAAGTTTCGTATTCATAATATTAGTAAGAAGTATATCGGTGACTCAATTGTTTTTTTTATAAAACAACAGTATTTCAATAAATAAAATCGATTTAAAAATATTTATAATTTTCCGTATCCTAAAACTGATATGAACACGTCACTCCACGGCACGGCGCCTACATGGCTGGTATCGGGCCTTTTTTATATAAAAAAGATTTATAACTTTAAAACCCTTTTCTTTAAAACAATAGATATTTTGGCGGCCACTATTTTTTTTACAATTATTTTTTGTTGAAAAGATTGTATGTCTTTGTTAAAAATCAGGAAGTTTTTTTTAAAAGGTGCCCCCTTTTGTTTTCACAACACAACACAAACAAAGCTTTATATTGTTACCTAATATAAAAATGTTTAAGTTTATGTTATTATCACTGATGATGTGCATCCCCGGTGCGTCTTTGTCCCAAAAAGACACACACGGAGCTTGTAAGTCCAAATCGCACACCGTTTGCGAAAATACGCTCACGCGAAAAATAAAGAAAACGCATATGGTACGGGATCCAGCAGTGAACGAGTTAATATAATAAAATATGAATAAATTGTTTGTTTTCCGCGTAGAAGTTCGGATTTTTTTTGCCACTACTATTAATTAATGTCACTATCACTTTTTTTCATGTACCTAGCACAGGCACGTAGAAACAGCCTAAGATATAATTTCTGTTTTCTTAGTTTAATTATGCTTAATTTGTTTTGGTTGCCACATTTATACACTTCTATCATTAAATAATATGATACGTTTTTATAAAATTAACAATTCTCTGGCTCAAAATTATAGAAAACATAATGCATATTAATTATATAAGAAAATTGGGTATTTGATTTTCACGAAATGGCAATGTGGTTGCCAGCGCCACTGTTGAGCCATTGTCATTCCATTGCCACTCTATCGACATTTTGCTGCCACCGTGTTTTTACGTTAGTAGATTACCGATTTTGTTTTAGATACCAATGGCAATGGCATGTCAATTGAGTGGCGATGGAATGACCATGGCTTGTTCTTTAACGTAAATAAGTAGACTTGAGGCCTGTTTTGTTTTCAAAGTATGACATTATGTAATTAAGGTCAAAAAAATATACCTGGTATACGATGGAATTGCAATTGAAAATCAGATATAATTTTCTCAAAAAACGATATTATTCGAAAGCAAACAACTTTCTTTCGCACTTTTTTTCAGTCACACAATAACAAATTGAATGTAATGAATGAGCCGAGCCGAATTAATGAGCACAATGAGGAATGCCGAATGACTATGACTAGGTTTTTTTAATATTTATTTTATGGCCTGGTTACAGAGACCTTTTAGATAAATCTTATTTTTTATATCATATTTCTTCAATCTTATCTTCTAATTAGTCTTCTCCAGTCTTTGTCGATGTCGTGTCCTCTGTCCTAGGTCCTGGTCCTTGCCCTCAGTATAATGGTGATTCTTATACTGAGGTTTTCAGTGGACTTTTCGCGGCAAGAGAGAAAATAGCATTTCACTGCATATATATCACAGATATAGAAGAGTAAGCAGATCAAACTAGCTAAACTAGAAAAATAGCGTAGCCAATTTCACACATATAGACAGGTAGCTTAATCCAGGGTCGCATTCAGCTATCATATCATATCATTTTAATATCGTTCATGATTTACGTTTGTTAACCAAACATCTTGTTTAATAGTATCCTTAGGAAACCTAAAACAATATTAACATAATTAATTGAATCGGGCGCTACATTTAGCTTGACTTTGGATATTGATATTTCAAACAATTTGCTGAACTGAATTCGTCCCTGTGTACTTGACATGCTGTAACAGTACAATTTTTTTGTAAATTAACAAAAATCTTAGATATAGTTGACTATAGTGACCAAACGGTTTATGGAACAGATGCTATGAACCATATATTAATAACTTTTCAAGTGTTCGTCTATAAAAATCACAATTTTTTAATAAAAATCTTAGAATAATAACACGTAGTCGTAACTAAAACATCAATTACCTGTGAAAAGTTATTCCTGGTGATTTTTTGTGACTGTATCACAACATTTTACACAACACTTCGCCATGTTTTTTATACTTTTATAACTTTTAACTAACACTAACAAATTACGATTCAAAAATGGCGCCAATAGTTGACATTAGGTAGAAAATTAGGCTACGCGCTGTTTGCTGACTATGTGTGAGTTACATATTGCTACACATGACAAAAGAAGATAGCGTTATACACCAATATAAAGAGTGAAAAGGATGAAGTATTACACCATAAACAAAGGAATGTTTGATCTGCTTACTCTTCTAAATCTGTGATAAATATCATTTTCTTTCACTATAGCTTGTTAACACAACTTTTATGTCCAAGAAACCACCACTTAAAACTACACACTAAAAACCAGCACATAAAACAAGATAAATTCACTAGTTTTAGAAAACAGTATATAGCAAGCGTCCGCACTTGACACTCTTCCCGCCAAAAGTCACTATGACTAGGTAATTGTTGGTAATTGTCTTCGCTCATCTTGGGCCTACAAAGGAAACTTGGTCCATACATCCTTGTCTTCAGTATTTATATTTTCTTATTATTTTGCCATGTCTAGTCCATTGTCGATCTCAAGTCTTAAGTCCTTAGGTCTGAAAGATACACAAAAATTTTTCGGCTATGCATCGTAAGGAAAAGACCTGATCCGTGCATCCTCTTCCTTTCATAAATCCTGCTTGTACATCCCACATTTTTCCTTCAGTTTCATTCATCACTCTTTTTATCAAAACTTTTGCATACAATTTGCCGACGATGCTGAGCAAGCTTATGCCGCGGTAGTTTTTGCACTCTTTCTGTGACCCTTTTCCTTTGTAAAGCGGCACGATGACAGCCTTGTACCAATCTCCTGGCACGCTGCCATTCCTCTAGCAAAGATTAAAAAGGCGGTACAGCTGGCAAGCTACCACGCCATGTCCCGCTTTCAGCATCTCGACAGAAATCCTATCAAATCCAGCAGCCTTACCCAATTTCATACCACTCAATGCTTCCACAATTTCTTCCATACTTATGATGCTTTCAATGCTTAGTTCATTCCTTTCCCAAGAACTCGTTTGTGCTTCCATATCCTCTTTTTCATATAAGCTTTCAAAATAATCTTTCCATGTTTTTAGCACACATTCTTCTCCTTTTAGAAAACTGCCATCCTGGTTTCTGATATTACTGAGTTTCGATGATGTTTGTTGACCTCTCACAGATTTTATAGATTTCCAAAAGAATTTTATATTCTGCTGGAAATTATCAGATAACCTACTATAATTTATCCCTATCATTCTCTTTCTCTCTTTTTATAACTTCTTTTGCAACACGTTTATACCTTTTATATTCATTCTTTGCCATTTTACATCCTCATCCGTTGCCCTCTGCATTCTTTGATTCACCTTTGAAGTCAGCCAGTCCAACCATGCCTTCTTCTTGTCGGACAATGCTTTCATGACTTCTGCACACATTCTCTTCACCTTACATCCTTGGCTTCTTTTATTTACCCCACACACTTCCACCGCAACTTCCACTAGACCTTCCTTAAGCGTCTTCCATAATTCTTCAATCTCACATACTTCATCTAAATTTTTAAATTTCTTACTCAATTTACTCACGAATCCTTCTTTTATGCTCATCTCTTGCAAATTTTCGACTTTTATGCGCTCTAGTACACTTATAGGTTCACACACACGATGCCGCCACCGTTGAAACAGACCTCTTACTCGGCTGATAACCAAGAAGTGATCTGTATCAATCCCGGCACCGCGGTATGCCCGGGTGTCTAAGACTTTCTTTCTTAGTCTTGCATCTACAATCACAAAATCAATCATACTTCTCTGGTTTCCCTCTTGTCTAGTATACAAATGATTATGTTTGTGGTTAAATATGGTGTTAGTTACCACAAGATTCCTCTCCAAACATACTTCAAGCAAACTCTCACCATTTTCATTCACTCGTTCGTCACCAAACTTGCCTAATACACTTTCATATCCATCACGCTTCACTCCAACCCAACCATTAAAATCACCTAATATTACAATTCTCTCGTTCCGTTTGCATTTACTCAGAATATCGCTCACACTCTCCCAAAATGCCTGTCTCTCACTTTGGTCTCTTGAAGATCGCCACCGCGCATCTTGCGGAGCATAAACGCCCAAAACAAAGATGCGGGTAAGTCCAACCTTTAACCTCAACCAAAGGAGTCTTGGGCTCACACATTCATAGTCAGTCACACATTCATTCATTCTCGCGGACAGTAGAACACCGACACCCTGGCTCGCTGTACTGGTTGTGGCTACACCTGACCAGTAGGCTGTATAGGGCCCATGTGTAGTGGTGTTACATCCTTTCCTCTTTGTTTCATTCACACACAAAACATCAAGTCGTCTTGCTCGCATCATCTCGCATGCATCGCCTCGATGGGAGACGAGACGTGACGGGTTGCGAACCACATCGCCACCATTCCGGATTTTTAATTTTTTAATATCCATTGCGTTCCCACGAGTGGCAAGGGAAATTCAAAGTCCGCCTACACAGAGCCCCGTTTGTCTAGATAAGGCTAGCCTTATTCTGGGGTCGCCCGGTCTCAGAGCAGTCAGGCACGTTACGACTAGGCTCGCCCCTAGCCACGCAACTCATCGGCACGGCAACCTTGGCTTGGCGGAGAAAGGATGGGAAGAGGATAAGGTAGGAAAAGGATTAGAGGGAGAATAATCATAATAAAAAAAAATTGTTTTTATAAACCTGGTGCACCATAATGTTAGAGGTTTAATAAATGGTAAAGATTTAGAGTTGGGCTATACATTAATGCAAATTCTATTAATATTTTTTGTGCTACAGAGCACTGGTTAAAAGATCATGAAATCCACATTGTTGAACTTCATAAATCACCAGGTTGCTAGCTCGTTCAATAGAAAACATTCTAAACGTGGAGGCTCTTTAATATTAATTAATAAAAACTTAAAATTTAAAGAACGTAAGGATTTAGTACCCTCTCCATTGAGCGAGTTATTGAGATTGCCAGTATTGAGTTTGAGCATTTCATCTTGTTAAGCGTATACAGTCCCCCTAAAGCTCCGTACATTAAATTTGAAGAAAAGCTTGAAGAAGCACTGTTCAAATGCCAATGTTCTAAGAAATCTATAATAGTTTGTGGAGATTTTAATGTTGATATACTAGATACATCATTAACTCCATCAGAGAGAAATAAAATGAAAATTTTATTTAAATCCTTTAATCAGCATTGTACTTTCTTAGAACCTACTCGTATTACAGCCACCAGTGCAAAATGTATTGATAATATTTTTACAAATATTAAAACAATAAATAAAGGTATTGTGGATCCTGTAGAGTCAGATCATCGTGGCCAATGGATAAAGTTTCCTAAAAATTAGTAATAAAGTCTGCAAAAAACAAATTAAATATGTACCAATTAACCAAAGTCGGTGAAATGAGCGCGCATAGTATGCCACTGGCTACCCCTTCAGGGATAAAGGCGTGACAATATGAATGTATGTTATATTATTTTTTTTTTAAATGGAATCTTATACTATCGTCACATAGGATCGCTGGCCAGCACAACTACTAACTCCGGCCGGGGGGTGTCACTCCGCAGTTTAGGTATATTCGGGCAGCGCATGGCTCAGAGCGGCTAATGACAGAGGGAGTGGGCAGCTGCTACCGCGCTACTCGCTCTACAGTCGCGCTCTAAATAAATCGAATAGGTACTAAACTTCTCAAGTGACAACGCCACGCGGACTTCGCAGCTCGGTCATAAAACTCCGGCGTGCAAAGAAAACTCAACGTTTGTAACTCACAGTTTGTACTTTGTACACTGCGATTGTGATATAGTATTGACCTGACTTTGGATTTCGGATATTAATACTGCATTACTGTTGATCCTTGCTCGTTAATTTGAACTTTGTTTACGCCTTTTGTTGTGGATTTCGTTTTGGCCGAACGTACGCAGAGAACTGTTATAAACAGTCAGACACGTGAGTTTGTTATACGCCTTCGTAACTATTTCGAACGTGAATCCCAAAATGGAGGGCCAATTAACGTATAACGTCAGTGGTTGAACGCGTAGCTGATGCGCTTAATATTGGACTACGAGCTGTTATCGTCTAACAGTTCGTTTTAACTAAAGAAAAATATGGTGAGACAGGCACAGAAGAAAATTAACTTTACACGCCAAAAAGGGAAAACGAGCGAAACCAGTCGTACCTAGGCATCGATAGTTTTATTATTTACGAATAATATTACTATTATTTTCGGAAGGAGTATCCCACAAGAAAGAAGTTAGTGTAATCACTGAAGGAAGCTGGATTATTCCTCGGTGGGGAAAGTCCTGTAACGAAGATTTGGAAGACCGTTGGATTTCAATACAAACAATGTATCAAATGCAAAATTTTGATGAAAATATTTGATGGCGAGATATAATTTTTTTGATGTGAAACATCTATAGCCGCACGTAAAACAGATTTCTGGCGTGGCGACGCCACGCAATATGATGGTATATATATATATATGCAGTAGTGTGTACGATGTGGCGACGCGTCGCCATGCGAAAATATATATTTTTTTATTTCATAAATATAAAATTTTTTATTTCATGAATATAAAATGTTTATTCAATAAATAGTAATCGTTATCGGGAAAAAAAATTTGGTGTAAGGGGCTCCACCAAGATCTTCGGGGCCCAAGTCAACCTCACGTGCTAGTGCGTGCACCTGCTGATTAACGGACGAGGCTCTGGCGCTGGCTTTCCCCTCTGGGGTTGGGAGGTCTGAGGGCGTCGCTCCCATAAAAGCCACTTGCCGAAACAGAAATGGACAGACACAAAAGGATTGCAGCTAGGGATAGGGCGCCGCCGCAAATAGGCGCGCAGGCGCCGCCGCAAAACGGCGCGCAGGAGCCCCGCCCGACTCCTGTGGCATGTGGGCTAGGGCTGCCGTGTGTCGGGCCAGCACGGCTAAAGAAGTTAGCCCCAACCCGTATCCGCTTCGCATCGTGGAACATTGGCACGCTGACTGGGCGTGCGGTAGAGTTGGCCTAAGTACTCTCCAGGCGGAGGGTGTAGGTGGCGTTCCTGCAGGAGACTCGGTGGAAGGGCAACAGAGCCCGGCCCTTGCAGAACGGCTACAAGCTGTATTACACGGGTGCGCCTGGTGGGGAGAACGGGGTGGCCGTGGTGCTCTCCGAGGGGCTGCAGAGTGGCATCTTGAAGGTGAAACGCTGTAGCGACCGGCTTATGATCGTGAGGGTGCTTATCGGTGGGATTATTACCCACCTGATAAGTGCCTACGCGCCACAGGCCGGTTGTAGCGACGCCGATAAGATGTCGTTTTGGGGTCAACTCGAGGGAGTGCTTCGGAGCATTCCGTTGTCACAGGGAATCGTTTTGGGCGGCGACCTAAACGGTCATGTGGGTGAGAGGTGTGAGGAGTTTGAGCGTGTTCATGGTGGTTTTGGATACGGCACCCGCAACGCTGAAGGAGAAACTATCCTCAGAACGTGTGCGGCTGCCGATCTGGCCATAGTGAACAGGTATTTCAAAAAGAAATCCGATCATTTCATCACATACAAGCGCGGGAGGCGTACAACTCAGATCGATTTCCTACTCACTAGGCAACACAGCATCGGCAAGGTTGCCAACTGCAAGGTCATACCCGGAGAGAGTCTTACTGCACAACACCGTCTCCTTGTCATGGACCTCTGCGTGAAGCCCAAAGGCAAACGCATCGAGCGGTGCCAGCGCCGCATCAGATGGTGGCTGCTTGATGAAACCATGTCCCAGGAGTTCGTCTCAGCTGTCGGTGACAAGTGCACCGACACTGAAGGCGAACCAGTTCAAGATTACTGGGACAAAGTTCAGGCGGCCATCCTTGGAGCGGCGAAGGTGGTGCTCGGTGCGTCTAAGGATGGACGCAAATGTGACAAGGAAACTTGGTGGTGGAACGACGCAGTCCAGAGGGAGACTAGGGATAAGAAAGCCCTCTTTAAAAGTGGCAAGCGACCGGATCTCCTGAAGACCACGACGCGTACAGGGGTGCCAAGCGCGCCACAAAGAGAGCTGTAGCCAGAGCCAGACGTGACCACTTACAACCTCTGTATGATAAGCTGGAATCGTCTGAGGGGCAGAAGCTCATCTATAAGCTGGCGCGCTCCAGGGTCAAAGCGGCACAGGATATATCCAAGTGTCGCCGTGTAAAAGACCCTGAGGGCAACCTGTTAAGCGAAGACCTCGCGGTAAAGGTGAGATGGCGCTCGTACTTCCACGAGCTGCTTAATAAACAGCACAAAGAGGTGCAGCCTCCGGACCTCCCTCCGAATCAGGGACTAGTGCCACCGGTAACGCCTGGAGAAGTCCTGACTGCGCTTCGCCGCATGAAGAATGGGAAAGCTGTCGGACCCGATGGAGTCCCCATCGAAGCCTGGAAGGCGATGGGTCCTCGCGGTGTGGGCATCTTAGTAAACCTTTTTAATCGCATACTCCTCAGCGGGTAGATCCCAAACCAATGGAGACTGAGCATTATTACTCCAGTCTTCAAAGGTAAGGGGTCAGTGCAGGAGTGCGGGAGCTACCGCGGTATTAAGGTGATGTCCCACACCATGAAGTTCTTCGAGAGGATAATAGACTCTCGGATCTGGCAGGAGTGTACGCTCGTGAGGTGTCAATATGGGTTTCGCCCTGGTTATGGGACCACGGACCCTGTTTTTGCCCTGAGGGTTGTCGCAGAGAAATACAGGTCGAAGAAGACGCCTCTGCACGGTTTGTTTCTAGACATGCAGAAGGCCTTCTACTGTGTTCCTCGTGCGATGATCTGGTGGGCACTGCGGTCCAAAGGGGTTCCAGAGGTCTATAATGACACTATCCGGGACATGTACTGTGACTCCGTGTTTAAGCGTGGACTTTGCCCAACACTAATAGCTGCGGCGAGCGGCTCAGCGAGTGGGGATGCAGCCGTCGTCGACACTACGCATTCTAATCGACTCAGCGACACAGCGCTAAATACACATAAACCTATTATATCGACAATCATTGAACTCATCCAAATTTTTGTAATATATGCAAAGATCAAACTTTCAAGCGCTTATTATTTTCGCCAAACACGCAAGGAGCTAAACATATGGTGACCCACGACGTGATCTTCAAGAATTGATAGAAGACGTAATTTGCGAGAATTAAATGTGCAAGCGTGGAAGTGCTGAACCCGGTGATTCGAAAGGGAAGTAGGTCCAGTTTGAGTATTTAGTGTACTAAGTGTTAAAAGTGTACGTGTGTTTAAAATTGTCTCTGTTTGCTAATCAATTATCTAGCTGCCTTTTTTCTCCATTTCGCAAGCTTGCCGGCAACAATCTTCGCGGTAGTTACCTACCTACTTACTTGCATACCTATCCGCTTATCTTTGCAAATATACTGGTGAGTTATTTTATTGTTGATCGCTGTGTTGCCCCTTTTTCGAGTCATAAACTTATTACTTAAATACATTAGCTATTTGTGAAACTAAAGTGCTAAAGCAGTGTGAAGCTACCTACCTATTTATATTAGCTTACAAATTAGCCAGTAGCCCACTGCCTATATTATATTAGAACTTTTTTCACTAAATTGCTTAAAGCTAAAAACATTCATCTTGTAATACTTATTATCAATTCTACAATTATACAACGTGCCTATGTACTTATATAAAAATAGGTACCTAACTAACAGTAAATTAGGTACTAGTTATTTAAATACATACATACCTACCTGCTTCATATTGTTATTTCGTAGTAAGTAGGAAAAGCTTACGACTTTTACATTCCGCGAAGCAGTAGACAGAGAGGTTTTGACATCCTCCTATTATTAATTCGTTTCTTTTTTGTTCCGTGTAGTGAACGTGAACTTATTGCCGTCTATAGGAGCTTACTATTAAAATATATAGAATAATCTGCTGAGTTAACGGCCCAATTACACTAAAATGCTACGTTCTAAATTATAATAAAAAAAAAATTTGTATATAATAGTTATATACCACTAGGTACCTGCCGATTCTACTTGCATTCGTTTATTTATAATCTAGATACTTACCTACAAGTTTAAGAAATACCTTCACCTACTTTTAGGTCCTATGCCTACGTAGCCTTTCTTCGGTTAATATTAGATAATATTCAAAGTGTACTATATAGTACTACTTTATCAGTTCAAATGAGATTTTAGTTGTAATCTTTTATTATCAATTACAAATTATATGGGTGCCTAATTAGTTATTGGGTGGGTGTTTGTGTATTAAGGATTATTTTTTTAACATATTTACAACAAATAAAATTATACAATTCCAGGTTCGCTGCCTTTACTACGCGCTTCCACTTTCCAACCGAAACAAAAAAGATTTGAAGGGCGTTTAGAACCTGCTACACCCGCACACAAGTGCTGCTAATCGTTGGTTTGTTTGTGCATTTACTGTCTGGTAACGCAAGTAGCGACCTACGGACCCTGCTGGTTTGCATAACAGTGCAGCCGGCGTTCTTGAGGTTTGGAAATTAATTTCTTAGTTCTGTTGTTTACATTAATTTTAAAGTTACTAAATTTTATCAGTTGGTTCGGTGTTTGCCCTTACTAAGTATTGTACCTGCGTATCTTATTACCATGGCGGAAGAATTAAGGGAGTTAGTTCACCAACGAGGTACTATTAAGGCACGTCTTACTATGTTCTCTAAATATCTAGAAGTAGTGAAACAAATTGAACCGGATAAATTAGAGCCCGTGCAGACTGGGGAATTGCAATTAAAATTAACCCGAGTTCAAGACATGTTGCCATTATTTGACGAGGTACAAGGCAAAATAGAAATGCTTAGTGTCGAGAATATTGATGCACAGCTGATAGAACGGGATGCTATCGAGACTTCGTTCTGTCAACTCATTTCTATAGCTCAGAAGTTACTAGAGTCTGTTACAAGTACGAGGGGCAAGCACCTTGAGAACGATAGGGAGTCGCTTGTTCCCATTCTTGCAGTATTCAAAACACTATTCAAAACTGCCTACAGTTAAGTTGCCGACATTTGACGGCAACCATTTGAAATGGTTGGAGTTTAGGGATACCTACGAGTCTCTCATTCATAACAATACCAGTATCCCTTCGATTACTAAATTTCATTACTTACGCAATTCTTTGGAAGGCAGTGCGTCCGTTGTCATCAAATCAATTAATTTTACGGCATCGAATTATGAAATAGCTTGGAACATACTGTGTGAAAGATTTAATAATGAAAGAATTTTAGTTAACAATCATATCAAGTCCTTATTTACTTTTGAAACGATACAAAAGGAATCTTTTAAGTCTATTCGGTTTATGGTAGATTATTATTCCAAACATTTACGTTCATTAGAGGAGTTGAAGGAGCCTGTCCAATTTTGGGATACTTTAATCATTTATGTTATGACTGCAAAACTAGATGGCGTCACAAGTCGTAAATGGGAAGAGTATCGAAACACATTAGAGTTAGCTCCAAGACTTGTGGATTTTTTTGAATTTTTAAGAAACAGAGCCGATGTTTTAGAGACTATGCAATATGGCAGGGTGGATTTGGGTAGGTCAGATAAACCTACAAACAAAGATAATAAACCAATAAAAACATTTATTACGTCAAATGAACATAAATTATCTAAGTGTGTTTATTGCAATCAGGCCCATTTTATTTACGCCTGTGATAAATTTAAAGCAATGTCGTTGCCTGAAAAATTAGATATTGTTAAGAAAAATAACTTATGTCAAAATTGTCTTCGCCCAGGTCATCAAGTGGCTCGCTGCCGATTGGGCCCATGTAGAATCTGCAAAAAACGACATAATTCATTATTACATAAATCAACACAAAATATTAACAATAATACTCACAGTTCGTCATTGAGCTCCAATGCTGCTTCTTTAAACACAGATGTGTCAGCATTGACAGTTCCTAATGTATCCTTGTCGGCTGTGGTTCCAGTCCAGGTGTTGCTATGTACTGCAGAAGTTGAACTTGTTGATCCTATTACTAATAAGTCTTATCCAGCGAAGGTTATTCTTGACAGCGGCAGTCAATCTTCTTTTTTGTCTGAAAAAATGAAAAATGTTATGAATATTAATTGTGTTACAACTAAACCAGTATCAATATATGGATTAAATGATAACTTAGTTACAAGTATTGTTGAATCTTGTAATATACAGGTGAAATCTCATTTCAATAATTTCCAATTAGATGTATCCTGTCTTGTAGTTCCTAAAATTACCAACAGCCTTCCAAGTTTGCCTGTGGATGTGGTTAATTTGAATTTACCGACTCACATTTCACTGGCCGACTCTAAATTCTTCATACCTTCAGAAATACATGTTTTACTTGGAGCTGACGTATTTTGGGACATTGTCACACCTAATCAAATCAAACTGGGACTTAATAAACCAATCCTACAGGAGTCAAAATTTGGTTGGCTTGTTGCAGGTCCAATAGGGGCATCATTGTTACCACAATCTAAGATTAATTGTAATTTTTCCTCCGAAATACGAGAAGCCTTAGCTAAGTTTTGGGAAGTCGAAGACCTTCCTAATAACGATAAAGCGATTCTATCTAAGGAGGAAGAATATTGTGAAACCCATTTTGTACAAAATACTATTCGCCTAGCTGACGGGCGATTTTGTGTCAAGCTGCCATTTCGTGAACTACATGAAGAAGCGTTAGCTGATTCCTACACTGTGGCTCAGAAACAACTGGTAAGTTTGAACAAAAAGCTTGTACGGACTGGGCTTGGAGAAAGATACAATGACTTCTTAAAGTTCCTCGTCCCAAATTTGGGTACTACATACCTCACCACGCTGTTCTTCGTGAACAAAGTGAGACTACTAAGCTTAGAGTCGTCTTTAATGCATCCCAAAAAACTGCCACTGGTAAATCATTGAATGATTTGATGCTAATTGGACCAGTTGTGCAAGACGATTTACTTTCTATCCTCTTGAGGTTTCGACAAAATACTTTCGTGGTAACAGGGGACATTGAAAAAATGTACCGCCAAATACAAGTAGATGAGTCGCAGCGCCATCTACAAATGATTCTATGGAAACCACTATCATACACTAGAGATAATCAGATACCTACCGTAGACGAGTCTTCATCGGTAAAAACTTACACTTTGAACACCGTTACATATGGGACAGCATGTGATTCGTATCTAAGCACACGTTGTTTGTTACAGCTGGCAAATGAGTGTGCAAATAACGACATAGCTCGAGTTATTAAGCATGATTTTTATGTAGATGACTTGAACACAGGGTCATCATGTAGAAGTCACTTAAAGGAAGTTGTACATGGGGTAGTCAAAAAATTAGAAGAAGCACGTTTTCATTTACGAAAATTTCGCACCAATGTACCTGAAATCTTTGATGGATTAGAAATCGTAGACCAATCCCAAGACTTTAGCAAGGATTCCAGTGTACTAGGTTTAAAATGGTCGCCTAGGGCTGATAATATTCAGTTCACTGCGAATATTTTACTTGAATGCTCAGAAATTACTAAAAGGACCATTCTCTCCACTTCATGCAAAATATTTGATCCTTTGGGCTTATTGTCAGCATGTACGATTATTCCCAAAACCTTAATTCAACATTTGTGGCGCTTTAAAAGCGATTGGGATGATCCAGTACCTAGCGACGTTAAAGCAAAGTGGGAGCAATTTATAAATTATATTAACTGTCTTGCAAAGTTAGTAATACCTAGAAACGTTTTAACTTCGAATCCAGTTCAAATTCAGATACATTGTTTTACAGATGCCAGTGAAGTAGCCTACGGGGCTTGTATCTATGTTAGATCAACAGACAGTTCTACTGGAGTTGTTCAAGTTAGACTGTTGACTGCAAAGGCAAGGGTTAGCCCAATTAAGCCCGAACTGACAATCCCTAGATTAGAGTTGATGGGCGCTTTACTCGGCGCACGTTTATATCAAAAGGTTAAGTCTTCCCTAAGAATTCCTGTTTCACGATCTATATACTGGTGTGATTCGACTATAGTTTTAGGGTGGTTAAAAACACAACCGAAGACGTTGAAAACATTTGTGTGTAATAGAATTCATGAAATAAGAAACTTAACTGATGAATCATCATGGCGTCATATACCTACCAGTTGTAATCCTGCTGACTTAGCGTCACGAGGAGTGCCTCCTAATCAGCTGGCTGGCAATACATTATGGTGGAATGGCCCATCTTTCCTACTTCAACCTGAGAATGAATGGCCTTCATTTAATACACGTTGTCACGAACTACCTGAAATTAAAAAATGCATGAAAGTAGAATGTGTGAATGAAATCGTTCCGTTTGAAAGGTTTTCTAAACTTTGTAAGCTTCAGAGAGTGTTTGCATACTTACTTCGGTTTTATAATAACTGTAAATCAGTTTTAAAGTCAGCCTCAAATAATAGAATCAATGGTCAACTTACAGCTATAGAGCTACAAAAATCATTAACGTTTCTGGCTAAGCAGTCACAAAATGAATCTTTTGCTGCAGATATTCAATCACTTTTATCTTCAAAATTCTTACCTTCTAAGTCAAATATCTTACCGTTAAGTCCATTTCTTGATGAGAATAATATTTTGCGGGTTGGAGGTCGCATCCAAAATGCTTCACATTGTTCGTATGAAAAAATACAACCGATATTAGTAGATTCGAAACATACATTTACTAGACTTTTATTTGAAGCAGAGCACATTCGCTTGCTACACTGTGGGCCACAACAATTGTTAAGCTCGATACGGGATAATTTTTGGCCAATCGGCGGTCGAGCTCTAAGTAGCAAAACAGTTAATAAATGTATTAAATGTAAGCGTCTAAAGGCACAGACTTACCAACCATTTGAGAACTGTGGCACAGATTTTGCAGGACCATTTTTAATTTCCAGCCGCAAGGGTCGTGGAGCAAGAACCACAAAGTGTTACTTATGCATTTTTTGTTTGTATGTGCACAAAGGCAGTGCACCTCGAGGTTGTGAGTGATCTTAGCACTAATGCCTTTCTGTTGTGTTTGCGTAGGTTTATCGCTCGTAGAGGGAAACCTCAAACTATCTTTTGTGACAACGGTAGAAACTTTGTGGGGGCAAACAACGAACTCCGAAAATTACGTAAGTCTTGCGAACCAGCAGTGGATGAATTTTCAGCCACTGAGGGCATAACATTTAAGTTTTCACCGGTTTACGCGCCAAATTTTGGTGGTATATGGGAAGCGGGAGTAAAGGCCGCTAAATTTCATTTAAAACGCGTTGCCGGCAACAGTAGTTTAACGTTTGAGGAGCTAACCTAACTGTTCACTCAAATCGAGGCAATTTTAAACTCACGGCCATTAACGCCTCTCTCTGCGGGTCCTTCTGATCTCAGACCATTAACTCCTGGCCACTTTTTGATTGGTCGTCCGCTGACGGCGCTACCATCGCCCATCACTGACAGGATTAGCGTCAATCGCTACCAGCTTCTCGCACGTCTAAGACACCACTTCTGGCGGCGGTGGACGAAGGAATTCCTGTCTAACTTGCAGCAGCGAGTGAAGTGGCGAAATCAAGGCAATGCTGCGAAGATTGGCGATATGGTCGTAGTTAAAGATGACAGCTTACCACCATTGAAATGGCTCATGGGACGCATCCAGAACCAATATCCTGGCCCTGATGGTATAACTAGGGTCGTCGACGTTTATACGACAAAGGGTGTTCTAAGGCGAGCACTCACTAAGATCTGCCCTCTTGAAGAAGATCCTAAGGGGCCTCTTGAAAGGTGTCCTTCCAAGGCGGGGGAGAATGTTTAAGCGTGGACTTTGCTCAACACTAATAGCTGCGGCGAGCGGCTCAGCGAGTGGGGATGCAGCCGTCGTCGACACTACGCATTCTAATCGACTCAGCGACACAGCGCTAAATACACATAAACCTATTATATCGACAATCATTGTACTCATCCAAATTTTTGTAATATATGCAAAGATCAAACTTTCAAGCGCTTATTATTTTCACCAAACACGCAAGGAGCTAAACACTCCGATTCAATGGTTCGGACTGCTGTTGGCGACACGAAACCCTCCCCCATCACCGTCGGGGTACACCAGGGTTCGGTCCTTAGTCCGCTTCTGTTCAGTGTAATATTAGACGAATTGTCGGACAGCATCAGAAACCCGCATGAGCAGCCTCCATGGTTGCTCATGTATGCTGACGATATTGCGCTGGCAGACGCGGACAGGGGCAGATTGGTGCGACGTGTAAAGGCGTGGAAGGAGACGCTTGAGAACGGCGGTCTGAAACTAAATGTGGCGAAGACCGAGTACTTGGCACTAAACTCGACAGATCCCACATCCGTCCGCATAGGCGGTGATTTGGTCGACCGCACGGACCAGGTTAAATACCTGGGATCTGTTTTTCACACGTCCAGTGACATCGATTGCGATGTCAAGTCACGCATTACTGCCGCGTGGGCCAAATGGCGGGAGATGACCGGTGTCATTTGTGACCCTAAAATGCCGATCCGGTTGAAGGGACAGGTCTACAAAACCATTATTAGACCTGTCCTTTTACATGGCAGTGAGACGTGGCCGATATTGGAGCAACACAAGCAGGAGCTGCGTGTCACGGAAATAAACTGGGACAGACGCTCGGATGATGATGATTTGAAAAAAAAATCGTAATATTTTATTTTATCATTATGACATATTTAGTTCCTATCACAATCGGTTCTTTTCTGTATATTACTTCTACAAAATAATGTCGATGTTTCACATCTGCCAGGCGTCCCGTGACGGCTCACATTTTTTTTCGACATGTGAAAGAAATTGAAAATTGGCAAAACCATACTGTAAGCCGTTCTTGAACAGTTGACACTGCAGCATCTACGTCCAAAGTTCCTGTTGGAAAATGATCTCAATTTATAATTTTTCACGCCGGAACCATCAACGGGTTTGTAACTCTCATGACTTTTGCGTCCAAAACCACTGGAGACTACCATGAAGAAATGAAAGGAGAAAAGTTTTCCTCAATGAATGGCGTAGATGCAAACATAAATATGTTAAAAGCGAAGTAAGTCTATTAAAAGAAAACAAACCAACCAAGATCCGATACGTCATTGACGAAATAGCATTAGAACATAGGCACAGAGTTATACGGTTACCGGCTTACTATTGTGAGTATTATGCAATTGAGTTGGTGTGGGCTATACTGAAAGAAACTAAAGGAGACTGGAAAAAGGTTGTGAGTAGAACTGTTAAATTATATTAAAGAAGATTATAAAAGAGATGTGAAAATAGAAAATATCATAGAAAACGAACTTATAATTAATGTAGGTGATGATAGCAGTGACGACAGTAAAAATAGCAGTATGAACAAATCTGATTAAATACGGCCTTTTGTTGCACCTTTTTTTATGATATTTCAAATCATTATTGTAATATGTTAAAAACTGCCATCATAGCGTGCCGCTAGTATAGATATGACTATACACATGGTAAATATCCCGTTAATAGTATTAATTTTCGTAATGTGATTCGGATGTAGAACGGCGAGTAGCTGCCGGAAACAAAGTTAACGGTGCTTTGTCCCAGTTAGTAAAGCGACAAAGCATCGTAAAAGAAGCACGAATGGCGATTCATAACGCAGTGCTAGTGCCAACTTTGCTTTACGGTAGTGAAACCTGGGTATGTCAGCAGATGCATGAAAGTACATTGAATGCTGTGGAGATGCGATCAATTCGAAAATTGTGCGGCGTTACCTTGGCCGACCGAATACGTAACGAAGTGATACGCAATATGGCAGGTTTGAATGAAAGTGTCAGCGTTAAGCTTGAAAAGGGCGTGCTCCGTTGGTTTGGACACGTCCAACGAATGAGTGAGGAACGATTGACGAAGAATATATATTGTTCAAAAGTAGAGGGTAGAAGGAGTCAGGGAAGGCCGAGACTTTCATATGAAGACCACGTGAGCAGATTGCTCAAAAACGGAAAGGTCAAAAGTACTCGGATACCCAGACGTGCGTGTATGAAGCGATTGATGAATCTCGAAGAAGCGAAAGAAGTATGCATGGATCGCGAAGCCTGGCGATCTGTCCTCTCTGACTACCCCGTCAGGGATACAGCGTGAAGATAGTTAGTTAGTTTTTTTTTTTAGTAATTTTCGTAATGATGCGTAGGTTTAAAATCATATAAAATACGAATTGATTGATGTAAATATTTACGAAAATATAAATACTGAAGACAAGGCTGTATGGACAAAGTTTCATTTGCTTGCCCAAGATAGGCGAAGACAATTAATGTCATTAATGTCAAAATGGAACAACCTCAAATTTAATGCTGAAAAGAGGGCGGGAATCTTTGGATTTGGCGGTCGCGGTTTTTTAACAAATTTAATTTATGTTGTGGATTGGTCAAAATTACTGTAAATATTTTTGATATAGTGTGTAAATATATTTAATACGTTGTAAATATATTGTAATTTAGTAGTTTCAATTGCTATATTTATATATATTGTGTTATTCATAACTCCGTGTATGGGGTAAGTTCTTTTTAAATATTATGGGTGATCCTGAAGATCCAGGGGGGACAGCCCCTGATATTGGATATGCTGTAACAATTGGTAACAGCGCCATCAACACTGATGGGAGTATGGATACTGATTGTTCTACCATCAGTGTTGGAGGTGCTGTAAAAAAAAAGGAGATATCGATTAGACGAGGTCATAATGACTGCAATTGCTCTTTAGATTCACTAGACATACAAAAAAGCTATAATTTAAGAGATAATACTACACCTGAAGTCCTACTTAATAATGTAAACCAAATATCAGTAATCATCATTCTCCGCATCCATTATTGCAAGGCCATTGTTCATACAATCAGACATATCCCCGTTCATAGTTCACATTCAGAAAAAAACACTGTTACCTGATGACAACTCATCACTTCATCCAATATCTTTTGGGAGATATCTAAAAAGACATCCATTTAAAAATATTATTGATGGAAGCCTTAAAAGGATAGGAAGGAATAGACTATCCTTAGAATTTAAGAACTATCAAGATGCATAACTATTCTTTGGGTCATCTATAATAGAAGAAAACCACTTTAAAACATTCATCCCCACATTCTGAGTAACGCAAATGGGTTTTGTAAGGGGTATACCAACTGAATGGACAGACGAGGACATTATTAACAATATTAACTTTCCATATGGCTGCGGAAAGATCATAAAAGTAAGGAGGATAAATAGGAGAATAACCATTAATAATACTTCAGAAATAAAACCAACTAAGGTCTGTTGTAATCACTTTTGATGGCTAGGTTTTACCTAAACATGTATATATGTGCTACAATGCACTACCAGTTAGTTTATATAATATATATCCAACAATACAATGTTTCCACTGCTGTCGTTTTGGGCATGTCAAAACCCAGTGCCGGTCACGTCCAAGATGCTTCAAATGTGGACAGGACAAATCCGGTGATACTTGTAATGTCGAGGAGGAAAATATCCAAAGTATTCTATGCAGAGGTCTTCATATGGCAACGAGCAAAAAGTGTCTGGAATTTCAAAGACAAAAGTCCATTAAAGAAACAATGGCTAAAAGCTGCATTTCTTATGCAGAGGCCTCAAAACAACATGCACCCATCTCCAGAATATCTTATGCTGATGCTGTACTCTCTTCTAATTCCCAGCCCCAAATGACATCGTATGTCCCAAAATCTTCAATACAAACCCAAGCACACACACACGCACATAGAAAAACAGTATTTCTAAGGTCAAAGCCTAAAGTGAAAACTTCTGCAGGCTATGATGTTGATGCTCATCGTAGAGATCGATGAGCATCAACAATTTACGATATACCGTCACCCTCAAATGGCTGAGCCCTGCCTTTGGGTAACGAGGAGTTGTCCGACCCCTCCATTAAGGAATTAATTTTAGCTTTAATGAAAACACTTTCACAATCAAAATACATTCAACTGTCCAACGCTGCTTCTGAAAATAATGATAAGTAATATATGTCCTTGTGATCCGTAATCGTCTAGTGGTTAAATTTTAAAAATAATAATTAATTGTTTGATAATACTTTATGAAATCTCTGAAAAATACAATGAACGAACATACAAAAGATGAATGGTGAATTATTATCTTAAAGTAAAGAATAGTTTGGATACTGCAAATAAAGTCTCATGCATTCTGACCTGGTATAACTGGCTCGAACTAATTTCTAGTTGTAGGCGATTCAGGCTCGATTCTGGGTCCTGTAAATTTTAATTGACCTATGAGACTAGCCTTTGTCTATACTACATTACCCCAATGTGCGTCCCGTCAAGTATAACACAATTTAAGTTTATTCCGACAGATTTTGGTCTAAAAGATTAATTCAAATAGAAGTCGCAGTGTAGTGAGTTGTTTAATGTGACAATTTGTAGTTCTCCTGATAGTAGGACGAAGTAATTCTGGATAAATGTACTCAACAGTAAATACTGGTTTTGAAGCATAGCACTTAACGTGCTGACGTGGAGCCTATGGTATCATACTCCGTATAGAAGTCTAGTAGTTTGATATGGAATAATAGGTCATATTTAAGACTGAGCGTATTAAAATAGCTTAATAAGTTAAGCTTTCAAAGTGTTACATTTGAATTTGAGACGTGTGTGTAATTAGAGCTCATGATAATTTTAATCAAGTTAATCATGACTAAGCCAGTTACATCACAACTAAGGAACTCCCCTCGTCGCGAGGATTTTCGTCATCACTACAGTGGCCAAACTGTGTTAGACTTTCCCCGGAGGTGTTTTAACCTCATAAATCGTCCTGTGCATGAATAAACATTTAGCCTCAAACATCATGGTAAGAGAAAAATTATATTAACTCGCATTACTTTACAGCCAGTGAGATAATTTAGAATAAAGTTGTATGTACGCTCTGTGTTCCATATCGCCTCGAAGTGTGGCTAATATCTAGTAGAAATTGACACTGATTAAATACATTCAGCATTTAATTTAGTCTTTATCTGAAGTCTAGCACTTAAACGTACTAGCATGAAACTTAGAACCTCATATTAATTATGAAAGGTCATAGTTGGATAGTTTGATGTATGAAAGGTCATATTAGAAGACTAGCGCATTATAGCAGCTTAAATAAATTAAGCTTACTAAATAATACTTTTGAAGTCTAGGCACATGTGAAGCTGGAATCTGGATCATTTTGTATCAAGTTCATGACTAAGCCAGATAACATCATAACTAGGAACTTCCCACGTTGCAGGTTCAATCATAGATATCCCCCGAGAACTTATTTACAGCTTCATAAATCGTCCTGTTTGTGTGAGTATTGTAGCGTCAAACGCCATGTCTCAATAATATTGTTACGCCGGCGGACTAGTGAACAACTTTAAACGTAATTTTCTGGGCCTTGGGAATGTTTTCAGCAGGCTGAAAAGCGGTTTCAGGCCGTTTCCGAGGAGGCTCTATCACATACCAAATTATCCGAATTTGACCCCAGTTGCCGTTGTTTTCAGGCGCCTGAAACATGTTTTCAGTTCGTTTCAGGCCACCCGCTATCACATGACATCATAACCTGAAAACCCCTTTTCTGGCGTTTTCAGGACCCCTTATGGGCCTTTGAAGCCCACTTCAGTATATAGCGTAATTTCATGAAAGTGTGACAAGGATAGCAGTATTAGAAAGAGAGAGCTCATTCAGAATATTCCAGAGCTATTAGACAGGGATAGCACTATTAAAAAGAGATAGCTACACTAAGAACATTCTAGAACTATGTGACAGAGATAGCACCAGAAGGGACAGCAATAGGTCGAGAACCTTCCGGCACATACCGAAGGAGCAACTAGTATCGTGTGGAACATTCTAGAGATGTACTCGATTGTAGGTACCGAACGAATTCTCCCGATATTCCAGAACATTACTAGGCGTATATAAAGCCGAGCTCGCGGCTACAGGACAGTCTCCTTAGAGGTAGCGAACAGTGCGAATCGAAGTGATCGAAGCTAAATAGTGCGATACTGTTACAGTGCAATTATCTAAGCGAAGAATTTGTGTTTAGTGTGTTCAGTGGCGATTATTAATAGTGGTTTTACAGTTTTTATTTAGATTTATTAAAGTGTTTCTTTTAAATTTGTGGTATTAGTGCAATTCCTATTAGTACCCACCCTACGAACGTAACAATATTTATGTGTATTCGAATTATCGTGGTTTGTAGTCGTTGAATAGTTGTGCACGTCGACTCAAATAGTAGTGTTTGGTGGTGATGTACGCTAGGTTACCTATATCTCCTCGAAGTTAGCCAAAATCTAGTAGGATTCGACACAGATTAAATGTACGCAGCATTTAATTCAGTCAAAGGAATAATTTTGTAACATAATAATAATAATATCAAATAATCGCACATTTCAGAGAGATGAGCGGTGGGTGTATAGAAATTGGGAGCAACCAGATACTGTGGGTGACATGCATTTACCAGATACTGAAGCTACGAACTCATTTTGGCGTAGTATTTGGTCAGTGCCTGTCACCCATACAGAAGGTGAATGGATGCGAGATGTCAAGCGAATGTGTGACTCTATTAATCCAATGGAGCCAACATCAATTACATCTGATGATGTTGCTAATGCAGTCCGTCAACTTCCTAATTGGAAATCTGCAGGACCAGACGGACTGCACAATTTTTGGCTAAAGTGGCTACGGAGTTCACATAGTCGTTTGGCATCTCAATTTCAATCATCTTTGGAATCTGGGTTGCTTCCAAGTTTTATGACCACTGGAGTAACCCACCTGCTTGTCGGGTGGTACCATGGACCCCAAAAATTATAGACCTATAAAGTGTCTTCCCACGTTATACAAACTTCTTACATCTATTCTGAGAGTAAAAATAAACTCTCATATAACAGAAAATTCCATCCTGTCAGACTCTCAGAATGGATGTAGGACTGGGGCCCGTGGTACTAAAGAACTTCTTATTATTGATACGACTATTAGCCAACAGCTTCGTCGTAAACGAAGGGATTTAGCGACATCTTGGATAGACTATAAGAAGGCTTATGACTCCGTGCCACATTCATGGCTTATGAGGGTGCTAGAGTTGTATAAGATTGATGCAACTCTATGCACCTTCTTGGAGACATGTATGGGGCAATGGAGTACGGTCCTTCGCTATCCGGGATGTCGAAAAATTCTTGGTGACGATGAACCTTTAAAGATAAAGAGGGGTATTTTCCAGGGTGACAGTTTGAGTTCTTTGTGGTTTTGTCTAGCACTTAACCCTCTCAGTACAATATTAGAGGGTTTAGGGCTGGGCTATCATTTGCAGAGAAGTGGTCAAGTTATATCCCACCTCTTTTACATGGATGATTTGAAACTCTTTGCCTCCAACGATATCCAATTGAAAGCCTTACTAAAAGCAACTGAAAAATTTAGTAATTCTATCAAAATGGAGTTTGGTGTAGATAAATGTGCAACTATGCATGTTAAAAGAGGTAAGATTGTGGAATCTGAAGGCATGGAACTTTCAGATTCCACAAAACTTAGATCCCTTTCTGCCAATGAAACCTACAAATATTTGGGTATGTCACAGGCATTAGGAATTGATGACAGGGGTATGAAACAATCATTGGTGGAGCGTTTCTAGGGCCGCCTGAAGAAAGTACTGAAAAGTCTTTTATCGGGTGGAAATAAGGTTCGCGCTTTTAATGATTGGGTCATACCATTGTTAACCTACTCCTTTGGCATACTCAGATGGAATCAAACTGAGTTGGACACCTTCGACAGAAATGTTCGTACTCTGCTTACTACATACAGAATGCACCATCCACGTTCGTCTATTATGAGGTTGTATATCCCGCGGATGTTTGGGGGTCGAGGCTTCTTGAATGTTAAGACTCTCCACAACCGCGAGATATGCAACCTTAGAGAATATTTTCTGTCAGCGAATATGGGTATGCATCGGTGTGTGGTAGCAGTAGATAATGGACTTACCCCGCTTAGTCTGGCTAAAGAGACCTGGCGCAAACCTGTTATACTCACTACTGATGAACGCAAAGAGATATGGAAGAGTAAGGAGCTGCATGGACGATTTTTTCGGGCCCTATATGGGTCCGATGTAGATTTAACAGCATCTGTTTCCTGGCTACGGTTTGGGGACCTCTTTGGGGAAACTGAAGGTTTTGTCTTTGCAATTACAGACGAAGTAGTAATGACGAATAACTACCGAAAGTATATTCTGAAGGATGGTACGATTGACATTTGTCGGGCATGTCATCGTCCGGGTGAATCTTTAAGACATATTATTTCTGGTTGTTCTCGTCTTGCTAACGGGGAGTATTTGCATTGACACAATCAAGTAGCCAGGATTGTCCATCAGCAACTAGCTCTTAAGTATAAACTTGTGGATTTGGAGGTGCCCTATTACAGGTATGTACCCGACCCAGTTCTTGAAAATGGTCGTATCACACTGTACTGGGATCGATCTATCATTACTGACAGGACTATTGTTGCCAATAAGGCTGATATAGTGGTGATAGATCGATTAGAGCGTCGCGCAATGATTGTTGATATTACCATCCCACATGATGAAATCTCGTGAAAGCAGAAAAAGAAAAACAATTGAAATATTTGGACTTGGCTCACGAGATTGTTGACATGTGGGATGTGGATTCGGCAATCATTGTCCCGATAGTCGTATCAGCACATGGGTTGTTTGCCAAGAGCCTCGACCAACATCTTATGAGACTCGCGTTAGGCAGTTGGATCAAGGGTTTGATGCAGAAGGCAGTTCTCCTCGACACGGCACGCATTGTCAGGAGGTTCCTATCTCTGGAGCCCTAACCACCGGTTGCTTGGTCCCTGTACCCGATATCGGTGGGCCACTACTTTTTATATTTTTAAATGTATTTACTTTAGATATATTTAAAAATTTAATTTGTATGTCTGTATTGTAAATAAAGAGAATAATAATAATAATAATATATGCTTTATTGTACACCAAGAATAGCTATTACAGATTAGTTATTATGATATAAATCAAGTACAATGGGCGGCTTTATTGCAAGCAGCAATCTCTACCAGGCAACCTTTAGATAGACAGGACTGTGTGAAAGTTTAATTTTGGGTTTCAAGTTTGGTGACAAATAATATTTTATAAATTACATTAAACATAATATATACCAATATTTTCGAAAGTACATACGCAAATAAATACATACATACATACACATATAAATACATACATACATACACATATAAATACATACATGCACATATAAATACGTATATACATACATACACTTGCCCAATATACATAAGAAAGAAGGTCAGCGTACAAATAGCTTATATTGAAAGTTAAAATTCTTTCACTCTGACTTTAAACGATCCCAAGGTTTGAGCTCGTCTGATAGTAACTGGTAGTGCATTCCACAGTCGCGCTGCTTCAACAGTAAAAGATTTATCAACGAAGTTTGTTGAATGTACCGGTATATGCAGTCTCAAGTTGTGCGATGATCTCAGGAACCTTGAGGGCGTGTCACCTAGGAACTCAAAGCGTTCCTTGAGGTAAGAGGGAGCTAGTGGGTTAAATAATATATTATATAGCATAGAAAGGATATGAGTATTTCGTCGAAGGCGAATCGGGAGCCACTTGAGTTGGTTGCGGTATTCAGAAATGTGGTCATATTTGCGTAACCCAAATATAAACCTAATACAGAAATTTTGAAGGTTCAAGTTTATTTAGTTGCTCCTCCGTAATATCAAGATAGCTGGCGTCAGCATAGTCTAATATTGGAAGTAGTAATGACTGCGCAAGCGAAATTTTTGTTGGAATCGGGAGGAGGCCACGCAATCTTCGCAACGAGCCTGCCGAGGCAAACAATTTACGATTAACTTCAATCACAATTTGTTACTCTAAAAGCTTCGTGTATGTCATTGAGTCCAGCTTGTGAGTAGATTTGCAGATCGTCTGCATAAAGGTGGTAGGACGAAACTAATTGTTTTGTAATGGAATTAATGAATATTGCAAATAATAGAGGAGATAAAACGCCACCCTGCGGTACACCAACAGAGATATTGTTCCAGGAGGAAACTGCGTCATCAATGCAAATACGTTGTCGGCGACCAGTCAGGTAATTGCGAAACCAATCAATCACTGGTGGAGATATGTTAATAGAGCGTAGAATCTCAAGCATAATACGAAAATCAACTGTATTAAAAGCATTACTGAAGTCGAGAAGCGTCAGTAATGTAAGCCTTCCGTTCTCCATGCCCATTCTTATATCATCTGTAATATTAATAAGAGCAGTAACTGTACTATGCCCCGGGCGAAATCCTGATTGATAGGAGTTAAAAAGATAGTTTTTACTGAGAAAGGAGTTAAGTTGTGTGTGAACGAGACGTTCAAGAACTTTAGATAGAAAAGGTAAGATAGAAATAGGACGGTAGTGACAGAAAGACGAAGGGCTAGACTTTTTAGGTAAGGGTATAATTTGAGCTTCCTTCCACATCGATGGGAAAACACCACTGGAAATTGAATGATTCAGAATATTACAGATGATTGGCAACACTACATCAAGAACAGGAAGGATCATGTTGCGGCTAATGCAGTCGTTGCCGACTGCATTAGACGCTATAGATGTTATGCTCTTCTTAACATCACAGGCCGTGAATTGATCAAATGCGAAAGATTGATATTTGGGAGTTGGAAGCTGTGAAAGACAATTAAGTGTGTTAGTTTTGGTAGTATCGTCAAAACTCGAAAAAGATGAGAAGTGCTTATTTAAAGCATCGAGATCAATATTCTTTGAATTTATATCTTGTTTTGTCTTACCAACTCCCAAGGTTCTAAGAAATTTCCATATTTTAGCAGGATCTCCGTTTTCTATGGATGTTTGAATGTGCTGGCGTTGTGCATTCCTACACACCTTATTGCAGAGATTTCGTATTTTCACATATCTCTCTCGGTTATATTCATTAGGTTGAATATAACCTAATGAATTATTCCGCATATAATATAGCGTACTAACATAGTTAGTACGCTACATTAATTCAGTTGTCATTTGTAATCGGAAGCTCGTCGCATCATCAATAATACTTGTTCTTATAATATCTAGACCAAAACCATACCGGACAACGTACATTGTTGTTATCTAATTAAATCAGCTAATCGTTCTGTCGTGAAGCTAAATTTAATTCATCCTACGTTATTAATATTTTACGATGTTGTAAATTATTTAACCAATGTTTTAATTTACGTAAAATCTGAAGTTCAAGGATTACAAATGTATATAATATACAAATAGGTATCTAAAAATAAATTCTACATGCACAACCTCTTATCTAAAAATCACACACATGCACATAAACAAATTTCATACATTTCAGTACATAAGATACGTATATTTTATTATAATATAATCTGTTTATATCTGACCCGATGAGACTCATAACAATGCTCAATCAATGATATCTTCGTATTTAATTAATTAATTTTAGTATTTAACTATACGTTCATGAGAAAATTCATAATCAAACACTAAATAATCTCAGCTTATTGATTTATTTGCACACTGAATTATCTAGATATATTTTAATAAATCAAAAAAACAAATCTAATAGTTAATCTTAAAAGCATTCAAAGTTTTAATCCATTTACCTTGAAATATTAAATTTAATTCGAATAACAGAATATCTAATAGACATTAAATGATTTCAATAAGTAACAAAAGATATTTAATAGGAATAATTAGAAACAAAACCAATCTCAGTAAATACCAAAAGATAGTCTCATTAGGTAATTATACTTAACTAGCTGACCCGCGCGGCTTCGCCCGTGACATACTTCGAACTCCCGTCAGTTTATCAGTCACGCCTTTATTCCCGTCGCTCCCTTTAAATCCCGTCGTTTATTACTTTTACAATAATGTATGAATATTACCCCGATTTGTTCATTACTGCTCTGCTCCTCAGGGTAGTAGCGTGATTATATAGCCTTTAATCAGTCTCGCCTTTATTCCCGTCGATCCCGTCGTTTATTAATTTTACAATAATGTATGTATATTGGCCCGATTTGTTGATTACTGCTCCGCTCCTGAGGGTAGTAGCGTGATGATATAGCCTTTTATCAGTCATGCCTTTATCCCCGTCGCGCCTATTTAATCCCGTCGTTTATTACTTTTACAATAATGTATAAATATTTGCCCGATTTGTTGATTACTGCTCCGCTCCTCAGGGTAGTAGCGGGATGATATAGTCTTTTATTAGTCACACCTTTATTCCCGTTGCGCCTATTTAATCCCGTCGTTTATTACTTTTACAATAATGTATGAATATTGGCCCGATTTGTTGATTACTGCTCCGCTCCTCAGGGTAGTAGCGAGATGATATACCCTTTTATCAGTCACGCCTTTATTCCTGTCGCGCCCATTTAATCCCGTCGTTTATTACTTTTACAATAATGTATGAATATTGGCCCGATTTGTTGATTACTGCTCCGCTCCTTAGGGTAGTAGCGTGATGATATAGCCTTTTATCAGTCACGCCTTTATCCCCGTCGCTCCCATTTAATCCCGTGGTTTATTATCTACTTTTACAATTGTGTATGAATATTTGCCCGATTTGTTGATTACTGCCCTGCTCTTTAGGGTAGTAGCGTGATAATATAGCCTATGAGACGCGAGGACTTCGCAGAGCTCGCTCGCTATTGGCTAGTCGCGCATGCGTAAATCGCAAATCATCGGCCATTGTAATTAAAAAAAAATAACAATAAAATGATTATAGTAAGTTAACCTTAAAAGATAGACATATGCTGTCGCGGACTTTATTTTAGAACATTTAAAGGGAAATAATTATGTAATACATAGTTTTTGCGTAACTTTAATCGTTTACGCAGCGTTCGCAACGGAAGCTATCAAAGGGAATATTTTGTCCCCGATTTTGCCACATTTATCATTGCTGTTCCGCACCTATTGGTTGTAGCGTGATGCTATATAGCCTATAGCCTTCCTCGATAAATGGACTATTCAACACAAAAAGAATTTTGCAAATCGAACCTGTAGTCCCTGAGATTAGCACGTTCAACCAAACAAACAAACAAACTCTTCAGTATTATAATATTAGTATAGATAGGAAGAATCATAAACAATAGGCAATTCTCAATAAATACCAAATGGTACTCAAATCGGAATAAATATAAACAAACGGCAGTCTCATTAAGGAATTATACTTAACTTATAGGCAGCTAGCTAGTTTCACACAAACACTAGACCTTAATTCGCAGGCCTTTCTATGAATATCTATCAAGACAATTGTGTCTTGTCGGCGCCACGAATGCAACTGAATAAAACTTTTCATGATTTGAACTCATGGTATTTTGGCCCTTTGGTCTCAGTTTTGAACAGAACAAAAAAGGTATCCCTTTTTTTTGTTTACTAAAATGCGCGCGTTCTTCAGAGAATATTATTTTAACACAAACATGTGTCAAGTGGTCACAAGACAAAATCTCAGATATCAACACAAAAGTTTAGCAGAAAAACTGTTTAAATGGTTTAGTTCCCACTTATGCGGCCAATTTTAACTAGAATTAATATTATTGTACCCACTTAATTGTAGCACTTATAAACTGCCACTCGATATCACTATTTATGTGAATATTTTCGTATTTTTAGTATTCGTGAGACCCAAAGTTAAAATATCTGCAAAAAATATAACAATTTATATCCCGAACCGCACTTGTATGCAAACCCAACGAAGTTTTTGGTAACAACCAAAAATAATAAGCCATTTATGTACTCCACTAGTTACTTTATTTATACTATAAAGGGGGGCGGTAAAGGCCGTCACAGTATGTTGTTTTCACTTCAGAGCCTGACTCTTTTGGATACATTTTATCACTTTAGACCTAACAATACTTACTATGTTCTCTCATCTTAGAATTCAATCCATACATAATCTCCACCTTCAAACCCTCGCCATATAATCATCCACTTTGATTCACTACTACGGGTAGCTGTAATCAGTGGCGTGCACAAGGATTTCGGATAGGGTATGTATGCCCCAACTACCCGAAATCCCCGCGAGAAATGAAGCACTGACTCATTGTTCTGTAAACGATCACTGATTTAAGTAACTTTTGCTGTGGCTGGTCACGGATGGGTGTGCACTTTGTGTCATTTATATTTGCGAGTGTTTCCGTGCGTTCATCACGGCAATGGGGTCACCACCTATTACGTGACACAGGAGTACATACGGTGTAAATTGGGTGTATAATATGCCTCTGCCTGCCTTCGGGGATAAGGCGTGATTGATAAACATAAATGTGAAAGTTTGTATGGATGGATGTTTGTTGTGTAAAAACAGCAACGGATTGCATTGAAACTTGGTATGTAGATAGCTAGAGACCTGGATTAACATATCTACTTACTCGTATTATCCTGATGTAGCCACGTTAACAGGAACGACGTGAGACAAACCGCGGGCGCTGCTAGCTGTAATATTATTAAAATAACTAACTCAAAATACTGAAAATAATACTAAAAAAACGTTTGGTTTCCGAAACTCTTTCATAAGACTTAGAAAGAATAAGATTAAGTACATGTGCTGAACACACGTCGAAACATACGTCGCGAGTGGGCATTTTGTCTTATTATGCTTTGAACTCCATTAACCTCAGAAGATGAAACTGACGCCCCATCGTAAATTAGAGCAACTACTTTATTTAGGCAATTAAATTCCTCTAAAAAGTTGATAATAATCGAGCTTAAAGTGACAGCTCTCCGATCAGAACTAACACCGATCTATTATTTCTGAGTCGCGAAAATATCATAAAACAAGAACTAACTGTTCGCGACCGCTGACATTCGGAGTTTCGTCCACAAAATCAGATTGTGTTATTTCTTTATTTATCTCTTCAAATGAATGAAATCAAATCATTTTGAGTTCAATTCGACAACCCCGTAAATGAAATTCCAAATAATTACCTTTATTATATGATGAAGCGTGTTCATCATGATCACGAAAAGCTAATTCTTGTTTACCGAGAAAGCAAACTACGTCTATCAATCGTTTAAAAATATTTCTATTCCTATCAACTTTTGCGTTGTGCCTATCAACGTGTAATTTGAACTGGCTATTCAAACTAGACTCTATTCTACCTTTTCCAAAAATTTTGAACTTTAAACAAGAATCTATAAGTTAACTAACTATCTTCACGCCGTATCCCTGACGGGGTAGTCAGAGAGGACAGATCGCCAGGCTTCGCGATCCATGCATACTTCTTTCGCTTCGTCGAGATTCATCAATCGCTTCATACACGCACGTCTGGGTATCCGAGTACTTTTGACCTTTCCGTTTTTGAGCAATCTGCTCACGTGGTCTTCATATGTAAGTCTCGGCCTTCTCTGACTCCTTCTACCCTCTACTTTTGAACAATATATATTCTTCGTTAATCGTTCCTCACTCATTCGTTGGACGTGTCCAAACCAACGGAGCACGCCCTTTTCCAGCTTAACGCTGACACTTTCATTCAAACCTGCCATATTGCGTATCACTTCGTTACGTATTCGGTCGGCCAAGGTAACGCCGCACAATTTTCGAAGTGATCGCATCTCCACAGCATTCAATTTACTTTCATGTATCTGCTGACATACCCAGGTTTCACTACCGTAAAGCAAAGTTGGTACTAGCTCTGCGTTATGAATCGCCATTCGTGCTTCTTTTACGATGCTTTGTCGCTTTACTAACTGGGACAAAGCACCGTTAACTTTGTTTCCGGCAGCTACTCGCCGTTCTACATCCGAATCACATCTTCCATCCGCGCTAAACATACTTCCTAAATACACAATTTCATTCACTTGTTCTAGACGTTCCTGGTTTACTCTAATCTCGCATTTAGTTCTTACGTCACCTCTTTCAAATACTAGAACCTTAGTTTTACTTGCATTCATGCGGAGACCCTTACTTTCACACCCCTCTTTCATATTAGTGACTAATGCCTGTAGGTTAGCTTCTGATGAGGCCATGAGCACCGCATCATCAGCGTACAGCAGACAGTTTACTGTAAAGTCACCCAAATTCACACCCATATTAAAATCTTTCAACTTCTGCAGGCAACTGTCCAGATACACTATGAACAGCCAGGCGGACATGACACATCCCATTTTGACGCCTGTACAGACATCAAAAAGAGGTGACACATCCCCCCCTACTCGCACGCAAGCCTTACAGTCCCTATAAAGCGACTGTATTGCCCGCAGTAGCGAGCCGTCCACACCATATCCTGGCAGCAAGTCCCACAGCGTTTCTCTCACAACGTTATCAAATGCTTTCTCTAGATCCACAAAAGCGCAGAAAACCTTCTGGCTAAGAGCCAGAAACTTTTCCGCGATCATGCGGAGAGAAAACACTTGATCCATGCAACCTCTTCCACGTCGGAATCCGCATTGAGCCTTCCATAAATACCTTTCAGACTTTTCTTGCATTCGTGCCGTTATAACCTTTGCATACACCTTACTAGCTAAGCTGACCAAGCTGATCGCCCTGTAGCTGGAGCAGTTTAGGCGCGAGCCTTTCCCTTTGTAAATAGGTACTACAACTGCTACTCGCCAGTCATCTGGGACCTCACCCGTCCGCCAGCACAAGTTGCATAACAGACATAGTGTGTCCCAGACACGCGACCCACCGTACTTGATCATCTCAGCAGTAACTCTGTCTTTTCCCGCAGCCTTACCACATTTCATACTTCTTATCGCTTGTTCTATTTCTTTCATACTAATGACTTCAATGACATCGGGATCCGGAGCATCGAAGTGAGCTCCACTTCCCGATGTGGCATCTCTGTCTTTTCTTGCATACATCTTTCCATAATATTCACTCCATCTCTGCAGGACGTCACTTTGGTCTGTTAGGACGTCATTGTTAACACTAAGCACTTTATTCATACTGCAGATTGCCGAACAACTCCGGGTCTTGCCTACCTCTTTCCAGAAGAGTTTGGCATTATCCCGGAAATTGGACGACAACCTTTCATCCGCTTTCATTCTGCACCTTTCACGAGCTTCTTCTATCAGTGCCTTCGTGTTAACTTTCTGCAGCTTGTATCTCTCTTTCATATTAAAATCATTCCGCGAGGCTAAGTAGTCTAGCCATGCTTTCTTCTTCATTCGAACTGCTTCTTTCACTTCCTCATTCCACCATGCATCACGATTATTACTACTGCCTCTTTTCGTTTCTCCACACACTTCCACAACGGCATTTATCATACTGTCCCTAAGGTTCTGCCATACACTTTCCACATTCTCACTGCTTACATTGACGTCGTCAAGCTTTTCGGCTACCCTTTCATTATATTTATCCCTAATGGATGCATCCTGCAGCTTCCGGCTTTTGATGCTAATAGTCGGCCCAGGTTCAGGACACTCGGTACGATGACGCCAACCCGCGAACAGACCCCTAATCCTAGTTATGACTAGGTAGTGGTCTGATCCCAGCTCAGCGCCTCGATAAACCCTCGTGTCCATCACCTGTTTACGGAGCCGACTATCCATTAGGAATTGATCTATCATGCTTCTCTTTGACTTACATCTCCTCGTATACATATGAATTTGTTTGTGGTTGAACATTGTGTTCGCCACAAACAAATCCTTTTCCTTACAAAATGCCAGTATTAGCTTGCCAGCGTCGTTCACCCTTTTATCCCCATACTTCCCGAGTACCGACTCGAAACCATCGCGAGCGGTACCCACCCATCCATTTAAGTCTCCACATACTATAAGTCTTTCATTTCCTTCTATCACATTTAGAGCTTCTCTCATACTCTCCCAGAAGTCCTCTAGCTTTCAGCTAAAATTCCAACCCCCCGACTGCCATGCTCGCTCTCTGGTACTCCAGACCAAAGCGCGAGCATCCCACCCGGGAGCTCCAAGACTTCGCTGCCCTTGCGCTTGGTCTCTGTCAAGCACACTGCATCTAACTTACTCTCATTCATAACATCCATCAACTCATGCATCTTATCTGTCATTCCTCCCCTAACATTCCACGCAGCTACCCTGCACTCCATCCTCCACTTCCCGCCGTGTCGGGCCGCGCGTGTAAGTTGGCGGTCCCCTACGCCGCTCTGGCACACACTTTTCGCACCAGCGGGGACGAACTGGTGCGCGTCGCCTCGGGGGCACGCCCTAGCAGTAATCGCCCTGGTGGCACTCGTGTTGGAGTCTATAAGTTCAAACCTATAAGTTTTTCCGACAAATCGTGTTTAGCAGCCGCTTTGTAAAAAATATTGAAATCTAAATACCCGATAAAAGACCAGACATTATATTTATCCTGTTTTGAAATTAATATACAAGGAAAACAAAATAATTTATTTGTGTGTACGAGTACACAGCCCGCTAGCCAGTTATAATAATCGTAATACTTTTTATTAAAATAACGTATACTATATTACCTTTCTTTTTAAATAGATTCAAATCGCGAACAGAACGTCCTCTGACAATAAAATTGTTTTTTTTTTCATGAAACGACAACGTCGAGAAAACACGAGTTTTTAATTTAAATAAACACACTTCACCAGCACAGATCTCACAGCTATAATTTTCCATAATTCACAGTAATTCTAGTAAACTAAGTAATTAATTAATAATTAGATATCAAACATTAATACTAATGATAAAATTATATGTAGTTGCAGTGCGGTATACAGTAACGTCACTTACCCCACTAATTGAATGCAAGTAAAACTAAGGTTCTAGTATTTGAAAGAGGTGACGTAAGAACTAAATGCGAGATTAGGGTAAACCAGGAACGTCTAGAGCAAGTGAATGAAATTGTATATTTAGGAAGTATGTTTAGCGCGGATGGAAGATGTGATTCGGATGTAGAACGGCGAGTAGCTGCCGGAAACAAAGTTAACGGTGCTTTGTCCCAGTTAGTAAAGCGACAAAGCATCCTAAAAGAAGCACGCATTGCGATTCATAACGCAGTGCTAGTGCCAACTTTGCTTTACGGTAGTGAAACCTGGGTATGTCAGCAGATGCATGAAAGTAAATTGAATGCTGTGGAGATGCGATCACTTCGAAAATTGTGTGGCGTTACCTTGGCCGACCGAATACGTAACGAAGTGATACGCAATATTTTGCACGCACGTTTGAATGAAAGTGTCAGCGTTAAGCTGGAAAAGGGCGTGCTCCGTTGGTTTGGACACGTCCAACGTATGAGTGAGGAACGATTGACGAAGAATATATATTGTTCAAGAGTAGAGGGTAGAAGGAGTCAGGGTAGGCCGAGACTTACATATGAAGACCACGTGAGCAGATTGCTCAAAAACGGAAAGGTCAAAAGTACTCGGATACCCAGACGTGCGTGTATGAAGCGATTGATGAATCTCGAAGAAGCGAAAGAAGTATGTATGGATCGCGAAGCCTGGCGATGTGTCCTCTCTACCTGTCCTACTACCCCGTCAGGGATACATCGTGAAGATAGTTAGTTAGATATCAAACACTTTGTGTTTGTGCTCTTTGTAGTGAAACAATATTTTAATTACACATGGCGTATTCATATTATACTACCTAAAAAATAGATCTATATTCGGAACAACTATTCTATTTTTGACAACTACTTAAATATGTCGTTTTATACTCAGATGTATTTATTCATTTTACAATTACATTTGAGTTTATACAGTAAATATACTGCAGTTATGTTAATAAACTAGCTATTTTATTGATTAAAAAGTATAAACCGATTTATATTTGTGTTTGATTATGTACCTACCTTCTTAATATTTCACATAGTGCCACATTAAAAATAAAGTTACATCAAATAGATTTAAATTGATGGTTACTGTTGCAATAAATAACTAATAAATATTTAACTTATAGTTTACTTAAGCTTAGTGTAATTAATAATGAAATAGTATGCCACTAAAACTAATATTGATATTGGAATTTATAGTTAAATTACTTCTTTGCATATATTTGTGTTAGCTACTTCAACAAACATTAAATATATAGGATTCCTTGACAGTTAGTTTATGATATCGCATAATCATTTCTAACATCAGAAGTGGGATATGCTTAAGCCCATAATAATATCTTATCTTAAACATTTCAGGTTGGATTGTGATGAGCAACTATTCAAGGCCATTCGGGATGCTGTCTTGACAAAACATCGATTGTTAACCTTTCGAGGCTTTATCTGATGCACGATAATAGGACATTCCATAAAATAAATTGAAAGATAAAAAAAATAAATCACGTAGCAAAAAGAGAAGTACCATCAATCAACAGTATACACAGTATGATGAAGGTAGTTTGAGTATTTATGCCTAATTTAGTAAAAAGTCGCATAAACTGTACCTTCATCCAAGTAACATTAAAGTATACTGTGATTTTAGTAAATAAACGATTTTGGTAAATATAACATAAGTATAATGCATGAACTAGGTATGTATATATGATGTTCTTGCAACCTTGAACTATCGCAGGTAATAAAATGTAGTTACCTACATACCTATAACCATCTATCTATCTATACTAATATATAAAGCTGAAGAGTTTGTTTGTTTGGTTGAACGCGCAATTAATCTCACGAACCACTGGTTGGAATTGACAAAATCATTTTGTGTTAGATAGCCCATTCATCGAGTAAGGTTATAGGCGGTATATCATTACCCTACTGCCCAGGAGAGCGGAACAGTAATCATAAATGTCAACAAATCTGACAAATCTTCATACATTTTTGTTAAATTTATAAAAAACGGGATTAAATATGTGCAACGGGAGTTCGAAGTATGTCACGGGCGAAGCTTTGCGGGTCAGGTTACGATAATTACGGTTTCTATGAAAAACTCACTAAAAAAGGATTATTAAAAATTTATCCCCTAGGGTTGCATAGTTTGTATAAATAAACGTGATTTTTTTTGCAAAAAAAAAATATTTTTTTGTGGAGGTTGCAGTGGGTAACGGGTATATCTACAGGAAAACTTAACTACGCGGGCGGAGCCACAAACGTACCCTAGTTTAAGTATACATGTAACTGTTTATTTCTTATAAACATTTTTTTTTATTGGGACGAATTCCACCCGCATTCCCATTACTGTGACTCCTGTAAACCAGGATCTACAGCAATGACCAACACACCAGAAAAGTTACACCGAGCTCGATCTCGGTGAAGTCCCAGGAGAAGTTAGCATGTCTTGGAACCCGCAACGAAATTAATCAGAAGATAATGTGATGAAGTAGGAAAAGAACGTAATGCCCCTTCCCTCCTTTGAAAAACGGGAGACCTGGAAAGCAACTAGGTGTAAATCCTATAGAAATAGGGAAGCACCACGGTAATAGTAGATATAGTATGGGTCCTATGTGAGCTATGTTTGATTCCAGTAATATGTTTGGCAGAAACGTTTAAAAGCCACGAGATCCGCATAGTAAACTGCTCCCGATGTTACTTGTAAACAATTAAGAATATTATATCGCTCGTTTTGCCAAATGCTACACTCCCAAAGTATATGATGGGCGGTCTGATCATATTTGTCATCAGCAGTTGAGCACTGACAGAATGGTGACTCCACTAGCTTAAACGAAAGTAATTTGCTCCTAAAGTTACCATGTCCTGTAAGAAATTGAGCAACACAGTGATCAACCTCCAGCCAGGATATTCTCAATCGTTCACGAACGTCTGGGAAAAACTGGTAGAGGTGGCGCCCTTTGATGGAAGTGTTCCAACGCAGCTGCCATTCGTCTTAAAGTTCTTCACGTACATTATCTCGATACAGCCTGGCAATTCTATGGCGATCTCTTGCTAATAAAAACCTATCATCCATGCCATCTTTAGCCGAATAGTATAAAGCCGCGCGTCTCTGAATTTCAAGGTCAACCGGAGATGGTGATGGCAGGTGTCCTAACACCTGCCATCACCGGCAGAGCCTCCGTGCTAACCGTCCTGTAGGCCTTGCATAAAAATATCAAGGCAAGGCGTTGACTTTGCAGTAACTTTAACCGTGCAGCCCCAATAGTAGCCTTATCGGCCCATACCGGCGCCCCGTAACACATACAGCCTAGATAAGTGGCCCCGTAAACGACCTTCAGTGTTTGAACGAAAGTCCCCATGTAGCAGTAGATATTGTCGACAACGCGTAAAAGCTATTTTTAGCCTTTTCACCTACAGTTTTTACGTGCTCAACGAATGCAAAATTTCTCTCTAAAATCAATCCTAAATAGGAAACTGAAGTTTTATTTTTAATGTAAACGTTATTGAATTTTATGCGCGGTGGTACTTTCAAACTTCCTTTTAAAAGCAGCTGAAATGTTTTGTTTGGAGCAAAAATTAACCTGTTTCGTACGCCCCACTCCGCAACGACGAGCAAGCACGTGTGGGCCAAGCTCTCGAGTCCCGCACGAGTATTTGACTGAACGAGTAACATACCGTCATCGGCGTATCCGGTCATTGAACAGCCCTCCGGTAATGGTAAACTAAAAGAGTCATCAAATCCTAAATTCCACAAGTGTGGACCTAGCACAGATCCCTGAGGACAGCCTATTGTTAACATTTTGGTAGCAGAATAATGACCTAGTTTTAAAGTTGTTGTACCTTGTGAAAAATATGAATAAATATTTTTATAACAACCGCGAGACTTTCGAGTACTTTTGACCTTTCCGTTTTTGAGCAATCTGCTCACGTGGTCTTCATATGTAAGTCTCGGCCTACCCTGACTCCTTCTACCCTCTACTTTTGAACAATATATATTCTTCGTCAATCGTTCCTCACTCATTCGTTGGACGTGTCCAAACCAACGGAGCACGCCCTTTTCCAGCTTAACGCTGACACTTTCATTCAAACCTGCCATATTGCGTATAACTTCGTTACGTATACGGTCGACCAAGGTAACGCCGCACAATTTTCGAAGTGATCGCATCTCCACAGCATTCAATTTACTTTCATGCATCTGCTGACATTTAGACAGACAGACCCAGGTTTCACTACCGTAAAGCAAAGTTGGCACTAGCACTGCGTTATGAATCGCCATTCGTGCTTCTTTTACTAATTTTATGCTTTTTAAAATAATTTAATTTTCTATGAGCTCTCCGGAAACGCCTTCGAAGCTCAGCCAAACGATCAGTCCACCAATCGCATCTCCGAGTGTTAGTAATTGATCCACGACCAATGGCTACCTCGGCACAGTAGGTAAAAGTTTCTGACATTAACGAAGCACTCTCCTCGACAGACAGGTTACCACGACTAAAATCTTTTGCGTGAGCCGCAAACAGAGAACCCCAGTTTGCGCCCCTAATTTTATATTTGAAATTACAAGTAGTACTTTGCGCCTCTCGTGTATCACCGGGTAAGAGCTTGTAAACAATTAGACGATGATCACTACAGGACGCATCCGGGAGGACACGCCATTCGGATATCGAGACGTCGCCGCGTGAAAGCGTCACGTCAAAAGAAGACTCGCCCATAGGGCCGTAAAAAGTAGGTGGTGCATTGGGACAATTGTCTATAGATAGATTCATTTCTGCAATGAATTCTTCGACGGCACAGCGCCGGTCCCTATCGAATACACGTAGTTTGCCATACCATAATGTAGAAGAGGCATTGACATCAGCGCCTATGATTATTCTTAGACCCGCAAGAGACTGCAGGACGTGACGAAGATGGTGTAAGTGAGGATCAACATGATGGGAATATTGAAAGTAGCAGCTCACAACAAACACCCTATAGGCCGAAGAAGTAACCTCAGCAACAGCACAATGAGATGTCATGAGGTTGCTCAAAGATGTAACAGTAAAATTTGTACTAGAAACATAAATCCCAGCTCGTGCCTTGGCATCTAATTGTACCACTCTGTTACGCAGGTGGGCCCTCTGATATTGTTCCTGTAAGAGGACAATGTCTAGTTTGTTCTCTATAACTAGGCGGTCCAGTTCCGCCGTGGCTGCCCTATCGTTGTGTAAATTTAATTGTCCTATAATTAGATTTTCCATGTTACAATAGTTTTTTTTAATTAAATGAAATAACTAGAAGTATTTTGTGCTCAGAATGAGCTGCTGTAGCCTATGCTTATAGGTGTGACAATCCCCAGAGCCGCAACGGTGGTCATGTGGCTTCTTAAACCTTTTGCATGTGATACAGATAGGCTTAAAATCAGAGCTGTCTTTATGTGGACATGTTCGTGTATCATGTTCCTCGCCGCAGTTAGCACAGCTGGGTGACATGCTGGTACAAAAGTTTTGGACATGACCGTATTGTTGACATTTCATGCAACGCACTACACTGAGGTCATCAATAAATCTACAAGTGGCCCAATCAATAAATAATTTATCTTTGTATTTAATAATTTATCTGTTCAACAATTACACCGATCTCCAGAAATTTCTCAAGGTAATCAAACCCTGCTTCTCATTAACTCAAATTTTAACCAACCATGGATACCATAAAACCTACCTACACAGATTCAAAATCACTCCAGATGACCTATGCCCCTGTGACCTTATTACAAGGCAAACAATCGACCACCTAATAAAAGAGTGCCCAAGGTTTATCCAAACAAGGTTAAACCTCACTACCGTAACTCCAAACAGCATAGATCCATTTAATTTTGTTCAACTCATAACACGCCCCACAGCACTCAACGCATTCATGCAACATGTAGATTATATTATAAATCAACTAAAATCATTCAACAATACCTAATAAAAAATAATAAAAAGCTTCAACACAATACTATTTATCATAGATAAATAGTATACTATAGTAATTAATATAATAAATAATTGATTTATGTAAGTACTTTGTGGTGTGCATGAGTATATTTTATATATCTATCTATTTATGTGTATATATATATATATATATATATATATATATATATATGTATATGTATATGTATATATGTATATATTTACATATGTACGATATTATAAATCTACACTTATCTTTGTTAAATTACTTTTAGAAGTCTGTATAGCCTAGGATGCAATATTCAATATGATGTCTCATACCAACCACACGCACAGATAATATATAAATTCCTTAAACCCCAAAACAACTCACAACATCCTTACACATCATCTACCCATAATAACAAAACCCAAAACCATTGAAGGCACATTGTCGGACGTATAAAATCGCGTTACTTTGTACCTTTATTTAAAAATAACATCTTTTTTTTGTAAAATAAAAAGATGTTATTTTTATTGAGATATGTGTATAGTTGGGAGTGAACAAGCCTTTCTAAGACTTTGGATAGGAACGGTAAAATGGAAATGGGACGATATTCAGATAAGGACGTTGGGTTAGACTTTTTAGGTAAAGGAATTATTTCTGCATCTTTCCAGGCTTTTGGAAACTCGGCACAGATAAGGGAGTAGTTAAAAATGTGACAAATAATGGGAAGGATTTCGTCAATGACAGGCTCCACCATCTTACGGCTAATGTTGTCACAGCCAATCGCATTGGATCCTATCGACTATCCTACCTATGATAGCCTTCATAAGAGCCTGTTTAGTCGCAGACGATGTTGTGTATTCGCTAGTATGATCAGGTGCGGGGTAAGCTAAGGAAGAGCCTCCACTGCGGCGGGAGCTGGGGCTGATTTTGTCGGCAAACGTAGCCTCAGTTTATCGGCATAAGTCATTTTCGGTTGACATTTAACAGTTTGTAATTCTTTAAAACATTCTAAACGGAGGCTCTTTAATATTAATTAATAAAAACTTAAAATTCAAAGAACGTAAGGATTTAGTAGCCCTCTCCATTGAGCGAGTTATTGAGATTGCCAGTATTGAGTTTGAGCATTTCATCTTGTTACGCGTATACAGTCCCCTGATGCACCGTACATTAAATTTGAAGAAAAGCTTGAAGAAACACTGTTCAAATGCCAATGTTCTAAGAAATCTATAATAGTATATAGATTTTAATGTTGATATTAAACTTGACTGACTTGACTGCCTCTGTGGCGCGGTGGGAGTGCATCCGACTGCTACGCAAGAGGTCGTGGGTTCGATTCCCACCCGGTAAAACTTTGTGTGATGATCACGATGGTTTATTCTGTGTCTGGGTGTTATTTATCTATAATATGTATGTATTTAGAAATATATGTGCAAAATGTATTGATAATATTTTTAATGATATTAAACCAATAAATAAAAGTATTGTGGATCCTGTAGAGTCAGATCATCGTGGCCAATGGATAAAGTTTCCTAAAAGTAGTAACAAAGACTGCAAAAAACAAATTAAATATGTACCAATTAACCAAAGTTGTTTTAATATTTTTAAGAAAATATAGTAAAGAGATTGCCATATCTACCTGACTTTACTTGTGTAGGCCAGTCATATACAAACTTATTTAATTTAATTAATGATGAGTTTGGCAAAGTTTTTACCTCAAAACCTCTACAGATTGGTGGTCGTCTTGTTTTCAGTGATTGGGCTACACCAGGTATTTTTAAAAGTAGAAACAAATTATTTGAATTATATTCAGTAAAATCATATAATTTTAACCAAACCTTTCAGGAATATGTTAAAAATGATTCTAAGATATTTAAACAAACATGTTATCTTGCAAAGTCAAACTTTATTAAAAATAAATTTTCTAATTCTGTGAATAAAATAAAAATTACTTGGAATGTTATTAACTCTGAATGTGGTAAAACTATGGTGACAGAAAGGGATTTCTACTTAAAAGTAAATGATTGTCATGTTATGGGTGTGGGACCTGGAAGTGCCGACGGAATTTGAACATTTTTTCAAAAATGTACCTATTTTGACGACTAAATCTTTGCAAGCGTCTTCCAGTTCCTCTGAACATTTATTAGAAGAATCTGTTCCTTATTGCAGGAATGCATTTGTATTTACAGATATTTGCACTCAGGATATTATAAAAACTTTTAAATGTATTGAAATTAAGAAAACCGCGGACCTTTGGGGATTATCAGTCAAAACATGTATAATTGAGGTCATTGTGCCCCATCTAGCAACTGTGTTTAATGACTGTGTTTCTGGTGGTATATTTCCTGATTTAATGAAACACAGCAAAGTCATACCCTTGTTCAAGGCTAGCAGCGCTACAGACTCGTCTAATTTCCAACCAGTGTCAGTGCTGCCAACTTTGAGCAAAGTATTTGAAAAAATAATTTTGAATCAAATGCTATCCCACTTTGATATTCATAAAATATTTCATACAAAACAGTTTGGTTTTACGAAAGGGCGCTCAACTTTCGATGCTGGTGTTGAGTTAATAAAATGTATTCATGAAGCTTGGGAAGACAAGCAAGATGCATTAGGTATATTCTGCGATCTATCCAAGGCTTTTGATTGCGTTCAACATGAAACATTGTGCAAAAAATTACATCACTATGGAATAAGAGGCAAAGCTCTCGACCTTCTGTCTTCATATTTGAACAATAGAATACAAAGGGTCGATATTAATGGTACACGTTATGTAGGATCCATGGTTACAATGGGTGTGCCACAATGCTCGATACTTGGGCCATTCTTGTTCCTCATTTATATTAATGATTTACCATTTTATAAATAAATATCCATCACGCCTTATCCCCGAAGGGGTGGCAGAGGCATATTATATGCCCACTTTTCACCGTGTGGATTCCTGTCCCACGTAATAGGTGGTGAGCCCATTGCCGTGTTGAAATAGACAGACGCAGGTTGTGGCTACCTGCTGTTTAAATTTTTTTAAGCCGCCTATATGTCTTCAACCAGGCTTAACGACCGCCATTTTCCTGGCAACCGGGACCAACGGCTTAACGTGCCTTCCGAAGCACGGGAACGCTCGCAAATGCAAATGCCACAAAGTGGTCACCCATCCGACGACCAGCCATAGTGAAAGTTGCGTACCTCAGTGATCGTTTACCGAACACTGAGGCCGCGGGGCCACGAGCGCTTCAATTTTATGTAGGGGACAGGAATAGGATTGTTTTGTTTGCAGATGATACCACATTTATTTTTAAAATTAGAAGACAATTAGATAATTATGACGATGTAAACAATGCAATCACGAGAGTAGTTCATTGGTTCAGCTCAAATAATCTCTGCCTAAATGAAAACAAACCTAAATTTATTAAATTTACTCTACCAAATGTAAAACAAGTTATGGCCAATGTTCAACTTAATGGACAAGTGTTAGAGTTTGTGGAATCAACTGTGTTCCTTCGTATAACTATTGATGCCAATTTGCAGTGGGGCCCGCACATAGAAAAGACGGCCTCTAGGTTAAGTTCGGCTGCATACGCTGTAAAAAAGATCAGGACTCTAACAGATGTAGATACGGCTAGAATGGTTTACTTCAGCTATTTTCATAGTATTATGTCTTACGGTATTCTCCTTTGGGGGAGTGCTGCAGATGTAAATAACATTTTTGTTCTTCAAAAGCGGGCTGTATGCGCTATATATAATTTGGGCCCCAGAGTCTCCCTCCGAGAAAAATTCAAAGAAGTAAAAATTCTAACCGTAGCATCACAATTTATTTTTGCCAATTTTAGGTATGTCCAGAAAAATCTATCACAGTTTACACAATATAAATTGTGATATACATAATATAAACACTAGACATAAAAACAATCTTTCAATAACCACAGTCGGCTGCATAAAAAAAAAATATTTATTTTGCATAGACCATTTCAACGGCGCTTACAAAATATCATACACTAAAACTAAAGAAAAAATAATATATTCAAAGTGACCACCGGTAGGTAACGCGGCCCACCTAAGAAGAACCGGCAAGAAACTTACGAAGGCTTTTTTTTGATGGCCTATTTACAATTTAATATTTTAATTATGTATTTTATGACTATAATATTTTATTTGCCAGCATATCATTTTCAGGCATCCCTGTCCTGTAAATAGTCTTTAATAGAGTAATAACCTTTTCCACAAAGCTTTCTTTTATTATACTTTTTAAATTTATTTAATGGTAAATTTCTCAGGTCACAGGGAAGCTTGTTGTAAAAGCGTATACAGGTATCTACCCTGGAAAGAATCGGCAATCTTATGCCATCATATTTACCAAAAAAAACCGTTCTATTTCTATTCTATTTCGATTTCATTGCAATTAGCCACAACCTGCATCTGTCCATTTCAACACGGCAATGGGCTCACCGCCTATCACGTGGGACAGGAATCCACACGGTGAAAAGTGGGTATATAATATGCCTCTGCCACCCCTTCGGGGATAAGGCGTGATGGATATTTATTTTTATTTCTGTTTCCATATTAATTTCTTAATTTACTTTAGTAGTATTTTTATCTCGTGAGCACTCGTGGCCCTGCTAACTAGGTGTTCTGAAAACGATTACTGCATTAAACAACTTTCGCTATAGCTAGTCCTTGGATGGGTAATCGCTTTGTGGCATTTACATTCGCTAGCGTTTCTGTGCTTCGGAAGGCACGTAAAGTCGTTGGTTCCGGTTGCCAGTAAAATGGCAGTCGTTAAACCCAGTTGAAGGCCTTGTGGGCGGCTTGATAATTACAACAGCAGGTTGCCACAGCCTGTACCTGTCCATTTTAACACGGCAATGGGCTTACCACATGTTACGTGGGACAAAATGCATACGGTGAAATGTGGGCGTATATACCTCTGCCTACCCCTTTGGGGATAAAAGCGTGATATATTTATGTAATTAAATCTTTGTTCTGAAACATTACTCTCAGGAATATTGTTGTAACATCCCCACCAGATCTCTGGAGCCCAAGCAACCTCTTTTTTTTTTAAATGTATTTAATCCTCATGGACTTTACATTGCCGTAAGCTAACGGTAAGGCACGATGTCTTCCATGTGCCTGTGTGCTAGAAGACCCGGGTATTTCCGTTGAGGATATGCCCTAGGACTACGAAGGCATGGCCGCTGGGGTTCCAGCTACTCCGGCTCATTGGGGGACGTTGTGGTCCACACCAGTAAGAAAACGCGCCCCACCCTGGGCCTGCCCCTGCTAGGGCAAGGTTAATCTAAACCCTTGTCCCCAGTTCTGCGCTCATAGAGGTCGGAGATCCGTCTCGGATCTACGGCGCCAGGTGCGTCTTCTGCAGCCGGGAAAGGTACTGGTTCTTTCTCGCCCCCTCTTTCACACGCATCACCTCTTCGCCCCAATCAACCTCCCCTGCTAGCTTGGCATCTATATACCAACATAAATGGGCAGATAACGTCTAGGTAGCTCTAAAGGGCCTTATTCCAGAAGGTTTGTCAATACTCAATCGATGCTTGAGGCTAGTTTTTGCTTTATAAATACTACTCTCAAGTGTGTCTTGAGTATTGATAGTAAGGTTCTGGAATACGACCCTGAGACTTTCGATCACTTTTGAGTTAAACACGATGTATCTGTATCTCTGCTGGGTAATCAGAGAAGACATATTGCCAGGTTTCGCGATTCATACAAACTACTTTTCATTTCAGGTATCCGAGTACTTGCCCGTTTTTGAGCAATTTTCTCGCGATCACGCCAGTTCCCACATTTTACTGTAAGGATTTCATGTAACAGGTTTTGAGTCCATTGCCGTGTTGAAATGTACAGGTGTAGGTTGAGGCTTCATGGTGTTGAAAATTTTCATTGGGTGTAAGGGGCCCCACCAAGATCTTCGGGGCCCAAGTCAACCTCCCGTGCTAATGCGTGCACCTGCTGATTAACGGACGAGGCTCTGGCGCTGGCTTTCCCCTTTGGGGTTGGGAGGTCTGAGGGCGTCGCTCCCATAAAAGCCACCCGCCGAAATAAAAATGGAAAAGTACTATAGGAATGCTGCTAGGGATAGGGCGCCGACAGAGACTCTCGGATCCGGCAGGAGTGTACTCTCTCGGAGTGTCAATATGGGTTTCGCCCTGGTCATGAGACCACGGACCCTGTTTTTGCCCTCAGGGTTGTCGAAGAGAAATACAGGTCGAAGAACACGCCTCTGCACTGTTTGTTTCTAGACATGCAGAAGGCCTTCGACTGTGTTCCTCGTGCGATGATCTGGTGGGCACTGCGGTCCAAAGTGGTTCCAGAGGTCTATATTGACACTATCCGGGACATGTACTGTGACTCCGATTCAATGGATCGGACTGCTGTTGGCGACACGAAACCCTTCCCCATCACCGTCGGGGTACACCAGGGTTAGGTCCTTAGTACGCTTCTGTTCAGTGTAATATTAGACGAATTGTCGGATAGCATCAGGAACTCGCAAGAGCAGCCTTCATGGTTGCTCATGTATGCTGACGATATTGTGCTGGCAGACGCGGACAGGGGCAGATTGGTGCGACGTGTAAAGGCGTGGAAGGAGACGCTTGAGAACGGCGGTCTGAAACTAATTAGTTTCAGACCGCCTCCTCCGAAGACCGAGTAATTGGCACTAAACTCGACAGATCCCACATCCGTCCGCATAGGCGGTGATTTGGTCAAGCGCACGGACCAGGTTAAATACCTGGATCTGTTTTTCACACGTCCAGTGACATCGATTGCGATGTCAAGTCACGCATTGCTGCCGCGTGGGCCAAATGGCGGGAGATGACCGGTGTCATTTGTGACCCTAAAATGCCGATCCGGTTGAAGGGACAGGTCTACAAAACCATTATTAGACCTGTCCTTTTACATGGCAGTGAGACGTGGCCGATATTGGAGCGACACAAGCAGGAGCTGCGTGTCACGGAAATGAATTGCTGCGGTGGATGTGTGGAGTCACGCGGATGGACCGCGTGAGGAACTCTCGCATCCGCGGCAGCCTTCACGTCCGTGACATTGTAGACAAGTTGCAAGAGTGTCGCCTTCGTTGGTATGGTCACGTCTTGCGGCAACCGCCGGGCTACGTAGGTAACAAATGTCTGGCCATGTCTGCCCCGCCTGGTCCCGGTAAGAGGGGAAGATCCAAGAAGTGCTGGCTTGACGTCGTAAGGGATGACATGCGTGCCAATGGTCTCACTACAGGGGATGCCGACGACCATGCAAAGTGGAGGAGAAAATGTGGGAAAGCGGACCCCGGGCGTCGCGAGACGCAACTGAGACATACGCTCGGATGATGATGGTGTTGAAAATTTTCAAGCCGCCCATAAGGCCTACTTGGTTTAAATACTACCATATTACTAGCAATCCAACGGCATAACATTGACTGCCTAGGTGGCGCTGTGGTAGTGGATGCGCCTGCCATGGTTGAGGTCCCGGGTTTGACTGCCGAGTCGGAAGAAATATTTGTGTGATCCACAAATGTTCGGAGTTTGGCTGTTTCTTATGTATTCATTTAGAAATATATAGGTATATTTATCAGTCGTCTAGATCCCGTAACACAAGCTTATATTACCTTACTTTGAACGGCGCTGTGTTAAATAAAATGTCTCACAATATATTTATTTTTATTTAACACTAGGTGACGCCCGCGGCTTCACCCGCGTAGAGAAGTTTTCCCGTTCCCGTTTCCCACAGGAGCTTGTTCCCGGTATAAAAAGTAGTCTATGTTAGTAGTCTTATTCTGATGTATAAGCTATATCGTAAAATTTTATTAAAATCCATTCAGTAGTTTTTACGCGAAAGAGTAGCAAACATCCATACAAACTTTCACGTTTATAATATTATTAAGATTGCCTTCCGGCATGGAAACGCTCGCTCGTAAATGACAAATATGTACGAAAATAAATAAAAACCATTCGATATTAATATTTTACATTTATTAATAAAGGAAAAATAACAAAAATCCTTAGCGTGACTAACTAATCATAAATTATTGTTATCATCGACAGGAGAAACCAGGGCAACAAGATCGGACCTATTTTATACTATGTTATAATATTCTTCGCCATATTCTAGGAACATATTTTCTGCAGTGGACTAATTGGTTTCATTGATTGAATGAATGAATGAACGATTGATAATATAATACTGGCTAAAATACAGACAGCAAAAACATTAATTTGATAGTTACTATATATAAATTTAAGGTGAAAATTTTTGAGTATTAAGCGGAACTCGAACCAGTTGTGAACCGGGTGAGAAGGGAAAAGACGCGGGTTTGAGCCCCGTTTGATACTTCCTCCCTCAACTTTTAGGCTTTGCTTTTCAAAATTATTTCTAGTTACTATAGATATTTGTAGAAAACAATTCCAGATTTTTAGAAACACACATTGTCCGGGGCAAATGCCTTACATAAGTGTCAAACTATATGTTTATATTTATTTAATGGGGCAAGCCAGGTGGGCTTGCCCCATTAAATAAATCGCATCCATAACAACACTATATCTCAAAGGTATTTAAATTGTTGTAACATCTCTACAAAAAACGACACATAATGTATAGGCTGATAGCGCAAAGGCGATTCCTATTCGTGTTAATCTATGAAAAAAAATAAAATTAAGCATAAGTCTGCGTCTTAGTCAATCAATCATTAAACATTAGTCCACTTTGTCTAAAGCCAAGTTCCGATTTCGGAGTTGTGAAATTTTAAGTAAACAAAATAATCGAGTCTCGAGCTGGACTCGAATCAGCGTCTTTTGACTTGCCGAGGTCAGACGCTTAACCAACTAGGTAACCTAGACACACTCAATACCGACTATTTAATCTACCTCTTTCCGTCGAAAGGTGTCGTAAGTTCGGAGATGTCTAAAAAATAAATATATAAATAAATATCCATCACGCCTTATCCCCGAAGGGGTGGCAGAGGCATATTTTATGCCCACTTTTCACCGTGTGGATTCTTGTCCCACGTAATAGGTGGTGAGCCCATTGCCGTGTTGAAATAGACAGACGCAGGTTGTGGCTACCTGCTGTTGAAATTTTTTAAGCCGCCCATAAGACCTTCAACCAGGCTTAACGACTGCCATTTTACTGGCAACCGGGACCAACGGCTTAACGTGCCTTCCGAAGCACGGAAACGCTCGCAAATGTAAATGCCACAAAGTGGTCACCCATCCGAGGACCAGCCATAGTGAAAGTTGCGTAACTCAGTGATCGTTTACAGAACACTGAGACCGCGGGGCCACGAGCGATATGGCGATAACAATATTAATATTACAATATCATTATATTATAATTATCATTATTATTATAGTAATATTACATAAATACACGAAACACAAATATAATTTATTACATGACTCAAAAAAGATTTTTTAAGCATTATACTAATTTTGTGATAAATATTTGGTAAGTTGCCATTTCAACACATACATTTATGACTATTCGATTCGACATATGTTTATGAGTTCGATACAATATATATATATACAGGGTGTCCCAGAATGAATGGATAATCCTGGAATACCTGATTGTACAGCTATCAGGCGACCAAAAAAAAAACCAAAATAAAAAAAATCTCTTGTGGTATGAAAAATAAGCGATTTTTTTAAAAATATGACAAATATTTTACTTTACTGTACGTTAATTTACACTACAGCTACAAAAACACGTTTTTTTTATTTTTGTTTGTGTTTTAATATTCATCACAAACTACACCAATAGAAACACAGTAAATAATACCAGTAACACTTGTACTTTTTTTAAAAAACATTGTCAATTTTAATTTTTAGCTATAATATTTATACAAATAAGTGTTTAGAGATAGTTTTAGAGGCTTCCCTGAAAAAAAAAGTATGTAAACCTAAGTGACCAACTATTTTAAAAATATGCGCGCTTAATACAGTTTACGTAATGGTATAGTAGACGATTTTATCCAATCGGAATAAAAAGTTATTGCTATTAATGTGCAGAAGGAGTAAAAAAAAGTCATATTTAATTTGCACTTTTTTTGCATACTGCAAATTTAATTTTTTTTTAATAAATTAAAAAGTATATTACGTGCTCAAATTGTCTACCACCTACTCTAATACATGCACGACATCTTCTAATAAATGATCTTCTAAGTAATCGTGTGTAGCGTCGTTGCGATATTTTTTGAGCATCTTCATGGATACGGTTGCGTAATTCGTCCAAACTTGTAATGGGATTAGAATAAACTTCTTTTTTTATACAGCCCCAGTAAAAAAAATCTAATGGGTTCAGATCACGAGAACGCGGAGGCCACAAAATAGGGCCCAGCCGACCAATCCATTTGTTCGGATACGTTTCATTTAAATACGCACGAACATTTATTGCATAATGTGCTGGGCAACCATCATTTTGCAACCAATGGCATTCCTTGACTTCTTCGGACACCTCATCCATTAAATTTGGCAGATCGTGTTGCAAGAAGCTTAAATAACTTTCTCCTGTTAAGTTTCCGGGCAGTTCAAATGGACCTATTATCTTTCCGTCCAGTATCCCTGTCCAATAATTTATTTTAAATTGGTACTGGGACCTATCTTCACGCATTAAGTGCGGATTTGACAGTTGCCAGCTTTGAATGTTGTGCATATTAAGGAATCCATCTCTTTTGAAAGTGGATTCGTCGCTCCATAAAAAATGGTCGAAAAATTGTGGATCTTCTTCTATTTTTGCTAAGCATTTGTCGGCAAAACAACAATCTTGCATTGTAGTCTCTTGGTTGCAGAGTCTGTACTCGTCTAATGTGGTATGGGTGAAATTTATTTTTCTTCAGAGTACTCAGGTCATGTTCAATTTCGTCAAGCACTGCCTCTTCTGTGTGCTTGTACCACCAACACCCATACCAGGCAGTCTACCTTCTGAATAACATCTGTGGACTCTGATGAAGACTCGGTAATCCGGAAAGCGTCTGTTGGGGTATCTTTCCCTATAAAGAGCTGCTGCTGCACTAGCATTGCCCCCACATTCACCATAAACAAAATGCATGTTAGCGTATTCTTGCGCTGTGTACTGAATACGTGGCATTTTGAAACACAAAACTAGTCCAGATTAATGCCAAGTCGTCTTAATATCACCACAAAAAAATCCAAATCGTAAGCAAAATCGAAAGTCCAGTAAAAAAATCCAGTAACCGTCGTTTTAACACTGATTTGGAATCACGGAGAAATGTAAAAAGGATGGGATACCGAACGAGTCGAGTGACGCACTAATTTATGTAATTGTTATCGGCCCTAGGGACACACAAAAGAGGTACAAATTTCAACCATGGCACATCACTACCTGTCTCTGTCGCTCTCATAGATTTAATATGCCGTCTCGCTCACACTAAACTTGTGTTAGCGAGACGGCAAATTAAAGTTACGTGAGGGACCGAGGCAGTTAGGTTCGGAGTTTTTTTAGACAATATCAAACTTAAGGAACCTCTTAAACGATAAAATAAAGAATTCTATTGATACAACTTTAACTAAACAAAAGGTCGTCTATGGAGTGGGAAGGAAGATTAGTTTCATTAATATGTAACATTACATTTTAGGACGCCCTTGACATTATTACCGAATAAAATAAAAGTAAATCATTATTTTTTCATTTCATCAAATTTAATCCGACTGTGTACTAATAGCAATAACTTTTTATTCCGATTGGATAAAATCGTCTATTATACCATTACGTAAACTGTATTAAGCGCGCATATTTTAAAAATAGTTGGTCACTTAGGTTTACATACTTTTTTTTTTCAGGGAAGCTTCTAAAACTATCTCTACACACTTATTTGTATAAATTTTATAGCTAAAAATTAAAATTGACATTGTTTTTTAAAAAAAGTACTAGTGTTACTGGTATTATTTACTGTGTTTGTATTTGTGTAGTTTGTGATGAATATTAAATCACAAACAAAAATAAAATAAAAACGTGTTTTTGTAGCTGTAGTGTAAATTAACGTACTATATATATTCGATAACATTGCATAGACATATTTAAAAGACGCAGTCATAGAAATCTAAATAACTAATCAATAGAAATGAATTTGTCGCATCATTAGGATATTTTTATTCATAAGCCTCGTGTTATTAGAAAAAAAATAGGACTGTGTGCTTAAGACACTAGTGCAGAAGTGAAAACTTCATTGGCGATCGCAATCAATTATTACGTATGAATTGAATATACTAAACACAGCGACACAACAGCGAAGAGCACCTGATTGTATCTTTTTCGCTGGGGTACACTCGGCGTTCCCGAGTTCACCCGATCGAGCCTTTCACCTCAGAGCGTGACGGATCAGCCTGACTTAGTACCTACGGAAAAGTCTGTGTGCGGTGCGCCAAAAGAAGTTTTCACATAAAAAAAACAGTGGACGAAGCGTACCGTGTTAATCATATGTGATTTATTAAGTTTTATTTATTTCTGAAGGGATATTAGATAATGGATACCATAGTCAAATTGTAATATGCTCTGTCCTCTCTGTCTACCCCGACAGAGATATATCGTGAATATAGTTGGGGGAGAACTAGAAGAAACCACAATCTTTTAATGCAATATTTATTTTAAATTACTTGAAGTGCTCGTGGCCCCGCGGTCTCAGTGTTCTGTAAACGATCACCGACTTACGCAACTTTCACTATGGCTGGTCCTCAGATGGGTGACCACTTTGTGGCATTTACATTTGCGAGCGTTTCCGTGCTTCGGAAGGCACGTTAAGCCGTTGGTCCCGGTTGCCAGTAAAATGGCAGTCGTTAAGCCTGGTTGAATGCCTTATGGGCGGCATGAAAAATTTCAACAGCAGGTAGCCACAACCTGCGTCTGTCTATTTCAACACGGCAATGGGCTCACCACCTATTACGTGGGACAGGAATCCACACGGTGAAAAGTGGGCATATAATATGCCTCTGCCACCCCTTCGGGGATAAGGCGTGATGGATATTTATTTATTTATTTTTTAAATTACACAGTGTGAGTCGGACCATGTTTTTAAAAATAATAAATAAATAATAAATATTGAGATTTTTTTTACACAGTGCCATCTATCCCAAAGTAAGCTTGAGGTATGGGATCTAGACAACAGATATACATCCTTAAATATTTCTAAATATATACATATTATGTATTGGAAACACCGAAACTCCGAAATAAACACTTGTAGATTACACAAATATTTTTTTCCGAAAAACCGAACTCGGGACCTCGGCGCGTACCGAGGCAGTCTAAACAGAAGGCCAATTCTCCTAAGTAATAAACATCACAGAATGAGCTGTTATTGAATCTATACTGAATTATGAAGTGAGTGAAATTCGGTATTCTCCTAACCAAAATTACAATAGCATGTTGGTTAGGTTTTAGTTAAATGATAGGTATGATTTCAGAAGGCCAATTCTACTAATTAATAAACATCACAGAATGAGCTGTTATTGAATCTATACTGAATTATGAAGTGAGTGAAATTCGGTATTCTTCTAACCAAAATTACAATAGCATGTTGGTTAGGTTTTAGTTAAATGATAGGTATGATTTCAGTTCAGACTCGTGTCAATCTCGCGATAAAAACATCATGTTACAGTATAAAACAGACAGTGCACCCATCACCCCTAGATGAACTACACTTTTTTTTTAAGTGAAAACGCCTCTTAGCGTGGTACACATAATCGGTGGTGTAATCAATTAGGACCCTTTCAATATATAATTTTTTGTTTCATCATCATCATCATCATTAGCGTCGATCCCGGTCAATTTTTGAAGTGAAAACTTCTTTTAGCCCGGTACGCAATTTTTTAAATGAGATAAAATCTCTGGACTCGCTACACCGTTACGAAACGCAGCTATAGTATGTGCATATATGCATGTACATATAGCACACCGCGAACGCGTCTAGATAAATAAATTTAGTTTTCACTTCTGTCGGCAATCCCGGAGTGCAACCTGTATTTTTTTTTGTAATATATTTTAATGGCCTGGATACTAAGACCTTTTAAATACAAGGCTAATGCACTAGTTTCTAAAAATAATATACAGCAAGCGGCTGCTATCCAAGAACATACCGCGTAAATTACATGAAGTATACTTCATGTAAGCATCACCCGGAGACAATTAATATAGAATTTCATTACCACTATCGTAAATAGTCGCTCATATTTAACACGAATCGCGTTTTAACCGAATAAAAACAGGTTTTCCGCAGTATTCCGTCGATATACATTCAAACTCATGTAAATGTCAAATTTGACACATAAATTACGACGAGAATACCAAATACATTTCATTCAAAATTGAGTCTCAAATAATAAGACTAGCAGAATACGGATTTTGACATTTTGAACTTTCAGTCTCAATTCGATTTAATCAACTTACAGTTAAATGACGAGATAATATATATATAAATAAGAGAATGGAGGAAGCGCTCGTGGCCTAGCGGTCTCAGTGTTCTGTAAACGATCACTGAGTTACGCAACTTTCACTATGGCTGGTCCTCGGATGGGTGACCACTTTGTGGCATTTACATTTGCGAGCGTTTCCGTGCTTCGGAAGGCACGTTAAGCCGTTGGTCCCGGTTGCCAGTAAAATGGCAGTCGTTAAGCCTGGTTGAAGGCCTTATGGGCGGCTTGAAAACTTCAGCAGCAGGTAGCCACAACTTGCGTCTGTCTATTTCAACACGGCAATGGGCTCACCACCTATTACGTGGGACAGGAATCCACACGGTGAAAAGTGGGCATATAATATGCCTCTGCCACCCCTTCGGGGATAAGGCGTGATGGATATTTATTTATTTATTTAATAAGAGAATGCGTTTTTTAAGATTTGGGAGTCTGAGCTTAGATCGGAACTTAACTTTGGCCGTGCTTTTATTACGAGAATTGACCTTCAGTCTGAGCTTAGATCGGAACTTAACTTTGACCGTGCTTTTATTACGAGAATTGGCCTTCAGGAGCTTAGATCGGAACTTAACTTTGACCGTGCTTTTATTACGAGAATTGGCCTTCAGGATCCTGAAGGCCAATTCTCGTAATAAAAGCACGGTCAAAGTTTAGTTCCGATCTAAGCTCAGACTCCCAAATCTTAAAAAATGCATTCTCGTAACCAAGTTTTATGCATCTATCATTACCAGAAGGCCAATTCTCCTAATTAATAAACATCACAGAATAAACTGTTATTGAATCTATACTGAATTATTATGTGAGTGAAAATCTGTATTCTCCTAACCAAAATTACAATAGCATGTTGGTAAGGTTTTAGTTAAATGATAGGTATGATTTCAGTTCAAACTCGTGTCAATCTCACGAGAAAAACATCATGTTACAGAATAAAACAGACAGTGCACCCATCGCCCCTAGATGAAGTATCCTCTTTCTTTTAAGTGAAAACGCCTTTTAGCGCGGTTCGCATATGTTTGGATGAGATAAAATCTCTGGACTCGCTACTATAACCATCATCATCTAATGTTGATCCCGGTCGTCTACAGAAGGTCAATTCTCCTAATTAATAAGCATCACAGAGTAAACTGTTATTGAATCTAAACTGAATTATTATGTGAGCGAAAATCGGTATTCTCCTAACCAAAATTACAATAGCATGTTGGTTAGGTTTTAGTTAAATGATAGGTATGATTTCAGTTCAGACTCGTGTCAATCTCGCGAGAAAAACATCATGTTACAGTATAAAACAGACAGTGCACCCATCACCCCTTACATGAAATATACTTTTTTTTGAAGTGAAAACTTCTTTTAGCGCGGTACGCATATTTTTAGAGATAAAATCTCCTGGACTCGCGACTATAATCATCATCACCATGTAACGTTGATCCCGGTCATCTACAGGTCTTATTAAATAATATTGTGTAATGAATTAAGACTCTTTCAGAGTAGAATTTTTTATTCATCATCATCATCATTAACGTCGATCCCGGTCAATTTTTGAAGTGAAAACTTCTTTTAGCGCGGCCCTATGCTTATTTTTAGATGAGATGAAACCTCTGGACTCGCGACTATAATTATCATCATCATCTAACGTTGCTCCCGGTCATCTACAGGTCTAATTAAATAATATTGTGTAGTCAATTAAGACTTTCAGAGTAGAATTTTTTATTCATCATCATCATCATTATTAACGTCGATCCCGGTCAAATTTTGAAGTGAAAACTTCTTTTAGCGCGGTACCTATGCATATTTTTAGTTGAGATAAAACCTCTGGACTCGCGACTATAATCATCATCATCATCTAACGTTGATCCCGGTCATCTACAGGTCTTATTAAATAATATTGTGTAATCAATTAGGACTCTTTCAGTGTAGAATTTGTTTTCATCATCATCATCATCATCATTAACGTCGATCCCGGTCACTATTTAAAGTGAAAGCCTCGTTTAGCGCGGTACGCAATTTTTTAAATGAGATAAAATCTCTGGACTCGCTACACCGTTACGATACGCAGCTATAGTGTGTGCATTATGCATGTACATATAGCACACCGCAAATTCATTCACACAAATTCCATGAAGTATACTTCATCTAAGCATCACCCAGAGACAATTAATAAAGAATTTCATTACCACCATCGTAAATATCCGCTGATAACTGAAATCATACCTATCATTTAACTAAAACCTAACCAACATGCTATTGTAATTTTGGTTAGGAGAATACCGATTTTCACTCACATAATAATTCAGTATAGATTCAATAACAGTTTATTCTGGGATGTTTATTAATTAGGAGAATTGGCCTTCTGTAAGTTGATTAAATAGAATTGAGACTGAAAGTTGAAAATGACAAAATCAGTATTCTGCTAGTCTTATTATTTGAGACAATTCTGAATGAAATATATTTGGTATTCTCGTCATAATTTATGTGTCAAATTTGTCATTTATATGAGTTTGAATGTATATCGACAGTAGATCGACGGAATACTGCGGAAAACCTGTTTTTGTTCGGTTAAAACGCGATTCGTGTTAAATATGAGCGGATATTTACGATGGTGGTAATGAAATTCTTTATTAATTGTCTCTGGGTGATGCTTAGATGAAGTATACTTCATGGAATTTGTGTGAATGAATTTTCGGTGTGCTATATGTACATGCATAATGCACACACTATAGCTGCGTATCGTATTGGTGTAGCGAGTCCAGAGATTTTATCTCATTTAAAAAATTGCGTACCGCGCTAAACGAGGCTTTCACTTTAAATAGTGACCGGGATCGACGTTAATGATGATGATGATGAAAAAAAATTCTACACTGAAAGAGTCCTAATTGATTACACAATATTATTTAATAAGACCAGAGAAGACACGAGAAAAACATCATGTTACAGAATAAAACAGACAGTGCACCCATCACCCCTAGATGAAGTATCCTCTTTTTTTAAGTGAAAACGCCTTTTAGCGCGGTTCGCATATGTTTGGATGAGATAAAATCTCTGGACTCGCTACTATAACCATCATCATCTAATGTTGATCCCGGTCATCCTGGTCTTATTTAATAATATTATGTAATAAATTAAGACTCTTTCAGTGTAGATTTTTTTTTCAACATCATCATCATTAACGTCGGTCCCGGTCACTTTTGAAGTGAAAACTTCTTTAAGCTCGGTACGCATATTATTAGATGAGATAAAATCTCTGTACTTGCGACCATAATCATCATCATCATCATCTAACGTTGATTCCGGTCATCTACAGGTCTTATTAAATAATGCTGTGTAATCAATTAGGACTCTTTTAGAGTAGATTTCTTTTTCATCATCATCATCATTATCGTCGATCCCGCTCAATTTTTGAAGTGAAAACTTGTTTTAGCGAGGTACGCAATTTTTTAATCTGGGATTCGCTTCACCGTTACGATACGCAGCTATTATGTGTGCATTATGCATGTTGTACATATAGCAGACCGCCAACGCGTCTAGATAAATAAATTATTAATAAATTAAGTTTTCACTTCTGTCGGCACTCTCGGAGTGCAACCCGTATTTTTTTTCTAATTTTTTAATTGTAGTTGAGCGTTAAGAGGCTTTCAGTGGAATTTGCGCGGCAAGATAGAAAATATAATTTAACTGCAAATCACTGTCTTCACTATAGCACGGTTTACACAACTTTTATGTCCAAGAAACTACCATTTTTAAACATAAATAAGATTGTTTTATTTATTCTGTTTTTGTTCGGTTAAAACGCGATTCGTGTTAAATATGAGCGGATATTTACGACGGTGGTAATGAAATTCTATATTAATTGTCTCTGGGTGATGCTTAGCTTGTTTACAGGGAATTCACGCGGGATGTTCTCGGATAGCAGCCACTTGCTGTATATTATTTTCAGAAACTAGTACATTAACCTTATTTATGTTTAAAAATGGTAGGTCCTTGGGCATAAAAGTTGTGTAAACGTGCTATAGTGAAGACGGTGATTTGCAGTAAAATTATATTTTCTATCTTGCCGCGCAAATTCCACTGAAAGCCTCTTAACGCTCAACTACAATTTAAAAATTACAAAAAAATATACGGGTTGCACTCCGAGAGTGCCGACAGAAGTGAAAACTTAATTTATTAATAATTTATTTATCTAGACGCGTTGGCGGTCTGCTATATGTACAACATGCATAATGCACACATAATAGCTGCGTATCGTAACGGTGAAGCGAGTCCCAGATAAAAAAATTGCGTACCTCGCTAAAAGAAGTTTTCACTTCAAAAATTGACCGGGATCGACGATTTTTTTCATCATCATCATTAACGTCGATCCCGGTCACTATTTAAAGTGAACGCCTCGTTTTTCGCGGTACGCGAAATCAGTTCATTCATTCATTCATCAGTTCATTTCAGTTAACTGAAATCATACCTATCATTTAACTAAAACCTAACCAACATGCTATTGTAATTTTGGTTAGGAGAATACCGATTTTCACTCACATAATAATTCAGTATAGATTCAATAACAGTTTATTCTGTGATGTTTATTAATTAGGAGAATTGGCCTTCTGTAAGTTGATTAAATCGAATTGAGACTGAAAGTTGAAAATGACAAAATTGAAGCGCTCGTGGCCCCGCGGTCTCGGTGTTCTGTAAACGATCACTGAGGTACGCAACTTTCACTATGGCTGGTCGTCGGATGGGTGACCACTTTGTGGCATATACATTTGCGAGCGTTTCTGTGCTTCGGAAGGCACGTTAAGCCGTTGGTCCCGGTTGCCAGTAAAATGGCAGTCGTTAAGCCTGGTTGAAGGCCTTATGGGCGGCTTGAAAATTTCAACAGCAGGTAGCCACAACCTGCGTCTGTCTATTTCAACACGGCAATGGGCTCACCACCTATTACGTGGGACAGGAATCCACACGGTGAAAAGTGGGCATATAATATGCCTCTGCCACCCCTTCGGGGATAAGGCGTGATGGATATATACAAAATCAGTATTCTGCTAGTCTTATTCTTTGAGACTCAATTTTGAATGAAATGTATTTGGTATTCTCGTCATAATTTATGTGTCAAATTTGACATTTATATGTGTTTGAATGTATATCAACACTAGGTCGACGGAATACTGCTGAGAACCCAGAAGGCCAATTCTCCTAATAAATAAACATCACGGAATGAGCTGTTATTGAATCTATACTGAATTATGAAGCGAGTGAATTTCGGTATTCTCCTAACCAAAATTACAATAGCATGTTGGTTAGGTTTTAGTTAAATGATAGGTATGATTTCAGTTCAGACTCGTGTCAATCTCGCGATAAAAACATCATGTTACAGTATAAAACAGACAGTGCACCCATCACCCCTAGATGAACTACACTTTTTTTTAAGTGAAAACGCCTCTTAGCGTGGTACACATATTTTTAGAGGAGATAAAATCTCTGGATTTGCGACTATAATCATCATCATCATCTAATGTTGATCTCGGTCATCTACAGGTCATATTAAATAATATTGTGTAATCAATTAAGACTTTCAGAGTAGAATTTTTTTTCATCATCATCATTAACGTCCATCCCGGTCTATTTTTGAAGTGAATATTCTTTTAGTGCGGTACGCATACTTTTAGATGAGATAAAATCTCTGGACTCGCGACCATAATCATCATCATCATCTAACGTTGATTCCGGTCATCTACAGCTCTTTTAAATAATGCTGTGTAATCAATTAGGACTCTTTCAGTGTAGATTTATTTTTCATCATCATCATCATTAACGTCGATCCCGGTCAATTTTTGAAGGAAAAACTTCTTCTTTTAGCGCGGTATGCAATTTTTTAGATGAGATAAATCTCTGGACTCGCTACACCCCGTTACGAACCGCTGCTATAGTGTGTGCATATATGCATGTACCAACGCGTCTAGATAAATAAATTATTAATAAATTGAGTTTTCACTTCTGTCGGCATTCCCGGAGTGCAACCCGTATTTTTTTGTAATTTTTAAATTGTAGTTGAGCGTTAATGAGGCCTTTTTCAGTGGAATTTGCGCGGCAAGATCAAAAATATCATTTCACTGCAAATCACTGCCTTTCACTATAGCACGTTTACACAACTTTCATGTCTAAAAAACTACCATTTTAAAACATAAAACAAGGTTAATGTACTAGTTTCTGAAAATAATATACTGCAAACGGCTGCTATTCGAGAACATCCTGCGCAAATTCCCTGTATAGCTAAGCATCACCCAGAGACAATTAGTATAGAATTTTATTGCCACCGTCGTAAATATCCGCTCATATTTAACACGAATCGCGTTTTAACCGAACAAAAACAGGTTCTCAGCAGTATTCCGTCGATCTAGTGTTGATATACATTCAAACTCATATAAATGTCAAATTTGACACATAAATTATGACGAGAATACCAAATACATTTCATTCAAAATTGAGTCTCAAAGAATAAGACTAGCAGAATACTGATTTTGTCATTTTCAACTTTCAGTCTCAATTCGATTTAATCAACTTACAGTTAATGTTAGATGCATAAAACTTTGTTACGAGAATACCTTTTTTAAGATTTAGGAGTCTGAGCTTAGATCGTAACTTAACTTTAACCGTGCATTTATTACGAGAATTGGCCTTCAGATATGTTATTTTGTCCATACCGTTCTGTATAAGCGTCACAGATAGTATAAAGTACAAAATAATTGAAATAATATATATAATGTTTGTGGGCGAAAAAAAGCGGCGACTTAGTGCCATTTTTTTTTTACTTTCTATGGACTTAATCTACTGAGAGGTTTAAAACAAGGTAATACAATGAGGGAATCTCTTACAATCTTAATGTTCAGTCCATTGACGTTTACGCAGCTCTGACGCAAGCAAGTTAAAATTCGAAAAGCTTATGATACAGTTTTGACCTTTAGTGTGTGTTTATTCAGTTTGACCTTTAAGTTATTTTTTGGAAACAAGTAACTTTTGAATCATTTGCAGAAGCACTAAATAGAAAAGATTTGTAAGTTTGTTTGTATAAATAGGCTCAGAAACTACTGGACCGATTTTAAATATTGTTTTACCATTAGAAAGCTACATTCTTCGTGAATAACATAGGCTTTATTGGATTTTTAACAAAGTTATGGTAGCTAGTATTTAGTCGAAGCTAGTATTTAATAAAATTATAAATAAATATCCATCACGCCTTATCCCCGGAGGGGTGGCAGAGGTGTATTATATGCCCACTTTTCACCGTGTGGATTTCTGTCCCACGTAATAGGTGGTGAGCCCATTGCCATGTTGAAATAGACAGACGCAGGTTGTGGCTACCTGCTCGTATAATTTATTATCGTGTTCCTTATTATAATAAATAATTGATTAAAGTTAAACAGTTTATTATTTAGTAATTACATAAAAAGCTAAGTGAAAACCTACCGCTTAATACAACATCGGATACAGCGACATAGCGCTTAAAAATACAAAACTAACGATATTCATTGGCCAATCGATTCACTTGATCCAAACAATTTTCAAACTTATTTTAATATGTGAAGGAATGTTTTGACTTTTATAATGTTTTCTTTTTTTTTTGCCGGTTCAATTTGAATTTCTAACGCTCTCATACATACTTGTTATTGAGATTTAACTATCCGATATAATGTCCGAATTATAGCCTCTTTAATGTCGTTACATCCAGTATTGTTATTGGAGAGCTTTTAATTCTCAATGAACAGTAGTAATATAATCTCTTAATAACACATACCAAGTTAAATAAAACCCATACCAACATAAATAAATATAAATATTGTGTCTAGCTCTAAGTAAAATCAAATATAAAGCAATTATAAACAATGTATTATGGTCATAACGAATATACTCGCCCAATACAAAATATTATATTCTTTAAAGCAAGACATTTAAATAGGATTTGCCATCTCTATCTTCTATATTCATAACGTAAAGGATGGCACGATCTGCTTTCATTCTTATTTTGAAATTGAATTTAGTTTTTATAATGCGTCATTTTTAGAGCTTTGCAAACGTCATGTTAGATAACCATTAAACTTTTTTTTAAAGTAGGGACTAACGGTCTTTTTGCTTTCCGTACTAAATGCAATTTTTATCACAAATTGAAAAAACATAACAATAGGATCACCAAAATATAATTGTGGTCTCAGTATTTGAAATCAGTTTAAGTAGTTTTACATTTTTAATATCAAGTAGATAACATAGACTGCAATATTTAGACATTTTTAAAATTCTTTTAAGTGTTTAATCAAGTTATTATTCATAGCAAGCTGACATATATTACGTTATAAAAATAAAAGTATCTGTCCTTGCAAATATTAACTTAATTGTATAAAGAAGTCTTTTTATATTATAGATTTAGGAAAAAAACGAACCAAACCAAAAAAAAAAATTTTCAGATTTTTCTATCTAGTCTGAAAGCACTTCTCAATAGGCTTAGAAGAATTTTCAGGAATATAGTAATGATGTCTAGATAAAGATTCAACGTAGCAAAGATATATTCTTCAGGTGAAATAGAGTACTTGTGCTTGCCTCCCATCATGCGTTGGGTATCGTAAACGAGGTAGACCGAGAAGATCAGAGCTCCTAGTGAAGGGTACACAAGGGCTACAATTCTGTTGCCGGGTATGAATATTGCGACGATACCTGTAATAAAAGTGAAAAAATAAATTAATAGGGAAAAAAAATTACGGGTTGCACTCCGGGAGTGCAGACAGAAGTGAAAACAAAATTTATTAGTCCAGAGTGAGTCCAGAGATTTTATCTCAAAAATATGTGTATCGCACTAAAAGAAGTTTTCACTTCAAATATTGACCGGGATCGACGTTAATGACGATGATGATGATGAAAAATTTCTACACCGAAAGAGTCTTAAATGATTACACAACAAATAAATATCGTAATGAGACATGTTTATGACCGGGGTCAACGTTAGATGCGGATGATGATAATTATATTATTTCGTAGCAAGGTATTGAATTTATCAATTAACTATCAAAAAATATATATCTAGACGCGTTCGCGGACACCGTTACGAGACGCAGCAGAGTACATATAGCAGACTATATGTACTCTGCTGCGTCTCGTAACGGTGTCCCGAGTCTAGAGATTTTATCTCATATAAAACAGTTTTAACTTCAAAAAAAAAAATTACGAGGTCGACCTGGATTGGATGAAATTTTGTCCTTGACAAATCAACAGAAACTATTTTGTCCTCTAAGCTCCAGATCGACGCTCAATATGAATGAAATATTCCACCTTATACGTTTTAGGGCGATCTTAGATTTAAAAAATTATTTCATAATTTATCTTTAAAATTTTTCAATATAATTTATGTTTAAGGCTTGGTATTCTTGCCGAGGCCACGCTTTTGAGTTTTTTAAAACAATGCGAATCGTAGAAGAAAAGGTTTTTGATTCTGAAAAAGAGATATATGTTATTTAAGGATTTAAGCTAGTCAAAATGGCTTTCTGTTACAAAATCTAATAAACTTCACTTGATAGAAAAACATCTCAAAGTTGCCCCCTTTCGAAATATTTTTTCAATGCCAAATCTAAACTACAGATAATTTTAATGAAATTTTTATACACAACTATAGCTACTAAATATTTATAGACATAATGGCTTACTTTGACTATATACAGTGATTTTTATAGAACAAATGTTTAAATAATATCAGATTCGCGACGCTAAGGCCTGATCAGTCGCGCGCTGGCGCTTACTGAGGTAGGACCTGTGTTAGTTTTTTTCGTTGCGCTCCCATTGCTATTTATTCGCAATGGCACAGTATATTTATGAGAGCAGTAAGCATTCCATCATCATCCGAGCGTCTGTCCCAGTTGCATCTCGCTACGCCCGGAGTTAGGTTTATATAGTGTATATATAGGTGAGAGTTCTATACGGCAATGGACTCACCACCCATTACGTGGGACAGGAATACACATGGTGAAAAGTGGGCATATACTAATATTCCTCTGCCACCCTTTCGGGGATAAGATGTGATAGATAAATAAAATATATGAGAGTTTTACTATAAAATAAAGCACCTACACTTCACAGAAGCGTTAGAATTATCCCTGTAAGTAGTATAAAATCGAACCCGGTACCCACAGGTACCCGGAACCAACTGAGCCAGTGGGCTGGTCAATGTATGTTTATTTATAAACAAATTTGATCAATAAATTTTGAAGCTTAAACATACCGACTGCCACTGGCTGAAGTAATCAGTGCAGTTGTTATATTAATAATGTTTATTTATTTTTCTTTCACAAAGGTTAAACTTAAGACTACCAACAGTACACACAATTTATTCTATTTTATTTCTAAACAATACACTTCTTTTTTTATCATCGATAAACACCTCTGTGAGAGACTGGTATCTGTACTAGGAAGATCCTGTCAGACAGATTACCACGCTTCCCACTTACTAAATTAACGGTGCTGTGTGCTAGAAGTACCTACTTGAAACGTTATTACAGTAGTTATTTGGTTATACATTAGTTATTTGGTTATTTTTACAAATCAAAGTCCTTGCTTAAATAGAGATTAAACAATATAATGGTGGTTTGTAACAGGTTCTCAGATTCCTCGTAATTAAGGTTTTTTTAACCAATTAAAGATAATTTGTTTACACTTGCCTCTGGCAAGCGAATATATTTGAAGAATTGGATTTAATTTGTTATACAAATGGCCACCCAGAAAGCATAACATTCTATGGGATAAACTGTTTCTAAACAAAATTGGAGCGCAAATTCTGGTATTTCTGCGTTTTGACTGGCTAGGGGGCGTGTACCCGATTTTGGAATGTTTTCTTAGAACTGTGTGGAGAATATACAATTGACGTACCGTCAATACCTTACAATCTCCATACAATTGATCAGTGGGATAATGGAACGGAAGAAAATGAGCTACCTTGAGAATCTCTACCAGGAAGAATCAGTGTCTTTGCGGCTCCGCCCCAGACTGAGATACAATAAGTAATGAGAGACTGACATATAGCGAGATAGGTATTTAAAATAACATTTGTATCAGTGACTATTCTCAGATTTCTGAAGATGTATATAAGTTTCCGAATATTCACGCTAATAGGGTTAAATGAGGTTTGAATGTCAGATTTTTATCAATGATGACTTCAAGGTATTTGGTATCCTCTTTACTTTAAAGTTTGGGACAAGCACAATCATTATCAAGATTCGGACAGGAGGAGGAACAATTAGACTGAAATTTTGAAGTTCAGGGGAAGGAGAAGGGGCTAAAGACATTGGGATATAATTTGTTTTCTCGACATTAAGAAACAGAGAGTTAATGGAAAGCCAATTATTGACGAGATTCATACCAGATTGTGCAAATTTGAATGTCTGTTCCCAATCTTGTGCGCTAAAGAGCAAGACTGTATCATCTGCATAAGTCACAATTTTCCCGTTTCTAAGTCCCAATTCACACAAGTCATTGATAAAAACAAGGAAAAGAGTGGGGCCAAGGATACTTCCTTGTGGCACGCCGCACCGAGCCTCCAAATCGTCACTAACCACATCAAGGATTTTAACATATTGATAACGCTCGGTGAAAAAGTTTTTACTGAGTGCCTCTTACACAATTTTTCCAGAAGCAGTGGTGCAGAGACCGTGTCAAAAGCCTTAGCCAGATCCAAGAATATAGCTAATACATTATCCTTATTCTCCAATTTACGTATAATATAGTCATATTATACGTAAGGATAAGGTATTACTTGAACGTTACTGCATGAACGGTGTCATTGGTACATTTGTTTCTACGAAATCCATACTAAGCATTTGATAAAAATCTTCGCCTTCTAAATAATTTACCAAACCATTATTAATGACTCTCTCTAGGATTTTAGAAAAGGCTGGGAGAATAGAAATTGGCCTGTAGTTATTGACACAATCCCTTGCACCACTTTTATGTATGGGATAAATCATAGAGCGCTTGAACGCTGACGGAAAAACACCAGTACTAATTGATAAGTTGCAGACATAGGTAAGTGGTGCTACAATAACGTCAACAATATATTCAAGCTTCGCTTCGCATAAATTATTAAAATTGTATCCAAGACCTTTGTTTTATGCTTTCAGTATTAATTATTTAAGTATATTTATAAATTTATTAGCCACTACTTTATCCCCGAAGGTGTGGCAGAGGCATATTGTGATGAGCCCAGTGCCTGTGTTCAAATGGACAGATTGTAGCGACTCGCTGTTCTAATTTTTAAGTCGCTCAAAAGGTATTCACTTGACTTAACGAGTGTCGATTGGAACGTTACTATCAACCGGGACAAACAGCTTAATGTGTCCTTCGAAGCACGAAAACTCTGGTAAATGAAAATGCTACAAAGCGGTCATCCATTCAAAATCCGAAAGAGTTTCTTAAATCTGTGATCTTTTACAGAAACCGAGTTAGTAAGGCGACGAGCGCTTTTTATTCATGTTTTCACTTTATGTTAGTAGCCTTAAACAATGTATGACATTTCATGTAACTAATAATTAATTAATGAATAATAATATAGCAATTATTACAAATGATATAATTTAAATTTAAGGCAAAGTAAGTTTAGTCGACTGTTCTCACATAAATCCAAAGGAACAATGTAAGTGTAATTTTAATGTTGTATGTCATACCTACATTTTAAAAGAGCATCCATTAACTTTCTTACTAGATTCTTCTTCTTAAAGTGTAGGCTGCCCTTAGAACTGGCAACTAGAATAGCTCTAAATTTGATATGATTTTATACACAACATTGATTTTGTTTTTTTGTTTTGTATAAATTCATTACTATATAATTGGTCAAACATCATGTAACTCAAACTAATGTAATTACTGGCGGTTAGAAAGAGTGGAAAGAGTGGTTAGGAAATTTTACAGTACATTGTCTGTTGTACGCTGATGATGCGGTAGTGATGGTCTCATCAGAAGCCGACCTTCAGACATTAGTTCTATAAAAGTAAACATCTTCACTGCATGTTAAACTAAGAAACGGGTATTTGAAAAAGAAAAAGTAAGAACTAAAAGCAAGATTTGGGTAAACCGGCAACGTTTAGAGCAATTGAATGAAATTGTGTACTTAGGGAAAATATTTAGCGCGGAGGCAAGATATGTTCTGAAGTACAACTGTGACTAGCTTCCGAAGACAGGAACATAACATTATGATTTTTTGATTTTAATATTATTAAAAAAAATAGTATAATGAGTACGGGACATTTTATTTGGTACCTGTACATAAAGCCTAAATTTGTTATTAAATATATCATATATAGAAGCGCTCGTGGCCCCGCGGTCTCAGTGTTCTGTAAACGATCACTGAGGTGCGCAACTTTCACTATGGCTGGTCGTCGGATGGGTGACCACTTTGTGGCATTTACATTTGCGAGCGTTTCCGTGCTTCGGAAGGCACGTTAAGCCGTTGGTCCCGGTTGCCAGTAAAATGGCAGTCGTTAAGCCTGGTTGAAGGCCTTATAGGCGGCTTAAAAAATTTCAACAGCAGGTAGCCACAACCTGCGTCTGTCTATTTCAACACGGCAATGGGCTCACCACCTATTACGTGGGACAGAAATCCACACGGTGAAAAGTGGGCATATAATATGCCTCTGCCACCCCTTTGGGGATAAGGCGTGATGGATATTTATTTATTTTTATTTTATTTTAAATATATCATCATAAACTCCTACTAATATTATAAGCGCGAAAGTTTGTTAGTATGGATATTTGTTACTTGCACGTAAAACTACTGAATGGAATGTAAAGAAACTTTACCATAACTATATATTATATATATAATAGCTTATCTATCAGAATAACACATACGCTACTTTTTATCCCGGGAACAAGTTCCTTTAGAAAACGGGAACGGAAAAACTTCATCACAAGGCGGAGCCGCGGCCGTCAACAAATCCAACACAATAACAGAGATGTTCCATTTCGATTGCTACTGCCAATCATTTTTACTGTGGCGTGCCAGCAGAAAATACATCGTCGATCTATCTTGGCGGGGGCTGAGGAAGCGTTGTGGTGCCTACGCAACTTGGCCTACCGGCCCTTGAAAATACCGACAAGTGCGAATCGGGGGACTGAGGGTTCCGTAAAAATACGCATACGTAAATATTGCATCATAATTTGACTGTCTCGGTTGCGCAGTGGTAGTGTATGCGACTGCCGCGTCTGAGGTCCCGGGTTTGATTCCCGGGTAAGAAAAAATATTTGTGTGATCCACAAATGTTTGTTCCGGAGTTTGGGTGTTTCCTATGTATAATATGTATGTATTTAGAAATATATAAGTATGGTTTATCAGTCATCTAGATCCCATATCACAAGCTTATATTAGCTAACTTTGGGCTAGTTGGCAGGGTGTAAAAAAAACATTGTCCGACAATATTTATTTATTTATTTACTATAAGCCGCAATTATTTATTTACTTTAACTTAAAAGTTTAATTTTTTCAGCTTCTAGAGACCGTAGACCTGAATACATAGTATAAATTCAAATCGATATCTTCATGGGTTCAAGTTCGAGATAAAGTGTCATAATAGACGGACGGACGGACAGACGCATAACAAAGTAATCCTACACGGGTTCGTCTTTTGCTTTTGAGGTACTCCAAAAATAATATAATATAACAAAACCAAGCCAACGACCGCTATGTTGTTCTGAAGAAAAGTCTATTTCGGACAAGCCAGGCCGTATGAAATGTAAGGTAACCCGTTACTTTTTATATAGTTATGGTCGTGTAATGTATGGGGCAAGGTAAGTGTGATTTGAGTGTCGAATGTGTCTTGAACGTAGAGCGCATTTTGTAAACCAAGTGCGTAAGTATTTTTAGTCGAGTTGGATCTGGATTTAAGTTTAAATTTAAAGTGGAAAAATTTTTCAGTCACGAGCTGGACTCGAACCAGCGTCTTCTGGTTCAACGCACCAGACGCGTTACCAACTACACCACCGTGAACTGCTCGTAACTGACGAATGAATCCACCTCTTTACGTCTTAAGGCGACGTAAGGCGCCATCTACCGACACTTAGCAAAGTTGCACGGTACGAATGTACGAGCAGGTCACGGTGGTGTAGTTGGTAACGCGTCTGGTGCGTTGAACCAGAAGACGCTGGTCCAAGTCCAGCTCGCGACTGAAAAATTTTTCCACTTTAAAATTTAAATTTAGAAAAAGTTAGCATACTAATTGCTTTTCAAAATTATTTCTAATGGATTTAAGTTCTTGCTGCCGGTGAGTGTATTTTATAAGTCGAGAAGGTGCAATGGGCTATTGCGTGTGACAAAAAGGCATACGGTGTATTGTGGGCGTATAGTATGCCCCTGCCAAGAGAAAACATTTTTGTAAGTTTGTGTGGACATTCGAATATGAAAACTTTACCACGCGGGCGGAGCTGCGGACATCAGCTAGTCAAAGATAAAGACGTGACTATATGTAGGTATGTATAGAAGGTAGTTCTAAGGTGCTGAATGCGTTCAAAACGTCAATGTATGTAAGTAAATGCTATTTCGCGTGATGTCCCAAATAGTTTTATAAAGTATGAAAAGGTCGGTGTGATTTGTATGTAATACAGTCAAGGACATGGAGGGAGATTGAGAAAGTAGTGGGACTAGAGAGACATAAAAGGGGTGCGTGGTGCGACACAAGTGGGTCGAGTGAAAACAAGTAAGACGAGTGAGACAAGTGGGGTGAGTGAGATACAAGTGTGGCGTGTGAGATGCAAGTGTGGCGAGTGAGATACAAGTGTGGCGAGTGAGATACAAGTGAGGCGAGTGCGACATAGGTGAGTAGAGAGTGAATGTGAGATGTGGGTCGAGTGTGACAAATGGGGCGAGAGTGGCGAATGTGTCACGTACCAAAGATAAGTAGTATAACGACGACACAGAGCGACACGCCGCGGATCATGGTGAAATCCCACTTGGTCTGGAACGCGAACAAGGTCAGAGCAAGGCAAACAGCTGCCATTATACCCACCGCTATCATCACCTGCAACGTAAAGTGTTTTGTTACATTATATACTATACTAGCGGCACGCTATGATGGCCGTTTTGACATATTACAATAGTGATGATATTTTACTTGTTTCCAGTACTCTTGTTTTCTACAGTAGTATAAATACCCTCTGATATGGTCGACTTTTCACATATTTCTACAAATTAAATGTAATTAAAATTAATACGAAACTTCATGAAAGGACAAACGTCAAAACGTGATATTTCCACATCTATACTCTATGATCATATGTAGTCTAAGCGACTGCCGTTTCGGGTTCGTTAGCCACAGTTCGGGCTATCAGTCACGCCTTAATCCCCGAAGGGGTGGCAGAGGCATATTATACGCCCACATATCATTGTGCGCATTTTTGCCCACGGAACAGGTGTTGAGCTCATTGCCATGTTGAAATAGACGGACGCAGTTTGTGGCTACCTGCTGTTGAAATTTTTCAAGTCGCACATAAGATCTTCAACTTGGCTTAACGACTGCCATGTTACTGGCAACCGGGACCAACGGCTTAGCGTGCCTTCAAAGCACGGAAACGCTCGTAAATGGAAATACCACAGAGCGGTCACCCATTCGTAACCAGACATAGCGAAAGTTGCTTAACGCAGTGATCGTTAACAGAACACTTAGTTAGCGGGGCCACGAGCGCTTCGTACATTTAACCTGACCTTTTCTAAAAAAATTTCAACATACATTCCATCCATTTCACGTAAAGACTTTCACATGCATTTATTAAAAAAAAATTAATATGGCATTACAAATAGACATTTCAATTTTATTAATCTCTATAAATTACGATTGGTTGTTAAATGAAGGTCACGCCGCCGTCGCGTTTTGAACATCGGTGCTCATATCTGGTAAGGTTCCTAAAGCATGTTTTCGTGAATTTAACAGGTTCCAAAACATCTTTATCAGGGCAGAAAGCTTGCCGAAGAGTTTTAGTGGGTTTTCCCAGTGCCATCACGATCAGGTGCTGGGCGACCCTCACACAAGCCCATTGCCTATTCAGCAGTGGGCAGACTAAAACAAAACGAAGGCTTACTGTAAAAAGAAAATGTGTGTGTACCAGAGTACACGACATTTTTTTTACAGCTATAAAATTTATCTCATAAATCGATAAAGAAGTTTCACTTCAAAACAACATGGCGTGTAATCGAAAAATGTAACGATTTTTTTTATAGCTATAGAATTTCGCCCAAAGTCGATAAAGAAGTTTCACTTCAAAAAGTAATAATAATAGAATAACATCGTTGAGACAACTCACACAACGCCATCTGAATCCAAGCTTAGCAGAGCCTGTACTATGGTAACCAGATAACTAATAAACATACTTATACCTACCTATATTTCTGAATACATATATATTATAGATAAAATAACACCCAGACACAGAATATACTATCGTGCTCATCACACAAAGTTTTATCCTGGGTGGGAATCGAACCCACGACATCTTGTGTAGCAGTCGGATGCACTCTCACCGCGCCACAGAGGCCGTCAAAGTGTGTGAAGTGTACTTACATCGTCGACCTTTAAGAAACTGGAGGCTAGTCCCAGCAGAAAGCTCTCAGCGACGGTGAAGATGCTGAGGAACACGAAGTTCATGGGCGCTTGACGCCGCACGCCCTCGCAGCTCGCCATCGTCAGAACGCACACGATCACCATCGCGATCGCTACCCAGCTACACTGACAAACATACATAACTAACTACTTGTATAAAAGTAGCGGCACGTAAGTCTAGCGCTGACCGATAATGCGCAGAAGTCGAAAATAAGGTAATGGGTGTTTCATATGGTCTTGAACATATAAATGAAAGACGTCTTGATATAAACTTGATTTTAACTATTATATAACGAAGTGATACGCAATATGGCAGGTTTGAATGAAAGTGTCAGCATTAAACTGGAAAAGGGCGTGCTCCGTTGGTTTGGACACGTCCAACGAATGAGTGAGGAACGATTGACGAAGAATATACAATGTGTTAAGAAAACCCTGTCCGACCCGAAAGGGGCACCGATAGGCATTTCAATAACATAACCAAAAAAAAAACATTATATTTATAAGTATGAAATAGTTATCATTTTTTTTAATGCGTGTTTTTAGTATTAGAATTAGTCCAATTTCCTTAAAATATAGCAAATTTTTAAAAACTGACAACACCTTTGTAGGCATGCGGCCTCAAGTGTATGTGATATCAAAATAAGCCGCCGGCTGGTGTAAGCTGGCCTATTGACCTTGCATTTCCGAATAGCCCTTTCCCTGTTGCCATGTAAACTACCACATTTTATAAACTTTTAATTTATTTTATTCGGGATATAAAATTTGGGGTAAATTTTTTGGGGTAATTTCTAAGAAGGATTACACAAATAAAATCACATCTCGATACCTACCAATACCTTCACAGATCGGACAGGGTTTTTTTAACATGTTGTATTTAGTGCGAAAGCAGAGGGTAGAAGGAGTCAGGGTAGGCCGAGACTTACATATGAAGACCACGTGAGCAGATTGCTCAAAAACGGAAATGGCAAAAGTACTCGGATACCCAGACGTGCGTGTATGAAGCGATTGATTAATCTTGAAGAAGCGAAAGAATTATGCATGAAACGCGAAGCCTGGCGATCTGTCCTCTCTGACTACCCCGTCAGGGATACAGCGTGAAGGTAATTTTATTTAGGTTAATTATTTAGTAGAAGAACGTACAAAGTGTTCTACGTAGACCGACATCGGAAGTGAAGAGAGTGTTGCCATAGACAAATGACAATCACACATTATTTGCATAGGCTCTTTGGCCTGGATAAAGGGCTGTATCTATACAATATGTTAAGAAAACCCTGTCCGATCCATGAATGTATTGGTAGGTATCGAGATGTGATTTTTTGATAAATTTTTAAAGCAATTATTTTGCTAAATTTTTCATAAATTTTTAATAAAGTGGAAAAAGACAATTCGATTCGAGACAGGGATTGAACCTGTGACCTTTGCCTAACCAGGGCAATGTTCTAGCCACCTGAACTACCCGAACCGTATCGAACCAAGTTGAAATTCTCCACCATATTTATATTGTCATTTTAAGAGTATGACCAGAGCCATCTATCGAGCTAATGAACAACTCGATACCAATGAACAGTGTTACAACTATTTTTAAACATTGATGCAATGGACTCCACTCAATATATTGATAAATTTTTAAAGCAATTATTTTGCTAAATTTTTCATAAATTTTTAATAAAGTGGAAAATGACAATTCGATTCGAGACAGGGATTGAACCTGTGACCTTTGCCTAACCAGGGCAATGTTCTAGCCACCTGAACTACCCGAACCGTATCGAACCAAGTTGAAATTCTCCACCATATTTATATTGTCATTTTAAGAGTATGACCAGAGCCATCTATCGAGCTAATGAACAACTCGATACCAATGAACAGTGTTACAACTATTTTTAAACATTGATGCAATGGACTCCACTCAATATATTGATAAATTTTTAAAGCAATTATTTTGCTAAATTTTTCATAAATTTTTAATAAAGTGGAAAAAGACAATTCGATTCGAGACAGGGATTGAACCTGTGACCTTTGCCTAACCAGGGCAATGTTCTAGCCACCTGAACTACCCGAACCGTATCGAACCAAGTTGAAATTCTCCACCATATTTATATTGTCATTTTAAGAGTATGACCAGAGCCATCTATCGAGCTAATGAACAACTCGATACCAATGAACAGTGTTACAACTATTTTTAAACATTGATGCAATGGACTCCACTCAATATATTGATAAATTTTTAAAGCAATTATTTTGCTAAATTTTTCATAAATTTTTAATAAAGTGGAAAAAGACAATTCGATTCGAGACAGGGATTGAACCTGTGACCTTTGCCTAACCAGGGCAATGTTCTAGCCACCTGAACTACCCGAACCGTATCGAACCAAGTTGAAATTCTCCACCATATTTATATCCCTGTCTCGAATCGAATTGTCTTTTTCCACTTTATTAAAAATTTATGAAAAATTTAGCAAAATAATTGCTTTAAAAATTTATCAATATATTGAGTGGAGTCCATTGCATCAATGTTTAAAAATAGTTGTAACACTGTTCATTGGTATCGAGTTGTTCATTAGCTCGATAGATGGCTCTGGTCATACTCTTAAAATGACAATATAAATATGGTGGAGAATTTCAACTTGGTTCGATACGGTTCGGGTAGTTCAGGTGGCTAGAACATTGCCCTGGTTAGGCAAAGGTCACAGGTTCAATCCCTGTCTCGAATCGAATTGTCTTTTTCCACTTTATTAAAAATTTATGAAAAATTTAGCAAAATAATTGCTTTAAAAATTTATCAATATATTGAGTGGAGTCCATTGCATCAATGTTTAAAAATAGTTGTAACACTGTTCATTGGTATCGAGTTGTTCATTAGCTCGATAGATGGCTCTGGTCATACTCTTAAAATGACAATATAAATATGGTGGAGAATTTCAACTTGGTTCGATACGGTTCGGGTAGTTCAGGTGGCTAGAACATTGCCCTGGTTAGGCAAAGGTCACAGGTTCAATCCCTGTCTCGAATCGAATTGTCTTTTTCCACTTTATTAAAAATTTATGAAAAATTTAGCAAAATAATTGCTTTAAAAATTTATCAATATATTGAGTGGAGTCCATTGCATCAATGTTTAAAAATAGTTGTAACACTGTTCATTGGTATCGAGTTGTTCATTAGCTCGATAGATGGCTCTGGTCATACTCTTAAAATGACAATATAAATATGGTGGAGAATTTCAACTTGGTTCGATACGGTTCGGGTAGTTCAGGTGGCTAGAACATTGCCCTGGTTAGGCAAAGGTCACAGGTTCAATCCCTGTCTCGAATCGAATTGTCTTTTTCCACTTTATTAAAAATTTATGAAAAATTTAGCAAAATAATTGCTTTAAAAATTTATCAATATATTGAGTGGAGTCCATTGCATCAATGTTTAAAAATAGTTGTAACACTGTTCATTGGTATCGAGTTGTTCATTAGCTCGATAGATGGCTCTGGTCATACTCTTAAAATGACAATATAAATATGGTGGAGAATTTCAACTTGGTTCGATACGGTTCGGGTAGTTCAGGTGGCTAGAACATTGCCCTGGTTAGGCAAAGGTCACAGGTTCAATCCCTGTCTCGAATCGAATTGTCTTTTTCCACTTTATTAAAAATTTATGAAAAATTTAGCAAAATAATTGCTTTAAAAATTTATCAATATATTGAGTGGAGTCCATTGCATCAATGTTTAAAAATAGTTGTAACACTGTTCATTGGTATCGAGTTGTTCATTAGCTCGATAGATGGCTCTGGTCATACTCTTAAAATGACAATATAAATATGGTGGAGAATTTCAACTTGGTTCGATACGGTTCGGGTAGTTCAGGTGGCTAGAACATTGCCCTGGTTAGGCAAAGGTCACAGGTTCAATCCCTGTCTCGAATCGAGATGTGATTTTATTCGTGTAATCCATTTTAGAAATTACCCCAAATAAAATTATTAAAAAAATAATATAATGTGGTAGCTTACATGGCAACACAGGGAAAGAGCTATTCGAAAATGCAAGGTCAAAAGGTCAGCTTACACCTGCCGGCAGCTTCTTTTTATCACATACACTCGTCGGCGGATGCCAAAAATGTGCTGTCAGTTTTTGAAAATTTGCTATGTTTTAAGGAAATTGGACTAATTATAATATTAAAAACACGCATTTAAAAAATGATAACTATTTTATACTTATAAATAGTGTTTTTTTTGGTTATGTTATTGAAGTGCCTATGTGCCCTTTTCGGGTCGGACAGGGTTTTCTTAACACATTGTATACGTAACAATGGGTACGGGAAAACTTCACCATGCGTGCGGAGTCCCGGGCGTCAACTGATATAAACTAAAATTAAATACCAAGAATAAAAATGTCCGGAGGAACTGTTAAAAGTTAATGTTTTCGACCTCTTGTAACTCCTCATTAAGATTGTAAGGCATGTGGTTTTGTGCAGACACCCATAGAAGGAAGGTCCATCGACAGTCGCTTCCGCTAATACAGAAACAGGACTATTTTGAATGACGACGAACCTTTTTCTCGAAAATGAGAAGTTATTGTGAATGGAAGTAAATCTATAGTTCCTAATAAATAAAGCTGAAGCGGTTCCAACTGAAAACTTATTTTTGTGTCGGATAGTCCATTTATTAAGGAATGCTATATCATCATCATATATATCATCACGCTACTACCTAGGAGAGCGCAGCAGTAATTATAAGTGTCAACAAATCGAAATCCAATTTTAAACATTATTATAAATTTAATGAACGACGATATTAATATTTCACACAAGTCTTTCACAGTTTGGGCGATACGATTGTGGAATGCGCTACCGTTGGATATACGTCGTGCAAGGTCTTCGACAATCTTCAAAAATAGAGTTAAAACCTACTTTCTGTCTTTGTAACTAAGTACATTTGTTTATACCATTGTTTTTCTTTTAATATGTTTAAATTTACTGTGTACATAAAAATTGCCTATCCATATTATTATATTAATCTATCGTTATATATATAAGTTGTATGTAAATGCGCCTTCAACTACCATTTTCTTTCCTGTTCTTCTCTTTTCCATACTGAGGTTGTTTGGAAGAGAACGCTTTTAGCGATAAGACCTCGTATTGTATTCTCATCCATAGTTCATAAGTCTTAACAATACTGTATGCTAAGGTGTACAATAAAAAGTTATCTACAGTATCAAGTTGGACATATTTTTTTATACAGCGCCGTCTAGCCCAAAGTAAGCTAATATAAGCTTGTGTTATGGGATCTAGACGACTGATAATCATATATATATATATATATATATATATATATATATATATATATATATTATAAATACATATATTTTATACATACATCGAAAACACCCAAACGCCGAAACAAACATTTGTGGATCACACAAACAAATATTTTTTCCGACCCGGGAAACGAACCCGGGACCTCAGTCGCCACAGTCGCTTACCGATGCAGTCAATCTATCAATCTATCTTTTAAATAGGTATCACGTGGGTTCGCAGTATACTCACAAAAGCCATGCATTGCTTTGGACCCACATCTTGGTTGGTTCGTGGAACAGAAAGAGCGCGATGGAACTCAATGTCACGAGAAGCTGGCACATCACGATGGAGTACACCTGCAACGACACAAATATCACACGAATTAGACTTATTTATCGACTCGGCTGCCTCTCCTCTGCCTCCGTAAAAATCTTATTATAAGACAAGGTTTTTAAATGACCTAAAAAGATTAGTTCTTTCATTTGATAGCCAAAATATAACAAGCACATAAAAAACTTAAACCTTAAAATAATCTTTCGTTGTCCATCTATAGCATCTCTAATTAGTTATGGAAATTAATGCTATTTTTTATTAATTTCAATAGCGTGCTAATTTTAATCTCTTAGCATGCAACGTACTATTGCTATGCTAAATGATAATATGAACATCAATGAAGTAAACATCAACATAGTATCTAAGATAGACAGACGGACTGACGTCCAGAAGGATAAAATAAAAAAAATTAAGGGTTGCACTCTGCAAATTTATTACTAATTTATTTATCTAACCTCGTTCGCGGATTTCTCTTCAAAAATTGACCGGGATCGACGTTAATGATGATGATGAAAAAAAAATCTACACCGAAACAGTCTTAATTGATTACACAACATTATTTAATAAGACCTGTTGACCGGGATTAACGTTAGATGATAATGATGATGATTCTATTATTCTGATATTTGATGAGGCTGAATATCAACCATGCACTTTTTCATTCAAACACTCCGTATTTCGCAATAGCACAATGACATGATCCATTCATGAATTAGACGTGAAAATGAATTTTAGCAATCGCAGTGACGCATCATTCGCAGCTCGCCTGCCTCATGATTTAGTCGTCGCAGCGACGCAGCGTTCACAGCTCACTTGCGATATGAATTTGTCGTGAATTATAATTATGAGTTTTGGCAATTTAATTAAGCATTCGCAACTCGCCACTCAGTAGCGGCGCGAACGTCGATGCGCTTAGTCATGTATTGGAGGGAGATTGTGGGTTCGTGACGAATTGACAATTGTTACGTAATCGATGTCTCAGCAATAATTAATTTTAGCTAGTACTGTTCATTAAATTAATGTGAATAGAGTCTTAGCAATTAATTATGATTGCTAACGCTAATATTTCCTACACTATCTCTAATAGTCTTTACATTCCTGTAACTATATTTATCAAATTGTTTTCAGCACGCTCTTTCATCTAATACCCATTGTGGAGGTTCCACAAAGTTGAATTTGGAAGAAAATTCATTTCAATCGGATAGATAAGATATCCGCTAAAAATAGAGTTGCAAGAATCCATTCGAACATACATACATTGCTAGTAATTAAAAATAAATGAATATAAAACACAAGTAAAATACACTAACTTACAACGCGTCTATTACGTCCTTTCAACTTCTAAATATTGGAATGCTATTCAAAATGTTATTTACCTTTCGAATGAATCCTTTTCGAATAGATTGCTCGGTGAAGTCAAAACCTTTGACTTCACCATCTTCCCCCACACTACCGCCATATCCTGCAGGCTGAAATAGAGAATAATAACAACAAGTTTATTTATTTTCTCTCACATAAAATTAATACAGGGGTAATAATTAAGGTACATTTTCAAAAATAGTATTTATGTGAGAGACTGGTATATATACTAGGACACCTGTGTGACAGATTACCAGCCTCACTAGACTCTGCACAAGTGATACACGGTAAGTACCTTTCAGGTAATGCAAAAAGCTATTTATATGATGTATGAGAATATACAAGCGTGCGTATGTGTGTGTGAGTGCGTGTGTGTGTGTGAAAGTTTATTCTTTTTAACCAATCTGAAAGAATAAATACATTTGAAAGAATAAATAACATTAATAACACAATAACAGCTTATATATCATTAAATTACATAAAACACACACACACAAACAACACAAACATGGAGTTGTATTAAAATAATAAAATTAACATTACAGTGTTAAATTTTGTAATTGTAGTCCTATATATGGGCATAACTCTGTGAAGAACTACCGTTCCCGCAGCAACCATGTAACTATACCGGAGGGAGGGAACTGTTCATCCTTATTACAGGTTAATAATTGACCTATCAAGGGTAACAGAACTACACCCATTGGATTGTATCCTAGAAATAGATGTAACTATTAGTTGGGAACAGCCTATTGTAAACTACAATCACTGCCATTAGCAAAATTTTTGAAAAAAATATATTGCAACAATTACAAGCTCATTTTAATTCAAATATGTATATACATAAAAAATAAAATAAAATAAATATCCATCACGCCTTATCCCCGAAGGGGTGGCAGAGGCATATTATATGCCCACTTTTCACCGTGTGGATTCCTGTACCACGTAATAGGTGGTGAGCCCATTGCCGTGTTGAAATGTACAGACGCAGGTTGTGGGTACCTGCTGTTGAATTTTTTCAAGCCGCCCATAAGGCTTTCAACCAGGCTTAACGACTGCCATTTTACTGGCAACCGGGACCAACGGCTTAACGTGCCTTCCGAAGCACGGAAACGCTCGCAAATGTAAATGCCACAAAGTGGTCACCCATCCGAGGACCAGCCATAGTGAAAGTTGCGTAACTCAGTGATCGTTTACAGAACACTGAGACCGGGAGGCCACGAGCGCTTCAATGTATATACATGACTAGCAGTATGGGTTCACAAGGGGTCGTTCTACCATTTATGCAGGTGTGACACTTCTAAATCATATATATAACGCCTGGGAGAATAGACAAGATGCTATTGGTGTATTCTGCGATCTCTCCAAAGCATTTGATTGCGTTGACCATAAAACACTATTGCGAAAACTACTTTATTATGGTGTCAAAGACTCTGCACTGGACCTTGTTGCCTCCTACCTAAATGATCGATTACAACATGTTTTTTTTTTTTCACTGCGAGCCGGCAAGGGGCACCCCAGAACGGAGGGGACCGTCTCGGGGCGGTCGATAAGCGACAACCCCGGAGCTCCCTAAGGAGCTGAAGAACTAGCCCGCACCTCCACCGCTCTCGAGCACCCCTCTGTAAGCAGAGGAGGTGAGGGACTTGCCCAAGTTGTAGATTGGTTTACGACCAATAATTTGCTACTAAACGCTCAGAAGACAAAGTGTATCACATTTGAAACGCCAGGCAACTAAAGGTATGGCTGCGTTTAGTCCCGGTAATAACTACATAAATATATGTAATTTGACTTTGTTGTTGTGTGAGCACCATGTAGACTTATTTTTTATTTTGAAATTGAAATTGACATGATAGTTGCTGTGCAGTTTTCGAGTATGTCATGCTCGCCTAGGTGTCCTGGCAGTGGTGGCGTATGTATCGGATCGCCTTATTCCCTATAATACGGTTGAGTAGGGCGATGGCTGATATAATGCAACATACCCGTGAACGGGTGCCGTCTGTTGGGACTGGTCAGCTCATAGCTGTTATAGCAATTATTACAAATAATCTTATTTATATTTAAGGTAAACTTAAGTTTAGTCGACTGTTCTCACATAAATCCAAAGGAACAATGTACGTGTAATTTTAATGTTGTAAGCCATTCCTACATTTTAAAATGGCATCCATTGACTTTCTTGCCAGATTCTTCTTCTTCAATGGTAGGCTGCCCTTAGAACCGGCAACTAAAATCGCTCTAATTTTGATATGATTTTAAACACAACATTGATTTTGTTTTTTTTGTTTGTATAAATTCATTACTATATAATTGCTCAAATATCATGTTAATCAAACTAATGTAATTACTGGCGTTTAGAAAAGAGTGGCCATGAGTTTTATTGCCAGGTTCTTCCTCAGGCTCTACCTATTGCTTTGCGAATCTGGCAGTAAATGTAAATGTAGAAGCAATATTATTGACGTTCATAAGTGTTACTTTGTGACCTAAATGAATAAAGATTTATTATTATTATTCAGCATGCCTAATGTCAGGAAATGCTGTACAAATATGACATTGAACGGTGATACCCTAAATCTTGTAGAATCAACTGTATTTTTGGGGGTCACTTTAGATAGCAAACTGCAGTGGAACGCCCAAATAACGTGTCTTGCAGGTAAACTCAGCTCGGCAGCCTTTGCCGTTAGTAAAGTCAGGCAGCTCACTAATGTGGAAACTGCTAGGCTGGTATACTCCAGTTATTTTCATAGTGTCATGTCTTATGGCATTTTGCTGTGGGGCAAAGCAGCTGATATACAAGTTATTTTTGTACTCCAGAAGAGAGCTATACGTGCAATATATAAATTAGGTGCTAGAGTGTCTCTTAATGAGAAATTTAAAGAAATTGGCATTTTAACGGTTGCATCACAAATATTTGCAAATATCATGTTAGTTAAACAGAACATACATTTATATAATAGACACAGTGACATACGAATGTATGTCACTGTGTCTATATAGTCTCGGGGTCTCAGTGTTCTGTAAACGATCACTGAGTTACGCAACTTTCACTATGGCTGGTCCTCGGATGGGTGACCACTTTGTGGCATTTACATTTGCGAGCGTTTCCGTGCTTCGGAAGGCACGTTAAGCCGTTGGTCCTGGTTGCCAGTAAAATGGCAGTCGTTAAGCCTGGTTGAATGCCTTGGCGGCTTGAAAAATTTTAACAGCGGGTAGCCACAACCTGCGTCTGTCTATTTCAACACGGCAATGGGCTCATCACCTATTACGTGGGACAGGAGTTCACACGGCTCTGCCACCCCTTCGGGGATAAGGCGTGATGGATATTTATATTATCATTGTAGAATTTATAAGCGACGGGACTAAATAGGTGCGACGGGAGGTCAAAATATTCCACGGGCGAAGCTGTGGGGTCATCTAGTATTAAAAACGCGAAAGTTTGTAAATATATGTATGAACGTAGGTTTGTTACTCTTTCACGCAAAAACTACTGGATAGGTTTTTATGAAACTACAATAATATAGCTTACACATCAGAATAACACATAAGCTAATATTTCATCCCGGGCGGGTACAAGTTCCTGTGGGAAATGCAAATGGGAAATCTTCTCGTAAGAGATAACTGAAAGTAATTTTTTTTAGAGAAATTTCATACATACATATTGTCACGCCTTTATCCTCTAAGGGGTAGGCAGAGGCATACTATACGCCCACAGTTCACTCAGTATGCATTTTTGTCTCACGTAACAGGTGGTGAGCCCATTGCCGAGTGAAATGTCATATTTTATTAGTGAAATTTTATAAAACTAACTAACAAACTTGTAAACCTTTAGGTTCTACAGGACCCTACGGGAGATAAATAAAAGTAGTAGTTAGAATTTGGTTGCGCCGGTATATGATAAAAGAATAGCCGCATTATTTTTTCTATGTTTCATCGCTGATCTGCATTTGTTTTTAATTAATTAGTTGTCGACACTCCCCCACTCCCCTTTATTCCATTTCTCTTTCGCACCTACCTTGTCTCGCATAAAGGAGGAGCGAGACAGCTGTTTTACAAGCGCGCAAGTACCTACGCGCGCGCCGCTATCCTCACGTCGGCGGCCACGTTTGAGGGCTGGCAGTCTGTCCTACACCACGCGCGCGCGCGCCCGCATCAACCCTTTCGCAATAACCCCGCACCAACTATCGCAATAATCGTATTTTCCATGGATAAATAGTGTTTTCGTGCAAGGAAACCAGAAATTCAAGTCCAGCGACGCCCTCGGCAGTCTCCATCTCAGCTTTTTCCGTCGACAATCATTTTTGTCGCAAGTGTAATGGTAGACACCATTCATTATTACACTTCGAAAACAATAACGCCATGTCCGGTAGTTCGCCCGTCGATTCCAGCTGCGCGAACTCAGTGCCTAACCGTCCGTCCGCTGTGACGTCACGGCCGCCCGCGCCGTTGAATAGCGACGGGGAGCGCTCTCGCGTGTTTTCGTCGCCGTCCGCGCCTAGCGGCAGCGGCGCCACTGCCACGAACGATGTCGCTTTGTGCTCGCTATCAAGTTTGCGCACAAGCCCTACTACGGTACTTCTGGCAACCGCTCGAGTTGTTGTTTACGATTCGCATGGTAGGGGACATAGTGTTCGCGCACTTTTAGATAGTGCTTCTCAAAGTAATTTTATTGGTAAAAATTGTTGTAGTCGTCTTGGTTTGCATATAAATAACCGCCCCGCCTGTAATGTTGTGAAAGGTATTGGGGGTTCCACCGTTCAGGGTTCTGTAGGGATTAAATTCCACTCGCCTTTTAATTTTAATGTTAGTTTTTCGATGGATTCGCTAGTCGTCGATAAGGTTACCGAACTTTTACCGACTGTCGCAGTCAATACCTCATTATTGACAAATTTTAGAGATTTGCCTTTGGCCGATGATACTTACGCCGTTCCAGGAGATATTGATTTGTTAGTTGGCGCTTCGATTTTCCCGCACCTCCTGTTGCAGCGTAAGGTTTAAGGTCAGGCATCGCACCCCGCGCCGCTCGCCTTAGAGACGGTTCTTGGGTTTGTTATTGTTGGTTCCGCACCCGTTTGTTTTGATTGTAACTCGACAGTGTCATATTGTTGCGCCGTCGAGCCGCTGGACTCCGCTGTCCGTAAATTCTGGGAGATAGAAGAGGTGAACGTACCTCCTATTGTCAGCCCGGATGATATACTTTGTGAAGACTTTTATAGTCGCACGACTACTCGCGATAGTGATGGTCGTTATGTTGTCGCACTCCCCTTTAAGGGTGATGTTAATTCGCTTGGAGATTCGTTTCAGTCAGCCGAAAAACGCTTCTTTTGTTTAGAACGGAAAGTGCAGACATCTCCAAGGTTGAAGGAGGCTTACGATAGCGTAATAGTAGAATATTTGGATAAAGGTTTCATTTCACCCGCGCCTCCTGAAACCGAAGAGACGAAGCACGCTCCTTCGTAAGCCATACCGCGCCATGGAGTTGTCTGCGAGGATAAACTAACCGCCGGGTTGCGCGTTGTTTTAGATGGCAGCGCCAAAACTAGTTCGAATGTTTCGGTAAACGATATTTTGCACAGTGGTCAAAATCTCCAAGATAATTTGTTCGAAATTATAGTTAACTTTCGCTTATTCGCTGTCGCGCTTTCAGCCGACATTAGACAAATGTTTCTTTGTATTGGTGTTCGCGAATCAGATCGCCGATTTCAACGCATCAATATAGATAGAATTTTCGCATTCTCGGACTCGACCGTCGCTTTGTGTTAGACACATTCTTCGCCCCATCGTTGGGATACATTTGTCTCAAATAGGGTGGCCAAAATTCAGTCGGAATTGGCACCGCAGAACTTTTATCACGTCTCAGGTACGGACAACCCTGCCGATTGTTTGTCTCGTGGGTTAACACCTGCACAGATTTTGGATCATCCGTTGTGGTTCCATGGCTCTTCCTGTTGCCAAGCCCCACTTGATAAATGGCCTGTTAGTCCTTTCAACCCCGCTACTGTGTCCACGCCGCCAGAGGAAAGGAGAACCTCTTTAGTTGCTACCGCACCGCTCGAAAAGTCGCCTATCTTAGAGTTGGCTAGCCGTGTTTCGTCGTGGTCGATTCTTTTACGTAGTGTTGTTTTTATTTGTCGATTTTGGAAAATCCTTCCTCGACGCGAGCATGTTACCGCCTTTGACTTAAACAAGGCTGAGTTAATCGTGCTTCGTGAATTTCAGAGATTTTACTTTTCGTCTGAAATTAGAAATTTAGAATTGAATAAGCCTTGTAGTCGCGCTTTTCAGCATTTGAAACATTTTTTGAAGGATGGCCTTATTCGAGTTGGTGGTCGTTTGAGCCAGTCCGCATTAGAGTACGATCAAATGCATCCTATAGTTCTCCCGCGCAAGGATCATATCGTTGATCTTTTAGTTGAATATCACCATAGGGAGAAATGTCACTCTGGTCCAGATTTACTAATGTCAATTCTGCGCCAGAAACACTGGATTCTCTCCGCACGCAATTGATTCGTTCGATAGTTCATAGATGTGTTCCGTGTTTCAAACTTCGCTCGAAGTCAATCGCGCCCGAAATGGCCGATCATCGTCCTTGTCGTGTTGTTCGGGCTGCTAAACCGTTCGTACACACGGGTACAGATTACGCTAGCCCCTTCAGGGTAACAGTTTCTCGTGGTCGTGGTATACTCTCCACGAAAGCTTATGTTTGTCTTTTTGTTTGTATGACGACTCGCGTCGTTCATTTAGAATTAGCTGGTGATTTGAGCACGTGCTTCATGGCTGCATTTAAAAGATTTTTGTCGCGTCGGGGTTCCGTATCTCGAATGCATTCGGACAACGGTACGAATTACGTCGGAGCTCGTCGTAACCCGTTTCGAACTACATAATTTTTTGCGTTCCAAACACTTTACGTTTGAAGAGCTGAGCACCGTGCTCACTCAAGTCGAGGCCGTAATGAATACGCGTCCTCTTTGTAGAACCTTGTCTAGTAGTGATGGAAATTAATGCTATTTTTTATTAATTTCAATAGCGTGCTAATTTTTATCTCTTAGCATGCGACGTACTATTGCTATGCTAAATGATAATATGAACATCAATGAAGTAAACATCAACATGCTAGATCCTCCCGTTCCTGAGAAAATCGGTGATGACACATGGATAGAAAGACGGACTGACGTACAGACGGACATAATAAAAAAAATTAAGGGTTGCACTCTGCAAATTTATTACTAATTTATTTATCTAACCTCGTTCGCGGATTTCTCTTCAAAAATTGACCTGGATCGACGTTAATGATGATGATGAAAATAAAAATCTACACCGAAACAGTCTTAATTGATTACACAACATTATTTAATAAGACCTGTTGACCGGGATTAACGTTAGATGATAATGATGATGATTCTATTATTCTGATATTTGATGAGGCTGAATATCAACCATGCACTTTTTCATTCAAACACTCCGTATTTCGCAATAGCACAATGACATGATCCATTCATGAATTAGACGTGAAAATGAATTTTAGCAATCGCAGCGACGCATCATTCGCAGCTCGCCTGCCTCATGATTTAGTCGTCGCAGCGACGCAGCGTTCACAGCTCACTTGCGATATGAAGTTGTCGTGAATTATAATTATGAGTTTTAGCAATTTAATTTAGCATTCGCAACTCGCCACTCAGTAGCGGCGCGAACGTCGATGCGCTTAGTCATGTATTGGAGGGAGATTGTGGGTTCGTGACGAATTGACAATTGTTACGTAATCGATGTCTCAGCAATAATTAATTTTAGCTAGTACTGTTCATTAAATTAATGCGAATAGAGTCTTAGCAATTAAATATGATTGCTAACGCTAATATTTCCTACACTATTGTCTAGTGATCCCTCGGAGCCGCTTGCACTGACTCCAGCGCACTTTTTAAATGTTGCACCGTTAAAATACTTACCCGCTTTTGAAATAGAGGAAGATCGACTTCATCTCCTCTCGCGTCATGCAATATTGGATAAACTCGTTCAATCGTTTTGGAAGCGTTGGAGGACAGACTATTTGCATACGTATATGTCACGTCAGAAATGGAATACTCCATCGAACCCTATTGCTGTCGGTACTGTCGTAGTTATTTTAACTAAAAATATGCCTCCAATACATTGGCCTCTTGGGGTAGTAGAAGAAGTTTTCCCTGGGTCAAATGGGATCACCCGTATAGTTCGCGTTAAAACCGCAACTGGTTCGTACTTGCGACCAGTTATTCGTCTTTGTTCTTTGCCTATTACTAATCAACAGTAACCTCAATAACAAATTTAGCTTGTTCGATTAGTATTTAGTTTAGTTTAATTCGATAGCATTTGTTTATTTAGCAGCTAAAACTTAGTGGCAACTGTATAGTCAGTTGTTCCTTTTTCGAAGGTAACCCTTCAAGCCGGGGGGAAATGGTTGCGCCGGTATATGATAAAAGAATAGTCGCGTTATTTTTTCTATGTTTCATCGCTGATCTGCATTTGTTTTTAATTAATTAGTTGTCGACACTCCCTCCGCTCCCCTTTATTCCATTTCTCTTTCGCACCTACCTTGTCTCGCATAAAGGAGGAGCGAGACAGCTGTTTTACAAGCGCGCAAGTACCTACGCGCGCGCCGCTATCCTCACGTCGGCAGCCACGTTTGAGGGCTGGCAGTCTGTCCTACACGACGCGCGCGCGCGCGCCCGCATCAACCCTTTCGCAATAACCCCGCACCAACTATCGCAATAATCGTATTTTCCATGGATAAATAGTGTTTCCGTGCAAGGAAACCAGGAATTCATTCCAGGGACGCCCTCGGCAGCCTCCACCTCAGCATCTCGCAGCAAGCAGCAAGGTAGTGTGCATATTCCTGTTTTTCCATTACTTTTTCCGTCGACAATCGCGTGTAAATTTCATTTTAGTCTTTCCCCGTAAGTACAGTCCACTTTGAATTTATTTATCTCGCCCGCTCAACCAATATTAATACAGTATATTTCCCGATAGGGACAAAAGTAGTTTAGTCAGGGTCGCGGGTGTCGAATATCGATAGGCAACCATAAGGTGGACTGCCGCGAGAGGCCGCGGAATCTGGACTTATCTGAGGGAGGGCCAGGTGATCTTCCTCGGGTCGGATGTTGTTCCTCTCGCAGTCGTGATTTTTAATTTTTGATTTTGGTCCAGGCGCAACCAGGAGGAGCCTCGGAGCAGCTCTCAATCAAGAGGTAGTAGGTATAGTAGTGGTAGAACCGTAAAGGTTCAACCGTAACAAAGGACCCTGGAAGACAGAAGCCTGGGGTAAGAACCTCAGCCGGAAACCTAAAAGGCTTCCAGCCTCTCCTCAGGCCCAGGTTGGCTGGAGAGGCGGGAAGTCTTACATATGGGTTGTAGGTGGTAGGTACATAGAATTCAATTTAATAAGGGTTGGTTGGCACACTTGTGAAAATTTAAGTTTTATACGTATTCCTTCCCACTTATAGCTATAGCTGAAAATTAGCGATTGTAATAGATTTAGCAATGATAAAAATAGCTATTAATTGCAGTAATACATACGCTGAAAAGGAAATAGGTAAGAACACTATAGATAAAATTACGATTTATACACTCCTTCCTGTAGGAAAAAAAATTAGTAACGATGATTGATTATAATTAGAAACTTACCGGGATATTCCCGGTCCAATATTTTTTTAATATTTTATAAATGAATATAGTTTTAGGATGGTATTTTAAAGAAGAGCAAATTGTATTAAATTTGCAATTACTTTATTTTATAAATCTATTTTTTCGAGACTATTGTGTGGTAGTACACAGTAGCGTAATTGACAAATCTAGGTTGTTCTCGAAACTTCCTGTCAACTGCTTATATGTATAGGGCCCAGGGGTGGGTCAATGTGCGGGGGACGGGACCTCGAACTCCCACTCCACGCTTATACGGAGTAACTTTAATGCCGCATCCGTCCGATAAATGGCGTTAGTCGTATGATGGCGCGGCTCGACCACTTCATTACAAACTATCTTCACGCTGTATCCTTGACGGGGTAGTCAGAGAGGACAGATGGCCAGGCTTCGCGATCCATGCATACTTCTTTCGCTTCTTCGAGATTCATCAATCGCTTCATACACGCACGTCTGGGTATCCGAGTACTTTTGACCTTTCCGTTTTTGAGCAATCTGCTCACGTGGTCTTCATATGTAAGTCTCGGCCTACCCTGACTCCTTCTACCTTCTACTTTTGAACAATATATATTCTTCGTCAATCTTTCCTCACTCATTCGTTGGACGTGTCCAAACCAACAGAGCACGCCCTTTTCCCGCTTAACGCTGACACTTTCATTCAAACCTGCCATACTTCGTTACGTATTCGGTCGGCCAAAGTTACGCCGCACAATTTTCGAAGTGATCGCATCTCCACAGCATTCAATTTACTTTCATGCATCTGCTGACATACCCAGGTTTCACTAACGTAAAGCAAAGTTGTAAAACAAAGTAAAAAAAAAATATAAAATAAATAAATAAATATCCATCACGCCTTATCCCGAAGGGGTGGCAGAGGCATATTATATGCCCACTTTTCACCGTGTGGATTCCTGTCCCACGTAATAGGTGGTGAGCCCATTGCCGTGTTGAAATAGACAGACGCAGGGTACCTGCTGTTGAAATTTTTAAGCCGCCCATAAGGCCTTCAACCAGGCTTAACGACTGCCATTTTCTGGCTTAACGTGCCTTCCGAAGCACGGAAACGCTCGCAAATGTAAATGCCACAAAGTGGTCACCCATCCGAGGACCAGCCATAGTGAAAGTTGCGTAACTCAGTGATCGTTTACAGAACACTGAGACAGCGGGGCCACGAGCGCTTAAAAAAAAAATTATATTACAACAAATCCCTTAAAGCGGATTTGACGCGTCTCTAATCCAGTTCTAATACGCAATTATTGTTGAATAATTATTGGCTTGATCTTGACTACCGTTACGTAAAGATATAGGCGCCCGGAAGTCTGTGTGAAACTTGAGACATATTGGCGCCGCTGTAGTGATGTCACTGTTTATATTTAGAAAACGTAAGGCCTCCTATTTGTTTTTATTTTCCCAAAGCCGCAATTCACCCGCCAAGTTCCCATTCCCGTATATAGCCCACCTAAAAGAAAGTGGTCACCGTAGCCTGCATGGACGTTTGCAACACCAGAGGTGCAGCACTCGAGCTGCGGACCCTTTATAAACCTTCTAAGACCCCTTTTGAAGAGCCCCATACTGTAGACGTTCGGGAAAACTCAGGCAGGGAGTTCATTCCACAATCTAAGCGTGCGCGGAATAAAGATATCTGTATAGATTTGCAATTCTTGGTAAATACCAATGTCTACACAATCGTGGTATTTTAGCCACTATTTACGCATGCTTAATCACACACTAAAGGGTAGCCAGAGATACCTCTGAAATTATTAAACATTCTGAAACTGTTGCAATTTTGGTTTCAGATTAGAAAATAGTTTCATTTTGTGCGCATTTCACCTCTGCCGACCCCCGCGGGTATTTAGGCGTGATTGTATATTATGTTAATTTCTCGATCTATCTAGAAGTGGATATGCGAGACTAACGCGTCTATACGTCATTCAATCGATTTACAGTGGCCTCAGAAGCAATTAATTACTGCGGTTGCCTCTGTGCCTACAATGTGTACTCTTTGAAAAAACCTTACAGGTCATGAGCAGGGTAGGCTTTATTTTATAACTTGCTGATGCCCGCGGCTTCACTCGCGTGAATTTTGCTTATTGCACAAAAGTGTTACCCTTGGGAATAAGATGTTGTTTAAAAGTCATGGACCACATCTATATTAATTTCTAACCGGAAGCCCTAATACAATTTCGTTTATTTATTTTTGACGGGTTTTCATACAAACTTTCAGCCCCTTTTCTACACTGTTAGAGGTTGAATTTCAGAGTGTCCTGAAACATGTCTATCTTAATTTATAACTGAAAATAAGCCTACATACAATTTTTTATGAATATTAATTAAAGAATCCACAATTAATTAAAATACGCCCACATTAACCGTGTGCATTTTTTATTGAATTTTTCAAATCGGACCACTACTTCCTGAGGTTGGCGCGTTCTACCAAACAAACAAACAAACTCTTCAGCTTTATAATATTAGTATAGATGTGGAATTTTTTTCAAACTCGATCTGTGACTTCGCCCTTGCCAGGGGAGCTGCTTAACAAACTAAGCTACCGAGGACTCAAGAGAACTGACGAAATTTTCCACCTCACCAACCAACATGATACTGTTTTATGTATATAGAATTATAAACATTAATTCTTGACGTAACACACAATGCTTGTATGGAGTTAGAATTATAATATTTGAAAAATTAGGAGCCCTGAAACATGCGTATTTTACAACGGACCTTCCCAGCAAGCGATGCACGTGCTAAATGACGGAATTGACGGGCAAGGATAAAGCGTAGGTACTTTAAAGGGGTCGACTGCAGTCGCCTTCAAAAATGCCGAAAGAAAAGTCACAGTCACCCTGTCAGGCTGCAAGTTAGGGATGTATGGATGCCACTGGGACTTAACCCTTAAATGAAAAAAGGTTAAGAAGACATTCCCAGTTGCACTTTTACTCGACTGCTAGGAGCAGCTATCTTTGGATTTTGTTTTTCGGCATATTGTTGGGAGAGCGACTACAGTATGACCTCTTACAACCCCGTAAGGACGCCTCCATCGTTATCTTGTCCAGTAGTCAGCCGGTGAGGTTACCTAGGGGCCGAGTCTACTATTGACAAGCCGTAGAATAGAACCAGATTCACTGTTTTTAGCTGTCAAAATGTTAGTAGAATATCAAAAATGCAACTGACTAGGGACCACGGGCGCGGTACGTGTTAGTAGAATTCTATGTATAGGCCGACCGATAGAAGTCTATTGGAGTACAATTATTGTAGTAGACTACAAAAAACTGTCAAAATTGTACCGGTGGCTTTCTATTTCGACATGATTGAAATAGCAGACCCACCCGTCTGAACTTCGGAGATCTTGGTAAATACACTTATAACATAATTTAAAAAAATCATGTCAAAAGTCTTAAACTACTTACTTCTCCGTATCCCGCACCGTAAGGTGCTTGGAAGCCGGACGGTGGCGGCGGCTGAGCTGGATACCCTTGAGTTGGTGGGGGATAACCGCCAGGGGGGAGGTATTCAACTTGTGGATAACTGTCTAGAGGGTATGGCGCTGGCGGCGGATAACCACCACCTTGCGGATAACCACCTTGATTCTGATCTGTGGATTAAGAATAAATGGAAATTAAATAAATTGTTGTACAAAATTCATTCATTGATATGCATAATCTTCTTGGGAATGACTGTTTGTCATGCCCAAGAAGATTATGCATATCAATGAATGAATTTTGTAAGCATTTAATAAATAGTGAATTTTGTAAGATTCGATACATTAAACTACATATAGGAGCTACTTGTTGTTGTGTTGACCTAAACGTATCGCGCGGTGGTGAAATAGGTACTCAGAAAGAGATTAATGTATTCACCACAGAGGTGAAAGTACTTGAAATTTAGCCATCGCAGTGGAAAAAGTATTCAGAGAAATGGTAATAAGAAAAAACGTGTGCTGTCGCACAAACCACAATAAAATAGGCCATAAAGACAAGATTTTAGGGTAGGGTAGTTCATTCTATTACTTCTGGTGAAAAAGGGGAAATTTTATCAGTAATAGCGTGCTGTAATGCTATAGGAAACTTTCTCCCTCCAGTGGTCATCATTAAAGGAGTAAACAAGAAACCAGAATTTCAGGATGGGCTCCCACCCGGTGCAGAAGTATACATGAACAGGAAATCAGCATACGTGAATTCCGAGTTATTTCAAAAATGGCTGAAAGAACAACTTGTGCCCAAAAAACCAAATGGAAAGGTTATTTTACTTATATGATGGTCACTCTTCTCACACTAATGCAATAGATATGCTTCAAACTGCCGAAGAAAATGATATAATTTTATTTTGTCTACCTAGCCACACCACTCAAGCCCTGCAACTGGATCGCAGTTTTTTTAAGCCTGTTAAAAACATTTTTTACAGCAGAAGCAAAGGAATTGGGTAGTGTCACACAAAGAACGAAAGATCAATCGATTAATTGCAGGAAAACTCATTGGAAATGCATGGAGCCGAGCGGCTACGAGTTCAAATGCAATATCAGGGTTTAAGGCTTGTGGTATTTACCCCTTCAATCCTTCTGCAATCCCACATAGCTTTTATGCAATATCTGATATTTCTTTAAATAATCAAAGCCCTGCTGCAGATACAGTTCAAAATGATCATAAAATTTAGAATCAGAATCATTTATTTGCTAGATACATGGTAAATAAGATGGTAAATTACAATATGGTAGGTCAAACATGTTTCACCGTACATGGACGGTGTGCAAAATTTAAAAATAATAATATTTTCATGCGTCTGTTAATCACATAAATTTCGTCATGGTCTAACGTCTAAACAATTACAATAAATTAAGAATCAAATAATCAGATACAAATAATAAAATAATCAGATTAATTAAATAATAATAATAATAATTTTAAATGTCAAGTAAATATAAATTATGGGCAATGTCAATTATACATAATAATAATAAGATGTCATAGGCACAGGATATAACATACTCGTATGGTTGTTGTGCATTTGTTAACTATTAAAGAGTGTCATCAAGAAAATCCGAGATTGAGTAATAACACCTAGCAATTAATAAATCCTTGATCCGTTTTTTAAATAGGTGTAGGCTTAACATTTTATATTGATCAGGAAATTTGTTATATATCTTTGGTGCAAGGCAATACACTTTTCCACATAAGTGTTGTGCTAGACTTTAGATTGCATAATTTATCTCTACGTCTACTACGAGTCGAGATGTCTGACAATTTAGGAAATAAGTGAAGGTTAGTTTTCACGAATAAAGCCACTTCAAAAATATATATAGAGGGAAGCGTAAGTATCTTATGTCTAATAAAGTGTGGCTTGCAGCTGTCTATTAGATTAAGTTTGAACATGGCTCTTATGCATCTCTTCTGGGACTTAAACACAATATCTTTATTCGTAGAATTTCCCCAAAAAATAATGCCATATCTTAGTACAGACGCAACTATACCATGATAGGCAGTCAGAGTGCTAACTACTGGAGCAAGCTTGTAAAGGGCATAGGAAGAGCTATTAATTCTTTTAGCTAGGACTTCTATATGAGCCTTCCAATTTAGTTGCCTATCAATGGTCAAATCAAGAAACTTCGATATTTCTGTTTCTAAAAGTTCCTTATTGTGATATTTTACGTGTATTTCAGTATGTGCAGTCGTTCTTTGTCTAAAGTGCATAATTTGAGTTTTGTCTAGATTTATTTTTAAATTATTATTATTATTTAGCCATGTTATAATTGTCGATAGTGTTTCATTAATGTCAGTTTCATATGCATCTGATTCATCACAGGATATAGTTACTGTGCTATCGTCAGCAAATAACACCATTGGGTGTTTCACTGCTTGAGGCAAATCTTTAATGTAAACGATGAACAGTAAAGGGCCCAGCACGCTCCCTTGTGGTACCCCAAACTATATTTTCCTTACTTGAGATACATAAGTCTTTACCATTTTAGAGCCTATATCGAGTTTTTTTAAGCAAGTAATTTGTAGTCTATCCTGTAGATATGTTTTTATCAAATCAAGTATGTTGCCCCTGATACCATAACACTCAAATTTATTTATGAGAATATTATGATCTACGTAGTCAAAAGCTTGTGTCATATCACAATATATAGCACATATCGGTCGTCTCTTATCCATATTTATCATAATTCTACTCAGAAAGTCAAATATTGCTGAATTTATTGTCATTTTCTTCCGGTAATTGCCACAAAGTGGTCACCCATCCGACGATGATTATTTTCTAAATACATGTAAATATTATTATACATATATTATTCAAATATTTTTGAAAATATTGATAAGAGTGCAATAGGTCGATAGTTATTAATAAACTCTTTATTGTTTTTTTTTTGTTCAAAGGTTTTACAACCGATATCTTCAGTGCTTCAGGGAAAACACCATTTTATATACACAGGTTTAGGATGAAGCTTAAGTAGTCAGCTATTAAATCTCCAACGAACTTAAGAATTTTTGTAGACACTTATCATATCCCACACTGTTGGTATTTTTTAATCCCGTGATTATATTCCAAATATCAATTGATGTGGGAGAAGTCATAAACATTGAATTTACTTCTTTTGGTATATCTTTAGTTACGTTTTTACCAGAATTTTGTAAAGGTACAATTTTATCTATAAAGTAGTTATTAAATATGTTTGCTATTTTAGTTGGGTCTCCAATAACTGTATTATATAATTGAATTGTATTGACAGATTCATTCGGTAAATAGAAATTATCATTATTATTAATTATCTGCCATGTCGTTCTATTTTTATTGTACGAATTCTTTAAATTATAATTATTTTGAGATTTCTTAGTCAAAGTTATTATTTTTTTATATAGTTTGGTGTAATTTTTGAATTTTAGTTTATTATTGAGTGTAGGTCTCCTTCTAGCTTTCCAAAATAGCTCCCTTTTTTTTAAACTACATATTTTAATACCGCGCGATATCCAAGAATATTTTTTAGTTACACTAATTGTCTTGTATACAGTCGGAAAGCATAGATCACAAAATAATCTAAACAGTTCTATGAATTCATTAAATGCTATATTCGGATTGTCCGTCTGATAAATTTCGGAAAAGGTTAAACTCCCCAGACATGATCTAAATTTTTGCTTATTTTCAATAGAGTAGTCTCTCTGTGGTCTACGCCAATATTCAATAAGGCATTTTTTCTTTACTGGGCAATGCAGTATTTGTGCAGTATGGTCAGACATAGCTAGCTCTATAACATCAGCTGTACATGCTCTGTGGAAATTATGGGCAAAATTATCTAAGCAGGTTTTTTTTCTGCATTCTAGTCGGTTGTTCTATAGCTAAGGATAAGTTAAAACTTCGTAGTAGATGTTTAAGTTCTCGCGTTTCATTACTATTTTTTAAAACATTTATATTAAGATCACCAGCCAAAACGATTTTAAAGTTCTTTTTTTTTAATATATTAATAAATTTTCAAGTTTACTGAAAAATGTCAATAGGTATTTTCTTAGGGGGATTCTGTATAAACAAATTACTATTATTTTATATTCTATTAATTCTATTGCACAACATTCAAATGCGTTAACAACTGACATTAATTTAATTTCAGGTAAGTCTTTCCAAGAATGTCCATTCCTAACCAAAATGCAAGAACCTCCTCTCTGTATAGCATACTGTAAAATGTGGCTAAACTATAGTTAGGTATAATTGGGTTTCGTAGCCGGAACGTATAAAATGTTCCGTGATACACATTACACCAACCTCTTGATTTTTTTGTACCAGCTCACTTAAGCAAACAGATAGCATATCTGACTTACTTATCAGTCCTGCTAGGTTCTGATGAAGTATATGTAAATAATTATTAACGAAATAACTTTTGAGTACCAGTATTATAATCCGAATTTGTAGGCTCAGATATACTCAAATTGCAATTTTCACTGTGCTTGCGCTTTACACAACCCTTAAGATTTTTAAAATAGTAAGGGATAGTACCCGGTTTACTCTGGCTGATTGTACCATGATCACTACTTTTCATGCACAATACATTTGTAATAGAATAGTCATAACAATGTGTGTCAATATAGTATATGTATTCCCTTATTTGCCGAAAAATAATCTTCATAGCACGATTATTTATTTTGCCAGTGTACCTGGAAAACATAGTGTAGCTGTAATCAAGTAGTTGATTTGTATCAAACAAGTAAGCATACTGGTACACCTGATTACTTAGGCATAATAGTCGATTGAAAGCCTCAATTCTCCTATTATATAAATTAACATTGCTATTTAACTTAAAACTAGGGCAACATAGTAAAATGTTTGTGTGGGTAATTTGTTCAAGTTTACACCAAATATGGCCAACTAGTGTCTCATAGTTCTTTGAGTTTATAAAGTCGCTTTCGCCCAAAAATATTAAACAATAATCTTTTAAAGTATAATTTACAAGTTTTTTATCTAAAGTGGAAAGGAATTCCACAGTGTTTGCATTAGGCAAGCAGTAGTGACATATTTGAGATTCGGGAAATGTGTTCTCAGCATTTTCTAAAATCTTGTTAACCTTTTTGTCACTCAATATACATATTTTATTAAAACATTTCATGTTGTCCGTAGCGGTAGAAAATGTATACGGAGTTTTTTTATAATTGATTGTTCGTGGGTAGTCAGTAGTGTAATCTACCTCCACAACACATTTCCTATCTGCACAATAAAAACAATTCGTATTTACGTTTATGTCGTTATTTGAAACGATGTGGAGTTGGTTGTCTGGAATGTTGCTCATAAATCGCCCGCTAGTTGATGTGTTTGGTGTGTGTTTTGTGTCAGTTTGTATCTCCTTATCATGTGTTGTGATTTGTTTTTCCACTTTCAACTTAAACTGGGCATCGCACATAGCATTCACGCCTTCATAATATAATAATAATAATCTTTATTAGTAGAACATAGGTATACAATGATCTTAAATAGTAATTAGTTCACTATGTTTTGCCACTTGGGCATACAAATTATAATAATTAGTTAAAGTCTATGAGATTAAAATATAATGTCAAAAAAATATAAAATAAACATGCATTAATAAATCAACAACAATTAATTAATTTAAATATTGAACTATTATCAATTTGTATTAATTACCAATTTAATTATTCAGTACATAATAAGATAGGCTAGAAATAACATTATATTGTATCATCATATAGAAATTCATCCAGCGAGTAATAGCATTTATCAACTAACAATGATTGTATCGCTCTTTTAAATCTAGGTACAGACAGTGTCTTAATTTCCATTGGTATTTTATTAAAAATTTTTGGCGCCGTACCAAATATAGATTTTTCCATAAGGGCTGTGTTACATTTGGCATTACATAACTGTTCACTATATTGACTTCGGACTGGGCCTCTTCTAACATCAGCCACTCGTGTATACAGATTGGAATTAGTTTTAACAAAAATAGCTGCTTCCATTATGTATAGGCACGGCAACGTAAGCAATTTAAATTTTTTAAAGTAGGGTACACAGCTATCTGTAATTTTCAACCCCAACATGGATCTGATACATCGCTTTTGCATTCTGAATACAGACTCCCTATCTGTCGAATGCCCCCAGAATATTACACCATATCTTAAGATGGATGCCACTAACCCATGATATGCCATCAAGAGTGAATCCTGATTTACTTTTTTCGAGAGTTGTAAAAGAGCATAAGCAGACTGACTCAATCTCTTGCATAACTGTTCCGTATGTGGCTTCCAAGTTAGTTTTTTATCAATTATTATACCAAGAAATCTAGCTGTGGTAGTTTCCTCTATTTTAAAATCATTGTATATAACATTAACAGTTGGGATGACACATCTTTGATGGAAATGCATCAATTTAGTCTTTTTAAGATTTATTATCAAATTATTATTGTCTAGCCATGTAATAATACTAGACAGAGAATTGTTTATATTATTTTGGTATTCATTAAGATTAGTACATTTAATTATTGCCGTGCTATCATCTGCAAACAGCACCATATTACAATGTGTATGTTTAGGAAGGTTGTTAATGTAAATTAAAAATAACAACGGTCCCAAAACACTACCTTGGGGTACCCCATATTTGACAATTCTAGGTTCAGAGTGATGTATGGTTTCTAGATTGCGCTTTAAACATATTCTTGAAATTTCTGTATACTGAATTCGGTTACTTAAGTAAGATTCTATTAGTTTAAGTATATTTCCTCTGATTCCGTACCCCTGCATTTTTTTTAATAATAGAGTATGATTAACATAATCAAAAGCTTTTGTCATATCTGTGTATAATGCGCAGACTGGTATTCGTTCATCAACAGAGGTTGTTACATAAGATAAAAAATCATAAATTGTCATGTTAATATTAAAATTTTTTCGGAATCCTTTTTGTTCATGACAGAATAATTGATATTTGTTAAAGTAGTTATTAAGTGACTGTGAGATGAGCTTCTCAAAGATTTTTGAAAAGATGGATATTTTGGCAATAGGTCTAAAGTTTTTTAAGTCCGTTTTATCTCCCTTTTTATGGACGGGTTTGATAATGATTCGTTTCAGATTGTCCGGGTAAACCCCACTTGTTACACTTAAATTGAATATGTGTTTCAGTACAGGCGCTATTATATTAATAACATATTTGACTACACTGGTCAGTACTCCATCAAAACCAACAGTTTTCGTATTTTTAAGTCCGCTAGTTACTCTAATTAAATCAATTTCCAATATTGGTAACATAAAGAATGAATGTAAAGTCAGATTTTCAAAATTCATATTCAATACATTGTTAGATTTAGAATTATTTTCAATTTCATCGATAAAGTAATTATTTAATTCATTTGCAATGTCTAGAGGTTTTGTTAGTAATAAATTATTGTTTTTTATTGACATTATTGTATCTGGGGGTACACAGAATTTTGATCTTTTGATAATTTGCCATGTAGCTTTGGATCTATTTTGAGACGTGTTTATAAAATGGTTGTTATGAGCTTTCTGTGTAAGTTTTAATATTTTTTATATCGAGCAGAGTAAATTTTAAAAGCCATTTTATTTTCATTGTTTGGTTTGTGCCTGTACTCCCATAGTAATTGACGCTGCTTTTTGCTACATGTTTTTATGCCTCGGGATATCCATTTACTTTTTCTACTAGTTTTTATAGTTAAGGTTTTCTGGGGAAAACACAGCTTGTATATTAATGAAAAATCATTCATGAAATTATCATAGGCTTGATTTGCATCTTTTGCCTCATAAACGTTATTGAAAGATAAGCATTTTAGATATTTTTTAAATATGTTTAAATTTTCTTTATTGATATCTTGTTTTGTTGTTTTCCAAAATTTTAATGTACATGTTTTTTTAATTGGAACGGTCAAAATTTGAGCTGTATGGTCAGACAGGATAAGATCCACAATACTTGCTTTATAATTATTATTATAACTATGGGCAAAATTATCGATGCAAGTCTGTTTCTGTAGTCTAGTTGGTTTGTTTAGTGCTAGAGTAAGATTATAACTTAAGAGAAAATTTTCGAAATCCAGTGCGTCTTTATTCCGTTTCAAAATATCTATATTAAAGTCACCACATAAGATTATATTCTTTTTAGTAAATGGTCCAATTATTTCAAAAATATTTCTAAGCTTCTCATAGAGAACAGAATACTGCCTTGAAGGGTTTCTATAAATACAAACAACTACAACACTATATGGTACAATTTCAACACAGCAGCATTCAAAAATCCACGGAACTGATAACTTAGCTATATCCGTTAGTTCTTTGTATTGTAGGCCCGTCCTAACAAGTATACATGCTCCTCCTCGTTTTTTATTGGATCTAGAGAAAAATGCGGCTGGGCAAAAGTTTGGCAAATATAATAAATTTTCATATCCACTCTGTATAAAATGCTCAGTTATACACAGGACATCAATAATCGTTCCAGAGCTTTCGAGTTCTTCTAACCTAACCAAAAACCTATCTGACTTACTTATAAGTCCAGCCATGTTTTGGTGTAAAATAGTAAAAGTATCAGAGAAAAAACAATGACTTTTCCTCATTCGATTGAGAGGTATTGTTAGAGATTAAACTGTTCAGATCAAAAACAAGTTCCTGCAAATCTAAAATAATGCGTTTCATGCCTTTGTAGTTAAGACGTCCAGTGTGCTTACTAAACATGGTACCATCACACGACAGATTAAGGTTTGAGTCTAAGAGATAAGCATATTTATGTGAATCATTATCCATGTATAGCATGCTATTAAATGCCTGTATTCTGCTGTTAAACATGATATTGTTATAAATAAATTTATAAGTTTAGTTTTTTTTTTATTTTTTATTTTTCAAAAAGGTTAGTCGACATCACAGGAGACCGAAGAGCTGGCAGCTACCTCGGCCAAAGAATTAGTTTAGCTATTCAAAGGGGGAACGCTGCCAGTATCTTCGGAACCTTGCCTAAAGGGACTCCTTATATTAATATATTTTAAATTTTCATATTTTAAGGTTATTTAATAATTTGTTGTAAATAAAGGTACTGAGGTGTGTATATAAATAAAAAAAAAAATTTATAAGTTGGTATGCATATTATAAAGTTAGTATGGTTTAAGGTAATCAATCTTTGACGAATACACTTAACGAGATCTACATAATTTTGTGTTGTATTGAAATCCTCCTCGCCTATAAAAACTATACAGTAGTCAGATTTCGTAAAGTTACGAACTTTACCCTCGATTCTGTCTAAAACATATTCTAAAGGACATTTTGGTTTACGGAAGTGGCATGTGTTATAATTTTTTAAATAGGTTGTAGTATCCATTATTTTATAAATCCTGTTTGAGTTTTCACTACTTAGTAGACAGATCTTTGGTTTCGTACAGTTTTCTAGTACTTTGATATCATTCTTCACTGTATTAAGCTGGGTATTTGAGAGACCTGTACTAGTGGTTTTAGTAGTACTTTCTGGATTTTTCAATGCATTTATAATTTGCGTGGAAGGCTGGTTGGTAAGTGACTTTCTGATGCTACCTTTTTTATGATTTGTTTTGTATTTGCTTGATCTGGGTGTAATTAAACTTTCTGTGTACATTTTCTTAAAAGTTTCTTTAGAAGCAGATAAGTTTTCTAATTCTTTTCGTAGGTGACCATTCTCAAGAGAAAGTCTGTCGATTTCAGCATGTGCACTTTCCAGTTTTTTTTCTTTTTCCTCCAAGTCTTGTTTTAGTTTCCTAATCGCATCAGACGTAATTATAGACTGTGTGGAGATTTCATCCATACTTGTTGACATCATATTTATTTCTATGTTATCCTGGGAATCATCATCGTATAGTGACTCGTACGATAACGTGCGTGTTATCTTGTGACGTACGGTAACATTTTTATCTGGTGATCTCATATTGTAAAGAATTATTTATTTATCTTTTAAATGTAAATATAATATTATGGTGTAGTGGAGGACTCCGATAATTAATAACTCACAAAAAGTGATTATTTGGGGACTAGGGTTTGAACGCGGCAACATTTTATCTTCCAAAGCTCAATTTGAACCTTCGAACCAAAGGTTCAGTTACTACATTAGTTGAAATTTCTTAATGTATGATAGTTCTGTACCTTTTGTAAAAAATCGTAGGTATTAGAAGATTTGAACTTCTTTCTGCAAATGATTTTTTACAATTTTTTATAAAACATTTCACTCAGATTTCACTGTTTTACATGACTTTTGTGCATTTTTTATATCACAAGTTTTATATCACTGACGTTGTAGGCTTATAATTTCATCTTGAAGAATTCACTGCATATGTTTTCGAAATATTCACTTCCAGTTTTACTTGTGGATTTTTATCACTTTAAGCGTAAATTATAATGAGATAACATGTGCGTTGTAATTAAAACGTGTTCAATATATTTCACTTTTAACACGCTATTTTTTAGAAAATTTACTATTTTTCAATATAAAAATACACGGATCACATTTCGCCGTTGTCAGACATTCCACAGTAACTGTGATACCACTGTGTCTGGTGGGTGTCCAGTTCTTCTCAGGTAAGTTAGTCTTTGTAAATAATTGTTTTTTACGCCCAGACAGTGGTGTCGATGATTTTCTGTTCGGTGTTGAGCATATTTTTTTGTATGTTTCTATTTTTTTATAAGAATCCTGTAATTTATTATGTAGACGTGAATTTTCTGTGTTTAAGTTGTCTATCTCCTGATGCGCGCTTAATAATTGCATATTTAATGTATTAATCTGTTCTGTAAAACTTCTGATTTTTTCGCCACTGTCATTTAGATCATCAGGTATGCTCATTACTGTGTTGTCAAACAAAGAGTTACTTATATTTCCGCTTAGATTACTCAGTGACATTATTCTATGACGTTTCCGGTAAGTTATGTTATCCAAAACTGTTGCCATTTCCCTTTAATGTATGTACAACAACTGTTTACTGCTAGTAGATAACATTCAAAAAGAATCAGTGGTAACTGAGATTTGAAACCAGTGTCGTTAAGTAGGAAACAAAACCTCGAGACCAACTTTACAACAGCAGTATTTAGCGAGTTATACAGCTAATATACGGTAGATGTCGCTGTTAGGGTCACATCTATTTTTAAATAAAAAACGGAATTTGTTTTGCACAAGATAAGACAATCTCGTATTAAATACACGGTTTTATAATTTCACGTTTGTTGATATATTGCACATCACGATCCGATATGTGCACAAAAATATTGTTTAATCCAGGTTTTTACTTAACATCAATGGTCAACGATTGTATAATTCAATTTCTCCGTATTTTCAAAAATAGTGAGTGTGTTCTAACACAAACGTTGTCACAGTACATTTATCAACATATTAACACTTTCATTTACATCACACATTCTAATTATCAATTTAACTATTTTTAAAACTTATTATTATAGGAGTAATATACGAAGCTGTGTTTACTAGCCAGCGCCACCTGGCGGATCGGAGTAGTTGATTGAGTCCTTTCCATTGAACCTATTATTATGTATGCAAGTAAAGAAGCTCTTGAATGTAGAAACACTGAGAACGGATCTAAATCTATCCAACTTTTCTCATTGTGATACGGTTCATCTTATATGGAGAGGAGACTTTCTAATTCTAGTCCATCAATTCTTTCACAGAATAGCAATATTATTAATATAGAAAAACCATAAAAAAAAAATCCAAGCAAATTTTTGCAAGAATGTTGGCCGGTGCCAATTTTTCCGATTCCTATTCATAAGAGAAGAAAACAATCAGTCGCAATTTTAAATTCTAAAGAAAATATCGAAGCAAAAAAAAGAAAAAAATAAAGGCAAAGCTACTTCAGGAATACGTAGTAAACGAAGCAAAACTGATGTGCAGAAAAAAGTGATAAGACGTGTAGTTCAATTTCGAAATAAAATGACAGCCAAAAGTATAAAGAGAACAAAAGAAATCTGTAAAACAAGTGACAAAATGACAACCACAGATCTCTATGATGACACTGATTCAGATATGGACCAGACACGACCAGGTATAGCTAATTTACATAAAATAAAGCAAAGACTTGAAAGTAAGATCCAGAAGAAATATGCGATAAAAGCTATAAACAAAAGACGAATAGAATTGAACAAGGAATCCAGTGATGAAATGTCAATCTCAAATGATTCGAATGAAGCTACGTCACGCAAAGATTCGGAATGCAAAGAATGCTTTGAAGAATATATAAAGACCAAATGCAGTGCAGATTGGATACAATGCATAATGTGTAAAAAATGGCTGCATGAGGATTGTACCATGTAATTGTACTATTGCAATTTGTGTGGCCGGATTAAACGAATAGTACCTGTAGAAAAAACAAAATAGATTGAATTGAAGAAACAGTACAAATTTCTGAAGTTGATTAATGTAAGATTATTAAAACTAAAACAGAAGAAAAGTATTTTTTTTTAGGTTGATTAAACGTGTAAAAGTGACATTTTAGTGAAGCTGATTTGAATTGAATGGTAATTCAAAAACTAGGAATATGAAAATTGAAACCAAAGAGAAGTATTTTTTTACGAAGCTGATTAAAGTTAAAATAAGAATATTTAATCCAAATATATGTGCCATTGCTAAATATTAATAAATAACTTGTTAACTTCCTATCTGCAAATAGACACAAAAACAGTATTACTCATACCTCTGTCAACTTGTTAACTATTGAATATTATTTAATTTTTATCTATTAGCAACTAACCTCAAAGTCATAACAGCAACAGGGCATCTAACCCATACATGGGGCATTTATCCTCAGAATTAGTACTGTAATATTTCTAATTTATTTAAATTTATGTAATAGCTGCATTCAATTTATTTTCATTGTTCATGAAAATCATGGTCCATTACTTATTATATTGTAATAATAAGTAATGGACCACTGTACCATTAAATTAAAAAATCTGTTAAAATATCGTTAATTTTCTAGAAAAAAATGACAATTGCGAAATATGGGGCAACTATCCCACTTTTACCCTATGTCTCGGGTGAAGTCCAGTTAGTCGTAATATATAATCGCATGTGTATTACATTCTATTGCATATGTCAAATAACTAAATAAGAAAGAAAAAAAGAAAGAATGAAATATATTATTCATGCCCATACATAAAGAAAACGTAATTAATTAAAAACCCATTTTCACATCATGGGCCTGAAAAGGTCACTATCTCAGCATAATGCGTCACTTAACAACGTAATAATCAACTGGTTGAACATTAGCAGTCTCGAAAGTGCTAGTTGTTTTAGATTCAGTCACATTGATGAATCATTGTAGTTCAACGTTTCCCACAGTGGGCGATAACGCCCCCTTGTGGGCGCTGCAGGCATAAAGGGGAGCGGTAAGAGACCCAGAAAAAAAATGGGGGCGTTGTGTAGGCTTCGGGGGGCGATTTGTAATTTCATCTAGCTAGGAGGACTCTTAAACACCGACAGAGCTCTCGACTCTCGGCTACAACTTGTGAACATCAACTAATATTAATTAAGAGATTGCTCAAACTCGGTTCGATATTTCTCTCCGCGTAGTTGATGTATCTGTCCTGTTTTATTCAATAAATAGAAGAAAAATCATGTCAATCGGTCGCTCCGTTTCGAAATGAAAGTAGACACAAACAAACAAATAAAAAGGCAATAGACACACTTTCGCATTTTAATAGTTATTAGTATTCCTAGATATGTAATTTTCGTAGATAATACACCGCGGGCAATCATGTTTTAACAAGTTTTTGTTAAATAACCCGATTTGTGCATTCCTGTATCAATCGGCTGATTCATAGAATACTTGTTCTTACTTGTTGAGTACAATTGAGCGTCGAATGAGATAAACGAGTTAATGCATGTTTGTCTTATTCCTGGCGGTGCGTGCTGCTTATGCAGTCTTATATAAACAACGGAATATTTATTTTATTTTCATTTGCGGTTTCGCGCGTAATAGTTCAACACTTACTTACGTATTTCTTAAAACAAAACAAAGAACAGACGGCAATACTCTGTGGTATATATTAAATTCGGATTCATTGAAAATCCCACAAACCCATCGTCGCCTCAGTGCCTTCTATGTCTAAAAACATTTTAGAATGAAGCAATGAAGCCTTCAAGACTGCAAGATCATTTAAATTATGTGCATCCAGATAAGAAAGACAAGAATGTAGCATATTTTCAAGACCTAAAGATGAAGCATAATACTCAGCCAAGTGTAGCAAAACTATTTTCGGCAGCTGCTAAACAAGATGACGACGGACTTCGAGCTTCGTACAATATCTCTTTGTTAATTGCTCAAAAAGGCAAACCACACAACATCGGAGAAGAGTTAATTTTGCCAGCAATAAAGGAAGTAATAACTACTGTGCTTCATTCACGAATTGATGAAATGACTGAAAACATTGAAGGATTATTGTGCAATCATCTGAATACTAGTCAATTCTCAATTCAGCTCGATGAGTCCACTTTACCTACTAATGAAGCATTGTTGCTGTCTTACGTGAGGTTTATTAAACATGAGAAAATATGTCAAGAACTATTGTTTTCTAGAAATTTAGAGACCGATACAAAAGGCGAAACCATATTCAACACATTGGAAAAGTTTTGTGATGAGAAAGAGATTCCCTTGAAAAATATTATTTCAGTTGCTACGGATGGCACTCCGGCTATGACAGGGTGCCATAAAGGCTTCATAGCGTACTTAAAAAATTAAATTCCAGATGTACTTGCTGTACATTGCGTTATTCATAGACAACATATGGTTGCTAGAAAATTAAGTGAACGACTATTTCAATCACTGCAATATGTCATCAAAGCAGTCAATAAAATCCGTACCAGCTCTTTAAGGTCCGTATTCCAGAACGTTTCTCAATACTCAATCAACGCTTGAGTGTAGTATTTATAAGGTAAAATCTAACCTCAAGCGTTGATTGAGTATTGAGAAACGTTCTGGAATACGGACCTTAATGATAGATTATTTCATCAGCTTTGTGTTACTAATGACGAAGATTCCAACCGTTTGTTGCTTCATACTGAGGTTCGTTGGCTATCAAGAGGCAATTGTCTGACTCGATTTTACAACCTGTTTGACTCTGTGATAGAGTTCTTGGAAACTAAATATACAGAATTGCGCAACAAGCTCATTACATCAAAAAATGATATAGCTTACATGACAGACCTGTATAAATTGTTCAACGACATGAATCTCCAACTGCAAGGCGATGAACTAAATTTAATTAAAACAAAAAATGTCGTTGCTGCTTTCGCAGCCAAACTGCTTCTACACAAAAAGAATATGGGCAGACGTGAGTTTCACAATTTTCCGAATTTATCAGTATCCTGCAGTAACGACGACTTGTTTGCCGACTGCCAACATTGGAAAACCTCCACATTGACTTCACCGAACGATACCAGGACATTTTGAACTTGGAAATACCAGGCTGGGTGTTAGATCCGTTTTGAAATGTCAACACAGCAATCTCACCTCAGCTGGAAGAAGAACTTATAGAATTGACAACAAACAAGGAAATAAAAAACAAGTTCAAAAATGGCTATCAAGAATTTTGGCTACAAAAGCCGATCCCGCAATTGTGGTCAATCGTTCAAGGATTCTTGATAGCATTCCCATCGTCATTTTTGTGTGAACGTGGATTTAGTGCTGTGGCAACGCTGTTTACTAAAAAGTTTGCATGTTACCGAACGTGGCGACTTGCGGCTGTTCTTGAGTAAATTGGAACCTGATATCAAGAAACTTATTAAACAGCATCAGATTCATCCTTCACATTCGTTTTTATATAAGAATCGATTATGTTTGTTTTATTTTGAATAAAAGATACTCTGTCTGAATACTATAAAGCTGCATTTATTTTGAATAAAAGGTACTCTGTCTGAATACTATAAAGTTGCGTTTCAATAATCATTCTCATTGGCAGGTGTAGCCCGTAAGAGTTAACTTGAGACCTGGGCTCGAAGTCGACTATTTCAATAGTGTATCAATGGAGTGTCGATGACAATGGCACAGTTTTGCACTTTTCGTAGTCCGCTAACTTTAAAACACCAATGGCTTCTCACTGACTTGTCAATAGCCTGCCATTCATAGAAATCTGTATTCTACTAACCAATGACGTCTCGGTGTATTTCCAATGTTTTGGCAAACGGTAGTCTACTAATTATTTGAGATTAGTTTCAATGACTTCACGATGGCTTCAGTATGACTATTTGTCATTATGCCACCATTGAACCACCATCGAGCAGACACTGCTTTGTTACGAGTGGTTGATACTATTCATATCCCATATTTAGTTAATAATTAGGAAAAAACGAAAAATATTACACTCGCTAATGCTAGACGAGGATCGTCGACGAAAAAGTGTCAAATATATGTTTAAGTACCTAATTCCCGAAGAGGGATAGGTATAAGTAAATAGTAAGACGTTCGACACAATAGGTAAATACAATAAAAACTGAGTGAAGAAGATTAACTATTCCATGATTACAATATAATTGATGGAATTTTAAGTGTTTTTTTTTTTGTGTTAGATACAACTTCTCTTTGTATTTCAGCTTCTGTCTAATTATATTCCAGTCATTCTTCACTTCGAAAATTGTGCGGACTAACTTTGGCGGACCGAATACGTAACAAAGTGATACGCAATATGGCAGGTTTTAGTGAAAGTGTCAACGTTAAGCTGGAAAAGGGCGTGCTCCGTTGGTTTGGACACGTCCAACGAATGAGTGAGGAACGATTGACAAAGAATATAATATTGTGTGAAAGTAGAGGGTAGAAGGAGTCAGGGATGGCCCAAACTTACTTATGAAGACCACGTGAGCAGATTGCTCAAAAACGGAAAGCTATAAGTACTTGGATACCCAGACGTGCATGTATGAAGCAATTGATGAATTTTGAAGAAGCGAAAGAAGTATGGAAGGATCGAGAAGTCTGGCGATCCGTCCTCTCTGACTACCCCGTCAGGGATACAGCGTGAAGATAGTTTAGTAGTTTTTAATTGTATGCAGCAGGATCTTCAAACTTTAATGAGTCAAAATCCATTTTACAATGCCACACAAACCACAGTGCAAGGACTATGTTGTGAGACAAGTGAACAAAGCATTCTTGTAACTTGTGAAAGCAGCATTCATGAAGTTTATAAATGCTAGGTCCAGTTGGGCATAATATACCTCGTCATATACTCCTATTGACTAAAACTCTTTACCTATGGCCTAGGGTAGGTTAGGCTGTCTTTTACAAATATTTAACTCATGCATCAGGATCAGCTTATAGCCCACTACAGCAGTTTTATTTGTGACATATCTTCTTCATCTTAACATATTTCCAGTGACTTGCAAACATTGTGCTACTTTTTGTAACTGCAGGAGCAGCTTTAGTTTAGCTAGTTTTTAGCATAATTGGATGTGACCACTGTCTGACCCCATAACCTTGTAGCGGCACTAGCATCTTCTCATGCGTTGATCAGCTGGTGCACCGCTAGCAGCTGTCACTTAGGCCCTAGTAAACTTTTCAATCTTCATATTGATATTTGTGTTAAGGTGAAGTTTTATCAACATTTTCAGGGCCCAAACTAGCTGCAAGTCCTGTACCTACTGACTAATGTATGAGGCCATGGCAAAGAAAAGGCAAACTAAATAAAACCTTTAACTAATTAGTCTTGCCAGCATGGTACAGTAAGATTAAATACCTCCTAAATTATACAGTATAACACCTAGCGATGGTGAAGATTGGGAGACGCCTACATCCAGCAGTGAACTGTGCGACTATTGTTTTAAGTCAGCCAATATAAGTGTGCACTATAACTTCTCCACTGTTACGGGAGGGTTATATATTTAGTATTATTACATAAAATACTAAGGTATATATTTAAATTGATATTTTTTAAAAATTATTGTATTTTACTTTCAGAGACAAAGAGCCAGGATAGTATTGCTTTCAGATTTACACCCAAACTAATAAGAAAAAAGGCAAATTAACACTAGAAGCTATAGTAAATTTTTAAGACATTTCTCTCTGCCCATAATTTGTTCTCCAGCGCATGCTGCATGACATGGCCTTCCATGAGGAAAACAAAACATTTTTCACATATTCATCATTGCTCCACTGATTTTTAGCTTTAAGAAAAAATTCAAATATATTTGTGTAACGTTGTAAAACGTCACATTGGAATGGGACTAATCCCACCCACATTCCCATTACTGTGACTCCTGTAAACCAGGATCTACAGCAATGACCAAAACACCAGAAAAGTTACACCGAGCTCGATCTCGGTGATGTCCCAGGAGAAGTTAGCATGTCTTGGAACCCGCAACGAAATTAATCAGAATATAATGTGAGGAAGTAAGAAAAGAACGTAATGCCTCTTCCCTTCTTTGCAAAACGGGAGACCTGGAAAGCAACTAGGTGTAAATCCTATAGAAATAGGGAAGCACCACGGTAATAGTATATTACGGGTCCTATGTGAGCTATGTTTGATTCCAGTAATATGTATGGCAGAAACGTTTAAAAGCACGAAAATTTACCCTCCATGCCACGAGATCCGCATAGTAAACTACTCCCGACGTTACATGTAAACAATTAAGCATATTAAATCGCTCATTTTGCCAAATGCTACACTCCCAAATTATATGATGGGCGGTCTGATTTTATTTGGCGTCAGCAGTTGAACACTGACAGAACGGTGACTCAACCAGCTTAAACGAATGTAATTTGCTCCTAAAGTTACCATGTCCCGTAAGAAATTGAGCAACACAGTGATCAACCTCCAGCCAGGACATTCACATTGGAACACGATCACACATAGTGATGATTCGATACAAGTAAATACAAGTAAGTATTCGATACTTTTGTTTCGATACCGAGTACTTTTGGTATCGAATCGTTTTTTTCGATACCTACTAAGTATCGAAAGAAAAGTACTCGTATCGAATCGAATCGTCGCATATTATCTAAAACGAGTTTAGTCTTCTAAATATTTACAACAATTGCTCTCTTTGGGAAACTTACGTAACGAGGACTTTTTTGTTCAATAAATTATTAATTATATACAACATAAAAGAATGTGATGTATAAACCAGTTTGATTAAACTAACAGAATTAAATAATCTATTTTTATAAAAGCAGAAACTGACTTACTGATCGATCAATGCTGAAACCACTGGGTCTAGACCCATCTAAACCATGAAATTGTGCAGAAATATTTCATAAGTGACGTAGGTGAGCACTAAGAAAGGATTTTAGCAAATTCATCCCCTAAGAGGCAAAAGTAGTTGCGAAGTTGTAGAGGCCGTTGACACACTTGATTAACACAATGTGGTAATCTTGATCCCATAATAAAAATAAGCTATGACAATGAAAGCTATGAAAATGAAAGTATCGATATGAGTAGGTATCGATACTTTTAAGTTCTCGTTATGAGTAGTATCGCAAGATGATTTGAGTACTACTCATTTGAGTAGGTATAGATACTTTCATGGTATCGAATCATGACTAATCCCACGTCACATTAGAATGTCATTGTTAGTCTTGGGATTTAGAGAGAGAGAGAAGAGTAGATTGTTAACTCTTTCTCACTACTTGTCATCGAATTTATATAATTTACGTTTTGAGTAGGCAGAATGTTTTAAATGTCTAAACCTGTTCTTAGAATGAATGAAATAAAATAGTTTTGTCAATTAGTCAATGTCTTGGCAGCCATGCCAACGAAAAAAGTATTTACAAATTGGATTCATTCGTCTTTCTGGATTAGAACATGAAGTTCGCCTTGTAAATATATTTTTTTAAACTTCTTTATTTAGATGAAATCTTGTACAATAACGTTATAAAGGAACGTGCATGAAGATCCCTATAAAGGGAACATGCTTAATTAACCTGTATTTCGGTAAGATCTTTGGATTTTTGAAACCACGTTTCTAACCTCGAAGACATGGTGTGTTAACGAAAGATTATTCGCTTGTTTACAGCTTATTACGATGTTTAGAGCGGCGTTAATGTAATATTTGCCTGCTCTTAAAGATTTATTGGTTTTTCTTTAAAAAAAGTGGTAAATTCTCTTTATGTTTTCGAATCACGAACAAATCTCTAATTGTTTTTCCAAATCTAATGGAACTAATTCTTTTCTTTGCAGCTGAAAAAGCACTTTTTTTTATTTAATTTTATTGTTGGATAAAATTTGCCATAAATGCTGACCATCTGGTGAATCCTTTGAGACATGTGGTTACGGGCTCGTCATTCTCGTGGAGACGGCACCTGTCGCGGTCTGCAGTTGTGATTTCGAATCCCGTGGTAAAGTAACCACGCCTCAGGTACCTAACTCAAATTGTTTTTGTGTAGATTAATCTTGTAATGATGCATGACTCCATGATTAGACTCAACGACTGGCTCATGTTTTGAATCATGTTACGATATATTTTGACTCATAATCTGGCATTAGGCTGGATCTCACGATTCTAAATTTCACGCCTCAACCCTGTGAATAGTTAATCTTTAGCTTACTAAATCACTTGAATAGGTTATACCAATAGTAATAACGTATATAATGTATATTCAATCAATTCGCCTATAAAAATATATAAACTTTCTTCTAGAGATGTATTCTATTATTTTTGGTTCCTGCTCTTATTATTAAAAGCTCAATCTCTATCGCCGATATCCGTGTGCATAAAGTTGGTAGGACTTATCCTCCTGGCGCCTGAACCGAATTATAACTTTTGTTTGTTTGTTAGTTCAAGTAACCATAATGAGACAACGTAACTTTTCCTTCCATGATTAGATGTACTGTTAAGGTAATTTAAACTACATTTACTGTATATCAATTCATTTATTTTATAAACAGGGACCTAGTAGTCATCATCCCCATTATTAACTATTAATAATATTACAATTGGCGCGTGTGAACAGAGACTTGAGGGATTGGTATGAATATGCATTTGCTTTTAGTTAGTGGACGTGGGTCCGTGCATCTTATTGTGGTATTGTTATTGTTACATTGTTTTGCAATATATATTTTCTCTGAAATATATATTTTTGTATATTTTGCTTATAAATAAATAAATAAATTGCCTTTTATTCAGATCATCTTATTATCTAAATTTTGTACAAGTTGATCAGTAACTATAAGAATTTTTAACCTTATCTTAATCTACTCAAGTATTTGTAATTTGTTTACTTTCTGGAGATCTGTTTGCCAATCGGCAAAGGCCTCCTCCAACCTCTTCCACTCTTTTGCTGCTCCTGGGCCACTCTGTTCCAAGTCACTCCCGCTACTTTTCTGATATCGTCCTCCCATATTTTCCGCTGACCACCTCTTTTTCTTTTTCTTTCTCTTGGGTACCATTGTGTTACAATTTTGCTCCACTTTTCCTGTCCTCTCATCATATGTCCTGCCCATCACCATTTGAGTCTTTTGATTTTGTATGTTATGTCTATGACTTTAGTCTTGTTTCTTATGAGAGATTTTTTAAGTTTATCTGACTTCTTTACGCCTAGCATACTCCTTTCCATTGCGCGTTGACAGATTCCCAATTTGCTAGTGGTGTTTTGCGTAAAAGCCCATGTTTGGCTGCCATACATAAGGACTGTTAGTATACAGGTATTAAATAATTTACTTTTTACAGCTATATGCAGGTTTTTGTCTTTCATGACTTCTTTCAGACTCCAGTACCTTTTCCAACTATTGGTTATTCTTCTCTCTACTTCTCTTGTTCTATGGGGTAATTTTGGGACATTAATTTTCCGAGGTAAATGTATTCGTCTGTGTAATCAATTTGGCTGTCTCCTATGTTTATGATGGTTTTCTCCCCATTTGTCATTACTCGTGTTTTCTCTGGATTTACTGACAGAATGTCGATTACAGAGTAGTTTTTACGGAAACCTGCCTGCTCAATAGGTTGCTGTTCGTCAAGTATTCTTTCCAGCCGGTTTAATATGATCTTGGCTAATATTTTATATATGTTGGACATAAGGCTGATAGTAGTAGTTTAGATTAGGTAGTTTCCTATTTCATGCTTGTCGCCCTTCTTGTAAAGCAGGATGATGTTGGACTCTGTCCATTGCTTTGGGATAATTTCCTTCTTTATAATCTTGTTGAATATTGCAGTTAGGACAGGAGTCAAGACGCTTTTACCTTCCTTGAGAATTTCATTATTTATGCCATCGGGTCCTGGTACGTTTTCTCTGCTTTGGCTATCAATAGCTTTTTCTACTTCGGCTTGGAGGATGCTGGCAATGTCCGAAATTTCTTCTAAGTCGGTGTCGCTCTGTGGAGAATTGTATTCGTACAGGTTTTTGTAGTAGGATGTGGCGATTTCTAATATATCCTTTCTATGATGTTTCCATTCGTCTACATGGTTTTTCATTTTTACGATCCAGTCCTTTGAGCTCTTCAACTCCTTGTAGGCTTTTTTGACGCCTCCCGTTTTAGCAACGTACTTCTCGATGGTTTTCATTCGTTTTTTTCTCCTGTCTTATCTTGTACTTTATTTGATTTTTTTGCCAATTTCCGCTAAAAGTCTTCTTCTGTCTTTGGAATCTCTCTCATCTATGAGGTGGTTTCTTTGTTCAAGCAACTTTAAGGTGTTAGTTGACATTTTTTTGTATCGATTATAGTATTTGCAGTGACTTGTAACTCGGTTTTGAGGACATTCTCTATCCAGTTATATTTTTTTAGATCCTAGATTTGACTAGATTACCTAGATCTTTCGTTTTGTCTTTAAAGTCTTTAAATTTATCTCTCAGGGTACTTGTTAACTGTTCTATTTGATGTTTGCTCATTATAGTATTTCGTAACTGTTGCCTTGGTCTTGGTTTTCGTGGTTCTGATACTTTCAGTTCAGCTCTGGTTAATCTGTGGTTAGTATTGAAATTGAATTTATTAATAACGCTAAAATTGGTGAAGAAATTGCTCCTATTTGTCATTATGAAGTCAATTTGGTTTTTTGTTTTTCCGTCCGGAGAAAGCCAAGTCCACATATTTTTCTTCTTTTTCTTATAGGTAGTGTTCAGAATGTTAAGGTTGTTTTCGAATGCGAAGTTCCTAAGTTTTTCTCCATTTCTACTTCTGGGTTTCTGACTATATGTGAATGGTCCAAGTATTGGTTCTTCTCCTGGGCGTCTTTGTCCAATCTGGGCATTGCAATCCCCCATGACTATTAATTTTTTGTAAGCGTGCTCTTGAATCGTTTTATTTAAATCAAAGTAGAATTTGTCAATTGTTTCTAGGTCAGACTGTTCTGTGGGTGAGTATATCTGTATTATGGACCATGGATCTTTATAGCCTGGTAGTTTAATGTTCATCACTGCTATGCGTTCCGAGATACCAAGAAATCCTTCTATATAATCTACAAGGTACTTTTTTATGATAAAACCAACTCCATATTGACCTGGGGTTGATCCTATATGGTATAACAGGTAGTCTGGGTAGGAAACTATTCTTTCTCCTATTCGCCTTACTTCGCTTAATCCTGTGATGTCCCATTTTATTTTTTCTAAGGCATATGTTAATTCTGTAAGATTTCTTTTTCTTTTAGTGTTTGTATATTGAGGGATGCGACATAGATTTTTGTTTCTCTTTGTTTGTTTTCTTTCATTGTTGGAGGGTTTTGGTCTAGTGCTCCCGCAGGGACCAGCTGTCTTGGGAGACATTTATTTTTTTGTGGTAAATGTTGTTTTCTTATCATCTTTCCGATTCCTGTTTGCGTTTGAATGTTTTGTAGAGTGATTGTATATTTATTTTGTTGGTAGGGGTAGTTATTGGTAGTGTCAGTTTTTAGTTTTTTGAGAAGCCGGTTGATGTAGTATTTTGCTTAGAGTATAATAAACTATTTTGTTATTGAAACATTCTCAACAAATGAAAATATACTGTTCTACTGGTATATATATATATATATATATATATCTAAAACTGGAGTAATCTTAAACTAAAGTAATTATGATATCTTGAAAACAACCTATAATATACTAATAATACAAAGTAATTAGTTTGTGTACTAATTGTATCTACAAATTGATGTGACTTTCATAACTTGCCTTTTGTGATATAAAAATATGAGTGAATTGTTTAAAAATAACATAACAATGTTTTGAGTGATAATTTGTGTTTACATAATGATGCGTTTTGTGACAAGCTTAATTATAGCCTTACTATTTGTACGAACCATGTATCATGAATGGTTTAACATTTTTACAGCATATTGCTTTACAGCCTATTAATAGGTTATATTAATATAAATATAACATAACCATTTAAATTTAAATTATTCATCTGAGATCTTTCCAATCACACTTGTGTAACTTTACAGCGGAGTGTTCGAAGCTTTTGAAACTTTATTTGAATGATAATATTTAGCTTTTTGACAATCATCATCTGAGCGTCAAGGCCTGGTTGTGCTTAACTATAGCAGTGATTGATTTAATTGAGTTTTCAATGCTTTCTTTGAATTTGTTTTGGCTTTTGAATGTTAATAGCTGACTGCTGACTATTACTATCATCTTACCATTCTGTCTCGGTTGCCTTTGGATATTTTAACAATTAATTGTTTTAGCTTTTGAATTCCTTTAATCTTTTACTTGTCAACTATGGACAAGAGCGTGCAGTTTCCAACCTTGCTTGATGATAAGGAGGGGCGGATCCCTAACGATACCATGTGTACTGTCAGTGAGACAGTCCACCTTGCTGATGTTTCTGAACATTTGCTAGTAGGTTCATTTACTGATCTTTTGTCGGGTATTGCAATCAAATGGTTTCGTAGTGTTCGCATTCAGATATCTTCTTGGCAGGATCTGAAGGTTGCTTTGTTAGGGCGTTTTGATAAAGATGAATATGATCATCTTTTAGAAAATGAACTTCGTACTAAAAATCAAAAATATTCTGAATCCCTTTCAGATTTTATTACTGATATTATGGACATGGCTAGTAAGTGGTCGGTTCCTATTCCAGATTACACTTTGATAAAAATTGTTAAACTTAACATTTTAAACATTTACAAACCTTTTCTTTTTGGTAAACAGATCTCTTCTGTTAACAATTTTCTTAATCTTAGCCGAGAACTTGAAGACTGTGTTGAACGTAAGGTCCCCACATCCCCTAAGGTTAATAAACCCTTACATAAATTTGCTGCGGTTAATGCTGTCAGTAATGACAACAATAATAAAAACTTTGTTTAAAATGTAAGACTTCTGGTCATACATTTAAATTTTTTTTAAAAATCCCTGGAATTATTTGTTTTAAATGTCACAAATTAGGTGTTACTTTCAAGACTTGCGAGCGACGTTTGCAATTTAGTGAGGAGTAATAATGAGAACAGTTCAAAAAACTGATTAGGTCCCATCGAGCACAGGTTTGTGTAAGAACTGATAGTGACTCGATGTTAAAGAAATTTAGTTATGCTCCTGATGCTGCAACTAATGAAAGAGAACGCAGTCATTGGCTAAATTATTTAAAAGTTTATTATAGAAACATAAATTCAGCTCCTATTTTGTTTGTTAAAAGTAAAGATACTAGACCTTACTTAGAATTTCTTATAAATAATAAAACATTTTCTGGATTATTGGACAGTGGTTCTACTGTTAGTGTCTTAGGTTCTAATAGCCACTTAATATTTTTGCAATTGGGTTTTCAAATGAAACCAATCGTTAGTTTTGCTCATACAGCCGATGGTACACCGCATGAGGTTACTGGATCTATGCTGTTACCTGTTACTTGTGATAATGTTACTAAATATTTTGAGTTTTTAATAATACCTTTATTTTCTTAGAAGTTCTAATTTTAGATCTTTAATTATTTTGGGATTTTTACTTTTGGTTAACTTTTGATCTTGCTGGTGACTTATGGAAGAATATAACTTATAGATGTCAGGAGGAGCCACAGGTTGCTGCTGTCATTTCTGTTTTTGAACTTTCTCCTTCTGAGAAATCGGAACTTAATAAAATTATCACTCTTTTTGAAAATATTTCTTATGAAAAGAAAGGCTTAGGTCTAACTAATTTAGTTCAACATAAAATTAATGTTACTGTAACCTTTTAAACAACGATATTGGCCTCTTAGTCCTGCTAAACAGAAGGAACTTTATGATGAAGTAGATGTTTTATTGAAAGAAAATATTATAGAACCTTCTAAATCTCCTTGGTGCTCTCCAGTTTTGACCGTTGATAAAAAAGATGGTGGTACTAGATTGTGTTTGGATTCTAGACGATGGAATTTAATTACTGTTAAGGACTCTTATTGCCTTACCCTTCTAGAATTTTGGATAATCTTCAAGATGCTAAATATATTACAACTATAGATCTCTCTAAAGCATTTTTACAGATACCCTTGGAAGAAACTTCTAAAGAGACAGTTTTCGTAGTTCCTGGTAGGGGATTATTTCACTTTATTCGAATGCCATATGGTTTAACTAACGCTCCGGCCGAGCTGCAACGTTTAGTAGACAAATTATTTGGTCCTGAGTTTGATAATGTTGCGTTTTGTTACTTAGATGACCTAATTTTAGTAAATTCTGACTTTGACAGTCATATAAAGTATTTGCATAAGATTTATAAGATTCTTAAAGACGTCTAACGGTAAATTTAAAGAAGTGTAAGTGCTGTAACGATAGATTACGCTATCTTGGTTATATAGTGGATAGAGATGGTCTCCATACAGATCCAGTTAAATTAGAGTCTATAAAGAATTTCCCCCGTCCTGAATCAGTGAAACAGCTTAGAAGTTTCCTTGGATTGTGTTCATATTACCGTAGATTTATTAATAATTTTGCTGATATTGCTTCACCTTTAATTAAATTGACAGGTGGAAGTAAAAATTCTAAGAAACCTCTTGTTTGGAATTATGAGGCAGAAAAAGCTTTTGAGAAATTAAAACTAGTATTAGTCTCTGCTCCTGTTTTGCATTGTCCTAATTTTGAGAAACCATTTTTTCTTCATTGTGATGCTAGTTCTGTTGGAATTGGTAGTGTGTTGAGTCAGGAAGATGAAAATTCTGATTAACATCCTGTAGCTTATTATTCTAGATCTCTTAATAAATGTGAAAGAAATTATAGTACTACTGAAAGAGAGTTGTTATCTATTTTAGATTCAATTGAACATTTTAGACCTTATATTGAGGGTATGAAATTTACTATTACCGATCACGCCAGTTTGACGTGGCTACTTAAACTTAATAATCCTACTGGTCGTTTAGCACGATGGGCTGCTAGAATTTCTTAATTTACTTTTGATGTGAAATATAAAAAAGGCGCCTTGCACTTAGTTCCAGATTGCTTATCTCGAATTGAAATAAACGCTATTAGTTCTGTCTCTAATAGGGATATCGTATCTCCAGACGAAGATATTGATGATCCATGGTATAAAAGAATATTTATAAATTGTCAGAAGTTTCCTACCAAATATAAAAATTACAAAGTAGAGAATCTTACCTTGTAAGGATAAATTTGATCCCTTTAATCGTCTTTGGAAAATAGTTATTCCAAAAGAGCATATTATAAATACAATTAAGTCAAATCATGATGATCTTAATTCTGCACATTTGGGTATTCATAAAACAATTAAAAAATTAAAA